>JAZGTN010000021.1:0-1200000 GCA_037783415.1 Leptasterias polaris
GGTCCCGGAAGTTCGAATGCGCGCGAGACTTGCACAGCCTATACAGGTTTGTTTACATACCATGCACCAATAGATAGGTTGCAATATGACGTAAATCGGCCATCTTTACAGGCAATTTGGAACACACAGTCATGCGTTATGCGTGAGAACAGCGTGCAGCACGCGCACATTTCACAAAACTCATTGCGTGATTGGTTAGTAAACGACGCGGCTGCGTTAATAATTTGAGCGCTTGACGCGCCTAGAAGCCAAAATGCGATTTGCCCGTCTACTGGGAACTATCTATAACTGACGCGCTCACGAATAATTGGTGATAAACGAGCCTCCGCTGCCTCGTGCCCACAGACAACCTCGCTAACATGGGTAGCGCGTGCGCCGTATCGATCATTCTGGGAAAGAAAATAATTGCGCGGCGAGATTGTACACCATTGGAAACGAGGTTGTACCACATGGCTATAGCGCTAGTTAGTATAGTATTTCTCGCAGCCGTTTTGGGGGAATGGAATTATTTTTTGCGGTGGCGGTGGTCAAAAATACGGAAGCGTATATGACCATCATGTTACTGCGTTACCGAGATAATTTGTCATTGAAACACGGAATCATACACTAGTTATTACGGTTTTCAGAGTTATATTTATCAGAAACACATAATTCCAAGATAACATATCCAAGAAACACAGAAACATATCTTGGAGATACGGAATTCAATTATAACATTTCTGGGAAATACGGAATTCAATGATAACATATCTGGGAAATACATGAAATTGTACTGATTCAGGGCCTTCTTGTAAATTTTGAAGCCCCCCTCCCCCTTTAGTCAACATGGAATGTCACTTTGCCTGTATAATTATGATATTGGTAATGTCTAGGTACAGATCTCAGCCTAAAAATCCAATAGCATCTGCTCAATAGATTGATACTTGGGGTCTAATTTGGAATATTTGTATCCAACTGATGGTCATTTTCACTCAACACTTGGACAGCATTCGGACAGCATTCGGACAGCATTCAACTGAATTTATTTGATACCAATTTGAGTACTTGTGTATCCCACAGATGGGTAATGATATAACCCTCCAAAGTCCCTGTAGGCCTACCACTCGAGTTTGATGAACAGATTTTTAGTTTTCAAGACTGTTGCACTAAATTCCGTATCTCCAAGATATGTTATCATTTAATTCCGTATTTGGGTCATTCCATGTCAGACCAACGCACTGTTTTACCTCATGTCTTCCGATTTTGATAAATATTGCTGTGCTTGTAGGTCCTGATGAGCAATGAATGCACACCACTTTTTAGCCGGGGGGCTGGATTCCACCCCCTCCAAGGTTGTCAATATTATGTTTGTTTGATTTTTTGGTCATTTATTTTAACAATCTTCTAAAGAAATTTGAAGAAAGAAAATGAGCCCCCCCCAAAAAAAAACACCACCAAATCCTGGGTACGCCACTGCTGATAATTTAAAGTATGATTCTGGTTGGACCACATCAGCCCTCAACATGTTAAATTCCCCAACCAAGAATAATTTTAGTAACAATTGAAACAGAACAGTAAGTTGTGTTAGTGGATTTCTAATGTAAAGTCTATAAATTGACTAATTTGTAACCTACCAACTGTACAAAAATGGTCATAAAGTTGTAAATTTTGAAGACCCAAATTTTTTCTTAGTGGATTTGGATAGAGGAAGACATGCTCTATTAAGTCATTTTCATTTCGTTGTTTTTCGGAATGATACAATATTACAAAAATTGGGTCAAAGGTCACGATCACATATTAAAGGTCACGGTGACCTACTTTTCACAAAATTTATTTTTGACAAAAGAATTGATTTGAGCATGCAATTCTCATTATTTTAATACCAAATTTGCATTATTTGATGAAAATTAACACGGTTATGACATATTTGTACCAAAAGGGTGGTATTTTACTCTAAAAATGTCATTCATTGTTCATCAGGACCTACAAGCACAGCAATTGTTATCAAAATCGGAAGACATGAGGTAAAAAAGTGTGTTGGTCCGACATGGAATGACCCATTTCCAAGATACATTATCTTAGATTTCCGTATTTCCAATACACATTTTCTTCGATTTCCATATTTCCAAGATATGTTGTCTTTGATTTCTGTATTTCTTAGATATGTTATCTTTGATTTGCGTATTTCTTAGATATGTTATCTTTGAATTCTGTGTTTCTGACAAATATAACTCTGAAAACCGTAATAATTAGTGTATGATTCTGTGTTTCAGTGATAAATTATCTCGGTAACGCCGTAACATGATGGTCATATACGCTTCCGTACAAAACCGTATTTTTTTTGCAAAACCTGTACACCCGTATTTTTAACGAAAACCCGTACGAAATATGGGAAAAACGTACTAGTTGGCATGTCTGCACAATGGCAGGGAAAGAAAATGATTGAGACTGAGATTAGAAATGGTCTGCAGACTGATATCAAGAGACATGAATATAGACTTACAGGAACATGGGCTAGTACTGTAGTTGCTAAGATTTCTCTGGCTTCTTCTGTTTTACTCTTCTTAGATCCACCCCACATTCGTCTCTGACGCACTTTACTTCCAATGAACTTTAGAGCCTGCCCAAAAAACAAACCAATTTTTGTAAGTATCAGGTAAGTACTGAGTATACAGTGCTTAACACACATCGGTGTAAGGGTAAAAACCAAATTATATTCTTTATCCCCGATGCAAAAATTAACATCTATCAAATCGTTGCGGTACCCGCTGCTAGGGATTCAAACTGCCTCTAGCCACCAGGCTAGACATCTGCTCTAGCAATGCAAAGGTCATGGGTTCGAATCCCACCCGAGTGATTTGCCTGTGGATTTTTTTTCACAGAACTCAGGTAAGTAGTGAGTATACAGTGCTTTACACACATCGGTATAAGGGTCAAAAAACAAAAAATATTCTTTATTCCGAAAAAATGTACATCTATTACATGTACATGTATTACATGTACCTTTCTGTTAAAAAGGCCCAAAAACCTTTAACAGTTGAGAACAAATCTGACACTGGCCTCAACTCTGTATTGAATTTCTATCCATGTCGAGTGCTACGTAGCTTCTCATGCTTAAGTTAGAACTATTGCACGCAAATTACAAAATTGCGCAAGTGAAACATGCAACCTACACACAAACATGTACCAACGTGAAATTTGTGCACTTTGCACAACCTTTTGATATCCCCCTGTTTTTCAAAACAATTTCCACAGGCCATGTAAAGTGCCTTGAGCGTCTTTTAAGGCGGATTTTGGCACTATATAAATGCTTTTTGTCATAATTATTATTATGTTTCAACACTTTTCGCATTTTTAACCATGGCCTTGGATCTCCTCTTGACCAATCAGAATGGATGAACTGTCCCAGGTCTTCATGAATACTGCTTAACTGCACTATTCAGACAAACATTCTCTGCTTTAAGACTAAATCATCAATCAGTTCTGCCTTTTACTATCTCCACTAGTGTCAAGGTCAAGTAATGAATATAACAGTCATTCTTAGCCAGTTTCTGAATTAGAGAATTGGGTAGTTTCTGTAGGTTGCCCTTAACAACAGCCACAGCTGCATCATCCATTCTTAGTGATGTCAAGTAATTGACAGACAACAGGACAATATTTGTGCACAATTTAAGGCAATGAGAATTAATTGAAATGTGGAATGTCGTGGCCGAGTGGTTAAGAGCACCGAACTCAAGCTCTGGTGTTTCTGATCAGCAGAGTGTGGGTTCGAATCCCAGTCGTGACATTTGTGTCCTTAAGCAAGACACTTAACCACATGCTTCGTCCTTCGGATGGGACGTAAAGCCGTTGGTCCCGTGCGTTGTGAATGCACGTAAAAGAACCCAGTGCACTTATCGAAAAGAGAAGGGGTTCGCCCCGGTGTTCCTGGTTGTGGCTGCTTAATGCGCCGTAGCACCTTGTAAACCCTTATAAGGTGCTAAATAATTGGGTCTCAGATTTTCATCACTGCAATAACCTATCTTTCTGAAAGTATGTATATACTCAGCGCCTTGAGTACCTTGTTTGGTAGATACGTGCGCTATATAAGACTTCGATATTATTATTATTAAATAATCCGACATTGTTGGTTTGAACATACCTGTGTTTGTGTGTAGATTTGTAGTTTATGACACTCTTCAAGGTTAGGTGCAAATGTTGACATAATATTGTCTTCAACTCCAATAACCTGTACAATCTCCTGATCACTCTCCATTCCCATAGCTTTAAATACTGCCACGATGGGAATATCCTGACATTCACATAAAATCATTACAACAACATATCACCTACATGTACACGTAGGTCATCATTTGGTTTAACAAAATACACACACCAAAAGTTAAACTGCCAAAACCTGCATGGGGAAAGCTCATTTGTTGAGATTAATTGAGATTAATGCAAAAAACATACTCTGGTGTTTATATTGTGGAAATATCCACAGGTATCAAAATTTGAACTTAAAAGAACAGTTAATTTGATTCAGGGATGAGATTTGCCATAAATGTTATGTAAATTCTTGTGGCTTGTGGGTCTGGGTCCCCCTTATTCTAGAACCAGAACCTCCCAGATGTTACAATTCAGGAGGTTTACAGACTCTGTACCTCTGAATACAACACAACAGGTTTGGACACAATGTGGACTTTTCCTTTCTCCCTTTGGAGACTGTCTTACTTCTTTGAAGAAAATTTAAAAGGCTCAAGAAGAAAATCCTGAAATCAGGAAAAATCCCAAGAATTCACATGACTGTTGATTATTCACATGACTGTTGATTATTCACATGACTGTTGATTATTCACATGACTGTTGATTATTCACATGACTGTTGATTATTCACATGACTGTTGATTATTCACATGACTGTTGATTATTCACATCAAGCTATTAGCCAGCGATACGTCGGGGCGTCTTTTGGACGCCCTATTTTATTTTTGGACGCCCCGAAAAACTGTCGGACGCCCTTGAAGACGCCCTGTTTTTTGTACATAATTTTAAAAAATTACATCCGAATACCTGAAATTGTAAGCAAAATGAACGCAAATCCAAAACTATTACTACCTGCCAGCTGCAGTGAAGGTAATTTTATGCAAGATACAACCAATTTATCTTAAATATACTGATCGCCCATTCATTGTTTACCGACAAAGGGATCAAATTTAACATCAGACAGTGCCCCCGACTAGTGGGTGGGAAGGCTTGAACAACCGCAAAGGCTTTAGAAACTATAGCGGTGAAACGCCACGCAGTAGACAAGTTTACAAAATACATGTACATGTACATGTATGTCGACGTAAAAAGCGTTGTGTATGTACATGTACATGTCGTGTACCTACCAGGGTACCGGTTGTGTGTGATAGATCGGCAGCACTCGAGACACACGTGTTGTAGACTTGATTTCAAGTCTGAGATAAGGGTTATTTTTCTGCATCAGCCACACAAAATCCCCCCGCAGATTGGCTATCACGCGCTCTAACTCGTAGGTTAAAGACGGAGGTTAATCCACAAGAGGGCGCTATTTCAGGCAATGCAGGTAGACTAAAAACCAGGAGCACAGACTTGGAACCAAGTCTAGGCACGTCATTCCCGCTCTTTTCTGGCTGCCAGCAACCTTTCAGCGCATATTAATGTATGCAGAACATCGCACATGCGCAGTGTATGAGTCAAAACGTGCGTGTCTGTTTGTAATGTGTGAACCTCCCACCATGAGTATGGGTAATGCAGGTTTAATAAAGAATGCTCACTGCACACCGTAATATTGAAGGACAGTACTTCTTAAATGCTCACCTCCCTCCCGGCCTCACTATCAAACTATCCCTCGTAGTGGTACACTGTAAATGTACATGTACATTGAAATGTTAACGATTGTTTCGTATATAATTCGCGGGCTATAGAAATAGAATTACCGTAACTCGACTCTTGTACGGGGGAAATCAATATGAAAAAGTCATGACCCCGCCCAAACTTTAAAAATAATAATAACACTGCGCGAAATACTACGATTCTTATTAGGGCCGTACGGTGCTGATTTCTTTTTAAAAAACCCTTTAATCGGCCCAGACCCAAAGCATACGTGGAGTACACAGTAAATGCAATAATAGTTCTGTGGTACATGCTTGCTGAAAATTTACCCCAACAAATTTGGACGCCCTGTTTTTCAATCCTGTCAAATTTGGACACCCTATTTTCAAATCCTGGCTAAAAGCTTGATTCACATGACTGTTGATTATTCACATGACTGTTGATTATTCACATGACTGTTGATTATTCACATGACTGTTGATTATTCACATGACTGTTGATTATTTGTTGATGAAACCAAATGAAGGATCATGAGTTGTAATAATCCTGCATACATTGACATTACTAATGATTTCACCTACATCTACACGTACATGTAGTTAGTAATCACATTATACAGTGTGTTGAAGAATACAGGCCTAATTCAATATGAAATCTTACAAAATTTCAACTTTCAGTCATCTAAATAATCCAACCTGAGTTCTCACAGTTGATTTAATTGTTATGGCTGCAGCTGGATCACTTTATTAACAAACGCTGAGTCATAGGCTGCCCTTACCAATCCCCTAGCCCTGAGCACCAATCCCCCAGCCCTGAGCAAAGGCCGCCAAATCGGACATGGTCTTAGTCACAAAACTGAGAATCTGAATCTGAAGGAATATAACTCATGAACTAAGCAGGCCGAATCAATTCAGTACTCTGTCTAAATGAGTCAGTGGACTAAGCAGGCCGAATCAATTCAGTACTCTGTCTAATGAGTCAGTGGACTAAGCAGGCCGGAATCAATTCAGTACTCTGTCTAATGAGTCAGTGGACTAAGCAGGCCGAATCAATTCAGTACTCTGTCTAATGAGTCAGTGGACTAAGCAGGCCGAATCAATTCAGTACTCTGTCTAATGAGTCAGTGGACTAAGCAGGCCGAATCAATTCAGTACTCTGTCTAATGAGTCAGTGGACTAAGCAGGCCGAATCAATTCAGTACTCTGTCTAAATGAGTCAGTGGACTAAGCAGGCCGAATCAATTCAGTACTCTGTCTAATGAGTCAGTGGACTAAGCAGGCCGAATCAATTCAGTACTCTGTCTAATGAGTCAGTGGACTAAGCAGGCCGAATCAATTCAGTACTCTGTCTAAATGAGTCAGTGGACTAAGCAGGCCGAATCAATTCAGTACTCTGTCTAATGAGTCAGTGGACTAAGCAGGCCGAATCAATTCAGTACTCTGTCTAATGAGTCAGTGGACTAAGCAGGCCGAATCAATTCAGTACTCCGTCTAATGAGTCAGTGGATATTTTAAGAAATCAAGCCAAGCAAAATGAGAGCAGATGAAAAGAGAGTAACAAATTGATGTGACCTACCTCAGACATTGTATTATGCTTCAGATAGTGTCGTCCTTTCTTCAGGATAACATTAGTACGAGTCTTTTTTTCATGAGTTGAACTGAAACACAAAATAAACATGAATTAATCGTTAGTTAACTTTCTGTTTACTGATCAAGCAAACATTAAACAGTACATTGTGACATGCAAACACCTGCTAGTAATTTGATAAGTGCATTACTTCCTCACCACCACACCAAGAACTAAATCTTATGGCTCCAAGGCTTTTTCACACACCTCACCCACACACCTCACCCATATGCCCTACCATATTCACTTAAAACAGCTGCTACCCTGGACAGTTTCAAATCCAATCTCAAATCCCACCTTGCAATCTACACTTTTTGTCAAGCGCATCGAGATTTCTAACAGTTATGTTTTGCGCTATATAAGATTTACTTATTATTATTTTTATTATTATTATATAAGTATGCATATCTGAACAATAATGAAATTATCAAAATGGATTTGGAGTGCCACTTTCTCCATTTACAGGCTGGCAGCAGAATAGTTCATACATGTAGGTACATGCAGGATCCATAATTTGTAGTCATAAAAAACATCTTAATGATTTTTTAATATGAAAGCTTATTATCAGTAATGATTGTTTTGAGAAATGTACCACTTGAAACATTTCTGTGATTGAGAAAATTGTTTCATAGCGTTCAGTTTCTCCCACCAAAATAACACATACATTTTCGACTCTGCATCAAAATTTGTTTTCCCTAAGAGCACGGCTACAGAGTTTTCACAAGTTAGTTCCTCCATGTCATACATGAGCAATGGCTACAGAGTTTTCACAAGTTAGTTCCTTCATGTCATACATGAGCAATGGCTACAGAGTTTTCACAAGTTAGTTCCTCCATGTCATACATGAGCAATGGCTACAGAGTTTTCTCCATGTCATACATGAGCAATGGCTACAGAGTTTTCTCCATGTCATACATGAGCAATGGCTACAGAGTTTTCACAAGTTAGTTCCTTCATGTCATACATGAGCAATGGCTACAGAGTTTTCACAAGTTAGTTCCTCCATGTCATACATGAGCAATGGCTACAGAGTTTTCTCCATGTCATACATGAGCAATGGCTACAGAGTTTTCTCCATGTCATACATGAGCAATGGCTACAGAGTTTTCACAAGTTAGTTCCTCCATGTCATACATGAGCAATGGCTACAGAGTTTTCTCCATGTCATACATGAGCAATGGCTACAGAGTTTTCTCCATGTCATACATGAGCAATGGCTACAGAGTTTTCACAAGTTAGTTCCTTCATGTCATACATGAGCAATGGCTACAGAGTTTTCACAAGTTAGTTCCTTCATGTCATACATGAGCAATGGCTACAGAGTTTTCACAAGTTAGTTCCTCCATGTCATACATGAGCAATGGCTACAGAGTTTTCTCCATGTCATACATGAGCAATGGCTACAGAGTTTTCACAAGTTAGTTCCTTCATGTCATACATGAGCAATGGCTACAGAGTTTTCTCCATGTCATACATGAGCAATGGCTACAGAGTTTTCACAAGTTAGTTCCTTCATGTCATACATGAGCAATGGCTACAGAGTTTTCACAAGTTAGTTCCTTCATGTCATACATGAGCAATGGCTACAGAGTTTTCACAAGTTAGTTCCTTCATGTCATACATGAGCAATGGCTACAGAGTTTTCACAAGTTAGTTCCTCCATGTCATATATGAGCAATGGCTACAGAGTTTTCTCCATGTCATACATGAGCAATGGCTACAGAGTTTTCTCCATGTCATACATGAGCAATAGCTACAGAGTTTTCACAAGTTAGTTCCTCCATGTCATACATGAGCAATGGCTACAGAGTTTTCACAAGTTAGTTCCTCCATGTCATACATGAGCAATGGCTACAGAGTTTTCACAAGTTAGTTCCTTCATGTCATACATGAGCAATGGCTACAGAGTTTTCACAAGTTAGTTCCTTCATGTCATACATGAGCAATGGCTACAGAGTTTTCACAAGTTAGTTCCTCCATGTCATACATGAGCAATGGCTACAGAGTTTTCTCCATGTCATACATGAGCAATGGCTACAGAGTTTTCTCCATGTCATACATGAGCAATGGCTACAGAGTTTTCACAAGTTAGTTCCTCCATGTCATACATGAGCAATGGCTACAGAGTTTTCACAAGTTAGTTCCTTCATGTCATACATGAGCAATGGCTACAGAGTTTTCACAAGTTAGTTCCTCCATGTCATACATGAGCAATGGCTACAGAGTTTTCACAAGTTAGTTCCTCCATGTCATACATGAGCAATGGCTACAGAGTTTTCTCAAGTTAGTTCCTCCATGTCATACATGAGCAATGGCTACAGAGTTTTCACAAGTTAGTTCCTTCATGTCATACATGAGCAATGGCTACAGAGTTTTCACAAGTTAGTTCCTCCATGTCATACATGAGCAATGGCTACAGAGTTTTCACAAGTTAGTTCCTCCATGTCATACATGAGCAATGGCTACAGAGTTTTCTCAAGTTAGTTCCTCCATGTCATACATGAGCAATGGCTACAGAGTTTTCACAAGTTAGTTTCTTCATGTCATACATGAGCAATGGCTACAGAGTTTTCACAAGTTAGTTTCTTCATGTCATACATGAGCAATGGCTACAGAGTTTTCACAAGTTAGTTTCTTCATGTCATACATGAGCAATGGCTACAGAGTTTTCACAAGTTAGTTCCTTCATGTCATACATGAGCAATGGCTACAGAGTTTTCACAAGTTAGTTCCTCCATGTCATACATGAGCAATGGCTACAGAGTTTTCTCCATGTCATACATGAGCAATGGCTACAGAGTTTTCTCCATGTCATACATGAGCAATGGCTACAGAGTTTTCACAAGTTAGTTCCTCCATGTCATACATGAGCAATGGCTACAGAGTTTTCACAAGTTAGTTCCTTCATGTCATACATGAGCAATGGCTACAGAGTTTTCACAAGTTAGTTCCTCCATGTCATACATGAGCAATGGCTACAGAGTTTTCACAAGTTAGTTCCTCCATGTCATACATGAGCAATGGCTACAGAGTTTTCTCAAGTTAGTTCCTCCATGTCATACATGAGCAATGGCTACAGAGTTTTCACAAGTTAGTTTCTTCATGTCATACATGAGCAATGGCTACAGAGTTTTCACAAGTTAGTTCCTTCATGTCATACATGAGCAATGGCTACAGAGTTTTCACAAGTTAGTTCCTCCATGTCATACATGAGCAATGGCTACAGAGTTTTCACAAGTTAGTTCCTCCATGTCATACATGAGCAATGGCTACAGAGTTTTCTCAAGTTACATGTAGTTCCTCCATGTCATACATGAGCAATGGCTACAGAGTTTTCACAAGTTAGTTTCTTCATGTCATACATGAGCAATGGCTACAGAGTTTTCACAAGTTAGTTCCTTCATGTCATACATGAGCAATGGCTACAGAGTTTTCACAAGTTAGTTTCTTCATGTCATACATGAGCAATGGCTACAGAGTTTTCACAAGTTAGTTCCTTCATGTCATACATGAGCAATGGCTACAGAGTTTTCACAAGTTAGTTCCTCCATGTCATACATGAGCAATGGCTACAGAGTTTTCACAAGTTAGTTCCTCCATGTCATACATGAGCAATGGCTACAGAGTTTTCTCAAGTTAGTTCCTCCATGTCATACATGAGCAATGGCTACAGAGTTTTCACAAGTTAGTTCCTTCATGTCATACATGAGCAATGGCTACAGAGTTTTCACAAGTTAGTTCCTTCATGTCATACATGAGCAATGGCTACAGAGTTTTCACAAGTTAGTTCCTCCATGTCATACATGAGCAATGGCTACAGAGTTTTCACAAGTTAGTTCCTCCATGTCATACATGAGCAATGGCTACAGAGTTTTCTCAAGTTAGTTCCTCCATGTCATACATGAGCAATGGCTACAGAGTTTTCACAAGTTAGTTCCTTCATGTCATACATGAGCAATGGCTACAGAGTTTTCACAAGTTAGTTCCTTCATGTCATACATGAGCAATGGCTACAGAGTTTTCACAAGTTAGTTCCTCCATGTCATACATGAGCAATGGCTACAGAGTTTTCACAAGTTAGTTCCTCCATGTCATACATGAGTGTGTTCATTGAAAATTAGAATGAATTTACTCTCCCCCCAAAAACAATGTATTAATGTTATTAACTACATGAACATGTATCAATAACCATACATTTACCCTCATCCATGACCATGATGACTGTACAGTTTGACTCCCAGGTCTAAATGTTCTAATATTGAGGTGACATTGACAATGTTGAAGAGCCTCATACATGATAGTGTTGAGGCTACCTAGGTGGTAGCTTTGCATACATGCATGCATTGACTAGGTAAGTATGACAACCATGTAGTACCTTGTGACATTGCAGGTTACACTTCCTTTCTTACTAGATTCAACAATCATTCTATTCTTAGACAGCTGCTCTTGAATCAAGATGACCTTCTCAACACCTTTACAGATAAAGTAACCTCCTGGATCTAAAGGACATTCATTCAACTTGGCTAACTCTGCTGGACTCTTTCCTGTTAAGACACAGTTGGAGCTTCGTAACATAATAGGCATCCTGTAATAGAAATATAATACAGTATATTAGAGGTAGTCACAACACTGTAAGTGATCAATTTCTTAATGTGTTACGAGAAAAAAAATTGAGGCAAACTTTGTCAAAATAAGTGCCATTACATAAGGTTTAACAAACTATCACTTGCTGACATACATGTACCAAGTGCACTTTACTTTAAACAAAATGGTTGTTGAAAATGCACAAATAACACATTAAAACACCATGGCAATAACTAGTCGCCTATTGGCCGCAACATTTCTCTTGGCCACTCACAGATCTTCAAAACAATGAACCTTTCTCATGAAAAAATAAGCTGAACCCCATATCCAGGACATAACTGTAGCATTTACATGGACATGGTGGAAGTGAAAGTCTTCCATGGCTTATTAGTGTGACTGTGAGTGTTACCAATAAAACCATGGTACTGATCTTCCTGGACAACCATTTAGTGCTTAGGTACACATGTACATGTACATGTATGTACAACATGTGTTGGACATGGAAAAAGCCCAGCTATATACATGTATGAGGTACTTATTACATATAATGTGACTACCATAAAGTGCTGGAATGAAATGATTGTACTGACCTTCCTATAGGCAAGTTATTCCTGATGACCCTCTGTGAACCTCGTGTATACTCTACATCTACAGTAATTGGTGCTGAGTATGTCATATCACGTAGACGGCATTCATGAGGGGATATTGGTTTGGTAATGTTGAAACTCTCCTCAACATCTGGTGTTCCCACATAGATATTCAGGTATCTTTAATAAAAAGGAGTTAAAACTCAATTGTAATACTGTCTTGTTCCAAATCCATCAACACGCTCACTAATGGAATACAGCAAAATATAGCACTTCTGATGCCCAAGTTGGATTTGGGACACAACATATATTTTTCCATATTCTACGAGCACCATTGCGGCAACAAATTTATCTTCAAGCAAACTTGACGTGCAGCTTAATTAATATAGCGCAATATACAGATATTGAACAGTGCAAAAAGCAGGGTGTGATATGGACCATGCAATAAGGGTGAATGTCACGCTCTTATTGCCGCATAATCAACCAATCAGAATCCAGGATTCAAGCTTCCTTGAAGATAATACTAGTTATCAACAAGCGCGAGTCGAATACGGAAAACTTCTGCATCACATATCCAACGAGGCCGAAAGCCAAGTTAGATATTGATCGCAGCGTTATAATTGTATGTATTCCACGAGTGCATATGTGATACCATCAAACAAACTTGACGCAAATCTTAACGCAATCTGCGGTGTTGGCTATGTTGGAACAGCTGTATGTTTTGTGTATAGCTTTAAATAATGAAATATGCGGAATAAGAACAGCACATGATGCTACATGTATGGGTCGACCAATCAGAATCCAAAATTTAAGTTTGCTTGAAGATAATGATTTTGAATAATACAGTATCTTTGTAACAAGCTGGCACTTCAAATAAAAACAGACATTTGTTATTACTGGTGGTCAACTAGCCTTACACCATGTGTTCACACTGCTACTACCCTGGATTATAGACCTTTGCCACTCATCTTAGCTCTTATGCAGCAATCTGACTTTAAGCATACACTTTAGCACCTTACTAGTCAATCTTGTACACACCTGATGTACTCATTACAGTTCACAGTAGAGTTGTGATACCTGCACCTGTGGTCAATGTAACAAACCCTGGAATATGACCCTCAAGATGAATCAAAGATTAGTTTCAAGTATTCTACCAATCTTCCAGTCCTTAGCAACATGAATGCAGTGCTAGGCCTAAACAGCTGTTGCTACATTGTAACCTTCCAGTAAAAACCATGTCTTGGTCCAAACCAGTTAAACTTTGAGATCACAAAAGTGAGAGTGAGAACAATACCATGGGCTGAGAAGAGCAACATATAGATTTGAGACCATTCTTAAGACCCACAATCACTGGTTATGATACAGTTTGGCACATTCATTATTCTGTCAGCACAAATTCTGGAGATAAACTTACTTCATGTAGAAGTTAGGATCTGCATCACTCACTATCTTCTCATTAGCCATCATTATCTTCTTGATCTAGTAACCAGTCAAAGATGATACAAAAACAAGTATTACAAGTATTCTAATAATAAGTATTACAAGTATTCTAATAAGTATTACAAGTATTCTAATAATAAGTATTACAAGTATTCTAATAAGTATTACAAGTATTCTAATAATAAGTATTACAAGTATTCTAATAATAAGTATTACAAGTATTCTAATAATAAGTATTACAAGTATTCTAATAATAAGTATTACAAGTATTCTAATAATAAGTATTACAAGTATTCTAATAACAAGTATTACAAGTATTCTAATAAGTATTACAAGTATTCTAATAATAAGTATTACAAGTATTCTAATAATAAGTATTACAAGTATTCTAATAACAAGTATTACATTGTACAAGTATTCTAATAATAAGTTTCCCATGCACATGTTGTATTGTATGTTGTCAACAGTGGTGACTGTATGTAAAATTCGCGAGTTACTTGCGAAGCGTGCTTGGTTGATTTCTTTTTATAAGTACATGTACATGTACTTTATGTAATACATGTATTTTAATTTAGAAAATGATTAATAACACAGATTGGAAGAAAATAAAAAGATGTAAGAAAGAGAAGACAGTTGGAGAGAAATCTTTGAAGTGAGCAGAGCTCCGAATAAGCCTTGTGTTCAGATATCATCAATTTATCAGTGTAAACTGTAAGTCGTCATGTTATTTCATGTTTTGGTGGTCACCCATTAATAATCATTACACACGGATAACAAAAAACAAGGAACAGGAACAGGAGAGTTTCTACCCAAGACCCTGTGTATCAGCCTTGTCAACATGTAAAATAAAACAATATTACTACTATGAATACACATAGAGAACTTATTTGCTGTGTTTACCTCAATATTGATGAAGTAATTGAAGGAGTCGATATGTTGTCTCACCAAACCCCGTACCTTCAGAAATGCTGGAAGTAACTTCCATTTCTCCTGCAGTAAAACAAAACAGTCATGTAAATTCTCAGAAAACAATTGATAGAACCAATGATTTAAACTAAGGATATCTGCATGTTTTACATGTTTTTCTTGGTGTGTGTACATGTGTGATGTACCAATTTTATACAACTCATCAAATCATGAAGTACAAAAACTTGCGGTCAAAAGTACAATGACCTGTAATTCCCAAACCCCAGGACCCTTAACAACTACATGTAGGCTTCAAATGGAGTCTTCTCATTTGACCAAACATATTAACAAAATTCAAACAAGACTTGCGAGATTGCCACAGCCTTGGAAACATGTTGATTTGAACCAATGTAATCAATGAAAGGTTTTCTAAATTATAATAATACGCACATGCGTGACAAATCTCTAACAACCAGACAGCCATATTTCAACCAAAGGGCCCTTGCTCTCTACATGTATTAATTGAGCAATAAAGAGAAACCACAGTGACCAGAAGCTCAGTTCTGAAATCCACACTCTGTGCTATCAGGCCTCATTATGTTTAGTTGTGATAATTGTACGGGTGCCCTGCCTCAACCGTTACGACTACGCGGTTTGAGGCAGGGCACCTGTCGATATTACTGAGACTTTGAGAGTCGGATCATGACATGAACATACAATAATCCTTGAGGGCGCTAGTACGACCGATAATGTGAAAATTTCGAAATAAAAAGGAGTACTGCGCCCCAGTTACTGGGTCTCATTCTTCACATGTATCAACAGAAATTGGTAATGTGAGAAGTGTAAGAATTTAATTATGTGGTTGTTGCAAAGTTCAAGTGATCCGGAACTGGTCAATGATCCGGAATTGGTCAAACGATTGTACAATTAGTAATTTGAGGGAGTAGCAAGTTTGGGTCCAATGTTGACAAAATAATTATTAAAATGCTCTGATAATATTAAATAGAAATCATGTATCCTCGTATCCCCATTATTCGCGCACGTAAGAATTGAAACTGAATTTTGACTTGATTAACAGAATCAAGAACAACTTTTAGCTTTAATTTTAATTGTCTGATGTCAAAGCCCACCTGAGAGGAGAATTTGAAGCCCGCAGATACAGTATCGTAGGACGCCCTGTATTCAGGGCGTCCCTGAAATCGAGGCAAATCTTTTACCTCTCTGCGCGCGATGTAAACAGTCCCTAGATACAATTTTTGTGGTTTGACTTGCCAAGCAAAGAGTCTCCTCTCATTTGACCAAAACTTAGAAACATGTAAGGCTCCACTGGTTAGTTGCACTTGTAAATGCAAAAAGTTGTGGTATTTTAGGCATTTCTGCAAGGTACATGTACAAAAATATGTCATACTGTCGGGGCCATAAAAAAAAAATTCCAACCGAAAAAGTTTCATCAAACACTTTTTCAATTCACAATTCACGATGATCAAATCATGTGACTGAACATTCTGCTGAGCATTCTGGGGGAAAAAATACAGAGGCTTAAAGAAGCCACGTGCCTTATATCATTTTCTAATAGTCTGGATAATTTTTTTTTGTAACACTCTATCATTTTTGTTATTAATATTAAAATTTAAACATCAGCTTTGTGATTCGATTATCACTGTTTATTTATATGCTTTATTATAAATGTTAAGAAACATAAAAAGACACAAAACTAAATAAAAATAAGATTTGAAAGCCAAGAATTATTTACATTTTTTTTTATTTTATTTTTTATTTTAAGTTTTTGAAAAATAACATGGTTATTTTTAAAACTAAATTAAAAATATGTTGAATAAAATGAAGAAAACTGCTGGCTATAGAGTCATACACTAAGTCTCACAGAACACTTGTAGTCACTGCAGATGTTTCTTCCACGTATGGCTTCACCCGGACACCATACTTTCTTGTTTGCATCGAAAACAGGTCAAACTCAAAACAAATGGGACGCTATTGAAGTCATCGAAGATCGGTGCGTGGTGTGAAAGTTTCAATGTCCATCACGTTTTAATATATGTTTGCATATTTCTTATAAACAAAGGAAGGTAATTAGGGCATCAGTTGATTATGGAATATTTTAATTTTTTTTCAATTCAAAGAAAAAGGCATACTATAGGGCCTACATCGAAAACCGGACAGGGGAATTCCTCGAGGATATACTAACTATTATTACTATTAGCTAGGCCTAGTTCTCTAGTTGTAGTTGGTTTCCCGGACATTACCTCAACTGTTTTTATAGGTGCCGCTAAATGTTCCTTTTCAATATTGTCTGAATGCTGTGAATCTTCCTTCTCGAGCCTCATGATGATTTCTGCAACTTCATGAATCCTGTAGAATTAGAAATAGACTGTCGGTCATTTATCATGGCCATTTATCATGCTCGTGTTGTGTGCGCAGCCATCTTTATTAAAGTCGGCCTCAACAAAACTAAGTTATTAGACATAATAAAAAGGTATCTAATTTAAAAAAAAAATGTAATAATTGGATTCAATATTATCCAAATATAACCTTTGTAATTTTTTAAGTGCAATTTAAAAAAGAAAAATATAGTAAATTTACCTAACGAAAGTTGTGTTTACTATTATACTATCTTCCCCAGGTCATGCAGGTGCAGTCTCAATCCGACGGCTGTTATGTGGGACCGATTGATTTATGTGGTGCATGCAGCATCAACGAGAGCGTGAGTTTGGATCGAAAGTTTCATCAATATTTCACTTGAAGGTGAGTATAGATGTATTTTAAAAACCTATAATTTATGAAATATATATATATATATACCAACATTCTACATGTATAGAAAATCTGGTGAAAATTGAACGAATCCCTTGAAAGTTGTACGATTAAAATACTAGTGTTTTAGTGGAAATCACAAAATTTGAGATTTGATCTGATTGAGTTGGTAGTCTGTCCTTGCTCTATGGTTGGATAGAGCTCTTTGAGACATTCATTTTGATACTTTACTTGTGGGGATCGGTTCATGAAAACCGGACTTATGGAAGGTCAAAGTTAAAAATATTTGACCTTGTTTACATTACAATTTTTTGTGACCTTGTACCAGCGCAACGTTTTCGCGGTTGCGCACAACAGCCAATTCCCCTTGCGTAATTGAACATTTCCCAAGGGCCGTATCAACGTGTTTGACAATCAAGCGCGAAAAAGCGCGACAACTAATAGTTTTAATTCAAAAAGTAAAATACATAATTAAATACTCAACTACATGTAACTGTCATTTTTGGTTCATTATGGGGCCCTAAGAGGATCTATACTTACAGTTCACAATGAATTTGAGCGCAGAAAACAAGATTTCTTGTGATTTTACAGAAAGTTTTTCACAAATACTCCAACAAAATGGACGTCAAATTGCATATCAATCGCGAGAGAAAAACTCCCATCTTGAAAGTACATGTAGGGCCTAGTTCCGTTTATTTTTATGAATGAAACGATTAACATGGGTTAAATCTATATCCCTCCGCACCACCGATCTCTCTATAGCGTTGTACACGTTGAGGTGGTCACAGTTTCCCATTAACAAAAAGTCGCTGCGCGGTGAACAGCGCCCTCACTCGGTATTGATTGACACTATTAATAGCCAAATTTGACAATATTTATGACAGCTGATGATCATGAGGTGTCACTATATACAGGAAAATACCAGAAATTACCGGAAAATACCGGAAAACTACCGGAAAACACCGAAAAACTACCGGAAAACACCAGAAAACTACCGGAAAGCTACCGGAAAATTACCGGAAAACACCGGAAAATGAATCAATTTGTCCACGAACATGGGTCTTTCCATAAATGAGGGGGCCAAAGCGTGACATGGTGTTATATCTCAAAAGATAATGTACTTTCTATATTCTTTGCATGTTTAAGTGGTGGGGATAGCTCATACGTTTAATGTATAACTTCAATTTCTCGAATCAGATTTTTTGTTTTCATATACGATCCAAAACTATCCATCACACTGTAACGAAGACACCGGATCTCAGTTTCCTGTTACAATTTCCGATGTTTTCCGGTATATAGTGACACCAGTGTTGTAGTCGAGACCTGCAAGTCCGAGACCGAGACCAAGACCGAGACCTTGACATCCGAGACCGAGACCAAGACCGAGACCAGCCCTACCGAGACCGAGACCAGCCCTTCCGAGACCGAGACTTTTGCAGTCCGAGACCGAGACCGAGACCGAGACCAAGGTATCCGAGACCGAGACCGAGACCTACCCCATGCAAAATTCATACAATTGTGTAAAAGCATAAAGAATTAAGGTGATATCAGCAAAAAATAAAAATAATGAGTATGCAAGCTAATACAAATTTAGAAAACACACTATCCCATTTACATGTAAGTTTCCACCAAACTCCACACTTTTTATTTCAAGGCATCATTTTTGAAAAAATTGCATTTTTGGACGATCTTAATCCCCTAATTTATGCCCTAAATATTACTTTTTCCATCAACAACCATTTCCATGATTTGAAGATCGATTGTTTAGAACTTCGTTGGCAATAAAATCATCGAGATTCAACGTCCGGTCGACAACGCACATTGAGAACAAATTCAATGAACTTTGCCCCGCATCGTCCTCTATCGGCAAAAGTTGTCAATGTTTGAATATCCTTTAATCCAAGGCTGTATACTGTACCAATCTGCAGGCGTGCAGCACACTGTGCGGCAATTCTTTACTCGGCTCGTGAATGTGTACTGCGTTGGAGTCTAGCCAAGCTCTCTTATGAATATGGTAACTATCAACGGCCATGAACAACCAATCACAGCGTGCGGAATGTTGGTTAGCTTGGACTTTGGACTCTGCTGTTGTCTATGCGCTATGTGCATGGATTCACGTTGTGGGGCCCGGGCCGATGCACGTGCTGTGGAACTCAGCAGTTAGAACCATGTGGTTGTGTGCATCGTGTTTTAACGTTGGTAAACTGAAATGAACGATCGCAATTCCAATGCTGCGGTTTGGAAGTCGGGCATGGCTCATCGGCTACTCGTTTGATCATATTAATTGCAGGCTAAAAATAGTCTGTTTGTCATTTTTTGGGCAGCGCGGCCAATTCTTTGGCAGGGCGGCCTTAAACTTTGGGAGGGCGGCAAAACCCATGTGTGGAGAACACTGGTGGTGCGTGTTTTGAATGAAGACTTAAAGCAGCGCATTGCAATGTCAGTGTACGCGTGTGAGAAACTTGGACGGCGGTATTTATCAACAAAGCAACATCGGCTCTAGGCCAAGACGACGTAATTCATGTGTATGAAAAGCATTATTTGCTGTGGTCTCGAGGGGTCTCGAGGGTCGAGACCGAGACATTGGCAGCCGAGACCGAGACCGAGACCGAGACCAGTTCTTCCGAGACCGAGACCAGCCCTTCCGAGACCGAGACTTTTGCAGTCCGAGACCGAGACCGAGACCGAGACACCAAAAAAAGGTCTCGAGTGACACCGCTGATGAGTGATAAAAATAGCCCCACTTCTGTGGCCAAGGCTAGCCTTGACCACAGAAGTGGGGCTACTGATGAAAATGACTTGCATTAGTGTTTACTAATTAGGTATAATTAGGTATAATTAGGCCCAGGATCAGATTGTAACTTGCCCCTAACAAATGCAATTCCGCCACAATATAAAAAGAATTCATATTTCTACTATAGTAATTAAATAATAAAATAAATTTATCTACTGAATTTGTTGGTGTAAAGGACATTATTCAAAAGTATTTTTAATGGTCTTTCCTCACACAAAATTTCATTTCAATATTAACCCTCCTACATGTACTGTTCGCAACATTTTCAAGTGAGTTGACCAACCATTTGAAACCATTCAACTGCCAAAGTTGTGTATGGTGGCACAACTGTGCACAGAACTAACTGTGTACTGTATGCATTCCCTCATGGTATCATATTGCAAGGCTGGCATAGCTTATCTATCATTCAAAACCACAGTGAATGGTATTGAATGGTCAGACAGCAAGAGAGTTATGTCATGAAAAACTGATTCACAAAATAACTCAATTTGGGTCACAATCATGCATGTTTTTCTTAGAAACAGTGACTGTCTTAAACTTTTTTAATCTTAAAATATTCATAATTTCCTTGATATTAATAGATGTAAATTTTTGCATCGGGGATAATGAATATAATTTAGTTTTACCCTACACGATGTGAGTTAAGCTGAGCCATTTTTTCAGATTGAAACTAATCAATAGATTGAAACAAGTCAATTTAATTTCACAAATAATTACCAATCGACTGTCTTTTCTACATTTATCATATCAACTATATAAGTGAAATACATTTTTGTGAATAAGTTTGATTAATTTTACCCAAACAATTCCTGGGGAGTTCCACTGGTCTTGTTGCCATTGTGTTGAGAAAATAATCTTTAGTTCACTGTTTTGTTATTTTGTAGAAAGATGCGTCGATCTTTAAGGCTTTCTAAAGAGTTGAGTCAGCTTGAGAGTGAGCCTCCTCCTGGAGTGTCATGTTGGATGAAGACAGATTCCATGGATCAGCTTCAAGCACGTAAGGAACAAATACTTCCCCTAAGGGACACTTTATTCTGTACTTTCAGGATCAAGAGTAAAATATTCTTTTAGCTTCATAAGTGTTCATACTAGCATTTGGTCACTCTGTATCAGAGTCAAATACATGTAAAATAGCTTCATTCTAGCATGTCAGCACACTACATGTGTATATCACTATCAGAGTCAGATAGAACAGCTTCATACTAACATGTGGTCACACATATCAGAGTCACTATATCAGAGTGACCTTGTACATTCTAATGCATTTTCTGACGGGCAAGATACTACACAGGCCATACAGGAAAATTTACATTTTGTGTCACATTTTCACATAAATTCAATTGTTACAAGAGCAACTGATGTACAGCTTTTGAGATGTCCCCCCCTTTCTCCATATCAAAAGTTGAGAAAAATCGGACAGTGCAATCTCCATAAAATATAAGATTTATTGTTTTCTTCCTTTGAGCTGCGTACAAACTGTGCCTGTAGGATGTCAAAGGTCACAATGGTCTATATCAGAGTCAATATAGAACAGCTTCATACTAGCATGGGGGGTAGGTCACACTAAATCAGAGTCATATAGAACAGCTTCATACTAGCATGGGGGGTAGGTCACACTAAATCAGAGTCATATAGAACAGCTTCATACACTGTACTACTGTAGCATGTAGTCACCCTGTATCAGAGTCATATAGAGTAGCTTCATACTAGCATCGGGTCACCCTGTATCAGAGTCAGATAGAACAGCTTCATACTAGCATCGGGTCACTCTGTATCAGAGTCATATAGAGTAGCTTCATACTAGCATGTGGTCACTCTGTATCAGAGTCATATAGAGTAGCTTCATACTACATGTAGCATGTGATCACACTTTATCAGAGTCAAATAGAATAGCTTCTTACTAGCTTACCAGTCACTCTGTATCAGAGTCAAATAGAATAGCTTCTTACTAGCATGTGGTCACACTAAATAGGAGTCAAACAGAATAGCTTCTTACTAGCATGTGGTCACACTAAATAGGAGTCAAACAGAACAGCTTCATACACTGTACTAGCATGTGGTCACACTATATCAGAGTCAGATAGAACAGCTTCATAATACTAGTCTGTAGTCACACTAATGTATCAGAGTCAGATAGAATAGCTTCTTACTAGCATGTGGTCTCTCTGTATCAGAGTCAAATAGAATAGCTTCTTACTAGCATGTGGTCACTCTGCATCAGAGTCAAATAGAATAGCTTCATAATACTAGTCTGTGGTCACACTTTTTCAAAGTCAAATAGAACAGCTTCTTTAATCATTTAATAGTCACACTAATGTATCAGAGTCAGATAGAATATCTTCTTACTAGCATGTGGTCACACTAAATAGGAGTCAAACAGAACAGCTTCATACTAGCATGTGGTCACACTATATCAGAGTCAGATAGAACAGCTTCATAATACTAGTCTGTGGTCACACTTTTTCAAAGTCAAATAGAACAGCTTCTTTAATCATTTAATAATACAGCATTTGTAAAGCGCACTTTCCTGTAAACCATTTAAATGCGCAGGTCTAGTAGAAGTTAAGTTAAAGTATTATCAAATTGTTGGGAAAGCAAGCGTGAATAAGTGTTTTTTAAAAGTTTCTGCTGGAAGAGAGTGATGCTCTGCATTTGTCTGAGGTCTTCAGGAAGTGAATTTCAAAGTCTTGGTGCTATGTTGGAAAAGGCCCTGCCCCCGTAACTGGCCAGGCGAGTTTGAGGAACATAAAGCGTATTGCTGATAGATCCAGGGATGTGATTCCGTTTTTAACCGGAATTCCTTTTTTTTTGCCCTCCCCCCCCCCCCCACCATTTTTTATTTTTATTTTTTTTATTTTTTTAAAAATAAAATTCATTAATAAATAAAAACAAAACCATATATAACGCCCCAGATTGCAGAGTAGGGCTTTAAAAACCAGAGATAAATGTTATTAATTTGGGCTTCATGCTCGCAAGTTTTCGAGCTTGCATGCTTTCGCGCTGTGCGCTCAGAGTTCAGGTTTTTTTTTCAACCGCCTATCACACCCCTGTAGATCTCAGGCGTGGTCTTGTCGTATGGTGCTTCAAGAAATTTGTATTATGGTCGGAGAAAAACCGTAGTGCCTTGAATGTGAGTAGGATTATTTTGAATTGAAGTTGGTTGACAGTTAGCTATTGTAGTTTATAAAGTATGGGGTGATGTGATCAAACACTCTAGTGCCAGTTAGGAGTCGTGCATAGCATTTTGTACGGACTGAAGACTTTGGCGTGCTCTGAGGAATTCCGGCAAGTAAGCTTTTACAAAAGTCAAGTCTGGATGTAATGAAGGCGTGTATGAGCTGGTCTGGCAGATGGGAGAGACATGCTTCTCCAGAACATGCACTGGACGAAAATAACGCCAAGATTCTGCATGTCACTGTCAGTGCTGGGTCTAACCTGGACATTACCAAACTGAATGTATGGGATAAAACAAATTTGTTGGAGGTGAGGGGAGGAGATTATTATGAGCTTTGTTTTGTGAGTTTTGAATTTGAGAAAATTATCTTGCATCCATCTTTGGAAGTCACTTGGGCAGTTGTTGATTGAAAGTATGATGTCGTCATTACCTGAACAATTTGGGTGAAACGTGATGTATAACTGTGTGTATCGTCAGCATAGAATTGTGCTTGCAGATTATGCTGGCGTTCATTTGACCAAGTGGGGATGTATAGAGGGTAAATAACACGGGCCAAGTACAGAGCCTTGAGGGAGTCCAAATTTTACTTGAGCTTTCGATGACAACTCCTCTTGCATTTTAACTATTTGAATTTGATTGCTAAGGTACGAGTGAAACCAGTTGAGAGCTGTTCCCTGAATGCCAAAGTTGTTACTTAGTCTATGATTACCACATACATGTAATGATCGATTGTATCAAAGGCCACGAGAGGTCGAGCAGGACTAACATTGCAGCCTATTTGCTGTCCACTGTGCACATGACAACATTGTAGACTTTCAAGAGGGCAGTTTCTATACTGTAAATGTTTTGGCATGCAGATTAATGACTCTCCAGCAGCTGGCCTTCTAATAAAGTGTGAATTGAGTCTGGCCGCGATGACCTTCTCAGCGACCTTTAACACAAAAGACAGGTTTGAAATTAGGCGATAGTTCTTCTTGTCGGTGCAGTCCAATGATTCATTCTTGATTACTGGAGTGATCAGAGCAGTTTTGAAGCTGTCGGGAAATTCATCGGTACAAGGGACATGTTAATCAGGCGTGCACTGCTAACGTGTTGTTCAAGTTCTTTACCATAACTGTCGGTAGGGGGTCCAGTTGGCATGATGTGGGTTGGGAAATTTGTATGATGTTTGCGATTTCTAGCTCCGATGCAGGGGTCAAGGTAGTGAAGGGTAAAGGCTACTGGAGGTGGGTGAGGCTGGATACACATGATTGGATGCCAGATTGCCTCTATAATCTGATTAATCTTGCCTATGAAGTATTCCCAGAATGCATCTGCTAGTTCCTCCTTTGCAAGCATATCTGTAGGAAAATTTGAAATTGGTTATAAATCTTTTTGGTTTCCCTCACAGCCCTTTACTTTCTTATTGTAGTACATGGACTTTGCCTTAGTGAAGATGTGCTTACGTAAGTCGCACTGAGTTTTGAAATTGTCATGGTCAAACTGAAGCCTTGATTGCGGCGTCTGCATTTTTGTTGGATGATACACTGATTGGTGACTGAGCACAGAATTGTATTGATCAGTCAAATCGTTCATCAAAGGAGCAGGGTTTGTGATGAGCTTGGATGCAACTACGACATTTGCAAATTTGTCTAAGTCAATGGATTTAAATTTGCATTAGTGAAATAGGCGTAGATAGAATAACTTCATAATTAGTAATAGTAGCAGGTGGTCACTGTATCAGAGTCAAATAGAATAGCTTCATACTAGATTGTGGAGCACACTATATCAGAGTCAGATAGAAAAGCTTCTTACTAGCATGTGGTCACTGTATCAGATTCAAATAGAATAGCTTCTTACTAGCATATGGTCACACTACATTCAGAATCTGTGTTAGAGTCAAATATATCGAACAGCTTCATTGTATGGATCAACAATACAGGAATGGTAGACCAATAAGTTGACTTTGAGGTGAAATTGGGACTGTTTTTCATGCTCGATGGTTATGTTATTATTAAGGGAATAAAAGGGTAGCGACTCGTTCTTAAACGGCCGTTTAAAACCGGCAGGGTCGTGGCCGTGCGATAAAGGCCCGAGCCGAAGGCGAGGGCCTTTATCGCACGGCCACGACCCTGCAAGGTTTTAAACGGCCGTTTAAGAACGAGTCGCTACCCTTTTATTCCCATTCATAAATGCCCTTTTGGTTAAAAGGCGTAATAAAGTAGGAAACTCTGTAAAAACTTATCTGTTTTCCGACGTCCTTGAGCTCTGTACGTGAGACAGTTTTCGGATATGCATTGTGCGCGTAGTAACGCACCCTCGTGTCCATGGACTAAAATGGCGCGGCGAGATCGATCTCCCCTGAGAATGGGGTTGTGGGCTAACCCGCACAAATGCTATCCGAAAACAACCGGTCTTAAACAGCTCCAGCTATGTCTTTATCAGCCGTTTAAACACCCCCACGTGACGTGCTCTCCACCAATAGGAATAGCGAAACTGTCTGGGGTATTTATGAATACTTATTAACATCCTGCCATTGTAAATGTGTGCGTGATACATGTAACACTAACATGAATAACCCCTCAGTGCAATCTGGACTGCTCTTTTTCTGATCCTTTTACTTTTACAAAAACATTTTAATATTTGTGTTTTGTCATGACAACCCTAGTACTATAACATTAGCAATGTGTTGATTTCTCGCAGAGATAATTGGAGGAGATGATACGCCATATTCAGATGGAGTTTTTAAACTGGAAATTCAAGTTCCTGAAAGGTAAGATTGGATGCATATGATACGAGTGATTACATGTCAACATTGCGTTAAGATTCAGTTTAAAGGCAGCTCAAAACATACTGTGTAACTACATGTACATGTAGTACATGTACCTTGTATGCATTTTTAACTGTTCCCTCTTGTAGAAATAACATGTTGCTGTCTGTAGTTGGATTTGAACACAATGTATCCCTACATGATGTTATTACAATGGAGTCTATGATTGCAGCACATTATGCATCACTATGTTATAGTTACTCTACTGGAGCTCCCTACATCTCAATGCTGTGTGTAAGAAGTACATGTTGCTGATTCATGTAGTGTTAATATAATAATAAGCTAGCATTTATAGAGCGCCTTTTCCATACATGTACATGTAGGTTGCAAAGTGCTTGGATGTCCAACGCAGGTCAAAAATATAAATCAAAGACAATTTCTTGAATGAATCAAAGAGCAATTTCTTGAATGAATCAAGTGAGTTTGCTTTTCTGCAGCTATCAGGAAGAGAGTTCCATAGAGCCGGGCCAGCATTGGAGAAGGCTCAGTCTCCTGCTTTAGTGTTTGTCCGATGCTCGAGGAGAAGGTTGCGTGAGGAAGAGCGTAGGATGCGTGTTGGTTGATGTTGCAGAAGCCTGTCACAGATGTTTGCTGGGTATTTCAGCATGAGTGCCTTGAAGATGTGCAGACATATCTTGAAGTCAACACGCTTAGTAACAGGTAACCAGTGGAGTTTCTTCAAGAGAGGGGTAGCATTATCACTACAACGCTTTATGAGAACAATACGAGCCGCCTTATTTTGCAATTTCTGTAGGCGATTCAGAGAACGGTTGGATATGCCATACAGAAGGGAATTACAGTAATCCAATCTGGACAAATTTAGGGCTCAAACAACGGCATGACAAGTCTTCTGATCGATGTACATATGTACATGTACCTGCGTATAGCCTTCCCAATGTTACGGAAGTGGAAATTAGCTATGCAGGTCACGTTGATGGTATGGGATTCCATGGTTAGTTTCTGATCAAAACTGACGCCAAGATTGCGCACTTTGACCGATGGGTGGATAGGTGTGTTGTTGATGTCTAATCTGAAACTGCTCAGTCGAGTGAGGTTATGAGGAGAGGCAACAATGAGGAATTCTGTCTTGTCTTGGTTAAGCTTCAGCTTGTTAGTAAGCATCCATGTATGAATGGATTCAGCATCCAAAGGAATTTTAGGATTGAAAGAGATGTAGATTTGAATGTCATCTGCTTAGACACGGTACTGCAGCCCCTGATGAGGGATGATATCCCCAATTGGATAATGAGAAAGCTGTAGGTCCAATAACTGATCCCTGTGGGACACCATACTCGGATGACAGAGTTTCAGATGTCGCATCGAGAACACGGACATGGCTAGTTCTATGTGTCAAGAAGGAACGAAGCCACTGTAGAGCTAACCCAGTTACACAGAATCTTTGTTCAAGGCGGTGCAGCAGAATGTGGTGGTCGATCGTGTCGAATGCAGCAGATAGGTCCAACATCAGGAGAAGTGTACATGTAGCTTCACCTCTGTCTACAGCCTGTAGGATATCATCATGAACACTGAGTAATACAGTCTCGTCGCTACGTCCTGCCCTATAGGCTGATTGAAAAGGATCCATAAGCTTGAATTCGTCAAGGTGCTCCATTAATCTCACTAGTACTATCTTCTCAAAATATTTTGAGATAGTTGGAATATTGGACACAGGTCGGTAGCTGTTTAGCTCATCCTTATTCTTGGATTGCTTCTTCAACACTGGTGTAATGATGGCATGAGAGAGGGCTTTCGGGAATACCCCTTGTGAAAATGAAGTGTTGACAATTTCAGTTAGCTTGGGGATGATAGGTTGTAAGTGCTTTTTTAGAAGCCATGTAGGTACTGGGTCTACAGGGCATGTCTTTGATGAAGATGACATGATGATCTTGCTTAGTTCATCTTCCTTGACTGGCCTGAATTCAGTGAGGGGATTGATGTCAGAATGAAAGCATGTACTCTCATCACAGTGGATGGCTGCATTCACATGGAGATCATCAATGCTCTGTCTAATACTGTTCACTTTTGATGAGAAGAAAATACTGAAATTGTTGGCAAGATCAGCAGATGAAGTGTGGGATGGCAACACTTTGATATTGCTGTTTAACAGACTGCCAACAATGGAGAAAGTGTCTCTAGGTGAAGCATTTTCCAGTTTATTAGTGAAATATGTCTTTTTAGCGGCAAAAAGGACCCCCATAACCAGTTCTTTGGCTGCAGTGAAGGCATGGAAAGCATCTGGTGATTTTGACTTTCTCCATCTTCGCTCACATCTCCTGCGCTCAGAACGGGCATCAGCAATTGGCTTGTACCATTTTGGTCAAGGTCTGCTACATGTAGGTAGCTTGGTAACAGGTTGTGGGGCGTGAGAGTCCAGTACACTAAGAAGAGAGGCGTTAAACTCATTCATCATGATATGTGGATCAGGAGGAGATAAGGTGTTAACTAATATTGATGTCAAGTCATGATTCAGGACTTCATGATCAACAGAAGAATACTTTCAAATTTTGATGATTCGACTCTTAGCTGTTCCTCGAAAAACTTACAACAGATCACGTGATGGTCTGACACATAGTTCTCATATGATATGCGGAGAGGAGAGGATCATCTTCCCTGGTAATCACCAAGTCTAACGTATCCCCATGCTTGTGTGTTGGTTGACAGATGTGCTGGATCATTCCAGTTGAATCTAGTGCAGTCTTAACTCTCTTGACATCGTTATTTGTGGGGATATCACAGTGAATATTGAAGTCACCAAATGAAATTAACCAGCAGGGCTAAGCAGGCCTGTTGTAGTATACTGAACCTACATGTAGTCTGGTCCTCATAATCTCTAGTAGCATCAGGTCTACATGTATTTACTACACTCAGCTCTGCAAAGTCCCCACACACAACTACAATTATAACACCCCATACTTTGATTCTGCCTTGTGAATAGTTTTGAGCATGTCTCATGATATGTCTTATTTTTACTAGAAAGCTGCGCAAATTTGACGCAGTTAACCCATAACAAGGGCAGCTTGTTGGTACCTAGACATGTTTAGTAATGTATCGTATGGGGGTGTTATGAAGATAACAATGACTGCTTTTACTCATGCTGTGGTTAAAACTGTGACTCCCTTGGTGATTCCCAGAGCATTCTATTTCCCTCGGCTTCGCTAAAGGTTCAAAATAGCAGGCTTCACCTTGCAAAACATAAACCCTCAGGCAATCACGGAGGGAGTCGTAGTTTGAACAGTAGCACTCAAAGCAGTCATTGTATACTACATGTACACATGTATATCTGGTAGATTTATTAATGAATCCATGACTAATGGAGCTCCATCCGATACCTCATCCATCACTGTGACACCTGAGTTGTCAAACTAAAGTCCCAATAGACTGTGCAAGTCTCGCGCGTATCCGAACGAGAAAACACGTCAAACAAAGAACATTTTTATTTCTGAAGTCAAATCTTTGTTTTAAATTATATCTCATGACAAAATCTGAACAACAAAAATAAATCATTACAATTTTATGAAATTAGTTTTAGCTTTTTAAAAAAATACGCCAAAGTGTGTTGATTATTATTAAAAACAAATTAAAACTCTGGGACAAGGATGCTTTTTTGATGTTAACTTTTTAGAAACCCCTTACGCAGATTCGTGAAGGTCAAACGGGTTTTAAATTGACCCGTATCGCAGTTTAAAGAGGAATGCCGACGCCCCAACACCATAGACTGCAATGAAAAGGGTTCGCTTTGCAATTACAGCATCTGGTGATTATAATCGCGCATAAAAAACAAGCGTTTACATAAGTTTTATGATCGGAGGTGAGCACAAAATTCTTAATTTGTTGCAATAACCGGAAGCTGAGGTCAAGTTTAATTCTCGGGTTTTCTTTGTTATATTGTTGAATTGGTTTTACTTTCATATTTTGTTATCACTTAGTATTACATTCCCAACAACATGTATACTTTTCTAGGTCATAAACTACGTTAAACTAAAATAATTTACGAAACAAAATCTCGCCCACGTAAAACTCCATATGGTTGGGACCACTATGGTCCCGGAAGTTCGAATGCGGGCGAGACTTGCACAGTCTATGGTCAAGCCTTATGTGTGCTATGTACAGGTACTGCATTAAAGCCGTGAAATCCCCCATTTATGAAAACCTTATTCTTTAACAATTCATAACTTTGACCTACAAGCAAAACAGAAATTACAAACGTATAATTCATCACAGAGTAACCTTTATTTTACAGAGTTTTTTATTCTTCTTAATAATTGATGTCTCCTTTTTTTAAAAGTTGCCCACAATCCTGTCAGTAAGTTATGACATCACATGTTTCATCCGACATGTCTGATGCCAACCGATGTTTGTGTGCATTTCTTGTTTCTGACAGGACTTTGAGACTTTGCAATTCATGTTAAATGCAAATCATAAACCCTCAAAAGAAAAATTCTGTATGGCTCAGAATACATAGTACGTTTCCTATGGGCCAATTTGTGTGAAGTGAGACTGACTTACATTGCATAACGTCATACTCACCATTAGGATAGGGACTGTTTCAGTTCAAATTAATGTAGATGACATTAAGTGCCTTTGATGAGATATCTAATGATTGATTGATTAATATGTTGCAGGTACCCAATGGTGCCTCCTCAAGTGCGTTTTTTGACTCCTATTTATCATCCCAACATAGCCACAGATGGGATAATCTGCCTAGATCTACTCAAAATGCCACCTCCAGTAAGTCTACATGTATGTCAATTTACAGAACAAAAGTTTTAACCCTTTGTGATCCTTTATTAAACTGGTTACAACTCGATTCTTCACATGTGATTTTCTTTTGGTATTGTGTATGCCCCACAGTTGGTGAAGCCACTGAAGGGGCCTACTGTTTCCTTGGGTGCCCTTACACATGCCAACTAACGGGGTACTTTTAACAATGGAACAATGCTATCCCACAAGGTTTTCTTTGTTCCAGGGGTACCCTACAGAGAATTTTGTCAGAAAAGGGAATAATAGAACAAAAAAGGAAGTACCCCGTAACTGCCATATATGTAAGGATGCGTGTGTGTGCAATTATTGAAAATGAGAAGGACTTGTCAAATCAACTCCAAACTAGTTGTATGGATAACTCTGGGATCTCTAAATTGTGGACTCGTCTTATCTAATGCAAATTTGGTTTGAGAATTGGTGTTGAGATTCCTCAGAAGCCTATTTTTTTTGGACCCCCTACATGTATGTGAAGTGTCAAGAAATAGCAGCTGCTACATGTAATCTACGCAGAGAAAATGCCACTTTGTAGTGGAGTGTTGTGGCTGAACGGTCTCCTTCACTGGAATCAAGTTCTGGTGTTGTTGGCAGCAGAGTGTGGGTTCTAGTCTCGGACACATGAAGGAACCCAGTACACTCATCGTAAAAGAGAATGGGCTTGCCAGGAGTATGGTGTAGTTGGGCAGCAAGTTGTGCCAACGCGCTTCCCCAGTTGGTGCTTTCATGCTTCACATAATAATTCACGTTACAAATCTCTCACCTGCTTGTTTGTCTTTGTTTTAGCGCCATGACTACCGTAGTGGTAGATAGGTGCGCTATATAAGACTACAGTATTATTATTATTACTAACTTGGGTTTTTCAGTAGATGTTTAAATGATACCAACCAATTGTTAACATGTTCATGATCAGTTGAGAGATATTTGTGCTAATAGAACGTGCTTTATGAATTAGGAAGAACAAAACAAATGAAGTTATTATTAATTAATTGTGTTTTGTTATTCTTGGCAGGGAAGCTGGAAGCCAAGTCTAAACATTTCTATATTATTGACATCTATTCGACTATTAATGTCACAGCCTAACCCTGATGACCCACTTATGGAAGAGATAGTAAGTTTGACTTGATTTTCATAACATCTCTCCTTGGGCATTGGCAGGTAATTTTACCAGTGCCACTTTAAGGTGTTCCGCCATCAGCCGAAAACCTTTTGTTATTGTTCTGAACTGTTGTTTTTCCCCGCCTCTCTTCTGCCCCCTGAACCTTGTCATCAAGATTTCAAAAAAGTAAAGGTTGTAAAAGACTTGAAACTTGGCATATACTTGAACCTTCATGATGACTTCATCAGGTTTCGATTTATAAGGTTTTCAAGTTTCAAAAACGACCATTTGTTACTGTATTTCGTGAAATGTTAAAGCTACGATGTTCATAATTGGGCATCTGATAGATCAAGACTGGGGCAACATTTGAAAATTATTGCCAAAATCGAATGACCTTTAATTCCAATCGTACCGGAAGGTAAAAGTTTGTATTTGTTGTTTTTTCTTTAAAAAAATTAAAATTTTCTAGGCCAAAATATAAACTTCTGTACTTCGGATCAACCTCAAATCTACACCATCATAATACCTTGATGGGACATCATGATGACATCATCAAGAATCACTTGACATCACCGTAAAGGTGCACTTTTCAAAGATTTATATTTACATGAGAAATATGCGTGATCAAGTTGAAACTTTGCATGTATTCAAGCTGGGATGTGTTAACATCCAAAATTTGAGGTCCTATTCTATTGACATCATCAAGTGTCAGGTGACGTCATAAAAAATGCGAGATCGAGCTGAAACTTTGTATTGAGCATTGGAACTCATCAGACATTTGAACCGCAACATCAAGACGACACTTTAAAAAATAAAAAATAAAAAAACCACGTAAACCACAGTACCAGAAAGGTCTTTAACAAAATGAACAAAAACAATGACAGTAGACTGTGACCCGAGTTGACCTTGACTTCCTGTTCAAAGTTGAAATTTCATAATTTTCATACTTCATTAACAAAAAAGGGTTCAGACCTAAAACTTGCATTTTTTTTCGGGATGGTGATGTCATCGATGCATCATATTATTAAATCAATGTTTAATATCTAAAAAAATTAATATCTGGATATAAAAAAACTATTAATTGTTACGTACATGATTTCGCACCCTATAAATCTCTTGAAGTATTGTACAAATCGCACACAAAGTGTGACTCGGTGTGACCTTTACTTCCGGTAAAAAAAGAAAATTACTCTACAATTGTCAAACATTTCCTACATAAAGACATGTTTAAAATTTACTCCCTACTTTGCACCAGCTCTGCTAATTTGGACATGTACACTGAACACCTTGTTTTTGTTTCAAAAAAAATTGAGTATACTTCTTGATATAACTTCACTGTACTTTGATTCTGTATATTATGGAAAATTTGTAAAACTCTATTTTTAAATAAATATTTACTTTTAAATTGCCCAGGTTAAAAACCCCAAACCTGCCATAAAAAGATTTCAAGTCTAAAAACTATTTTGGCTTGTTTGTACATTAGTTCAGATAAACCCGATCTGCAGTTATGTTTACAATCTGATTGTAAATAATTCATGTACAGTATTTGATAGTCATAAAAGGTAAATTATTCAGAAGGGCATTAAAATGTGTCAACATACCAGAGCTACTGTTTAGCAGAACCCTACATTGACATGGACAATTTCCACTCCAGTCTCCTTATGGTAAATCTGTATTGGCACTGTCAGTGATATTGAGTGTGTTTTGTGTTTTGTAGTCTGCTGAATTCCAGACAAACCGTGCCTTGTTTGAGCAGAGAGCTAGGCAACATACACAGAAACATGCAACACAACAAAGTTCAGTAAGTACATTAGTTTATTCATCATGTGTGTTTCTCCTTCAGCAATTAGCCATTGTTGATTAGTCATTCGGCTTTGCTTGGTTGTCAATAGACTGGCTTTGGCTTAAGGCTCGGGCTTCATCAGTTATTTTGAAAACATGTGATTACAGTAATACAGAATGCTTACATGCACGTACCGAGGTACAGGGCTTCAATTTGAATGCTGCAGTTCGACATGCATCAGACTTAAGTTCTGGTGTCCGAGTGGTTGAATCTCGGTCATGGTGCCATGATACAGGTTGTTGATGTAAACCATAAACAACAGTTGATATCCACATAACCAAAGTGTTAACTAATGGTGCTTTGGTTCTTTGTTTAATCAAAGTACTACCTACATGTACAGTAGGCAAATCAATTAAAAGGTTTACTTATTGTTGAGCTTTGGTGTGAATAATTATGAAAGCTGTGTTCGCATACCCCAAAATGAAGTAGGACTAAAAAGAGGTATGAAAGCTTTAGTCAGAGTTAAACCTTCACAAAAAGAGCTCCCAGCAGAGTGTTCTCAGATCAATGGTAGAAAAACATCAAATCTTATTTCATCAAGATGGCAGTGTACAAGTTTTTATCAATTCTTGATATGAAAACTTGTTTATGTAGAAATATTGGTGGATACTGACGCCCCCAATCCTTGCCACAAAACCCAGGTTGACGTAACTTCCGTGCTTATGAGCTACATGTACACCCTGACAAAGGCAACAACTTCTGAAGATATGCTGTGTATGCTATCACTACTTGGCTTGAAAGAATTGATAATTAATAATTTGTTTTCCATTTGTAACTGTAGACTTGTAGTACAAGTGCCTTATCTGCTGAACATCAATCAGAATCCTCATCAGATGACAGTGACCAATCAGATTCCTCATCCGATGAGAGTACCTCGTTACTAGACAACCTTGCCAAGAGGAAATCCTCTCAATGTTCAGATGATCAGATGGATTCAAAGAAATTCAAAGCAGATAATCCCTGAGTGTCATAACATGATAGAGCCTGTACTGCCGGCAGGCACAAAGCTCAATGACAGATGAAAATGTATTATTGTTTACATCTTATGATGGGAGCACATTTCAATGCATTCTCACCTGATTGTTTGTGGTACTTCATTGCATGTGGAAAATATTAAACTGCAAATACACACAAATATTATTGTACATGTAGCTTTGATACTGGATTTAACAAAGCGCAACCAAAAACGTCTGACAAATTAAATACAACACAACTTTTTACCCCAAACATTTATTGACTCATGGTTGTATACAAAGTTTGCTACAAGATTCTAGTGTCCAAGGATAGCGTCCTCAACTCAAAATATTTGGATAAATGTTTATCAATAAATCTACATTCCTAATCATTTCTTGAATGTACAACATAAGCATGTGAAGTGGTCATTTTTTATATCAATTCTTCCTTAGAAATGTAAAATTGATATTCTAGCAGTGATTAGGCATTCCTTTATTGTTGAAGGATAATGTAGTTAAGTAAACTGATAGTTACTGCAATGTTATAGATATGATGAGTCTTATTATGACAACTCAATATTAACCCTTGTTCAGGAAATACCTGGGGATTGAACCCACTGCCACCACCTGTTTATAATTAATCAAGCACGGGGATCTATTTCCAACTACATGTAGCATTTGAATTGCTTGGCATCACATGATCCAAACAGAGCTTTGAGATGCCTGGAGATAAAGAACCGAGTAGTAGTAGTATTATTGTCAATAAACAGCTGATTAATTAATGAAGTACAGGTATGTGTCATAAAATAACTTGAAAACCTGGGCCCAATTTCGCAAAGCAAATTGCGTGCGCGTTCACAGAAACTGTTGGCATGCCTTTTGCTTTGCTTAGTAATGTTCATGAAATAGAGATTCTGTACCTGTTTGCTGTCAATGCTAAGCCATGTACATTATGCAACTTCTGTGAGATTCATGATTTCAGAAAAAGACTGAATATGAGCAACATTTACAAACTGTAAATAAATAAAGCTATTTTTTGTATAATGACTTGTAGCAGTTTTCCTTCCTGGATAGTTATTCTCAAACACGAGTCAATAAAAGTGTTTCTGTAAATAAATGATACTTGAATTAAAGCAACTTCAACAGATCAATGGGGTAATAATATCCCATGGTATCTTATCTTTCAAATAACTCTTCTGTACATACTCTGTACATATATACTTACAACTAAGGGGTCATTTAGAATAGTCAATGTAAAAACAAAACATTTTGTGAAATTGTTTTGACTTTTTTCCTTGCATGACTCTGGAAGCACCGAGTACTTGGCTTGGCATTGTGGAGTACAACAGACGATTGATTTCTTTAACCCTGATGCAAAGTAAACTAGATGCTGTTTATTATTTGGAAGACGAGTGTGTCTGGCAGAACATTGGATTCATTTAATTCAATGATGACAAAAGTTGGTAACTTTAGATACCATTCATTTCTGTATAATTATCACATACATGTATAGATGCTCAGACGTGGCTTATATTGTTGATTTTTCAAATTAAGTTTTTCCATACAATTTTCATGAAAACAGTGCAAAAAATAATCTTATTTATTCTTTAAAAAGAAATCTGGATAGTTTGTTAACATAGGTACCATTGGGAGATGTCAAATCTTGTAGCTGTTTGTGGCCAATGAGTAAATTTGGGTTCAAGCCACTATGGTCTCTAAAGGGTTAATTATTTCTTGTAGTATGGCAAGTTTTGAAAACAATGCAAAAAATAGTTAATGACCTGACATTTCGACCCTAGCAGTTTTTCTAGAAGGCTGCATGACACATTTAGATTGAGCAGTACTATGTACAACTTTTTGCCAGGCATCCAACTACGTGTTATGTACAACTGAGAAACCTATTTTGGTATTTTAGCTGACAGTGAGTTGTCAACACAATGCCTTTATGCCATGTACATGTTCCATACAGAATTTTGTTTGGTGCAAAAACTGAAATGATGTATACAGCTACTAGTCCTGCTTGACACACTGATGCAACAATCTGCCATATACTGTTGCTGTAACACCTCAAGTCACTGTGCAGTGTAGCATACTATTCAGCTCCATGCAGCCACTTATCCTATGACACTGGATGCAGTGTGAGATACTAGATATAAAATGGAGCTCGGTGTAATGTGACACAGAATGTGACGCTGGATGTGAAGATACCAAAACATCACAAGTAACTACATGTAGCACTTCCTCTTCACATAAGATAGTCCATCACTTGGTGGTTAGACTGAGTTGCATGGATGGGGTTCCATCACAGCAATAACCTCTTCAGCTGGTCTTCATTGGGGTGAAAACTTATATGTGAGTAGAAGTTAAGGAAAGCTGTTCATTTCATTAAACAAAATGGCGTTATGGGCAGTCTGGTGGATGCCCAGGTGTAATGATATATCATACCAAGATGGCGGGGGACAAGTTTAATTTTACATGAGTACAAAGGTAATTTTAATACTGTTACACAAAAACGTTTGACCTTAATTTGTCCAGAGAGCCAAGCATAAAACACAACAGTGTTCAATTAGCCTCGTTTCGTGGCTAACACGAGTGTAAATCCCTGGTACACAATGGGAAGCTTATCGAACGCACCGCACCCTCTAAGTTTTGCTAGTGACATTATGTCTGGCATTCAAATCTGGCTTACTTAAAGTTTGGTAATTTAACCATTTCATGTCGATATTGAACAAAAAATCCAGGCCCTCCTGCAGCATTTTTTCCCTGAACTTTTGGAGCTTCCCGAGTAATCATTTTCCTTTGAAAATATCGTTATCCCAATTCTGACTTGACAAAGGAAAGACAACACAGGTTTTCATAATTTGTTCCGGGATTCAATGTTGAGAAAATAGAATTAGCTGTTGCAAACTGCTTACCAACCAAAAGGACCTGTGGTATAAATGCAAAAAATAAGTTAGTGGCCTGACGTTTCGACCCTAGCAGAGTCTTTCTTGAAGGCTAAATGACAACACACAACACACATACAAGCAGACAAGAGTTGCAAATACATGAATAGAGAGAGTGGAGGGAGAAAAGCAGAGGGTAAGCAGGGATTATGAAGGGAAGGGGATAGCTTGACCACATAAGGACAAAATGGAAGGTTAGAAGAGAGGTAAATAATTAGTTAATACAATGAAGGGCAGACTAATAAAGTGGATAACTGTGTGGGAAAAGGAGAAGGCAAAAACAAAAGGTTATTAGTCATTTCCTTCTTGGATATTCAAACCATGGGGCTGAGTGGTCTTTATGCGCCTTATCCAAAGGTTTTCCCTACTCAGACGGACAGTCTCTCTGCAGTTACCTAGTGCCTCAATGCCCTGTAAATTCATGTCAGAAATGGAGTGGTGTCCTACAGGTGTATCCAGCTTTTGGGTGTTGACTGTGGATCTGTGGCCATAGAAACGCCTCTTGAGTGTAGTTCTTGTTTCACCTATACATTGAACACCACAGACTCTGCAAGATATTAGATAGATTAGATTAGTGGTGGTGCAGGTGACAATGTTGTGTGATTCGCAGAGCCTTGGCTGTGGGCCACTGCTGAAAATCTGCCAAGGTATGTTGGAACCTCTGAATGCTCCGACTTGCATCATATGGAGCTGAATATACTGATGAACAATGGTGGCAGCATGTCCATTCTTGTCTGCCACATTTGTACAACAATAGGACAAAGTTCTGGAAATGGGGTTACACAATAACCCCTGAAAGGGATCTTACAAGGCATGTTTTCCAGAATCTGTTGTCGCGCATTGGTAGGTGCCTGACTGTGCACGCTACACAATGGAAAGAATGGGTGGCTAAAAACATCAGCAGTCTGGCTGTCAGTGTCAGCACCAAGATGAGAAAAAAAACCGACATGCTCCGCCGCGGGCTTTAAACAACGTCCGTCACAAGTCTGTCCTAAAACAATTTGCAAATAAAGACATTCGACTTTGTTTGTACGTCTGATAAAATACTTCTCTGGAAGAATGGTTTGAAAATCAGTGAGCTTTCAGATCCACAAGTGACTTAATGTTTCCACTAATCACTAATGTGGGTACTGAGTGATCTTGTAATGGTATGGTGTGCCATTATTGTTGGACCAGTACATACAAATTACTGTTCCAGAGTTGTCAATAAACGCACCATATGACCAGCCTGTGAAAATATCATCATATAATTGTAGACATGTTTAATGGAAATACCTGGCTTTACAATTCACATTACCTTGGTTAATACGAGTACACAAGATCCCTGAAATTGCTATACATGTATATACTTTGCCTGTGGATATGTGCATATATATGCAAAGCACTAATAATTTACTGAGATAAAAACAACACTGTGTGTACAATTGATTTGATAATAAGAAGTGCTGCATACATAGTTTGCTCATTTTGGCAGGAGATCCGCTTTGACCAGTCAATGTGTAACACTCCCCCAAGTATTTATTAACACTCCTACTTTGTGGTACATTGTGGCACCATTTACATGCTTCACAGATCATGCATGGATTTTTGAGTGGTGTAAAGAGGGTTAATGTTGTATGGAGTGGAATAATAATAGTAATAATAGTGGCTTCTTATATAGCACTCATATCCGTCACTGAGTGACGCTCAAGGTGCTTCAACAGTCAGTGTTTTCCTGCAAGGTATGTGGAGCTACGTTTTGAAGTAGAAGCCTATTCCTTTACATAGCACCATGTAATGGTTTACAAGGTGCTGTGGCCTAATATGCAGCCAATCAAACCAGGAACACCGGGGCGAACCCCTTCTCTTTACGATATTAGTGCACTGGGTTCTTTTACGTGCATTACACAACACACGGGACCAACGGCTTTACGTCCCATCCGAAAGACGCAGCAATAATGGTTAAGTGTCTTGCTTAAGGACACAAGTGTCACAATCGGGACTCGAACCCACACTCTGCTTATCAGAAACACCAGAGCTTGAGTCCGGTGCTCTTAATCTGTGTTTAATGAAGCTATTTAGAGATCAAGGGATCTCATCAAATTATTCGGACCCAGACAATTCTTTTTCCAAAATCACCTATAATACAACAGTGATATTGTTAGAGCTGCCACTTGAGGTGTATGAATAATACAAAGACATGTCAATACCTCAGGGACTTTGTTTCAGTTGTGTCTTTCAGTGTTAGATGTAGGTCAGTTCAACAAAACGGAGAACATTTGCTACATTTTCTTTGGAAATAAAAATGTAAATTTCAATGTGTACATCTCAAACAGAAAGACCTTTTAAAAATAACTTTGAATGGTGCATTTGAAGTTTTACACACTTCTGAATACTTTATATTCCAAACTGACTTACTGCTGTTAGAAATACCTTAGTGCAATTAGATTGTATTCATTAAAATAAGCACAAATTGAAAAGGATATGAAGTGAAGTCTAGCTGCTGTCTGAGTACACCAGTCAGTATGAATTCTGCATTATGCACATCTGAAATCAAACAACATTAATAATCAAACTTTAATCCTCAAACACAAGTCGTGATATCATTTGATAATACTCAATGTTAGTTTATGGTTTGGATGTAACTGGGTCATATTCAGATGCAATTGCTTTACCATAAAAACTACAAACACATACAAGTGTGTAATGGCCTCCAATCATGGACCCTTCCTTTGATCAAATTGTTGTGCACCGGATGTTTTCCTTTGTGATAGTAATGGAGGACCCTATTATTCCTTTTGTTATGTGTCTCTGGTTTGAATGTTTACCTACCCACACACACGTGTGTTAACAGCCTGCAATCGTGAACCCTCCTTTGTTCAACTCTTAGTGATAGCAACCGTGGACCTATTGTCCTCTTTTGTTATAGGTCCCGGTTTGAATGTGGTTACCTACTCACGCGCACACACACATTCAAACAATTGCATCCCCATGCAGCATTCATTTGGTATTTCCTTTGTCCCAGCACATAGACTTTGTACACACATTTCCTTGTGGAGCACCCCAGTCTCGAGACCTTTTGTTTTCAACTGTTTGTTTTGTTCTTGGTCTCCATAAGGTACCGAAAATGAACACACACACAAGCAAAGGTTACCAGCCTAAATACAACTTAAGTGTACAGTTTGTTGATAGAGCAAATGTATTAGTTTGAGCCCTGATAAACAGCTTGATTCTAAAGTTGTTCAAATCACACAAATAATATTCAGACAAGCAAGGACATTTTTAGCCAGCCATATTTGAATACTTAGTTTTTCAAAAGCCATTTCAAAGTAAAGGTCATCACAGGATGCATCCAGTGATCTGCTATTTAATACACACAGATTTGACAACCAAAGGACTTCTCTCTGTCCGGTCATTGTTTAGACTGATTGTTTTACAGAGACGTCCCCATTGGTTTTGTACATACATGTGAAGTGAAGACATCCTCACTCTGTCAAACAGATCCCTTTGTCAAGGGAGCGTCTCAAAGGTAGGAACGTTCTAATTTAATAGCTCAGATATTAATTCCGGCGTGTGCTTATAGACAGTTCCATTGGAATGTTCTATTGCAATGTTGAAAATACTAATGTGCATATAAACTTGTGTAGGATTGCTCTCATTCTTCGGCACAATGAATTTGTCCAGCGGAACGTTCTGGTTGTCCAATGGATTGCAGGCCTATGCCCACAGGAATGTTCTTTTGCGCCTAGAACGTATCCGACTTTTGAGATGCTCCCTAAAGTCCTTGATTTCAACTGGTATACATTGCCCTCACACACACAGTGATAGTGTAATGACATGTATGGTTGGTGACAGTAACCGGCAATGAATGTATCAATGCAATAAATGGTTGCCTACCTCTGATTGCTTTACCAACTGTGTACCTAGTCATAGAGCAATGATTGATGCTACAGCAGCTAATCATTGGTTTACTGTTTACGTAAGTGGCGTAGAATTATAGACAATTATTTATAGGTGCTTTTTTTTATATACATAAATTTCAAGTAATTGATTGAAAAAGGCCAAAGTGGTCAAAGGTCAGAGTATACGCTTTACCAGCCCTTGCAAGTGTCAAATTTACAGGATACTGTTGTGCACTGTTGCAAGTAGACTGGTGCTCTGTTTATGTAAATGTTATTAGTATGGCGTTGCATGAGGATCCATTCTACATATCCATCCAGCTCAAAGGCGTGTATAAACAACCAACATAGTACACGCGTCAGTCCAATCTGTGTTGATATCTAAAGATGGACCCCCAAAACACAAAGAAACGAACCCTAAATTTGGTACAACAAGAAAACCCCCAAAAAGCATCTTAAATACGAAGGCGACTGATAAACCTGCTGCAAAAAGTACTAGATGGAATGCGATCGTAACCTTCCATCCTCCCAACAGTCGTTTGCAGAGACCAGGTATCTTTGGTACGGAGAGCCCCTAAAGGGACAGGTGAAGTTCTCAAACTTCAAATTAAACCTCTTACCAACTTCTGAATATATATTTTAAATTGAAGTAATTGACTAGATTGATTACTAACTGGAAGTATTTACCTATTTTATGACGAAAGAAATCTCGGCACCAAGGCAAATCATTTTCACAGCTGACGACAACGAATGCAGATGCTCCCATAGTGCTCTGCATAGCACTGATCTTAGTAAGAGATGGTCTGGAGGTAAGAAGGCGTCCACCTGCTGTCTCTATGATATCTCTTATGAGTGTAGGACCTGGCTGTACACCAGGAGTTAAATACAATGTCACATCCTGTCAAATACAAAATACAGGAGTGGTCAGTTAAGTTTCAATCTGAAAGCTTACCGATTATAAATTTAAACCCAGACCAACCCTAATGAAATACTGTCAAAGTTCATGAAATAATATTTGAGAACCAACAAATCACCATTACCTACTTCGACTGTCGCATGTATAGGAACACACAGCATTCTAGACAAAACACAAATTGTTTGTTGTTGTTTTCAATCATCAAACGGACCGTGTAATTTGATGACAATTTGACAGGTTGGATCCCTGGTGTGGCAACCGAGTATGGACATGAATACAATCTTTCTAAAACAAATGATGTATATACCCTCAAGTAAGAACAAGTATTTTCTAATGATGAGACTTTCATGATGACTTTGTAGCACATAATACTGACAAGCTTGTGGTAAAGATCCCTCACCTTCAGCAGTTTTCGTTGACTTGCTCGTGCCATAGATTCTTTTAATTTGAAAAGGAAGATCTTCTCTGCTTCTGGATCACTCAATGTAAAGTTGGCTTCATCTGTATCACATCAACAATTTAAAGAAAATGTAATGGTCTTTAATGGTCCTTTAAGTTCATTCCTTTTTATATATGATATTCAATCAAAATGTTGTTTAATTTGACCTTTTGACTGACCAAAAACCCCTGTGTGAAATGTTCAGACCTACTATGTTGTTCACAATCAATCACGTCATGCTTCAAATTTTTGCTGTGAAAGAGTATCACATAAAAGGAAATGTTTAGAGCATTTTAGTGTGATGTAAGGGACAGGACTTTCATTTTTGTTCCACTTTCATGAGGACTCTTTCTATTGGAAAATGAGTGCAGCTCAAATAACATTAGCAGCTTGCTCACTTTTGGTATTGGGATTTTACCAGAGCTTTACTGGTCTATTTAACCTGGCATTGTGCCAGTCATGGTGTATGGATGTGTAAGCTGTCATACTTACCAAGGAACCATCTACTCTTATAACTCTCTTCAATCCACATTGGAGTTACAATGAATCTACACACAGACACACCACTCAGGAACTTGACAGTACGAGTCACTTTATTAGAGACCAGATGAGTACAGGTTCCAATACAGTCTGTAAGATGTCCCCCAAGCTTCTCAAGTTTCTGTAGATGCAAAATATTATGATCAATGTCATTCTAATTGCTAAAGATCACGTTTATTTTATGTTTTTATTCAACAGACGTTGAACTTTGGATCTACTGATTTATGGCTTGTTATGTCCAGGCCTCAAATTTCACAATTTTTAGGGCAAGGCCACTTTGGCCTTGGTTGGAGCAGTCCAAATTTTGGAGGGCACAGGAGCCAGTAGAAAGAGCACCAAGGCCAGCACCAAGGCCAAAAATGAGGAAATAGAAAAGTCCACTAAACAAAAAAACAAACAAATTGAAAACATGATTATGACAAAAACTAGAAAAAAGGACAACAAAATTACCCCCAAAAGAAGTTGAGCTTCTTGCATTAGACAGCAGAGTTTTAAACTCCTCTTTCACATATCGCTTCAAGCGCTGTATTATTGGCAAATTAACTTCTAAAAAATTCCAATTGACGTTTCATTTGCTGAGTTTTCTGTCCGTTCACAAACAGCTGTCATACTACATACAGAGCAACAATTCTACCGAAAGAGGGCGTTCTCGACAAAAGCGCCCTCTGTCGTTGATAGATCGTGTTAGACTGGTCCCTTGTTAAAGCGGGACGTCAGATGTTCGGGCTATGGTTTTTGTGCAGTGTTTGCAGTGCGCGGTCTCGTGATGAACAACAAGTTGTGCTGAATCTCCGTTGCGCCATCCGTTGCTGTACCACAACTCCTGAATATATTTGGCTGGATAAATATAACACATCGTTGGCCGGAAGAAACAAAACAATTATGGAAAAAGGGCACGACGGCCAACGGGGGAAAAGGGCAAGGTAATTATGGCCGTGAGGAAGGTAATTTTTCAAGGGGCATCACGGCCAGTTGCAAGGGCATCGACGGCCATGGCCGCCATGAAATTTGAGGCCTGTGTGTCCAGCAGACTTATCTGCAGAAAGTTTTATGCAGATCCATATATTACTTCATTCTTTAGTTCCAACATTTTGTTTTACAGAATCTGCAAAAAGGTTTGCCTTGTCTTGGATAAAAAGCATGATTTCTAAAAACAATTTCTGAGTGTATTATATTGTAATTTAGAAACTTAAATCAAGCTTCACTGACTTATCAAGTCAACTGTATTCCACTAGATAAAACATCCCTTATCCACAAACACCAAAGACAAATATGACTCTATGGTGAGGTCAAATTCTGATCAGGTCAAGGCACCACTCGAGGCATGTTATGGTCGAGCTGTCAAGCAAACTGGACTGAAACTCTAGTGTTGATGGTGAAACATTCTGATCAGAGCAAGACATCATTCAGACTCAAGAACCAATGGTGGTGAAGCTTGATGATTGACTGTACAGTCAAACAAGCAGAATGCAGTTTCAAATTAAGTTTTATGTCTGATTTGTCTCTATGTAATGTTAGGAGAAGTGAGGCATATTTAAACTTGTACTTACCTTAACTAATTCAGGAACGAGTCGGTTATCAATGCCTGTAAACATGACATATGGGATTTTATCTGGATCCAGAACGCGTGGTGATCCTTCCCATTCATCAGCACTCATATTGCCTTTCCTATAAAAATATATTTTGTTTGGACTGTTACATCACTGGTACTAGAATGTACTGCCACTACAGTGTATGTGATGGACCACATCCACTCATACACATCTTACTAGAATGTACTCCCACTATATGAAGGACTAACATCTACTCATACACATCTTACAAGAATGTAGTCCCACTATGTGAAGGACTACATCCACTCATACACATCTTACTAGAATGTAGTCCCACTATGTGAAGGACTAACATCTACTCATACACATCTTACAAGAATGTAGTCCCACTATGTGAAGGACGACATCCACTCATACACATCTTACTAGAATGTAGTCCCACTATGTGAAGGACTACATCCACTCATACACATCTTACAAGAATGTAGTCCCACTATGTGAAGGACTACATCCACTCATACACATCTTACTAGAATGTAGTCCCACTATGTGAAGGACTACATCCACTCACACACATCTTACTAGAATGTATTGCCACTATGTGAAGGACTACATCCACTCATACACATTTTACAAGAATGTAGTCCCACTATGTGAAGGACTACATCCACTCATACACATCTTACTAGAATGTAGTCCCACTATGTGAAGGACTACATCCACTCATACACATCTTACTAGAATGTAGTCCCACTATATGAAGGACTACATCCACTCATACACATCTTACTAGAATGTACTCCCACTATATGAAGGACTACATCCACTCATACACATCTTACTAGAATGTAGTCCCACTATGTGAAGGACTAACATCTACTCATACACATCTTACAAGAATGTAGTCCCACTATGTGAAGGACGACATCCACTCATACACATCTTACTAGAATGTAGTCCCACTATGTGAAGGACTACATCCACTCATACACATCTTACAAGAATGTAGTCCCACTATGTGAAGGACTACATCCACTCATACACATCTTACTAGAATGTAGTCCCACTATGTGAAGGACTACATCCACTCACACACATCTTACTAGAATGTAGTCCCACTATGTGAAGGACTACATCCACTCACACACATCTTACTAGAATGTATTGCCACTATGTGAAGGACTACATCCACTCATACACATTTTACAAGAATGTAGTCCCACTATGTGAAGGACTACATCCACTCACACATCTTACTAGAATGTAGTCCCACTATGTGAAGGACTACATCCACATCTTACTAGAATGTAGTCCCACTATGTGAAGGATTTCATCCACTCATACACATCTTACTAGAAATAATGTAGTCTCACTATGTGATGGACTACATCCACTCATACACATCTTACTAGAATGTAGTCCCACTATGTGAAGGACTACATCCACTCACACATCTTACTAGAATGTACTGCCACTATGTGTTGGACTACATCCACCCATACACATCTTACTAGAATGTATTCCCATTATGTGAAGGATTTCATCCACTCATACACATCTTACTAGAATGTATTGCCACTATGTGAAGGACGACATCCACTCATACACATCTTACTAGAATGTAGTCCCACTATGTGAAGAACTACATCCACTCACACATCTTACTGGAATGTATTGCCACTATGTGAAGGACTACATCCACTCATACACATCTTACTAGAATGTACTCCCACTATGTGAAGGACTACTCCCACTCATACACATCTTACTAGAATGTAGTCCCACTATGTGACGGACTACATCCACTCACACATCTTACTAGAATGTACTCCCACTATGTGAAGGACTACATCCACTCATACACATCTTACTAGAATGTACTCCCACTATGTGACGGACTACATCCACTCACACATCTTACTGGAATGTATTGACACTATGTGAAGGACTACATCCACTCATACACATCTTACTAGAATGTACTCCCACTATGTGAAGGACTACATCCACTCACACATCTCACTAGAATGTATTGCCACTATGTGATGGACTACATCCACTCATACACATCTTACTAGAATGTAGTCCCACTATGTGAAGGACTACATCCACTCAATACATCTAACTAGAATGTACTCCAACTATCTGATGAACTACATTCTTTAAAGTAATACATTGACAGTTTAATTTGAGCTTCAAAATGGCACCACAGAAGAGTGATCAGGTGTTGTGCTAGAGTGCTATAACTGGTCATTTCCTTTATAGCCAAAGAGGCCATAACATGTCAGTGATCTTATAGTTTATTTCTAGTATGTTACATGTACTACCTTTGTTTCTTGGCCAGGGGAACTCCTTGCTCACATTTACGCTTCATAATCTGCCCTGCCTTCTGCCCAAGATTAGATAGAAACTTCTGTAACAGAAAAATTGATGGAATTAACAACATTCAATTGATCATTATACTCTGGTAATTCCTGGTTTTACATTATCTACAGCCTATGCATGACAAAAACAATGAGTGTTGCAAACTGCTTTATATATCAACCAAAATGACCTGTCTGCCTGTGGTATAAACGCAAAATGTGGTAATTTGAGATATTAGGTGGAACTTGAGACCATTACCACTTGTTTCATAAATTATGTCCATTGCACATGACTTGGTTAGGTCATAAACTAACGCTAAATTTAAATCCATCAGATTCAAGAAAATGTTGCTACATGTATTATGAATGGTTGGATATTACACTGTAAAAGACAATGTGTAAAGGTACAAAGGTATCAGGTTTTGCTCATCTTGTGGTTGCTACATGTATGCAAATTCTTGACCCGTACCACTTGTCGTACATTAGCAACGCTGTATTCAGTCTGGAGGTTTTAACACTCAGCGTCACTCATTTTGAAACCAAAGGAGTTAGTGCACCATATATTACCCATATTTAAATTAATAATACCTACTGACCTAGGTTGAGTTTAGTTTATGAAACAATAATAATAATAATATAATATAATAATAATGGCTTCTTATATAGCGCTCATATCCGTCACTCAGTGACGCTCAAGGCGCTTCAACAGTCAATATTTTCCTGCAAGGTATATATGTGGAGCTACTTTTTGAATTTTTGAGGCCTATTTCCTTACATAGCACCATGTAATGGTTTACAAGGTGCTGTGGCGCAATATGCAGCCAATCAAACCAGGAACACCGGGGCAAACCCCTTCTCTTTTCGATAAGTGCACTGGGTTCTTTACGTGCATTACACAACACACGGGACCAACGGCTTTACGTCCCATCCGAAGGACGAAGCAATAATGTCTTGCTTAATAAGGACACAAGTGTCACGACCGGGACTCGAACCCACACTCTGCTGAACAGAAACACCAGAGCTTGAGTCCGGTGCTCTTATCCGCTCGGCCACGACACTAACCAACAATATTAATTCAAACAGTTTATTATATCTAGAGTCAATATGAATTGTGTCAACGGCATTTCCTGTGTACAAATATTACAACCTCATCTGTATTTATGCCTGACTGGGACTGTCTACAACAGCACACAGCACATTCTTTGTACAATAAAAATAAAGCCTAGTTTGTTCAAACCCATTTTGCAAAGGGAAGTACATTACCATTGGACAATCTTAAAGTCTATTGGAAACTTTGGAAGGGGCACTATGCCAAGACCAGATCAATAGAGGACATGGTCTCTGTCACCTCGGTGCAATTTCAGGCCTGCCATTCCATTACATTCCTCCAGCCCCCCCCCCCCCCCCCCCTCCCCTGTAATGCCTCTGCATTCCGTCCTAGTTTCAGCTCCAATACCGGCTAGACTAGATTTACACTGTGCTGCACTGAATAGTGGACATGCAGTGCTTGTACAGCAGTAACTAACAGGTGATGATTCTATATGGGGAAAGGCTAGTTGGCTGATTAGGACCTGGAGTTGAATAATATACAGGGATGTAGTGGGAAACAAGGACTGCCCATAATTGGTAAACACAAATTTCATCACACAATGTATCTACATGTACATGTACCCAAGAATAAGATTACAAATGATTCCAACATGTTGGTGATGGAATTGTTTAATAAACACGTGTATTATTAGGTTTCATAGACCGCGTTTACACTTGATCCGGCAAGGGCGATCAAAGGAGGATCAGATCCTGCAAGGGCGATCAAACTGATCGCTGACGCGTTTACACTTGAGTCTGATCTCGCATTGATCCACTTTGCCCGGCGTCTGTTGAACGGAAGTTCAACACTGCTCGTGTGACCCCGTACAACAGCCTCAGTCCAAGAAACAATGTAAAAACCACCAACAAGACTAAACCTTAATTCACTGATACTGCGACAAGAAAATACAAAATGATTCTCAAATGCTTTTCAAATGCTAATGTAGGGCCAATGTTTTTCCGCGATTGCGGACGGAATTCCCAGATTCTGCCCCTTGAAAAATTCTCACCCAAATTGCATCATATTTTCCCTCCCTTTAATCAACAGCCAAACACAAGCTAGCTTACCCTGCTCTTAATGAACACACAAGTTGATTGTTCTCTCATAAAGGTCTAAAATCAACCGTAAAGTTTAAACATTTTGTCGCCAAAGCGAAAACAAAATGGCTGCCGGTATGTTTTTGTCTTGAGAACGTGATGTGTAATACTTGACACCACATCGGCTGTTACATGCTTCAAACTTATTTTTGTTGCAGCGATCAGTGCAATACCTCCATGTACATACATTTTAGTAATTGCCAACTCCGGAACTGAATCGGCCGTTGATTTATTGAGAGTTTTTGAACATGAAACAGAAATTTGTTCATGTTTTCTTCAAACGGAATTTACACTTTTCTGAAACGGAAAATCAATGGCCTTACATTATTAGTATAGAAAACTATAATAAAGAGAAATGATTAGAAAAACGAACGAGAAGGAAACAGGTCGAAGCATGTGGTTCGTCACGTTTATTTCAGAACAGGAATGCAAATGGCAAGTACCATTTAATTCGTGTAATGTTCTTTTGTGCACAAAAACTGTTTTTACGTGTTGGAACCAGTGTACTGGGATGCTTTCATTGCGCTGGTTGTTTCAACATGCTTTCGCGGTTTCTTTTTTCAACTCGGCACCCAGTCTGTTCGACGAGACCGGAAGTCAGTGGGTCAAATTGCGGGGTCTGATCCTGCGTTTCGTTTACACTACCTTTTTGATCCACCTTGCAGGATCAGATCCTAATTTGATCCCGCAAAATAGGGGGATCAAAAAGGAGGATCAGATCCTGATCGCACGTGCGCTCACACTAGCTGTTGATCGCCCTTTGATCGCCCTTGCGGGATCTGATCCTCCTTGCCGGATCAAGTGTAAACGCGGTCATAGAGTTCAGTACCAAACTGAACAATTTGTACATCAAGCATCATTTATTGTCAGTATAGAGTTCATAAAGGGATTGGTAGACATTGTTCTGACAGTACAAAACAATGCTACCTCATGACAGGTATACTGTATGGTTGATCCTTGCTGTACTCCATTGCAATGTCTTTGATTCACTGGATAGTCTCTACCTCAGTGCCATAGAAGATCCTACCACATATTTCACTCATACAATAACGGAACTGAATTTAGTGAACCTCACCTATAATAGATGTCATATTTGCTTCAGGGATAAAGAATATAATTTGTGTGTGTGTGTGGGTTTTTAAAGAACCAATAACCTGAGTGTGTTAAGAACCGTATACTCAATATTTTTTCGAGTACTGTGAAAAAAGGAAGACAAAACAAACAAAGCAGTACCAGATGACACTAGCCTTCCATTTGAACACCTTGAACCTATTCATCAAGTCACATGACCAGACTTTCACACTACACTGTCACACATTGTCCAATACATTGTACAGGTTGCTAAAACACCCTGGGTTGAGTATTAGTGGAATGCTGTTAGACGACTCTAAGGAACCGAGGATTAAGTCCACCTTTTCTGCTCAAACCTCATCCTCATCCAACACTCAGCAGAACATGGTGTATTATGAATGGTCAGTGTGTTGGTCTTCCAATAGAATGCCCTGGTAACTAGAATATGTATTTTCTTCCAGCACTGTTTGTTATTTCAATTCACTTTTACAAAACAACCACATCTCAACACGCAATGGCTGAATGTTTTGCTTTGGCCAAAAAACACAAACTTTATAAGGTGTTTCTTGAAAAATATTGCAACATAAATTTGATAAAATGACCACTGGTTGATTGAATGGTGTGTTTATTGAAAAGCGAAAGATTAATGTTTCAAATCTACATGTACCAGTTACCACCAGGGACCTCCCATTTTTTCCCTTCCAGCCTGACGGGATTATTTTAGGGGGATAGCAGGAGCCATTTTTCTTTGACAGTATCTATTGCTGGCACACAAAAAACATCATTTGGGAAATCTAAGAGAACAAAGACTCTGTTTGAAGCATTGCATTAAATTTTATCTTCTGAGAAAAAACCATATTTACATGACGTAAATCGCAAAACCTTGGTGAAAATCAAGATTGGGTATTGGGAGTGTATCATAATTGGTGTGCCGAGCTCTATAATTCTGTGCACAGTGGTAGATATGTGAAAAGTGCTTCTTTTAACCCAGTACATCTTTAATGGTTTTATGTACAAATTTGAATTTTAAATCAGTAACTGGCACTTGTTTGATATTCAAAAAGGGGAATAAAAGAGAGGAACGAGGTCTTGAAAGTTGGTTTAAAACCCGCAAGGTTGTGGCCATGCGATAAGGGACTGCACCGAAGGGGAGGTCCCTTATCGCACGGTCACAACGCCCTTTTTGTTAAAAATCCTAATTATGTTGAAATATATGTAAAACTTTTCTGTTCATTTTCACTTCCTGTCACGTCCTCAGGCTCCATTTCGCGAAGGGTCAAAATTCATGCGACACTCAACGGTTTTGCGGACACGCCCACACTAAAAGACTGTACGTTGTGTAACTGTATGTACTGATTGTGTTACACGTAGATTAGCACCTTTGTAGGCTTGCACATCACACGTATGTTTAAATACTTCTCACTGTGTTTATATCGCACACTTAAACATGGCCACGTGATCACCTTCCCAGCCCAGCAATAAGAAAGAATAAACTGTCCCAGGTATCATCATTAGGAATGTCAAATCGAACGCCCAACGAGTAAAACTTCACACTGGTGTGACTTGTATGCTATTCATTAAAATGTTCCACCTATAAAATTCACACATGTTTGTTCTACACATTACTTTGTTCTATACACTTAATCCTATTCCTCAACACTGTAAATAACTCTGTGTGGACATGTGTAAGTCCAAACAGTGTTTCAAAACCCTGCCTTGTGTGGACCTCTTTTGTAATGTTTATGGGCACACAAGCAAGTGTGTAAACACCTGCAATTGGGGACCTCCTGTTGGAACTTTGGGGGAACAACTCCCATTGGTTTTGTACACACTTTCCAACCGGGAACCTTCTCCCAATCGAGACCTTCACCCAACCGGGGTACCTATTGTTCTCTTTTGTTATAGGTACCCAGTTAAAATGTGTAAACCTACACACACACACAAGTGTGTAACAGCCTGCAATCGTGGACCCTCCTTTGTTCAACTCTTTGTGATAGCAACCGTGGACCACAATGCTTTCCTTTGTGATAGCAACCGTGGACCTATTGTCCTCTTTTGTTATAGGTTCCCAGTTTGAATGTGGTTACCTACTCATGCACACACATTTGTAAAGAGTATAAACCAAGGATACCACTTTGTTTTTGTAAAGTTTTTTTTAGCGACGTCCCTGTAGGTTCAACACACAAAAGCAAGGTAAGGAATGTCCCTGGTATGTCATCATCCCTTATGTTAATTACAGTCCCTGGTTTGAATGCATGGACATTCCCACACCCACACCCACACACAAATTGAATGGCTGGCCCTGAACACTTTCACACATGCTAGATATATTTCATGTAATGTCTTTAGTCTTTCGGCTCATTATTCAGTATAATAACTGTGCTTGTGTGCTTGCATGTTTTTGCTGTGACCTGTTTTTGAATATGCATGTAAGGTCACAATATTGGTAGGTCATGAGAGAAAAGACTAAATGGCCAAGACATTGTTTTACATCTGATGGACATTGTTTTACATCTGATGGGCCTTGGGTGATGATGGAATAAGTCAGGTTTTTATTACAGCGCCTTTTATTGTCTAATGGTTCTTATATTGCATGATAGTGTGCAGATAGGGAGAACCACGATAGTCGAGTGATAATCAACGTCTTCCAGCAAGACTCTAAGCTGGAGCTATTTTTTTCTTCTGTTCAATACGTCGTCGCTTTGTTGGGTCACCATATTTTGACAAATCAATCGACTACATTGTAGACACGTTGGAGTGAACCACAGACCACGCATGCGTCATTGACTTAAGGTTAGCACACAAACTGCTCCTGGGTGAACATATCAACTTTGACCTACTTTGTTTGGTTGCAGACCAAGTGGGATTTCTTCAGCATGAAAAGAGCTTTGTAATGGTAGTCAACAGTTGGGATATTCACATCTCATTAACAAAACTTTGGGTTGATTAAAAGTCTTGGCAAGGCCTTGCAGGATTGAATATCAAGTATTTTGTGATTTCACTGTTAGTTTGTGAATGCAGGTTACATCAAACTTTGTACATGACATTATATAGATATTACAAACCAGCTGCTTTGATATAAAATGACTAGCTAGGAGTGGAACATTCAAACTGGCCTGCTGAGGTGATCCACTGAGTGGTCTACTTTCATGAGGCAAAACCGAGAGGAAAGAGAATGCTTAAGGGACCACTGAAAAATGCTGCCTTTCTCTTCACAAGTAAAATCATCAACAAATATTTGATATCAACCCATAAATAATTTCTTAAAATTGTATCTCTACAAAGCTCACTGCACTAAAAACAAAGCAACCCACAAATGTTGCTATGGGGCTAGTTGAGTGGTTGCTATGGGGCTAGTTGAGTAGTTGAGATGGGGCTAGTTCAGAGGTTTCTATGGGTCTAGTTCAGTGGTTGCTATGAGGCTAATAGATCGATCCATTAAGCCCCACCTCCTTACGAGTTGACCAATCACAGCCGCGAAACCCGATCACCATTAGTGCAAAGATCACCAAACGGCTCAAATGGTGATCAGATTTCGTGGTTGTGATTGGTCAATGAGAAATGGGCGTGGCTTAATGGATCGGTGTATTAAGAGGTTGCTTTGGGGCTAGTTCAGTGGTTGCTATAAGGATAGTTCAGTGTTTGTGTACAGCCTTACTAACAGTTGATAATGGGGAAAGTGCTTTTACGTGATGCAGTCTTTTCTTTTTCTCCTTTTTTTTAAGGAGCGGCGCTTGCAGTAAAATGCGTACATCTTGTGACCCAATCTCAAAAGGCAGACTCTTTGTTTAGAGTGTTAAAGTATGTTGCATCACATTCACTGTACCAACTATTAAAATACATGTACCATTATGTCATACAAAGGTGGAGTATTCAAGAGGTTCACTAAGGTATCAACTAGATCTCTACTACAAGAAGATGTACCTTGTAAACAGACATATCATTACATTACATTGTAATAGTAGTAGTGACAATAATGTGGATTGGTTATAATGGGTAAGTTGTGAACATTAGTGAAACATTCAAAAGACACTGTACCTTGCCAAGCATTGCCTTGCACAACTGAGAATAAAAATAAAAATGCATAGTTAAAATAAAAAAATAGCTACATCTCCAAATCAAATCGATGTTATATTCATGCTAAGATTATGAGTCACGACAACAAACAATTGACAAATGTCTAAAGTTAAAACCAACTGATCTGTTCCTTTTTGTTTGAGTCTTTTAAGATCACACAATAAAGTTACACTTGGCCAAGCCAAGATGTGCTTTGTCTTCATTTTCCAACAATGGCCCTTTGTTTACCTGGTAATAGGACGAAACAATGTGTTGATGTATTCCTTTGGATCACAAAGTAACTATGAATAACTACATGTATTAGAGGATGATATCGCATCAGACCATCATTTTCATATCAAGCTGCTGTTCTCAGTATGGCCTCATTTCCATATACTTATGTACAACTATTGTCACTCACCCAGACATGGCTGATTTTTCTAATTGTTCAATAAACTAAATGTGGCAACCCCCACCCCCCAAAAAAAAAAATAATAATAAAAATAAAAAAATAAAATACACACACAAAATAGAACTTATTTTAGAAATTGAGATCGTTTGTTGGAACATGATTCATTGGAAAGTGTAAACAATCTAAGATGAAAGCAGTGTTTCCCCTTGTTGGTCGGTTGCCTCTTGATGGTTCACAGCCACTCAGCCTTTTTGTTCTTGTTTTTAACAACATTGTAGACATCAGTCAAGGGTATTATTTGGCATTTGTGATCCAATCAGAAGAACACACAAGGTCATCTGGAGTGCATGATATTTATGCTTCCTGTAACAGATAAATATTCTTGAGCCATGCCAAGTTGTTTGCCTTTTTAACAGCTCTTTAACTTGTTCATGTAATTATTTTTGTATTGTAATTTGTGTGTAAATTGCTGAATAAACAGTACTAAAATAAATACTTTGAGGTATAGTACAAAATCACAGGACATAACTACTGGCTACTGGAAATAATAGCAGCTAAACAATCCTGAGTGAAAATACAGCACTAAGGAACATATTGAGATCAATGTATGGCCCTGTCTACTGGGATATACCAAATACTACCAGAATTTCACAACAACTTTACACAAGAAATAATGAAGGGGCACTTCGGATTTGGTGCTTCGAGCTAGAAAAAGCATATCATGAAATGAATATGGTTGAAAAGACATTTTAAAAGTAAAACACAATGAACCACATAAATATCCCTTGAAGTGGTTGGATTTTTGTGTAATTTCATGACAGAACATGGTTCGCCTTTTGGTAGAACCAATTTTTTTACTCCACAAAATGGCAGACTGCATGTTCTGCTGGTCGTATTTAAGAGGCAAATTTATGTTTATTTAATCACTACTTACTAATTGCTAAACACTGTATGTGTTTTTGTGCATGACCAACTCTTAAAAAGCAGTAAGGAATAATTCCAAACAGCAAAATGTTGAGAGATTTGAAGGCAAGGTGCCCCTTAAAAAATCGCTAATGTGTAAACTACTGTTGTTTAGGGCTGCATAATTGTTAGATGCAAGTACATGTACACAACACCTGTATGTAGACATCACTACAGCCATTCTAACGTTTGACTACCACACACATACATAGTGTAGTTGAGTTTGCACTATATATTCAAGCAGTTTAGCCAATAGGGGATTCTGGGCAATATAAAATGTAGATTAATTGGAGCATCATGCCATTGTTTGATGTCACACTAATACTAGTATTTACATGCTCTAGTTATAAAAGCAAAACAAAAATATTGCTACAATCAACAATGACATATAGATAGTATGACAATCTACACATCATGTGCATCACACTACAAGCAAAGAGCAAAGTAAGCATTCTATAATGTGTAATAGAATGCATCGAAAAATAATGCCATTTAACACATGCATTATGCACTGGTTCATTTCACTTCATTGATAGAGGCTGATATGAAGCTACAGTTGCTTTCACATGTACTCATTCTAAAAGGAGACCTACATACTTTATTATAATGGATGAATATTAGTTGGATTTTGGTTTCCTGCTCATATACTGTAATAAGTATCAGATGTACATATAATTGAACTTATTCTAGAGTGGGATTTCTTTGCAATGGTCTTGTGCCTCAAATCATGATCAAGGGGGAAATGTGAAAATATATGATGACCTGATGTAAAACCTGTTTTTCATTGCACTTTCAGGTATAATGAAATTAAAGAAGTTCTTGCATCAGGGACAAAGAACAAATCTGTAACACTTTTGCCCAACACCAACACACAACAGTACATTCTGGTTCCTGTGGGAAAACATGCCAAAGCACAACAGTTAGGATTCAAACCCACTATATTCCGCACTATTGAGAACCAGACCAACAAACTCACATTTACCTTTGTGTTGGTCAGAACAATTGGAAATAAACATAAACTTTTAGGAGTTTTAGCCAGTACACACAACAAAAAGTTGTAAGTTCATGCTAATGTTGAATCATGGCGAATATAAACAGGTAATAAGATTGAAATGGCTGCATGGAACATGAGACCCATTGTCTAGAGTAATCTACAATCCTATGAACTGTGCACATGCTACTAACTATTACAAAATGTCATGTCTCATTTTTATTGTCATGCTTTAGAATGAGCTCATGTTTGTCAACAATAACAATCACAATGCAGCAATGTAGTATGTAGGCTTACCTTCTTGGCTGCATGTGATATCTTCAATGGCACCGTCCAGGGTTCTGGGTACAATAAATACAAGAATCTACATGAACAAATTGAACACCTTAATGTGCACTGTACCCTTGAACACAGCAACAACCTGGGGCCCATTTCACTAAAGTCCCCATTTGCGATCATCGCTATCGCACTTGCGATGAGATCGCAAACCGCAAATCCATCGCACTTGCGACGCCGATGATTTTGCGTTTCACTAAAGTCATCGCAGTTGCGATGATATTAAAAGGAAAATAAATGTTTTGTACGAGGCTAAATGTAGTGACCTTTGACATAGCCCGCCAAAAAATCATCGGTCCTCGCAGGGTGGACGTCTTAATGTCAAAATGTTGTTGCCGCGGTTCGATTAAAAACGAAATGCATCAATTGCAGTTTAAATGTAAATAATTTTCATGCTGGTGCATCAAAAATAACAACAGGTGGACTATATTAATGTTTAAACTCTAAGCATTCATTTAAAAAAGGTTCACATGAAATCATATTCAACTTGTTTCATTTGTAGGCATATTAATATAATTATTTTTATAACATTTTGTAAATAATAATAATGTAACGTACAGATTTATGAACATTTGACAAAACTGGTTAAATCATGTATATGAGAATGACGTCAAAAGTGTTGTCACCGAAAATTGGTACATGATATTAAATTGGAAAGGCTGAATTCTTGATGCAATATCAATAGGCCTACATTAATTTTAGGCCAAAATGCTGGCTAAAATAATTGAACCCAATAGATGGAGATCTCCTTTTTACCGATTTTAAGCTCTCTCGTTAAGAGATTAAGGGTTTCCCGAGTCTCCCAGTAAAAGACTGGGAATGAAAATAACGCAATTTTACTCTTTAATTCACGGACAAACTACCGTCAAGACGTACACCAATAATAACATCTAGGCACAAAACAGCGCAATTTATCATAAATTTGTGATGAACTTATACTTTGCGGACACTAACGAGTCATCGCAAGTTGCTCATCGCTAATAATTGTTTTGCGATGAGTAAGTTCGTCGCAAAGATTTAGTGAAATCGTTATTCAAAATCCATCGCTAAGTTGCGATGGTTTTTGGATTTAGCGATCGGTTTCGGCGTTTGCGATGATCAAAACGCGTTAGTGAAATCAGCCCCTGGGCCTGATTTCACCAAGTGCTATGACTCAACTCAACGAAAGATACCATGCATTACCTATCATATCCCATTGATGCCTTGCAGGACGCAGAGTGCGCATAAGAGCTACCATTAATGAAGTCAATTCCTTTGTGTAAGTTGTTATTCCCAAAGTGGTGGACAGGATCGGGCATGGAAGTGTGCAACGTCTCGTGAAATGGGTTAATAGAAAAATGATTGTCACCAACATGGCTGCTAATGTAGCAACTTGAATCACAGTTGGATTGGCAGTCACAGATATAACCACACAAACAAGTCCTGAGGTATTCCAAGATTTGCAAATGTATTTGTCAATATCAAATCTCCTCCAAAATAATCAGCGCAAAAAAAGAAAGAAATATTTTTAGGCCTTGTACAAATATTTCTGGTCCAGTTGAAGTTCTGGGCTACAAGACCTGTGGTCTAGAGGAGTTTTTTTTTAAAATATGACTGCACTCATGCAAACACATCTTATGGTGATTTAGTAACAGTGTTGTACATGTATCTCTCATAATCCACATATAAAAAGGCTCTACTGTGTTTGTTTGTACATCCTGGATAGACACAAGTCAATTATTTTACTTCTTTCTTTCTTTCTAGCTGATTTCACTCCACTGCAAGCATGCCAAGAGGAAAGCCTCTTCAACAATTCTCCATTTCACTCTATCCTGAGCTGTCTGTTGCCAAGCAATGCCCCTATATGTTCTTAGTTCATCTCGCCATCTTGTTTTGTCTCCCTCTTTGTCTGGTACGGTTTCTTGGAGTCCAATTGGTTGTTTTGAATCGAACCCACACCCTAATGACTAAGCAACCAGAACTTGAGTTTGATGCACTAAACCGCTCGGCCAGGACACACCAATGAGAGACAAATAAGAGACCCACAATATGACTACTCACCCATGAGGTTGGTTTGGCCGTAGCGATCAATCTTGAATGGATCTACTTGATCATACAGTTGATACCTCGGTGAGTTGAGAATACGAATGGTTTCATAGTTACCAAGGACCAAGTCACTTAACCATTGTACATTAACGATAGGTATACGCCATTCTTGAGCTTTCTCATACTTGGCTCCTTCCATCCTGAACAAATGAAATTATCACCAATAATAAAATCAATCCATTTAAGTACATAATGTGTCTCAAAACTTCAATCATGTCTGTTATATGAAGGTGAAACAATGTATAATTGGAAGTTCCTTAAATTGTTGTCATGTTCTTTATTTGAAAAATATTCATATCACAGACAACAAAGCATATGAAATCAACAACATTTCAGTATTCAATGTACAGCAATGCAGATGGAAAGAGGCATCCTGGTTGAAATGAAGAGTCAGTTAGTAGGAAACAGTGAAGTAAAATGCTTTTGTACTCTTTCCTACTAGACAGGCTAAATAAGAATAGAAAAGGGACCTGTTGACAGCCGAGACCCACTTAAACAATTGATGGAATTATGGTAGTATTTCATAAATAAGTATAAAACGGGCAGGTTTTAGAGTTTTTGCAAACTGTTACAATGGTTCAAATTTGCTTCAAAGACATGAAATCAATTACAATAAAAAAAGTGTTTCCCTTAAAAAAATTAACTAATTGTAAATAGTTGTACCAGTTTGCATGTCAATCAATTTTTATGAACCCTTTATAACTAACCCTTTGGTAAAACCATGTCTTTATACTATGATTTAATAAAGTTAAATCCTAGATAATAATAAAACCGGTCTGAAGTCAGATCCATATTATACCTATTACATATGAGGAGTGTATTGGCTCTGGTGAAGTAGCCTGTATATTTAGCTCCCAAGAGTTCCATTAAAGTCTTAACATCGTTTCGCTCACTGCCTTCAAACCCAGACATGGAAATAACCTGGAACAAGAAAAAAAGACAAAAAACAAAACTCAACATAAGTATCATAATGCCAGGGATTGGTCAGTGTAAGGGAGCACATATCAATTTAACCGCCTGAGAAGGCTTTTACAATAGAAATGACTGGTGTCATGAATAATCCCCATACCAAGGGTCAAATTTGCTCACCTTTGCTCATTAAACCTTCACTACCTCAACACAATGGTTGTTGGGTCTGGATGGGCCAGGGGCAGCAACAAAAGGCTCGATGGGTCCTTTGTCAAGTGGCTGGCAATTAAGGGATTGGATTACTGCCTGCAACTCCAGACTGAATAAGTTGTTTGAAACAGCCTGAATGGTTTTGCTCCCAATTTCGCTACAACAAGTCATGTGCACTGATGTGTTGATATATTTCCTTGGGTATTACAAGAATGGGGGTTTACAAGAATGGGGGCACACTAAGGTGCGCCCTCTTTGAATATCCTTTTTAAAATGATATATTAATCTATCAGCCTTGTCTGCTTCATAAGTTGATACTTCTCTTTTTCACAACACTGTCTTTTACTCAAATTGTAGGTTTGATTTCACTTAAGTTATTGAAATTGTTTTACTTATTCTTTTTTTAGACTAAGAAAATTCTGTAGGCTTTTTTTGTTAACAATTTTCAAAAATGATTAACCGTTATAAATTTGGTGTGTCTACGTTTTGTATATAGGGAACGATTTATTTAAGCAAATTTGCATAGCAAACGTTTAGGCTATACATTTTGTGTATACGCTGAATAATAATTGAGTAGTAACATACACAAAAAATGATTTTGAGTAACAACTGCTACATTTGATTTGCTGTGCTCTACATTGGAGATCGTTCACTGATACATTTATTTTGAATAAACTTGGGGTGTTTCATAAAGCTTTACAATTAATCTTATTTCCAAATAATCAATCTTAAACTCCTCAATTTTACAATTAACCGTATCTCTGTTTCATAAAGAGGGGGGTTGCTTTCTGAATTTTAGGGATCAAATAGAAGTGTTTAATTGCAAGTTCTGAATTTATTCTTTAATACGACATGACATCGAAAATGTCGGGCATAATACAAAATATTGGGAACTCTTTTTATTATGAATTCTTTTAAAAGAACCGTCAAACCAACAATGTATTGTTGATTAATTTAAACAACCGTAATAATAACGAAGTTAAATTATTCAAACAAACAATATCCACTCTTGAACCATGGAGGACTTCCTCCATGCTTGAACCAACAGGAATGGTTTCACTCACATCAGCGCTATCACATGTCATGTGCCCTGACGTGTTCCGATACATTTGCGTGCGTACTACAATCTTTTTAAATCGTAGTCATCATCTGATATCAAAGCTAAATATTTGTGGAGTTTGTGAACATGCTGATTAAAACAACTGATTATAACAAAGTCGGATATTATTTAGAAATAAATCTTCACAGAATCTGCCGTAACGGTTTGGCGGTTTGCTCACAACGACGCTTCCACAGGTCGTGTGCCAGGCGTGTTGATACATTTGCGTGCGTGATACAATACAAGGAACCATGCTAAAGTGCGCCCTCTTGTTCAATTAATTAATTTTTTTAGACAGAAAGAAATGTGTACCAGCCTCAGCCAAGTGTTCGTTTATTTTAAAGACATATCTCGAAATGATTAAACGTTAGTAAATTTGCGTCAGTACACAATACAGATAGTGTGATAAAAATATTTCAGTGACTAAATTATCCATGTGTGCTGACCAATAATGGAAAGTAATACATTATGGTTTTTGTAAGGCTTTTTTCCCCTGTTGGATTTCTTTTTGCATCGCAAAATAATTAGTACGCAAAAAACAAATTGTTTGTTGCGGAAGGCAAACATAGCTGAATCCACAAATTTTTCTTGGAATTATAAATGGAGATTATATTATACGGAGAAATAATTCTAATCTTCCGTGGTCCTGTGCCGTTTAACTGTAAGTCCAGCCTTATGCAAGGGTTGTTCCAATTTTCAAAAGTGGAGACACTAATGATATGGCCAACTACCGACCAATCTCGGTTCTCCCGATTCTGTCCAAGATACTGGAGCGTCATGTACATAATTGTTATTATAGTTACCTTGTTAGTAATTCATTCCTACTCGAACAACAATCAGGTTTTCGTAAACATCATTCATGTCAAACTGTGCTTACAAAGCTTACCAACTATCTCTTTGAAAATATGGATCAAGGTAAACTATGTGGTTTAGTTCTCATTGACTTGAGAAAGGCTTTTGACCTGGTGAAACATGAGCTCCTGCTTCACAAAATAGATATTTATGGTTGTGAAAATAATGCTCATGCTTGGTTTAAATCATATCTTGACAATAGAATGCAAAGTGTGTCTTACGATGGCCATTTATCTAACTCTTTGCCTGTTACTTTAGGAGTGCCCCAAGGTTCCATTGTAGGCCCATTGTTATTTATTCTGTTTATGAATGACATTATCTTGGAAATTGAGAATACCCAAATGGAACTGTATGCGGATGATTCGACTCTGTACACTAGCGATAAAACCATTGAAGCCATTAATATAAAGTTAACATCTCAGATGCGTCCCCTCTTAAGCTGGATTACTGACAATAGGATGGCTCCAAACATTGACAAAACTCAGTGTATGTTAATTGGTAATCGCTCAAAGGTTCGGTCTGCTGTTGATCAGTTCTCCATTGGAGGACAGGATCTCCAAATAACTGCTGTACAATCACATAAATTGTTAGGCGTCCATTTTGACAATTATCTTTCCTGGGATACACATGTAGAAAAACTGTGTGCTAAGCTCAGAAGCAGACTTCATATTTTAAACAAAATTAAGTATCTTCTCCCACTGAAAGCCAGAAAGGAGTATTATGCAGGTTTAGTTCAACCACTTATTGATTATGGCTGTATTGTTTGGGGTAACTGTAGAAAGGATCTCCTGTGCAAAATCCATATGATAATGAAGCGTTTTGCTAGAAGTATCTTAGATGTAAATTGTTACATATCAAGCTCCACCGTGCAACTTTTTAAGCAACTCGATTGGCTACCAATAAACCGTAGAATTATCTATTTTGAGATTGTTCAAATGCATAACATTGTTCATGGTACTGCTCCACTTTACCTGAAAGATTTGTTCAAGCCAATGAGTGATGTTCACAAATATAACACTAGAAGTAATCAAGTCAATGATTTGTATGTTCCCAGATTTACACTGGCTACTGGTCAGAGGTCATTCAAATATAGAGGAGCCAGTCTTTGGAGTAGGTTGGATGTACAGTTGAAAGCTATCACAAACCCTGTCACCTTTAAACATACTTTAATGCAGCATCTTAAACATGACTTGTATAATTGCCATCAGTTCAATCTAGCAATGAATTTGTAGTGTGCTCTGGTGGGTCGCTGCTCTGATTGTTGACTGTGTGTTTTTTTTGCGTTTGCTCCTGTTTGCCCGTTGTTCTTTTTGTGTGAACAGTGTGATATGCTGTTTATGCTGGGAGAGCGATGGGTGGGCGGGGGTAAGCGTAGTCATTGCTTAGGTATGGCGATCCACTTGAACTCCAATGCTTATTATGTACTTGTGTGCTTTTTATATATTTATAGTTCTGTTTTTTTAACTAGGTTTTACTTTGTTCTGACTGGGGTGTGGTGTTACCATTGCTTGCCTTTTTAAGTTTGTTCTTTGCATTTTTATCAATCTTTGTATTGTTTTCTTGTATTTTTTTATCTTATTTTCTGATTGTACTTTTTAGGGATGGCCCATTGAAAATCATCTTTTTAGGTGACATGGTTACCATCATTAAATAAAGCTTTTATTATTATTATTATTATTATGTTTATATTCCTACTCTGATGAATCTCTGCATCACCAATGGATTATAGTTTGAAGTTTATGGTCTGGACCCTTCACTAATCTGGGCACAAAGGGCCTTTGTCCAAGTCATCAGGGATTAACAGTCACCTATCTATTCCTTTGTGTACCCAAAGCTGGGTAGCAGGCTCTATGAGATCATGAATATGCAGGTATGAAACCAAGCAGTGTGCATTGACCTGTTGATAACGATGCTCATTATAGCCCAAGGGGATTCTGCCAGATTCGGCCTAGCTCTTGGGCGGTTAAATTGATACATGCTCCCTAACAGCACACACCTTGGTGGGGTAGCATTGTTTGAGTACCCAGTATTGGTCAGTGTAACAGCACACACCTTGGTGGGGTAGCATTGTTTGAGTACCCAGTATTGGTCAGTGTAACAGCACACACCTTGGTGGGGTTGTATTGTTTGAGTACCCAGTATTGGTCAGTGTAACAGCACACACCTTGGTGGGGTAGCATTGTTTGAATACCCAGTATTGGTCAGTGTAACAGCACACACCTTGGTGGGGTAGTATTGTTTGAGTACCCAGTATTGGTCAGTGTAACAGCACACACCTTTGTGAGGTAGTGTTGTTTGAGTATTGGTCAGTGTAAACCTGGTATATTCAGGACTTCTCTTCGTTCTATTTGTTCTTGGATCAAATTGAGGACGTTCTTGTTTTTTATATCCACTGGTATGCATTTTTCAAAGACCCCAGTGCCACCAGGTAGACATTTCCATAGAAAACATTTTTGATAGCAGTTTTTCCTCCAACAATCCCACAAAAAATAAACTTTAATTTGAGACCAGAACCATGTAGAAGGAAATGCTTCCCTTTCAAAACAAGTAAGATTTAGTAATTCATAAAATATGATGTGGACGAGTTCAAGTCCACATTATGTCTCAATATTCTACATTGTGTGGAGTTCTTTTGTTCACAAACACAACCCCCGACCTTTTTTCTAACAAGAGGGAACCAGCTGATCAGTGAAATGACGTTGGCTGACTGATGCTATTGTTACCCAGACTGACCTGTTCCTTGCAGGCTGAGGGATGCAACGGGTAACTAATGACAGGGAAATGAAGAGCTCGCCATGGAGGTTGCATCTTCTTCAACTTTAAGCAGTCATTCAACCAGTTTGCCGTCACACACCGTTTGCCATCTTTTATTGCCTGTTTGATAAACCAACCATTCAGCTTAAATAAAGTACTCTGTAAGTCCTCACATAACTCAGTCATATTATTACAAATAAGAATATTTACATCATGAAAATTGATCATTGTGTTCATTGTAATGGAAGATAACGGTAGTAGTTCTGTTTACATGTTATTTATTTCAGCATTAAAATACACATAAATCAGTTTAGGATTCTTTCACTTAACTGATACAGTTTTAGCTATTGATAGTAATTTGCCTCATTCATGATTGCTTTGGAATGTCAGGTTCCTACTCTGGGATGGCATAGGTTGTGGATTTGAGACAGACATGAGTAATATCCCCTTGGATTTTTTTTTTCTTCACACAACTTGAGAAAAGCACTGAGTAAACAGTGCATAACACACTTTGGTGTATGGGTAAAACACAAACAATATTATTTATCCCCAATGCAAATTGAACCTCTTTGTGATAACATTTTTGAATTCCAATTTAGTACAGTTCACTATGTCAGATATTTTGATCCAGCTGGATTTTTGTGCCAAAATGGATTTTATTGGCTAACTTTGTCAATTTTGGGGTGCTGAATTCAAAAAAGTTAGGTACCATTTTTTTCAAGGGCATCTTCAGCCGCCATTTTGAATTTCAAAATGGCCGCCATTTTATTTATATTTTGGCCCATATCTCAACTTATAAGCAATGTAGAAGAGTTAAAATGGTGGCAATACCAATGTTTATGATACCAGGGATTCCATTAAAACCATTGCCTTGATTGTTACTAATGGTTTGGCCGCCATCTTGAATTTCAAAATGGCCACCATATTTAATACACTTTTGCGTATATCTCAACTTGTGAGCAACGTAGAAGAGTAAAAATGGTGGCAATGCCCATGTTTGTGACACCAAGCATTCCATTAAAACCATTTGTTTACTTGTAGCTAATTTGGTTTGGCCGCCATTTAGAATTAAAAATTGCCGCCATGTTCAATACACTAGTACATGTATATAATATCTCAGCAAGTGGGTTACACACATGTAGAAGCCTACAAATTGTGGCAAGGCCTGTGTTGACATAAATTGCAGCCTATCCATCAAAAATCTCATTGTTACCTTGGATTATAAGCTTAGTATATCATTATTGTCTCAGAAAGGGCTATTTCAGATCAATATTGGGGAATCTAAAGGTCTTAGGATGATGCGGGTGGTGGGGAGGATTGAGCCACTCCTCATCCATGAAATGTCTCTTATGATCAGAGTCTCAAACAGCCTCTCCTAATTCAAACTCCTACTGCCCGGCTTCACGTGCCGAACCGAGGGCGAAGGTGTGCAGGCGAGTTTCTTTCGCCTTAAAACCAGATTGCTCCGGGCAGGTGGAGCTCATTTACCATGGGAGGTAGTCCACCTTAAAAAAAGGGACAGTAACTCTGATTTCAAACTCGGGTTGTCGGGGCTCGCAGCCTCGGTTGGCAGCCCACTTGAAAACTCTGATTTAAAATCCCCATTTGGTTCAAAGAAAGAGCAGTTCTGCTTTCGCGGAATTGACATGTCCATGAAATCGAGGAGGTCAGGCTCAAAGGGGTGGAGGGGATAAGTTTCATAACTTAATCTGCCTGGACAGAGCCAACTACCAAGTCCGCTCAGGGAGGCACCCGAGGGTGAGGGAGGAGTGGGATTGCTGCTGAGTCGGAGAGCGAGAAGTGCTCTGCAGAGTGTCAACTCTGTCAACCCACGTATTCTTGTTGCAGAGTTTGATGGTAACCCTATCACCACTGTTATAGTGGTCTTCTCACCACACAATAGCAGCGATGAGGCTGAAGTTGAGCAGCTTTACAGGGACCTCCGAGCAATGATTGGACAGGTACCAATTAACAACTTTCTGGCCGTACTTGGCAAATGGTCAAAACCTAGTCAATCTTCTACAAGAGCAGGACCTCATAGCAGCCAACACCCAATTTCAGAAACAACGAGGAAAACTCTGGACATTCCAAGACAGGGCTACAGAAGCCAAGCGCCAGATCGACTACATCATCGAGTAGTGTCTATGCGAGTGAGGCTTAGCTTGCTTGAGACAACGAAAGAAAACCAGCCCCAAAGAGGAAGATTGACTGGAAGTACTTTTCCTCCCAGCCTGAACTACAGGACCAGTACATGGTGGAGGTGGTCAACCGCTTCCAGGCACTGGGGAAGGAAGGGGAAGGAGAGGAAGAAAAGAGTGAAAAGGAGGACGGGGGGAATGAAGCAAGGAGGAGAGTGAGCGCAGCCATACGTTACCAGCACTTCATCGAGGACAACTCTGAAGCAATGAAGAGTTTACCCAAAGTGAAGTGTATAAAGAAGAGTTGCCACTCCGACCACCCTGATGTTATCAAAGCACGGAAAGAAGTTGAAAGAAGGCATGAGAAATACATCTGGGTGAAATCTACTCAGTCCAATAACAGCCTCAAGGTAGTCCAGGCTTGACCCTTTGAGATGTACGACAGACTTAGGGAGGAGGAGCTAAAGCGCAAGATCAGTGAGGTAGAGGCAGCAAGCGATGAGATGCGACATGAAGACACATGAATCGTGAATGAGATAGGTAACAGGAAGAAGACCAAGGCAAGTCAAATCAGCTGTCCTACACCTTAAGAACGGGTAAAGACTTGGTTTAAGCACTTCAAGAACCTGCTTGGCGACCCCCCAACAGTCACCGAGAAGGATGAAAACATACATGATGTCCTAATATATATTTAAATAGATGATGGACCCTTCAAAAGGGAGGTGCTCAGGAAGGTAAAGAGATCTCTCAAGCTATAGGGAAGAGTGCCAGTCCGGATGGCATACCTCCAGAGGTGCTCAAAACTGCAAGCTCGATGACATCATGTTCAAGTTTTGCAACACAGCACTAAGGATGAATGACAAACCTGCCCAATGGTCCTTATCCAACATCATCCAAGTCCCCAAATCCGGCAACTACCGTGGGATTAGCCTCACATGTACCCTAGCCAAGATCTATAACCACCTGATTCTCAAACGTAGGACTGCCATAGATCCCAAGCTGAGGTTCAACCAGAATGGCTTCAGGGAGAATAGGTCTACGGTTACACAGATCCTGGCCCTGCGAAGAATCATAGTTGAGGTCAAGAGGATCAATCTACCTGCTGTACTGTCTTTCATTGACTTCAAGAAGGCCTTCGACTCTATCCATCAAGGCAAAATGATCAAGATCTTGAAGGCATATGGAGTCCCCCCTCGACTTCTCAAAGCAATTGAGGCTACTTACACCGGAACCATCGCCAAAGTTGTCACCCCTCGCTGAAGTCCTTCAAGGGGACACACTGGGACCTTTCCTGTTCATCATCAATCTCGATTACGCTCTGAGACAGGCACTCAAGGAACATGAGGATCTGGGCTTCACCATCACACCAAGGAAGTCCAGAAGACTTGGTGCAGTCACCCTATCTGATCTTGACTTTGCTGATCACTTCAAAAGCTGCTGAGCAGAGTGGAGTCGAAACGTGAGAAAGTGGGGCTGCACCTGAACGCCAAGAAAACAGAGTACATCGTGTTTAACATCAGTGACCATGATGCCCTGATGACCTGATGACCAACGGTGGTGCATCCCTCAAGCTCAATGATGACTTCAAATACCTCGGTGCCAGGATGCATAGTACTTACTGTAAAATACATCAAAGTACAGAAGGCCCTGGCATGGAAAGCTCTTCATGACATGAAAAAAATCTGGAGGTCAAACCTGTCAAAAATGCTCAAGGTGAGATACTTTAAAGCGGCAATCGAGAAGATTCTTCTCTACGGTAGTGAGACATGGACCCTCACAGCAGCACAGACCAAGTCACTCAATTGGTGCTACACCTGGATGCTCAGGATGACAATGGCTATGAGCTGGAAGGCCCATATAACGAGTGCCGAGCTCTATGACAACCTGCCAAAGGCATCAGGCATCCGGAGATGGGAGTTGTTCAAATCCAAAAATCTTGAAGTTGAAAAATTGCCAGCAACTCTCTTGGTGCACTGAAACCACACATTCAGAGAGCGAATTTTATATCACATGTAGCTGCAGCTGCAAATACCCCTGCTTACTGACGATGGATGGGAGAAAATATCAGATGGGACAATATCTGCCAGCAAATGTCTTGAACTACCGGCACTCCAGGCAGTTGTTGATCTTGCCAAATGTGGATGTCGCGACAATGTACCATTGCTCCTGCCAAAATAATTGAACTTGCCATGTACATCACTTTGTAAATGTAGTGACTAAACAATGTTAAACACAGCATATTGCGATGTGACAAGTCACAAAGACGATATTTGACTAGGTTCCGGGTAACTAGAAGCCAAGTAGGCCCAATATTGATCTGGAATGGCCCTTTCTGAGACAATAAGGATGTACTGAACTGGTAATCCAAGGTGACAATAAGTTTTTTGATGGATAGGCTGCAGTTTATGTAAACACGGGCCTTACCACAGTTTTTAGGCTTCAATGTTACCCACATGCTGAGATATAATAACACGTGTATTGAACATGGCGGCCATTTTTAATTCTAGATGGCGGCTGAACTAAATTAGCTACAAGTAAACAAATGGTTTTAATGGAATCCTTGGTGTCACAAACATGGGTATTGCCACCATTTTTACTTTTCTACGTTGCTCACAAGCTGAGATATACGCAAAAGTGTATTATATATGGCGGCCATTTTGAAATTCAAGATGGCGGCCAAAGCATATTAGTTACAATTAAAGCAATTGTTTTAATGGAATCCCTGGTATCATAAACATGGGTATTGCCACCATTTTAACTCTTCTACATTGCTTATAAGTTGAGATATGGGCCAAAATATAATTAAAATGGCGGCCATTTTGAAATTCAAAATGGCAGCTGAAGACGCCATTGAAAAAAATGGTACCTAACTTTTTGAAATCAGCACCCCAAAATTGACAAAGTTAGCCAATAAAATCCATTTTGGCACAAAAATCCAGCTGGAATACATACTGACCTGTACTAATTGTTTATTCAGAGCTTTAGCTTTCTCTATAAAAACTTAAGGCATTTTTTTCCACTTTATTATAACATTTAAAGTCTAGTCGGTATATTTATGTTTATTGGATGGAACAGTTCATGGCAGATCTAATCTATTACTTGGTTCATTTGAGAAACTGGGTGTTGCTTCATACCCAACTCGTGCACTACCAAGACTCTAATGGGAAATGGTATGTAATGGTGAAGGAATATACAATGTACATGTATACTGACCAGACTAAAGACTTCACTACGCTGTGTATCACAAAGTACATGAGTGATGCGATCGGAATAACAGTCATCCACAATGCCTCCATGTTCACTAATGACCTGCAAATAAAGGTAGTATGATGCAACATTAGACTCAGCAATCACCTCATAATAATCTCTCAGCACAGTATGGCTCTCTCATCTGTCACTATTTATTTCAATACATGGATGTCCAGAGGACTATGGCTACAAATATCTGCATCAGAAACATCTTTTAATTTCTTGTCATTTTTGCTGACACATGGAAGGTTTTAGCAAGAGTTGTTTCTTCTTACCCTCCATACAATCAACCCGTAAAAATCTCATCAAATTTAAGAAAACACTGACAAATAATATGCGTCTTCTGTTATGGGATCTTGTGCGTGTATAAATACATACAAATATAAGGTGCTTACTTATATGTTATGGATGTTTCTAATATTTGCAAGTAAGGTGCTTAATATAAAAGTACTACAGTATAAGTGCAGACCGACAACCTATTGTTTTAACTGACTATGCTTGCACTATACATTGATACTTGCCTTTCTCCATGTTGCAATGTACGGAGGTCCCAACAGCTGAGGGTATTCAATAATAAGGAATATACAACCCAGTAAACAGTTCTCACTTGCCACTGTCAATAAGGAACACAACGACATCTCATTACATCATCAGCTACATGTCAAAACTTCAATTAGGTTACAAGTCAAATGCATTGTCTGGTATTTCATTCTTTCAGAAACATCTAAAATGTGCTTCTTCAATCAAGCATTAGTTACTCAAGGAGTTCTTTGAGAGATGAATAGCTTTCTACAAACGCTTCAAACTTGTGATAATGGACAAATAGCTCCGAGCTATTTTATCACAGGACATCTGTGTGAAGCAACACTTCTATTGACACACTCTCTTCAATACTTAATTTTATCACATGCACAGATCCTTGTCATTTAATTGGTGGAGCACACGCCACATATCATCCATTATTTGCGTGTAGTTACTGTCACAATGCTCCTGATTTTAATAATGGACAGGTGCCCGCCAATATGTTTAACTATTGGACGCTTTGCTTCGCCGCTATGAAAATAATAAAGTATCCCATAAACTCACATGTGTATGTTGGATCATGACCGTAGTAGGTCTTATGTTCAGCTTGCTGCATCCCTGCATTCATAATCTCATGACGTGTTTGTTGTTGTGATGCCATTCCAGCAATAGCACTTAGTACTTGTGACATCTGTCTTCGGTCACCAGTTGGAGGAGTACCAGGCATGTATGCATCTACACCATTAGTGATATTACGTAATGTCCTGGGTAATGAAGTATTGAGTGGGCTACTGTGTTCTGTAATGGTACTACTACTACTAGGGCTAGCTGTAAATATGTGCCGATCATGACTGTGCTTATCTTTCTTCTTATCTTTGTGACTTTTGTCTTTATCTTTGTTCTTTTTCTTCTTCTTCTTTTTGTCTTTCTTGTGTTTATGAACATGATGTGTGACTGATGGGACATCTATGGTTGGAGGCATTGGTGGTAGCTCTTGTTGCCATGGTGCCCTCATCTTGAATACAGCTTTCATTGCTTGTTTCTGCGGAGTACCATGTGTCAGTAATATCCCAGGTGCATCATTGGATTTGGTATCTTCCTCTTGTGACGTAATAAGGGATTGACTGTCATCACCGCCAAGTGTTGTGGATTCGGTTTCCATGGGAACCTCCGAGTCTGTTTCAGTTGGTTTGCTTAAGAGTAGATTTGGATGGTATATTTGAGTGTGGAACAGTTTCTTAGCATTGATGGAGTCTACGATCCAATCTGGAGTGACGATCTGAATAATGTCTTGATGTTGGACTGCACAGTCATACTTGGCCTACAAGAAACATCATAAAGCATACAGAAACTCAGTAATGTTGGGTCATATAGTATCATTGACACTTTGTAGCATATGAGTTGGCAGTAAAAAAAGCACACATGTTTGGTCTTAGTGTACATGTAGTGCACAACGCTCTTATATAGCCTGGGACCTTGGGCCCGTTTCCCATCAGCAGACCTTTCCTGTCTTCCTAATCAGGTCTAACTTGATCCCTTGATCAGAAAATGGAATGTACACCCCTCCATACATGTACGTGTTCTTACATGTACATGTACATGTACATGTAGTAGGACTAAACAAGGAAATTGTAGCTTCACCTGTCTGTATTTAGAAATGACCAAATGTGTGAATTGCATAACTGAACAGTTAAAATTGCAACCTTACCCCCTCTGTGCTGGGAATGACTAAATGTGTGCATTGCATAACTGAACAGTTAAAATTGCAACCTTACCCCCTCTGTGCTGGGAATGACTAAATGTGTGCATTGTTTGTTGAGATTTAGTTGGCAGGATCCCCCGTAGAACGTAACCATGGCCCACAATGCAACACGGTCACTCTCACACATCTGTAAAAAAGCAATCAACGATTTAAAAATCTGGACAAAATAACACTTATGGAAAATAATTCCATTTGACTACCATTTCGCATACATGTCATTCAAAGTAAAACATTGTAACTCTCACAACAAAGTTTCAGTGTCACTACAATCAGCAAAACATCTGAATCTCAAAGCAATTATCGAAGTTGACAAAAAAGTGTATCTGAAAACAACAAATTCAAATCATTAGAGCAAGTACCCAACACTTAGCCAATCAAAGCCATATGAACTGGCCAGCAGCAATCACCACATATATATTTTTGACTCATAGAGTTATATAATAGAAACAAAGGTATCTCTCTAAATACAACCCTATGGGTAAATTACATACAAACTTCCACTTAGAAAATAATATTAATTGTAATAATAATGAAAACTTGTAAAGCACACAAATCCACCAAAGTGCCCATGGCGCCAATAAAAACAATAACATATGTGACCTACATTGCACGTACAATATTCAAAATGGAAACATACGCCTGTAAGCTTTGAAGAAATCCAGAATACAATACATAGAAAAGAAATACAAGTTAAAATGAAGAAAACAGTTCTAGTACTAGTTCTAGTCTGTATATAACTCTATGCTCTGACCCTTGGGGCCAATTTCATAGTGCTGCTCAACAGTAAGCAAATTTTCATGCTAACTACATGTATAGCAGAAAAATTTGCTAAGCGTGACCATATTTCACAAGCTAGCAAGAAGCAAGAAAATGTTGCCGGTCAGCTTGTGCGTTCACTATTGATTTGCATAGCTACGTCATTCATTTTCATACAGTAAGCACAAGAAGGTTAGCATGCCTTTCCATGTGCTCACGGTTAGCTATGAAATTGGGCCTACATGTATGTCATGAACTTATGGAATGCAGTGCACTCTGTCAACATGCAAAATGTACAATAGGTTCAATAGACATTGACCCCTAACAAACTGCTTGGTTGATATTTATTAGAGATTTATAAGAAAATTTCGTTACCTGACAGACCCCAACTTTATGCAGTGACCCTAAACTTTTTATTCGGCTTTAAAAAAATGGTTCCTAGGAAAATATGTCTGGCTTTGACTAATTTAACATGTTTTAAACAAAATTGACACAAAAACCAGAACACATCAACAAATTTTTACCAATATCTGTGTGATTTGAGTCTACTTTGTGACCTATCCAGCCACGTTACCAGTTATCCTACCATCTCTCAATAGTTTCCAGTCAACTGATTATTATAAGAATTTTGTCCCGTAGTGGAAAGGCCCCCAGTTCATTTCAATGCACAGCGTGCACATGTGAGAATGACACTACATTGTATTTGCACACAGGAAATTGCCTTGACCACACTAGGGAAACAGAAATCAGAGTGTTGAGCGCATGGTTCAGGTTGTGTGTCATTTAAATAGTGTTGCATTTCTATTATGTAATCATATCAATCATGTACATGTACAAGACACATACACTGTAACTCAGCACCATTGGGCATGATCTGACACAGAGTTCAAGGAGATTAAACATTGGTGCAGTTTCACAATGTATTGAAAGTAACCTACATACCTGTGAGAAGCATGTAACAGCATTGGTGAAAAGTTGACTTTTCTCGGGCAAAAAAGCTTTTGTTGGTAGAAGAACTCTGCAATGTATTGACATCTCAACCCATAATGCCTTAAAAATAAATACAACAATGCAAATACTAAATTAACTAAAATGACTTGAATATTTTAAGCAGGCATGAATTAGGCCCTTGGAAAAGAATAGGAACACATTTATTGAGTACAAGTGCTGACCTATATGTACACATGGTATAGGCTTCAATAGATTTGTTATGATATTTAATCATAACTTTTCTGATTTGTCCAAAGGTGAAAAAAACAATCGAAATCAGACTAAAGTGGGGACAAAAATAAAAATAAAAAATCAGACAAAAGTTGGAAGAATATCATGCCTGTTTTACACTGATTGGGGGAAATCATAAAGGTGCCAATACTCACTAGAAAAAGAAAATGTTTCAAAGATTTATTTATTTCAAAGAAGTCAAAATAATTCAGAGATTTCATAAATTGAGAGGAAAATTTACATAAAGAACACAGATGTTTTGTTTTTCCTTCATACTGTATAGGGCCTAAGGAAAGGCCAATAGCATCTCAACTCATATAATGGGTTGTTTGTTGACCCAGACCACATTCTATTTCTGGCATAAAATTCACTGACTGAAACATTTTCCTAGAGCTACCCTGTAAGTACACATATTTTGTATGTGAAAACGGATCTATAACCAAATCAGTTTGTGAATAGTACACAAAATAACAATAGTTTGTAAACCAAGCCAACAACCTGACAATTTGGATACACTTTGGTTAGCACAGCTACATGTACTATGTCCGTCACTGTGGCACACCAACCAATGTTAGCACTTCATCAATGACCAAAGCTCAGTTAAGCTTTTGCCGATATTACAATTTTCTGCCGTAATACCTTGCCAAAAAATGCAGTTATTCAATTATCACCATTTTAACAAATTATGCAGAGTTATTGAAAATGAGATATTTTGATATTCTCAAATCAAAGAAAATTTTCTTTAATCAGCAACAAATATATTGTGATTTGATAATATGATCCATTGGCACACGCTATGCTCAAACATGTTTCTGGTGGGGGTCACCAATCCATGCCCCTAGACCATAGACATTCTAAAGAGAGTTACATGTATGACTTACTGATACAACAGGAAGGTCAAAGAGGTCCCTAGCCTCAATGATCTCAGGATGCTCATCATCATCGGCAATCACATGTGATACTCGATCAGTTAGATAAGATTCCTGACTGGCTCCACCATCCTCAAGTAGCTTCTCAATCTAAGTGAAAAACACAACAAGGTTGGATAAGATTCCTGACTGGCTCCACCATCCTCAAGTAGCTTCTCAATGTAAGTGAAAAACACAACAAGGTTGGATAAGATTCCTGACTGGCTCCACCATCCTCAAGTAGCTTCTCAATGTAAGTGAAAAAAAAAGGTGGGGCAATGTTTGTGGACATGATTTGGCTGTCTACTATTATTTTACCTTATGGAAGATGGAGCAACAGAGAATCAACCCGCTTGTTGCTTTCTGGTTGAAATCATGGCGCAAGTTTGCAAAATGACCAACTGTGTGCCTTCAATTAAGAAAAAATGGGTCCTGATACGTGGCCAAGGATTCAGAGAGACCTTGGCACAAAAGTTGGGCTACATGTACATGTACATCCAGTTGTGATGTTTTGAAAACGGTATTTAAAACAATTTGTACAAAAACTACATTGAAGTTTGTCATTTCTAGGGGCCGCCATCTTAATTATTATTTGCTGCCTGCTGACCTACAGTTTGTACAGAAGTCAGGGCACCCGGCTATTCCAAGTTCGTATGGTAAGTTATGAATTTGCATTTAAGGTGATGTCTCGTGGTTACGCTCACCCTGATGGTAAAGTCTTGCACATTCAATAAATGGGCAAGTATCCAGCAACAGTACCAGACTGGTTTTGTGAAATAATTTACGCTTCATTGCGGTGCGCAATTCATGCCTGTCTGCGCAAAGATATTGAGCAATTGAGTAAATCAGTCTGGTCCCCATTAGATCGTAGCAGTTGACTTGATTGTATAATTGTTGAGGGAACCCGACAACTGGCGCAAGTTATCCGTTAGTCTGTGAACAAAAATTGACACTCGCGACTCAAAAAAGCAATTGATTTTCCCCCAAAATGTGTCATGTTTATGAAAAAACAAAAAAGCAGCAGTAGGGCTATCGACAATCAAGTACAGTAGCATTCAATCGGTAATTTTTATGATCTAGAACGTCCCCAATTAAAAATTAAAGCGGGCACAAAAATAGCATTGCAATGGAAATGGGGCCAAAGATACGAAATGGATTGGCCCTTAATATGGGGCTAGACGAAACACTCGCTCCAGTGCCAGTCACTGGGCGCTGAACTAAAGTACTCCTTTTTCGAAACTTTGACATCTTCGGTTGTACTACTGCTACTAGTTTTAGCGCCCCAGGAAAGTTTTCACTCTAACAACACAACTTCCAACTGTCAAGTTGCTATGATTTTTCAAACACCCACGCAGCCACAAAAAGTGTCCCAAAATGATTGGCCAGGCTATTTAATTTATGGGGCTAAATAACTGCCCATGCATGCATGTAGCCCCATTTGTTTGGCCAGGCTATTTAATTTATGGGGCTAAATAACTGCCCATGCATGCATGTAGCCCCATTTGTTTGGCCAGGCTATTTAATTTATGGGGCTAAATAACTGCCCATGCATGCATGTAGCCCCATTTGTTTGGCCAGGCTATTTAATTTATGGGGCTAAATAACTGCCCATGCATGCATGTAGCCCCATTTGTTTGGCCAGGCTATTTAATTTATGGGGCTAAATAACTGCCCATGCATGCATGTAGCCCCATTTGTTTGGCCAGGCTATTTAATTTATGGGGCTAAATAACTGCCCATGCATGCATGTAGCCCCATTTGTTTGGCCAGGCTATTTAATTTATGGGGCTAAATAACTGCCCATGCATGCATGTAGCCCCATTTGTTTGGCCAGGCTATTTAATTTATGGGGCTAAATAACTGCCCATGCATGCATGTAGCCCCATTTGTTTGGCCAGGCTATTTAATTTATGGGGCTAAATAACTGCCCATGCATGCATGTAGCCCCATTTGTTTGGCCAGGCTATTTAATTTATGGGGCTAAATAACTGCCCATGCATGCATGTAGCCCCATTTGTTTGGCCAGGCTATTTAATTTATGGGGCTAAATAACTGCCCATGCATGCATGTAGCCCCATTTGTTTGGCCAGGCTATTTAATTTATGGGGCTAAATAACTGCCCATGCATGCATGTAGCCCCATTTGTTTGGCCAGGCTATTTAATTTATGGGGCTAAATAACTGCCCATGCATGCATGTAGCCCCATTTGTTTGGCCAGGCTATTTAATTTATGGGGCTAAATAACTGCCCATGCATGCATGTAGCCCCATTTGATTGGCCAGGCTATTTAATTTATGGGGCTAAATAACTGCCCATGCATGCATGTAGCCCCATTTGTTTGGCCAGGCTATTTAATTTATGGGGCTAAATAACTGCCCATGCATGCATGTAGCCCCATTTGTTTGGCCAGGCTATTTAATTTATGGGGCTAAATAACTGCCCATGCATGCATGTAGCCCCATTTGTTTGGCCAGGCTATTTAATTTATGGGGCTAAATAACTGCCCATGCATGCATGTAGCCCCATTTGTTTGGCCAGGCTATTTAATTTATGGGGCTAAATAACTGCCCATGCATGCATGTAGCCCCATTTGTTTGGCCAGGCTATTTAATTTATGGGGCTAAATAACTGCCCATGCATGCATGTAGCCCCATTTGTTTGGCCAGGCTATTTAATTTATGGGGCTAAATAACTGCCCATGCATGCATGTAGCCCCATTTGTTTGGCCAGGCTATTTAATTTATGGGGCTAAATAACTGCCCATGCATGCATGTAGCCCCATTTGTTTGGCCAGGCTATTTAATTTATGGGGCTAAATAACTGCCCATGCATGCATGTAGCCCCATTTGTTTGGCCAGGCTATTTAATTTATGGGGCTAAATAACTGCCCATGCATGCATGTAGCCCCATTTGTTTGCCCAAGCTAAATCTTTGGCCACACATCAGAGCCCATTTTTTGTGAAGCTAAGCGATAACAAACTAAAAGCGCATTCCCTACTGGCCGGTCGGCGATTTAAACCAGCTAAATGTGTTCACCTACATGTACCTCTTAGCTTGCCATGGGTGTTTTGGATTTTTAGACAAATAACCATTTAAAAATATATTTCAAACACTAATTGTGCGACTTCCTCCATGATGTGTACCGAGCGCGGCCATTTTGGAATGATCCCAATCATGCCAATTACGATGTCATCAGCTGGCCGGGCTGTTGTCGGAGCGGAAATGTGAAACAACCATTGAAATGTTCACATCCTCGCTCGGCCCACAACCCAGCCGGCTGATAATAATAATAATAATAATAACGTAAACTTATATAGCGCCAAAATCCGCCTAAAAAGACGCTCAAAGCGCTTCACAGAAAAACAGTTTAAAAAGCTACGGCCAAACACAATTAACAAAGCAATAAACCTGAGAGAACACAAATTCAAAAAAAATCAGTCATTAAAACAATTAAAACAAAACCCAAAAAAGTCTAAAAACTGGACCAGCCAGTAGCAGTTAAAAAAAACAAAACAATTAAAAACAATTAAAAAGACGACAAACAGGCAATAAAAAAACCCGACCAGAACCCCCCCCCCAAGAAAATGCGACCCCACCCCTCTCCGTGAACAAAGTAGAGGATTGTGTAAAACTGACACTGTGTAAACTTAAACCCCCACATAGTAACCAAAAACCTGGAAGGTAGTACAATTATTTAGAAAACAAGTGAGTCTTCAAACGGGTCTTGAAGGAAGCAATGGATGTAGATGAGGAAATTACAGTTGGTAGGCAGTTCCAGAGTGAAGTGGCAGAATGGTGTATTGAACGGCCTCCCCATGAACGTTGAACACGGGGAACAACGAGCAAAACGGATTGAGATGATCTGAGATTACGTGATGGTACAAATCGTGGTAAGGCTTCTTGTAGATAAGCAGGTGCTGATCCGTGAAGTGTGTGGAATGCAAGCAGGAGAATCTTATAGATGATACGATTTCGCACAGGTAGCCAATGGAGGGACCTCAACACTGGGGTGATATGATCCGAGCGTTTTGTCATTGTAACAAGTCGAGCAGCGGAGTTATGGATTCGTTGAAGCCTGTTGAGCTGATACTGGGGCAGGTTGTACATGAGTGAGTTGCAGAAATCAAGCCTTGATGATATTAAAGCATGTACAATCTGTTCCGTAGCTGTGCGTGTCAAATATCCACGAATGAATCCTATATTGCGTAAATGGAATCTGACCGACTTACACAAACTGGATATATGATCATTAAATGTCATTTGACTGTCAAAGACGACCCCCAGGTTACGACATGTTGGAGAGGGACTAATGTGGCTAGCGCCAATGCGCACAGATGATATGTTTAACTTAGTGAGATTGTTCTTGGTGCCAAATAACATGAAGTTTGATTTGGTCTCATTCAGCTTTAAGTAGTTTGAGCTCATCCATGTTCTTATGTGATCAATGCATGCCTCAAGCTTTGCCATGGCTGCCGATGCACTGGATTGCAGTGGACTAAAAGATGTAAATAGTTGAAAATCATCTGCATAGCAATGATATTGAATGCCGTGCTCATGGATTATCTGACCGAGAGGACTGGTATATATGGAGAAAAGAAGAGGTCCTCCAACCGACCCCTGCGGAACACCACAGACAAGAGGAACAGATGTGGTTTTTGAGTTCTTGATGCAAACTGACTGATGGCGATTAGAAAGGTAAGACTTGAACCACTGCAGAGCTGTGCCACATATCCCAAGTGAAGATAATCGGCTGATAACAATAGCGTGGTCAATCGTATCAAAGGCTGACGACAGGTCCAAAAATACAGCTGCTGTGACTCTGCCAGTGTCCATTTGTTGGAGAATATGGCCTGACAGCAGGGTTGTAGCTAGAACTTTTTGAGTGCCGGCTAATTTACAATCAAAATAGAGCGAAGCTTTTAATTTTACTGCTTTAAAAATGGATTTGTATGGGTTTTCTGAGACATGATTTTTGTAATGCATTTTAAGGTATGTAAATCTGTTATTTAAAACTTCATTACAGTTTCAATAGGCTTCAACATTTTTAGGGCAAGGCCACTTTGGTCTTGGAGCAAACAAAATTTTGGAGGGCTCCAAAGCCAGTAGATAGAGCACAAAGGCCAAACATGTTATTTTAACAAAGGCCTGAAGGCTATAAATAAACTATTAGTTGTACTCTGAAAAAAGCAATTTACCAAAAAATACTATTTTGAAAATTGGCCAGGGGTTTCCCCATGGGTGGTAAACCCGATGGAACAATTTGCATGAATAAAATGTTAATAAATCATATCTTATTCAAAAACAAACATTAAATCTAAAAGCCAGCAGATGTCAACACACTTTCCAGGTTTAAAAGAACACGAAACCCACTCCGAAGAGTCACAAAACCAGGTCACAACACCACACAGACACCGCGCACGCTTTGGAGTAAAGCAAGAGTATTACAAAGTAAAACAATTGTATAACAACTGTAGAGGATTAGCTACAAAGACACCACGCACGCGGCTTGTCTTTTGAGTGAAGCAAGAGTATTGCAAACTAAAACATTTGTGTAACAAACTGCAGAGGATTATAGATAAGAGTAATTGGGTCTCAATTGGAGGGTCAATCATTCTCCCTGACATGTCTGGATAGTGTCCAGCTGTCTGGGGCTAACATTAAAGAAAAGGACATCCAACTGTCGGCTTCCTTTGGGTTGAAAATGTGTTTTATTTAATCATTGACAACTGGGGAAAAACAAGTTTACCGTTCAAACTGAACAAGCGATCGACTGTGTAAAAGAGGTAGTTCATTTTATTGTAACTTTGTTGCATTTTGTGCCGGTCGGTAGGATGTTCATCTAGTCTGTGTGGCGGTCGGCAATAGCAAATGCCGGTTACACCCGACCGGCGTGGCTACAACGCTGCCTGACAGGTGAGCAAGAAGCGTTTCGACACTGTGGTGTGGGCGATAGGCAGACTGTCGTTCATCAAGGAGGTTGTTCGTTTGAAGATATGATGCAAGTCTGTTGAAAACCACACGTTCAAGTACTTTGGAGAGGTACGTGAGGTTAGAAACAGGACGATAATTATGCATGATACCAGGGTCCTGATGACCCCTTGATTTAATTGGCATGATTGGGATCATTCCAAAATGGACCCGCTCAGTACACATCGAGGAAAGTAATTCGGAGGAAGTCGCACAATTAGTGAAATATCTTTTTAAAATACCCAAAACACCCAGGGCAAACTACATGTAAGACCAAGTAAGAGGTAGGTGAACACATTAGCTGGTTTTTAGCGCTTAGCTTCGCCAAAAAAAAGGGCCCTGATGTGTGACCAAGGATTCAGCTTGGCCACACAACTGGGGCTAGCATTAGCCCCAGTAACTGGGGCGTTGTTTTTAGAAATTTTGACATCTGCGGTCGTACTAGCAATTTCAAAAAACGAGTACAGCTCCCCAGTTACTGGGTTTAGGCTAGCATGCATACTGCTAGCCCCATGAATATGGCCAATCCAATCCGTATCCTTGGCCCTAGCACCATTGCAAACCTATTTTGGTGCCCTATGAGATTTTTAATCTGGGATTTTGGGGGAAAATTGAATGCTTTTCGAGTCGCTAGTGTGAATTTTTTTTTGTTCACGTAATTATTAACTTGCACGAAAACCAAATTTTGTCAGGTTCCCTCAACAACTCTATAACACTAATACACCTATCAATTGTATTACACACTATAAGACCCCCGGGGATGGTGCGTCAAATCTGCATCTTTACTCTTGAAAAGGTGACCGTCGGTACGTCAGTCAAAAAATCTTTGAGCGGTGCGTCGAGGTACGTCATGGTCATGGTCCATTTCCACATTTATTTTGTTTTTTTCGTGGAGAATAAAAATGCACCTACCCTCCCGCCTGTGTAAAATGATGTTGGTATTTGTTAACAATTATGTTGCTTGAGGGTCGGGAATTTACTGCCCGAAAGTCAATGATCAGGACATGCCAGCTCAGAGTCAGACAGTCGTTTATTTTCCACTGCACATAGCAAGCCTAGCCCCATACATCATGGCACGGTGGTTTGGTCAACCTCAGCTCCGTGGTATGATATATCTCTCACACGCACGATAGTGGGGGTCGATCGTCGAGTCATGGATGGATATGAGGATGCGTTATTTAGTAGACTGGTTCCCTCTCTTTTTTTCGTGTGTTTGATATCTAGTGCGTTGGGAACCGCACGTCTCGAAAATCAAGTAGTACATTCTCCCCTCGTGCATACACTTGCAATGTATTTTCAGCATGTGTGCCGGGTAACTTGTACATGTACATACTGTACAAGGTTGAAATATTTGGTATTCACTGCGCGTGCATCGCTTGCAAGCGATTATGTGTGTCAATTTTTTGTCCGTGGTGTGTTGCTATCCGCGAAAGGCGAGTCAAAAAATCTTTCGGAAGACCGTCCAAATCTGACACTGACAGACTAGTCACCAGATTTGCCAAATTTTTACCACTTTCGAAAATCATGAAACAAATTCTAAGATATAGAACACGAACTTGATCTTCAGTTCAATCAATGTCTAATAATTAGTAATAATTCCATTCATTTTTTATGATAATTATCACTCAAATCATATTCATTGAGAAAATATTTTGAAGAAAAAAGACAAAAGTGGTAAAAATTTTGCAAATCTGGGGACTAGTCTGTCAACATTGGTCGAAATTGCACTTATGGTCGAATCTTGTGCTTGTCATCTCGTAAACACTCCGGTCTTCGACCGTCGGGAGAGGATGAGGGTTACGATTATCGCAACTACATGTAACTACATACATAGGTAGCACAAGCAGGTACTGGAATTAGTACTGCCTCCTTTCTGACTGTGTAGCATTTATCATGCATTATTATGAAAATACCTACCGAGTCATTCAGTGTCCCAATAACATAAAACTTCACATCTTTAAATATCTTTTCCACTGCGTCTGCATTCCCAGATTGACCACCCTCAGTAGTCATACTGGATATCCCAGAAATGACTAAGTGTTGATGTAGTTTTTCCGACGGATCGGTGTATTCAAGAGGCGTTCTCTTCCCACTTTCTGCATCAACTTCTTCGTTTCCCGCGGCTTTGTTGTTCACATCGCATACACAGAGCATGGAGACTTTTACGGCAAAAATACAAAACAGACTACTCAACGTTAGGGTTTCTGACTTAATAGAAGAGTGCGTTGACCCATGGAACCAAGCTGAAGCTAGCACAGTATTGGGCCCGAAATAGCCAGCCGCGTATTCCCGGAAAAAACCAGCCGCGTATTCAGAAAATAGAACACATGCAGTACAGGGAGGTGAACAAATGGCTCATTTTGCTCATTTCTAATGGTGAATTCGTTATTTTATCCAAACGAATACTAAAAAACAAGCCAAAAATTTGAGTTTTTCTCTCGATAATATTGAAATCATATAACTGTAGGTCATTGGAAAGCAATAAAAATTAAAAAATTTAATACAAAAAATGTTAGAAAATAAGCCGCAAACACGGGGACAAATTGAGTTTATGCATATGTCATAATAGACGCTGTTTAATTAGAAAACACGTTTTGAAAAGAATTTGTACCCTTCGTTATGAATAAAAGTGAAAATGTTTTCCAAGAATCTTAAAGACTTATACCCTGGGCATATCAAATTTTTGAGCTGGCTAATTTCGGTCACTAATTAGTGGTTAATTACCCACATCAATACAGACACCATTTGCTATCAATAGCACGCACAAATGCCTATACGGTTGAGTCAACTACATATTGTAAAGAATTTGTACCCTTCGTTATGAATATAAATTAATTTTTTATTCCAGAATCTTAAAGACTGATACCCTGGGCATATCAAATTTTTGAGCTGGCCAATTTCGGTCACTAATTAGTGGTTAATTACCCAAATCAATACAGACACCCTTTGCCATAGGTAACACGCACAAATGCCTATACGGTTGAGTCAACTACCTCTGGTAAAGAATTTGTACCCTTCGTTATGAATATAAATTAATTTTTTATTCCAGAATCTTAAAGACTGATACCCTGGGCATATCAAATTTTTGAGCTGGCCAATTTCGGTCACTAATTAGTGGTTAATTACCCAAATCAATACAGACACCCTTTGCCATAGGTAACACGCACAAATGCCTATACGGTTGAGTCAACTACATCTTGTAAAGAATTTGTACCCTTCGTTATGAATAAAAATGTAATTTTTCTCCCAGAATCTTAAAGACTTATACCCTGGGCATATCAAATTTTTGAGCTGGCTAATTTCGGTCACTAATTAGTGGTTAATTACCCACATCAATACAGACACCATTTGCTATCAATAGCACGCACAAATGCCTATACGGTTGAGTCAACTACATATTGTAAAGAATTTGTACCCTTCGTTATGAATATAAATTAATTTTTTATTCCAGAATCTTAAAGACTGATACCCTGGGCATATCAAATTTTTGAGCTGGCCAATTTCGGTCACTAATTAGTGGTTAATTACCCAAATCAATACAGACACCCTTTGCCATAGGTAACACGCACAAATGCCTATACGGTTGAGTCAACTACATCTTGTAAAGCATTTGTACCCTTCGTTATGAATATAAATTAATTTTTTATTCCAGAATCCTAAAGACTGATACCCTGGGCATATCACATTTTTGAGCTGGCCAATTTCGGTCACTAATTAGTGGTTAATTACCCAAATCAATACAGACACCCTTTGCCATAGGTAACACGCACAAATGCCTATACGGTTGAGTCAACTACATCTTGTAAAGAATTTGTACCCTTCGTTATGAATAAAAATGTAATTTTTCTCCCAGAATCTTGAAGACTGATACCCTGGGCATATCAAATTTTTGAGCTGGCTAGTTTCGGTCGCTAATTAGCCACAATTATACAGGGGCAATTTTCTCCTATCGCACAAATGCGGCAATAAAATGAAAATTACATCTTTCCGTGATCAAAAACTATTTTTACCACTTTGTTTCTTCCCAAACAAAATTAGGAAATGGTTATTGTTCAACTTACCAGAACAACGCATACAAATGGCAAGTAATCAAGAAGATTTAAACGTCATGAATTTTATTTAAATTCTGGAAAATAAGTATGAAAATCAATAGCACATGGTAGAAATGAATATGTTAAAATGACAATTAGTCATTGTGTATTTATTTCCAATTTATCTTTGTATCAAGATAATGATAAATGCCAAATTATGTCATCACTTTCGAGTAACTTTTCTGGATGTTTGCTTTTCGTATCATCATTAATAACAGATTTAGTGCTTTGTACACAGAACAATAAATTACAAAATGAATATCCATTTATAACCCTTTAAAATCCAGATTTAAAATACAAATCTGTACAAAAGTAAAATATTCTTTTCGCAATCTTTGTTGTTAACCGACAAGTGAGTTTATCAAACAGAATACTTTCTCTGTGTGTATGACATTTTGTCAAAACTTTACATCAAGTGACCTTTCAGAAAATCATAATAGAGGAATATTCTGCAACCCATTTATAAATGCGTGATTTCAATAACTAGTCAAGCACGTCTCACAATTGTTGTTTTAAACATAATGCTTGGAGATGACAAAGAAAGGGTATATGCAAATAACATTTAAAAACTCTTAAACGTTTTAGATTACAAATACTACAGAAATATAGCGTCACAATGTTAATTACAAAAAGTGGCCTGGCCTCCCCCTCTCTAATCCTGTACGTACAAGCTTACTAATCGTGTCCCCAATACACGATAAGTAATAGTGTACGTACATTGTAACTTTTCCCTTAACTTAACGGCAACAAAAAATCACAGAATGTTTCATGAAGCGTGGTTTCAATAAGGGAATAAAAGGGTAGCGACGAGTTCTTAAACGGCCGTTTAAAGCCGGCAGGGTCACGACCCTGCAAGGTTTTAAACGGCCGTTTAAGAACGAGTCGCTACTTTTTTATTCCCATTCATAAATGCCCTTTTGGTTAAAAGGCGTAATAAAGTAGGAAACTCTGTAAAAACTTATCTGTTTTCCGACTTGCGCGTAGTAATGCATCCTCGTATCCATGGACTAAAATGGCGCGGCGAGATCGATCACCCCTGAGAACGACGGTGTGGGCTAACCCGCACAAATGCTATCCGAAAACAACCGGTCTTAAACAGCTCCAGCTATGTCTTTATCAGCCGTTTAAACACCCCACGTGACGTGCTCTCCACCAATAGGAATAGCGAAACTGTCTGGGGGTATTTATGAATAACTAATCAAGCACATCTCACAATTGTTGTTTTATACATATTGACAAAGAAACGGTATGCAAATTACATTTAAAAACTCTTAAACGTTTCAGATTTAAAATACAATGGAAATGTATCAACACCATGTGAATACAAAAAGAGTCCCATCTCTCTTATCGTGTACGTACAAGACAATTTATCGTGTCCCAAATACACGATAAATTTCAGTGTACGTTCATTGTAACTTTTCCCTTAACTTTTCGAAAAAAACTTTCACAGAATGTTTCATAAAGCGTGGTTTCAATAACTAATCAAGCACGTCTCACAATTGTTGTTTTTATAATGAAAATGAAAGAAAATGCCTGCAAATTACATTTAAAATTCTCTAGAGTTTAAGATTTAAAAATCTACGGAGGCGTATTGCCAGCACGTTAAAACCAAAAATATCTCTCTCTTATCATGTATGTACCAGCTAGATAATAAACTTAAAAATGGTTGGCTATTGAATGTTAATAATCTACATAGGAAACAAACAGCCGTTGCAATTCAGGGTCAACGATGAGTGATCTTTTTATTAACTGTAGTAGGATGTAAATTCTGAGGTTTTCCGCAGTACTTGTTGGTAAAAGTTGTCTATGTGGGAAACATACTTGTTCAGCGAAGATACAGCAAAAGACACCACAACTTTCTGAATCCGTTTGTTGCACGCACGGGGCTTACTTGTTTAATTTCGGCCTAGTGTTTGCCTTCCAAAGCGTTTGGCATTATATTCCAGTATCTATTCTTCAAACCATTTTGGAAAAAAATCAAAGAAGGCCCGTCCATGTACTACCATTTTTCGACGAGTGTCTCGAGTAGAACTCATTGAATCCAAGCAAATAATATTTTGTCTGTTATCATCAATGACATAGAGTGTGAAGTGTCTGTTCTCCAACATGGGGAAAAACATGATTTCGCAAAATTTACCATTAGTAAAACACCTTTTAGATACTGATATGAATGATGTGGTTGACGATTGCTCATTAAGAATTTCTGCAGTTAAATTACACTGTAAAGCTGCAAACTTTCTAGTTTGGATTTCTTCATTTACCAATTCACACAACTGTGTGATATAGAAATCAACCAAGAAATCGCTTAACCAACCACAGCGGTAGTTTGTGTAGATACATTTTAATCTTTTCAGAACGGATTGTTTAGGGATGCCATTAATCATTGCCAGTTGGTGAAAAGAAAGAAAATCCTTCGTTCGTTCTACCCGCAAAGCGACGCTGTGCATGTTTTTTTCATCGCAGGAAGCCCAAAGAAGGTGAACAAAAATTTCTTCATTTGTACCGACTCCAAAATGATTTTCGTTGCTTTTTGGATCAAGGTCAGTCAACGGTCTTTGAATCTTGTTTTTCGTAGAAAAAAAGATATCCCATCCCAGATACTTTGTTGTTGAAACTCAAACCACTTTCTTGTTGAACATAAAGGCATCGTTAAACTCTATGATGGTCGAGTCCAACGAATCAATGATGTGTGTTTTGTAATGACCACTTTCCAACGAACTGCCCTCGTGGACAATAACCGAACGCAAAATGGTATATACTGCAGGTGTGTTGTTTACACAAAATTTAGATAAATTAATTGATATAGTGTGATGTTTGTTGTTATCTTTGATTGATGTCCTCTAACAGCATCGAATCTGCTCTGGTACATTCCCCCCCCCCACCCCCATCCCCGGTTTTGAAAATATTGGATCTGCCCCTGAACCTTTTCAAAAGGCGGAGGGGAACTGGGCCCTCCACCCAAAGAACTTAAAACTTTCCCCAAATATTCTGCTGCGCAAATCTCAACAATGCGGCCAAAGCTTTTTGCAGCATTTGTCTAGCTGGTCAAGCATATTGCAAAACGTAAATAGCAAAAATAATAATTGAAGGCGTGGCGACTGGGGATATGTAAAATAATAATAATTTCTATCTACATTTAGAGCCCCTCCCGAAAAGTGCTAAATTCTGATGCCAGTGCCATTGGTAAATCTGTCCCCTGGAGAGTCCGTCCCCCATGGTAAACTAGAATGGGCTGAAGGAGGATGACTCAAAAGAGGGCGCTATCTGAAGAAGTTTGTGCACAGTTCGCCACAAGGGAGGACAGAACCTCCGGGGGTACTGAATCACCTGTCACACCTACAAATCCCCCCCCCCTTTTTTTAAAATGGCAACCCTCAATTTGTTGGCAACAAATCTTTTACGACCTTTATTTATTTGTCCACGTATTAGTGAAAGGTTAGACTTGTGGACAAGTCGTTAATGATGGTCGCGGTGAGTCGAGTCGCATCTGGTGCTGTCGCGTAAAAGAATGCTCTCGCGAGATCACTGCTCTCGCGCGAAGTTGCTGGCTGCCAACTCTTCGTCATTGCGACCAGTCGTGAGAGCAGTAATCTCGCACAGAGCAGCCCTCTCGCGGGATATTGCGAGAAAGCCGTTCCGCTATCACCGCGACAGACATTTAACGACTTGTCCACAAGTCTAGTGAAAGGTAGGCCAACAGATTGAAAGAGGCATATTGATTCGGCCAAGTAGGCAATTGTGAGTATTATGAAATAATGCGTCTACATAGTTTCGGTTAATCAATTGCACCAAGATAGCCAGCTCAAAAATTTGGTATGCCCAGTGAATCAGTCTTCAAGATTCTGGAATAGAAAATTAATTTATATTCATAACGAAGGGTACAAATTCTTTACAAGACGTAGTTGACTCAGCCGTATAGGCATTTGTTTGTGCTATTTATAGCAAAAGGTGTCTGTATTGATGTGGGTAATTAACCACTAATTAGTGACCGAAATTGGCCAGCTCAAAAATTTGATATGCCCAGGGTATCAGTCTTTAAGATTCTGGACTAAAAAATTAATTTTTATCCATAACGAAGGGTACAAATTCTTTACAAGATGTAGTTGACTCAACCGTACAGGCATTTGTGCGTGTTACCTATGGCAAATGGTGTCTATATTGATTTGGGTAATTAACCACTAATTAGTGACCGAATATGGCCAGCTCAAAAATTTGATATGCCCAGGGTATCAGTCTTTAAGATTCTGGACTAAAAAATTAATTTTTATCCATAACGAAGGGTACAAATTCTTTACAAGATGTAGTTGACTCAACCGTATAGGCATTTGTGCGTGTTACCTATGGCAAAGGGTGTCTGTATTGATTTGGGTAATTAACCACTAATTAGTGACCGAAATTGGCCAGCTCAAAAATTTGATATGCCCAGGGTATCAGTCTTTAAGATTCTGGAATAAAAAATTAATTTATATTCATAACGAAGGGTACAAATTCTTTACAATATGTAGTTGACTCAACCGTATAGGCATTTGTGCGTGCTATTGATAGCAAATGGTGTCTGTATTGATTTGGGTAATTAACCACTAATTAGTGACCGGAACTAGCCAGCTCAAAAATTTGATATGCCCAGGGTATCAGTCTTCAAGATTCTGGGAGAAAAATTACATTTTTATTCATAACGAAGGGTACAAATTCTTTACAAGATGTAGTTGACTCAACCGTATAGGCATTTGTGCGTGTTACCTATGGCAAAGGGTGTCTGTATTGATTTGGGTAATTAACCACTAATTAGTGACCGAAATTGGCCAGCTCAAAAATTTGATATGCCCAGGGTATCAGTCTTTAGGATTCTGGAATAAAAAATTAATTTATATTCATAACGAAGGGTACAAATTCTTTACCAGAGGTAGTTGACTCAACCGTATAGGCATTTGTGCGTGTTACCTATGGCAAAGGGTGTCTGTATTGATTTGGGTAATTAACCACTAATTAGTGACCGAAATTGGCCAGCTCAAAAATTTGATATGCCCAGGGTATCAGTCTTTAAGATTCTGGAATAATTTTTTTATTTATATTCATAACGAAGGGTACAAATTCTTTACAATATGTAGTTGACTCAACCGTATAGGCATTTGTGCGTGCTATTGATAGCAAATGGTGTCTGTATTGATGTGGGTAATTAACCACTAATTAGTGACCGAAATTAGCCAGCTCAAAAATTTGATATGCCCAGGGTATAAGTCTTTAAGATTCTTGGAAAACATTTTCACTTTTATTCATAACGAAGGGTACAAATTCTTTTCAAAACGTGTTTTCTAATTAAACAGCGTCTATTATGACATATGCATAAACTCAATTTGTCCCCGTGTTTGCGGCTTATTTTCTAACATTTTTTGTATTAAATTTTTTAATTTTTATTGCTTTCCAATGACCTACAGTTATATGATTTCAATATTATCGAGAGAAAAACTCAATTTTTTGGCTTGTTTTTTAGTATTCGTTTGGATAAAATAACGAATTCACCATTAGAAATGAGCAAAATTAGCCATTTGTTCACCTCCCTGTACTGCATGTGTTCTATTTTCTGAATACGCGGCTGGTTTTTTCCGGGAATACGCGGCTGGCTATTTCGGGCCCAATACTGTGCTAGCTTCAGCTCGGTCCCATGGAGGTTCTTCCTCCATGGTTGACCCAGCAGGGACCGAGCTGAAGCTAGCATGCACAGCAGTGGAAACCAGTCAACTCGCCCCCCAGCAAAGTCGCCCACCAACAAAGTCGCCCCCCGACACTGTCGCCCCCCTAACAAAGTCGCCCAGTGTATGGTTGAGCGACGTAAAGCCATATCACAAAAGTGAGGGCGCTTTTGAATATTTTGAAACAATTTATTAGCACACTGGACCGGATGGGCCGGGAAGACGAAATGTACATGTATAGATCTGTTACAGAAGGAATGCTACGGGATTTTGAGCGTGCACGACGGGGTTTGAGCGTGTTTAATCTTTGTGTTGTAGCAGGTTCTTTTAAATATTAGAACACTAAAATAATATATATATAACAGGTTATTTACATTTTATTTACAGAATATATATACATCAAATAAATTATCAAGCAGAAGTGAACATGAGGGTGATGGGAAGTTATTTCACGAGTGTTTATTTTGAGAAGTTTGGACTGTCTTAAGTTGGTGAATCCAGTGTGATTCATCTATGCTTCCAGTGTGTGTCATCATTAATAATATAAGTCATCTTAAGTCATCTTCTTTATACTAGCGGGATGATGCCGCGCTTCGCGCGGCACCCCCGCTAGAAATCATTGCGTATAAAATGCTGCAAATGTAGCGTTGTACGGGGGGGGGGGGGGGGGGGGGTAAGTGGAAAATCGCGGGGCGGGGTTGCGGCTCGTAGAAAAAATATAAAATTACATAGGGGCGACTTTGACAGGGGGCGACTTTGCGAGGGGCGACTTTGACAGGGGGCGACTTTGTAAGTGAGGGGGCGACTTTGTAGTGGGCGACTTTGCTGGGGGGCGACTTTGTAGTGGGCGACTTTGCTGGGGGGCGAGTTGACTGGTATTCACAGCAGTAAAGGGCCCGAAATAGCCAGCCGCGTATTCGCGGAAAAACCAGCCGCGTATTCAGAAAATAGAACACATGCAGTACAGGGAGGTGAGCAAATGGTTCTTTTGGCTCATTTCTGTTGGTGAATTCGTTATTTTATCCGAACGAATACTAACAAATGAGCAAAAATTTAGAGTTTTTCTCTCGATAATATTGAAATCATATAACTGTAGGTCAATGGAAAGTAATAAACATTTAAAAATTTAATACGAAATATGTTAGAAAATAAGCCGCAAACACGGAGACAAAGTGAGTGCATGCATATGCTGTTCAAATAGTAAACATGTTATGAATACAAATTAATTTTTTATCCCAGATTCTTAAAGACTGATACCCAGGGCATACCAAATTTTTGAGCTGGCTAATTTGAGTCACTAATTAGTGGTTAATTAACCACATCCATACAGACGTTATTTGCCATTTATAACACGCACAAATGCCTATACGGTTGAGTCAACTACCCCTTGAAAAGAATTTGTACCCTTCGTTATGATTTAAAATTAATTTATTAGTCCAGAATCTTAAAGACTGATACCCTGGGCATATCAAATTTTTGAGCTGGCTAATTTCGGTCACTAATTACTAATTAGTGGTTAATTAACCACAGTTATACAGACTTTATTATCCAACATGCAAAAATTTGTATACGGTTTAGTCAACTACCTCTTCTAAAGAATTTGTACCCTTCGTTGTGATTAAAAATTAATTTTTTATCCCAGATTCTTAAAGACTGATACCCATAGGGCATACCAAATTTTTGAGCTGGCTAATTTGGGTCACTAATTAGTGGTTAATTAGCCACAGTTATACAGACGCCATTTGCCATTTATAACACGCACAAATGCCTGTACAGTTGAGTCAACTACCTCTTGAAAAGAATTTGTACCCTTCGCTATGATTTAAAATTAATTTATTAGTCAATCTTAAAGACTGATACCCTGGGCAGATCAAATTTTCGAGCTGGCTAATTTCGGTCACTAATTACTAGTTAGTGGTTAATTAACCACAGTTATACAGACGTTATTATCCAACATGCACAAATTTTGTATACGGTTTAGTCAACTACCTCTTCTAAAGAATTTGTACCCTTCGTTGTGATTAAAAATTAATTTTTTATCCCAGATTCTTAAAGACTGATACCCATAGGGCATACCAAATTTTTGAGCTGGCTAATTTGGGTCACTAATTAGTGGTTAATTAGCCACAGTTATACAGACGCCATTTGCCATTTATAACACGCACAAATGCCTGTACAGTTGAGTCAACTACCTCTTGAAAAGAATTTGTACCCTTCGCTATGATTTAAAATTAATTTATTAGTCAATCTTAAAGACTGATACCCTGGGCAGATCAAATTTTCGAGCTGGCTAATTTCGGTCACTAATTACTAGTTAGTGGTTAATTAACCACAGTTATACAGACGTTATTATCCAACATGCACAAATTTTGTATACGGTTTAGTCAACTACCTCTTCTAAAGAATTTGTACCCTTCGTTGTGATTAAAAATTAATATTTTATCCCAGATTCTTAAAGACTGATACCCAGGGCATACCAAATTTTTGAGCTGGCTAATTTGGGTCACTAATTAGTGGTTAATTAGCCACAGTTATACAGACGCCATTTGCCATTTATAACACGCACAAATGCCTGTACAGTGTTGAGTCAACTACCTCTTGAAAAGAATTTGTACCCTTCGTTATGAATTAAAATTAATTTGTTATTCCAGAATCTCAAAGACTGATACCCAGGGCATACCAAATTTTTGAGCTGGCTAATTTGGGTCACTAATTAGTGGTTAATTAACCACATCAATTTATACGCCATTTGCCATTTATAACACGCACAAATGCCTATACAGTTGGGTCAACTACCCCTTGTAAAGAATTTGTACCCTTCGTTATGATTAAAAATGAAATTTTTATCCCAGAATCTTGAAGACTGATACCCAGGGCATACCAAATTTTTGAGCTGGCTAATCTGGGTCACATAATTAGTGGTTAATAAAGCACATCAATACAGACATTATTATCCATTTATTCACATTGCACAATTGCCAATTGCCATAAATAGCGCGCACAAATGCCTATTCAGTTGAGACAACTACCTCTTGAAAAGAATTTGTACCCTTCGTTATGAATAAACATTTATTTTTTATCCTAGAATCTTGAAGACTGATACCCAGGGCATACCAAATTTTGGAGCTGGCTAATTTCAGTCACTAATTAGTGGTTAATTAACCACAGTTATACAGACGCCATTTGCCATTTATAACACGCACAAATGCCTATACGGTTTATTCAACTACCTCTTCGTTATGAATTAACATACATTTTTTATCCCAGGATCTTGAAGACTGATACCCAGGGCATACCAAATTTTTGAGCTGGCTAATTTGGGTCACTAATTAGTGGTTAATTAGGTACACCAATACAGACGCCATTTGCCATTTATAACACGCACAAATGCCTGTACAGTTGAGTCAACAGAATACTTTCTCCGTGTATATGACATTTTGTCAAAACTTTACATCAAGTGACCTTTCAGAAAATCATCAGGGATATTCTGCAATCCATTTATAAATGCGTGGTTTCAATAACTAATCAAGCACGTCTTACAATTGTTGTTTTATACATAATGCTTGACACAAAAAAAGGTCTGCAATTAACAATTAATAATTCTTTAGAGTTTTAGATTACAAATACTTCAGAAGTGTATCGTCACCAAAATTGGCCTGGCCTATCTCTCTTATCATGTACGTACAAGATTACTAATCGTGTCCCCAAATACACGATAAATTACCGTGTACGTACATTGTAACTTATCCTTTCCTAATCGAAAATAACTTTCACAGAATGTATAAAGCGTGGTTTCAATATAACTAATCAAGCACGTCTTACAACTGTTGCTTTATAATGCTTGACAAAAAAAAATGTCTGCAAATTACATTTTAAAATTCTTTAGAGTTTTAAATTAAAAATACTTCAGAAGTCTATCGTCACCATGTGAATACAAAAAATTGGCCTGACCTATCTCTCTAAGATTACTAATCGTGTCCCCAATACACGATAAGTATAGTGTACGTACATTGTAACTTATCCTTTAAAAAGGCACTGGACACGTTTGGTAATTACTCAAAACAAATATCAGCTTAAAAACTTACTTGGTAACGATCAACGGAGAGCTGTTGATAGTATAAAACATTGTGAGAAACCACTCCCTCTGAAGTAACGTAGTTTTTGAGAAAGAGGTAAATTCTCACTAAAATAATTATCTAAAATATTAAAACGAATAAGAAGAAATGTTTTTTGTTTTTCTTGTAACGTTTTCAATATATATCAATAAATAAGTTGTAATTAGTTTTGCCGAAAGAACAGTTAATAACAGTTAATTAGGATGGAATTTTTACTGACATTCAACGGTATAGGGCCCCAACAGTAGAGGGCCGACGGTACAAAGTGACTCGTCTGACGGTACCAAGTGACTCAGCCGACGGTACGAAGTGACCAGCTTTGCCAAGGTACGAAGTGTCTCGAAGGTACGAAGTGTCCAAGGTACGAAAAGGTAAAGGTACATCCTGACATCCTGACTACCTGACTACCTGACCACTGCATCAATCAGCATCATCTCAACTAATGTTGTCGATGTCTTTGGTTGGAGGAGATTTAAAAAAATTTGTATCACTTTTTTAACTTGCTATTTTTGGAATTCACAACATTACAAGCATCATGGAAAAAAACAAAGAGATAATTCGAAAATCTGAAAAAATTACAATTAAACCTCAACGCCATCTCATAATTATGGAATAACACGTAAATTATGATACAATCGTGTTTGTAGTAAGAGATTAGATTATTTGTAGGGTACACCAACAACAACAACATGTAACGAAACATTTCTTGCAGGGTTGCATCGCCAGCAGCATCATTACAAGTGACATTAACCTCAACGCCAGCTGGTACGAGTCAGCAGTCCTCATTTTAAAATGAAGCTGGGTATTATTTTTTGAAAGATATTTAAAGGCACTGGACACGTTTGGTAATTGTCAAAGACCAGTATTCTCACTTCGTGTATCCCAACATATGCATAAAATAACAAACCTGTGAAAATTTCGGCTCAATTGGTCATCGAATTTGCAAGAGAATAATGAAAGAAAAAACACCCTTGTTGCATTACTTTGTGTGCTTTCAGATGCATAATAAAAGGCTTCAGCAAGAAGTCTTTTATTATTTGAGAGAGATGGTTTTTATATTTTTTTTATACAAAAATATCACGTAATTAACGAGAAATGACCGAAAAAACAAAAGCGGTCAAAGGTCACCGTATACGCTTTTCCAGCCGTTGCAAGTGTCAAATTTACAGGACACATGATATGCAATGTTACAAGTAGACTGGTGCTCTGTTTATGTAAGTGTTTTACTACGACAAGGCATGAGGATCCAGTCCACGTTATCCATCTGAAAGTGTGTATATAACAACGGACACAGAAACCAGTCAACTCGCCCCCCTGCAAACTCGCCAATTACAAAGTCCCAAACTACAAAGTTCTGGGGAACTTAATTGGGGGAAAGAAAGCGTGTTCAAGGGAACGAGAACCTATTTTCTAGAAACAATATCATTTCATTACCTAGAAAAACACACTGCGTTCACAAAATGAAAAATAATTGTTTGTGAGACAAAATTATATTTTCATCGGATTAAATAATATTTTGAGGAAACGAAATGATTTTGTTGGAATTTTGTGTGTCGAGGGATGCAATAGAAATTTCGAGTGAGGTTTTTTGTTCCCACCTTTTAATTTGTAATTTCTTTTTCACTTGTCCCTTCATCAGATCATCAGGGCTCCGTTTTTTTCTTGTTTTTTTTTTTGGGGGGGGGGCTCGTTTTTTTGGAATTGTTTGTCACAAATTTTGTTTAAACTAATTATACCGTCAATATAAAAGTGGTAGTCCTATGTATTGACATAAATCTTATTTAATTACCAAGAAATTCGGTACAAATCGGGTCAAGGAACGTACACAGAGCATTGAAAAGTTGCGATTTTGAAACAACGGATTCGATCAGCGAGGTGTACCGCCACTAGCAAACCCGCGATAACTACAACGTAGTTGGTGGTCTGGCTCCCAACCCCTCGCATGTTCATGAGCTTCCAGGTACAGCTATCTCTTAGCTAGTGGGTTTCCGTCGTGCTAGCACTGCCGAGATACTCTGCTCGCAAGCGACACGACTGCCCCGTGTTACGTGTAGTTTCCCCCACGCTGTGCACTGTAAGACACGCTTCCGTTGCTCGGACTCTCTGAAATAAAATCTTACGTTCGACTTTTTGTATTATTTACAACTTGTATCCATAATTTGAATACGTATTTTTGTTCGTCAAATACTCATGAACTCTTGTTAAAAAACAGAGTTGAATTCGGTGTAGTAATTAATTTTTATACGGCTGGAAGTAAAACTAACTCCGAAGATCACGAGGGTTATCCGAACCCCAAAAGTGGTTCGGATAACCCATGTGACCTTCGTTTTTTGAAAAATGCTCAAAAACTACCAAAATTGATGGTTTCTTTCAGGAACCGTTCTTCTCCATTCCTGGAAGACCTTTGGAGTCATGTTTTAGTTTATTTTGTAGCCAAAATAGCCCAAGGAAGCCGGTGTGTCCCTTTAATGTTATTGTAAAAGATTATAACTGAAGAAAACCTTGCTTCAAGTGTTTATGGAAGATTTTTGTTTAACTCTTTAAAGGCACTGAACATGTTTGGTAATTATCAAACACCAATATTGTCACTAGGTGTATCCCAACATATGCATAAAATAACAAACCTGTGAAAATTTGGGCTGAATCGGTCATCGAAGTTGCAAGAAAATAAAGAAAGAAAAAACACCCTTGTTGCACAATTTTGTGTGCTTTCAGATGCTAATAAAAGGCTTCATGCATGAAGTCTTATTATTTTGGTGAGAAGTTACCTCTTTCTCAAAAACTACGTTACTTCAGAGGGAGTGGTTTCTCACAATGTTTTATACTATCAACAGCTCTCCGTTGCTGGTTACCAAGTAAGTTTTTATGCTAATATATATTTTGAGTAATTTACCAAGCTAACTGGCCAATGTAAAAGTTCCATCTGATTCTCATAGTGTTTAATCAGTTTGATTTTAATAAATGTTCATGTGATGTATTGATTTTATTTAGAAAATGACTGGTTTTGTTTCCAATCCTTTAAGTTTGCTCTACATTAAAACGGCGCCTGCTGTACACAGTACAGTAGATCATGTGTACATGTATGTACACATTGTAAAATCCCTGAACACCCCCTATCACAAAATGGTTGGTCCAACCAATGTTGACAGCAACGCGCGCGCGTGTGTACAAATCTTCTGTTGCTGCCAATGGCATGGCGAAATTACGTGTGATTGTTAGTTTTACATTTTTGTGCACTGTATGAGAGTTGATATAGCAACAACAACGGCAGCAACAACAACAACAAAACAACAACAACAACGACAACAACAACAACTTCAACAAACAAACAAAACAAAAAACACGAAAACAAAAACTTGAAAGAAGAATTTATTTTTAAAGAATATTCTACAAAATTATTGCAAATATTTAATAAAATGTTACCTTTCGTGTATAGGTCATAAAAACAAATAATTTGTTAAAATTAACAGTGAAACAAAATTAAAATTTGGGACAGAGATGCCGTCGAGTCGCCTGTGCCGTCGCCCGTCGTGTCGTGCCGTCTCCCGTCGCGTCGTGTCGTCGCCCGTCGCGCCGCCGCCCCCCGTTTCCAGTATATTTTGATAGTGGTTTTGGCTTCCGTCGCCTGTCGCTTAGCCTATCGCGTCGCTCGTCAAGTCACCAATTTTCTATTCAGTTTTAATACTTGTTTCTTACTCGGTGAGAAGCTTCAGAACTGACAAACTGACAATATTTTTAAAAATATTTAAAACAGTTTGAGTGAGTGTTGTCTGGAACATCTGACGTAACATTCCAGGCTCTCGTCCAGCCCCCTCTCTAAGTAATAATAATAATAAGAAGAAGAAGAAGAAGAAGAAGAAGAAGAATATAAAAAGAAAAAAACACCTTAAGTGGCAAAGACAAATTCTGATTTGGGGTATTTGACGTTATTCAAGTCACGTTGTTTAATCAGGTTTTGAATGTGCATTTTTGTCAGTTTGTGTGGCGAAAAACTCAATATAAGTTCCTTAAACAAAATGCCACGAAGTCTAAATAGATAGTGGATATTAATAATAATGAAAATATGCTTTGACAGCTAGGGATAATCTGGCGTCATGGTGCTTGGTCTGGTGTGATTGAGGGAACAAAAAGCACGGTGTGGCTGTTCACCTTTCCAGTACAACCCCCGGGGACAACACGAGATATAAAGGGCGTGTGTCGTGGTCGAGTTGTCCAGCGTACCACACACAGGTCGGACCCACTAATGATGTTTACTCCTGTTCTAACCTAAATAATGAAACAAAAACGTGGTTTGAATCCTTGGTTTGATGCTAATATTGTGTCTCTTTGGGTGAGGTTCTAATTAGTTACACATAAAATACCTCATTTCAGATGGGATCTTTGTCATTATCCTTATTCAGTTCTCTGTGATCACATATTATACTGAACCCGAAATTACATTTGGGTTAAAATCACCACACATTAAAGCACTGTGTGTAATTATTGTTGTGGACAAATAAAACATTATTCACAGAATTGTTTTTTTTGTTGCTCGAAAAAAAAATCGAGTTTTAGAAGTTCGGTTGGTACACGTGCACACCAAAAATGATTGTTGTCTTAACAACCTGTCGCGTGCGAAACAATCGTGTATTAAAATGACCCCGATGGTAAGCCCAATGGTTATATACAGATGGCAAGCGACATACGCAATTATTTTGTCTGAAATGTCACAATAGACTGTGCAAGTCTCGCATCCTTGTCATAATCAAATCTTAAGCAAATCTTATCCAAACGAGAAAACACGTCAAACGAAGAACAATTTTATTTCTGAAATCAAATCTTTGTTTTAAATTATTTCTTATGACAAAATCTGAACAACAAAAATAAATCATTACAATTTTATGAAAAGTTTTAGCTTTTGAAAAAATTACACACTTTGTGTTGATTAATATTGGGGGGAAAAAAAATAAAACTCTGTGACAAGGATGCTTATTTGATGTTAACTTTTTAGAAACCCCTTACGCGGATTCTTGGTGGTCAAACTTGACTCGTATCGCAGTTTAGACTCGTATCGCAGTTTAGAGAAGATGCTGACGCCTCAACAACCATAGACTGCAATGAAAAGGGTTTGTTTTGCAATTACAGCATCTGGCGATTATAATCGCGCATCCAAAACAAGCGTTTACATAAGTTTTATGATCGGAGGCGAGAACAAAATTCTTAATTTTTTGCAATAACCGGAAGCTGAGGTCAAGTTAAATTATCGGGTTTTCGTCGTTATATTGTTGGATTGGTTTTACTTTTATACCTTGTTATCACTTAGTATTACATTCCCAACAACATATATAATTTTCTAGGTCATAAACTACATTAAACTAAAATAATTGACGAAACAAAATCTCGCCCACGTAAAACTCCATATGGTTGGGACCACTATGGTCCCGGAAGTTCGAATGCGCGCGAGACTTGCACAGTCTATTGATAAAACAAAATCATTTAGCCTATAGTGTGTCGAGCAATTTTTAGTCTCCACTAAAACTTGCCTCAATTAGAGTTTTGGAGATTCCAACTTCGTGGTGTCCATTCGTGAATGCGCTATTGTCACCTTCTCCAAACGTGGATGGATTTGATGTAGTTTGGAACAGGCTTGCTGTTCTGCACATAGCCCCATCCCAGGCCTTCTAACCATCAGCCATCCCCGCCTTCGGAGTGATGCAACCTCTGCACGGCATCATCGTTCTCTGAAATCTTTTCCTTATTGCTGCACAAGAGTGAACTCATTATCTCTCCTTTTTGGCACCTTGGGCCTATCCACCCGACTGTTGACGTCACTTTTCCCATATTAGCCCAAATTGGGCTGCAAGGGGATTATTCAAACAAGTAACACATAACCTGTTTGATACTTTTTCCTGTAAATCAGCATCACATTGACAAAAACAAATATTTTTATGACCCTCCGATAAATTCGGTTAAATTTTAACCCGTTCCTAATTATGTTTCTGGTGAGGCAATTATTTGTTTAAAAAATGTAATAAACACAAAGAAGAAATGGTTTATCAAAAACATATAGCGTACGACATTTTGTTATATTTCTGAATTAAAGAGCGGTTCTAGGATGCTCTGAATTATTTAGTTTTTACATATTTCCAATAGATGGAGTCCCCAAGAAATAATTTTTTTTTTTATGAGTCCCTTACCTCACGCTAAAACAGAGTAAACATGTCTTTTCCTCGAAACACTCCCAGCCCAACATCTGAAAACGCGTGGTCAAACAAACCACGCGTAAAAGGACTCGTGACGCAATCGGTGAAAGTTAGTTTGGACCTGCCTGTAATTATGAATGGCGCTAACGCAATATAAACCGTAATCATGTGAACACTACAAGAATTAAGGAAGGAATGAAGGACAGAAGGAAGGAATGAAGGAAGGAAGGAAGGAAGGAAGGAAGGAAGGAAGGAAGGAAAGACGGAAGGAAAGACGGAAGGAAGGAAGGAAGGAAGGACGGAAAGACGGAAGGAAAGAAGGAAGGAAGGAAGGAAGGAAGGAAGGAAGGAAGGAAGGAAGGAAGGAAGGAAGGAAGGAAGGAAGGAAGGAAGGAAGGAAGGAAGGAAGGAAGGAAGGAAGGAAGGAAGGAAGGAAGGAAGGAAGGAAGGAAGGAAGGAAGGAAGGAAGGAAGGAAGGAAGGAAGGAAGGAAGGAAGGAAGGAAGGAAGGAAGGAAGGAAAGACGGAAGGAAAGAAGGAAGGAAGGAAGGTAGGAAGGAAGGAAGGAAGGAATGAATGAAGGAAGGAAAGACGGAAGGAAGGAAGGAAGGAAGGAAGGACGGAAAGACGGAAGGAAGGACGGAAGGAAGAAAGGAAGGAAGGAAATAAGGAAGGAAGGAATGAAGGAATGGAGGAAGGAAAGACGGAAGGAAAGAAGGAAGGAAGGAAGGAAGGAAGGACTTTTTTTTAACTTTTCAATGACCAGCGGCGGATACAGGGGGGGCGTGGGGGGCGCACGCCCCCCCTTTTGCTTGAGAAAAAAAAAAGAGACACCATCAAGGAGAAAAGTGAGGGAGAGACAAAATTAATGACATAGGCTCTACCTAGTTTTTTTTTTTCAAAAAAGCTACTAAAAATCCGTACCTCGTACACCTTTTTCATTTGTGGACCACTATTATTTCCACTGACAGACATTGTCTCACGTGAATCTTGTGTACTGTGTGGAAAGCGTGTTTTTCTCACACACTGAACATGCCTGGCGCGGGGATCCGGGGGCGTGAAGATCATTCACCCACATCGTGAGTCGACCATGCATGCCACCTGTGTGTGTACATTGTGCAAAGAAGTTTCTGGATGGAAAGTCAGCACTCCCCCGCGCTAAATACAATGTGACTTTTACAATAAGAACTTCCGGAAACTAGTGAAGACATAGCCCCATGAATAGGGATAATCTACTAAGTATCCTTGGCCCAGTGCATCCTTTTTTTCTGTGGCCGATTTAATTTTTAATCCGGGTTATGAAACGTACCAATCGAATGCTACTGTACTTGTAGAAGGCCCTAATGCTGATTTTTTTTTTTTAAACATCACAGATCTTTTGGGAAAATTGTTTGCTTTTCGAGTCGCGAGTGTGATTTTTCCCCCACTTATTAACTTGCGGGAAAACCATTGTCAGGTTCCCTCAACAATCCACAACAGTTAGACGAGCAACTGCTGATATTTAATGGGGACCAGACTGATTTAGTCAGCGCGCCGAGCGCAATCAAGGTTTTGTGAAATACGCGTAATGCTGTGCGCATAATCAGTCTGGTCCCCATAGATAGTTTAAATGTTGTGAAATTGTTAAGGGAACCCAACTAGGTTCTCGCGCAAGTTGTTAATACGCGTTATCAAAAAATTCACTCTCGCGACTAGAAAGGCAATCAATTTTCCCCAAACATCTGTGATGTTTAAAAAAAAAAAGTTTAGCATTTGGGCTTTCTACAAGTAGGCCTACAGTAGCATTCGATCGGTAAGTTTCATAACCCGGATTAAAAACTACATCGGGCACAAAAATAGGATTGCAATGGTGCTTAGGCCCAATTGGCAAGGATACGAACGAAGTGGATTGGCCCCACTCATGGGGCTAGTGAAGACATAGCATCGTATAATCATGGTGTCTCACTCTGTTTAGAAAATCACAGATTTTTTTCGTATTCAAGAAAGAGGGTAAATATCCGTTGTGTTTCTTTCAAACTAGTCATTATCAATTGTGCAGATAGTACAACGATGTAGGGCTGGGGAGGGGGCTAGGCCTCTAGTAGGCCTACCCTCACCTTGTCGTACATTAATGTTATTGTTGCTCGATCGCGCTGTCATTGAAGACAAGCACAGCTTGTTATTTTGTGTCACATTCTAATCCTCAAGTATGTGAAAACTAAATGACAAAGAGACCCTATTTGGTTATATTAAAAATTGCACTATCGTTTAACTCGCCAACAGTTTTTCCCCCTGAATTAAAGTATAAGTTGTAGCCTGCATTTTGATTTTATAACTCAGGATGGCCGATTCAAATCGATGACTCCCAACTCGAAAATAATGTTTTAATAATGATCTTGCAAAAACAAAATTGGTTTAAGTGGTCAGATATTGCATGAGATCGTACCTATGGCACGCCAAAGCGGAATTTATTCAACCCTGCACGGAAACTGCGGCAACATAAACAAAATACCGCAACATTTAAAAAAACCAACTCAACATTAAAAAATTATATTCAACAATTTTACAAGTTTTTGTCAACAGCAATATTTATTGTCCAACATTTACAAATCCTTGTCAACATTTTTTAAAACATGCATCAACATGCGGAATTCATTCAACCCTGGACGGCAGCTGCAACAACATTTCAAAATATACACCTCAACATTTAAAACAAACACTCAACAACTTTATCAGCTGTTTCAATAGTAACATTAACCGTTCAACGTAACAAACAAAAATGAGGCAATTAGTTCTTTTAAAAACATATGCCAACGCGGGAAAAAACATGTGTCAACATTGAAAACAAAATATGCGCAACCCCGGGGGAAAAAATATTTGTCAACACTAAAAAAAAAAAATTGTTCTGATTAATTAACTAGAAAGTACATGTCAACATTGCCAAAACTACCTACTACTTGTTGACAAATATATGTGCCAACCCATCCTGCTACAAAATTCACCTAAATATACGTGTTAACCTTTCGTCCAAAAATACGTGTCAACCCTACCCGATGAAAAATATATGCCAACATTCACGTGACCGCAACAACGGAGTACATGCGCGAAGTATGCTGCGCTGATGCACCCGGCAGTCAACGCGCGTTCACGTTTCCATGGTGAGAATCAGCGAATAGGTTGGCACCTATGGTGCAGGTAAATGAGACTGTACTTAATAAGGGAAGTGGGTACTAGGTACCATGCAACCATCCACGTGTATGGTGTTCTAAAGGCGACAGATGTGCGTCGCGTCGTGCCGTCGCGTCGCCTATTCCGTCGTCCGTCGCGTCGCCCGTCGCGTCGTGCCGTCGTCCGTCGCGTCGTGCCGTCGTCCGTCGCGTCGTGCCGTCGCCCGTCGCGTCGCCTGTTTTTCAATTGATTTGCATGGTGACTTGGACATCCGCCGTCCGTCGCGTCGTGCCGTCGTCCGTCGCGTCGTGCCGTCGCGTTGTCCGTCGCGTCGCCCGTCGCGTCGCCCGTCGCGTCGCCCGTCGCGTCGCCCGTCGCGTCGTCCGTCGCGTCGTCCGTCGCGTCGCCCGTCGCGTCGTCCGTCGTCCGTCGCGTCGTGCCGTCGTCCGTCGCGTCGTGCCGTCGCGTCGCCCGTCGTCCGTCGCGTCGTGCCGTCGCGTCGCCCGTCGCGTCGTCCGTCGCGTCGTCCGTCGCGTCGCCCGTCGCGTCGTCCGTCGCGTCGCCCGTCGCGTAGCTCGTCCTATATATTGTGCCTCCTGGTGGCGCTGCAAGAGACTGTGCATCATGGTACAGTTCAAAAACTAATGACTTTTTCAGTGGCACCTTGTCCATGTACTTGTGATATGATGACAGACGTATGATGTTGTTGTTGTGTGGTTGAAGTGTCATTGATGAATCGAAAATAACCCCCATGTTCCGAGCTTCCGGGGGAGCTATCAGAGCAAGTTACCGATGGAAATGTATGGCACATTATTAATGTTATACACCGTTTTCAAGTTTTCTCAAAGTGATTTGTTTCTTGTAATGTGTCACTTCGTGTAACGTTACTCTCTATTGTGTGATCCATAACTCTGTCACTTCTAAAAATCTCACATATGTTAACAATTCAAAGATGAAACCGTCAATTTGGAAAAGCCGTTCAGGCCAAATGAAAGGTATCAGTTAATAAACCTGCTAAATATTGACATGACTAGTGACAGATAAATCATACTCGACCGTTGTGTCACTCCGTAATTTATTGCCCAATCAGTATTGAAATGAACATTTACAAATTTATCATCAAGTTAGAAACACCAAGGACTCATGACCATGTATTTTGTTTTAATGTTAGAAACACCAAGGACTCATGACCATGTATTTTTTTTAATGATTTGTTGTTAAACAAAGAATTTTTGTCTTTGCCTCCTTTTTGCATAATTGTTGCTACTTATGAACTTTCAGGCTTGCGAAAGGCGATATATTAATCCGTTGTCATTACAAATATTATTGATATTACATATTTTAAGATAAACGGGCCAATTACCACTTTAATCACTACTACATGTACTCTGGTAAATTAACTCTTCTGTCATATTATGGCATATTATTATTTACTGTGAAAAAGGCATGCACACATAACTTCTGTTTAAAAAAACAAAAAAACAAAACAATGGGAAATGACCGAAAGTAACAAACTTACTATTTCCAGCCAGTAATTATATTTGAATATTCGCCATGAAAATTTACTTTATTAATGAACACTAGTTAATTTTATCACCTTTTTCTTTCACATTTCTCATCGTTAGAGAAGTTTACCCCTTCCCACTCAAAGTTTAAAAAGGGAAGGATGTAACAATAATTATCTGTTTGGTTTAAATTTGGTGTGAGAGTTTGTTGATGTAATTTTACTTCTTGAGTTTACTGCTAGAGGAAGTTTCTCCCTTTTGATGGCTTATTATGTAACAGGTCCAGAAAAACCGTGTTCAGTAGGAGCATTATTAGAGAAAGGACCACGGAGAGACAAGTATGTTCCCTTCCACTGTTTATTCCAACTTAATCTCTTGTAGCACCCAAGTTCATTTCAAGGAATCGTCTGTAATAAACAACCCTCTTGCTTAATCCTTAATCCTCAAGTAGTGGTAATTAAGTCACCCATTAAATGTATTATAGTTTACAGATAGCAGCCTGTGTGTTCTCCCACCATCACTTCTTTGATTTTATGTACTGGTGGTTCTTCATGTTTTTAAGTTTTGCCTGTTTCAAGTCATTACTGCTATGGACTCGATTTTAGAGCCATTTTGATTTTAATTTGTAACCTTCCTTGGCACATGTGTTTTGTTGTTTTTAGTGGTTTTTATAAATCCTGTTAGTTCAGTAGTGTTACTGTTGGTCTTGGTTTAGAATTCACTTGATTTATTGATTTATGGTTTTGCTTTTGGTCATCGCTTCATAATCAATAAAGTAATTTTTCATCGCTTTAATTATAATCAATAAAGTAATTTTGTGCAAGCCCACCAACCATGTGGATAATAATTTAGGTAAATTTGATCTCAAGAACTGGAGACCGATTAGCCTTTTAAATGTAGATTACAAACTGTTGGCCAAAGTTCTCACAAATAGGTTAAAAAAGGCCATGCCTTTCATAATAGGTGACGAACAGACATGTGGTGTACCGGGGAGAAAAAATCACGACAACCTCACACTTTTGCGTGATAGCATAGATTGTGTGTAAGGGGAAAAGCGAATCATACATGTAGCTGTGTATCAGACCATGAGATGAGACTAGTATGAGCACACAAAAAACATTTTGATGGTATTAGATATGTGCATCATATAGAGAGTTTTAGACTAGAGACGGGCATGCAAAGAAAATATTAGGACCGGAATGCACTCAAAGTGTTCAAAAAGCTTTAGGTTGAATATTTAAAAATTCTCCCATGTTGATGGAGAATCAAGTATGGAGACTAAAGCTTTACAAAACGCAAGAGGCGTCAAGTGTATGGTTCTTAAAGTAATTGGGGGGGGGGGGGGGGGGGGATTAGAGAGGGCCACAGGGAAAACAGGTGTTGGTTAAAGGGGGGCGGAGATAGGATGGAGGGCGTGAGAAACAGCCCATGTAGCGCTGTGTGTATGCTGGATCGGGTGGTAGCCAGCAAACGAAAAAGGGCAGAGAACGGGAGAGGTTGAAAAGGAAAACACATGTTTTCTGTGTGGTCTCTGTTAATAAATCATCCCATGACTGTTTGGATGTTGTTTTTGGAGCTCCGTTTTTTTCAAACAGTCAAAGCGATGGTTAAAACTGACCCAATCTTTGATGTTTTTATGCATCTTCACGGAAGAAAGGGAGGGTGGGTTTGTTAGAGAAGGGGTAGGGTTGTTTGGGGGGATGAGGAAAGGGATGTTAGAACTCACTAAAAAAACTTTATCCGGTGATAATATGTTGAGCCTCTTTTGTTTGTTCCTTTAATGGAGGGGCTCAAAACATATTTTCTGTGCATTTTATAAGCTGCACTTCATCAGTCACCATTTTTAGCTTTTACATCCTTTCTAGTAATGTTTTGCAACGAAGTGTGATCCCTGTATAACTTATGTAGGCAAAGAGACTAAGAGAGATTAGTTTTGTTGATGTCCGTTGTGTTTGATGATTGTTGTGTTTGATTGTTGTGTTAGTCCTAGTCCATTTGTTTGTGCTCGTTATTTGATTGTATTATAGTGTTTGCTGATTTTTCTTTGTAACATGCATGTGCATTGAGACCTGCTATTATATTTGTTTATTGGTGGCTCGACTCGACCACGGACCTCCACGGTTCACTTAACATTATTTTTTAATCTCAATGCATATGCATGATAGGGACCATTGCCTACAAGCTTTGCTTTTTAAATGGATCCCTCTGCAGTGTCACATAATGCTTTTTTTGTTTACATGTAATATTCTTCAAACCTATGCTGTAAAACATTTACTTTGCATTATGTAATGATTACTTTTGATGTATTTATTATTGCCTTTTGCTCTTTTGCTGTGGAAATAAACGAACCTTGAACCTTGAACCTTGAAGTGTAAAATTAATCGTATCACTGCTGGACGCATAGCTAAACGTCTTCGAACAAAACATCAATCCAGTCCTCTTCAAAGAAAAACGTTGTGGGCCTAATAACCATCCAAGCAGGTGGCTGAAGTTCCAAATTGACCATGGGGATCAGGGTTTGGTACCTTTTCCTAAAATTACCACGAAATGAATGTACAAATCATTGAAGGTCAAATAATTTGTTTTTCCAAAAGCACAGGAAAAGTGGGCCTCGATTTTAGGCATCACTGATAAGTTCGACTGAGCCAATATTTGGACCAAATTAAACATGAACAATATTATGGACGCCAAAGACAAGGACACCCTTTTTAGACTTTATCACCGGATTCTGCCAACCCGAGATAAACTTAAACGCATGAAAATCATAGATACAGTCGACTGTCCTTTCTGTAAATCCGACACTGAAAAAAACCTGTCGAACATTTGTTTCTATACTGGAGGTGGTTGAACCCTGGTTATACGTCGAATTTTTAATTAGGAAACAAACTGGCTGCCGTTTCTTTTGTCTCAGTGATTGTATAAGAATTGTATGTATGAATTTGTCATTTGTATCTATGATAATTGTTGGCATGATGATCAATGTTATTTGGAGAATCCGGTGTGATCTGGTCTTCAATGAGGACAACGTTTTCACAAACACAAACATTATCAAGACCTACAATTCAAAGAAACTCTCAGATCATTTCTACTAAAAAAGGGAGAGGAATAGGCTCCAAACAAGTAATTTTAACAAATTGTACAAATTCCTGTGTACTTTCAATGAAGACGAGAGTCCAAAGTTTATGTTCTGATCAAAATCGAATTAGCGTCACCTCTCAGTTACTGTCCTTTGTGTAGGCCTTAATTTTAATCTTTTTACTTGTACTAGGTTGCTTTTTCATGTTTTGATCTTGCCTTTGTTTGATATGTAATATCAACTTTGTTCATTGTCCTTCAGTTTCTAGTAACCTATATGTACTTGTGTACTGATCTATCAGTACTTGCTTTAATGTTCCATAGGAGATGTATATACTTGTAATTACTTGAGTTGAATAAACGGAGTCTATAAGAGCTCCACTCAAAAGAAAATAAATAAAAAATAATAATAATAATTTAGGTAGTATTTTTCCTACGATACTGCTGTTGACATTGCTTTATTTTACAGGCTAGTAGGCATGGTAGGGAGGCCGAGGTAGTAAAAACTAATACTTGACATGTTTTTACAATTAAAAGGATATTGTTGAGATGACACGGCAAGCAGGGATTGATCAAACTATACATCTGCCATCTAGAATCTCGACGACCTCATCAGACTCACTTCGACGGAAATAATCAAAGAGCGCCACCAATTGACAGAAAAGTGAAGAACGTTTTGGCGAAAATAAGGTCCAAATCAATTTAAAAACAGGCGACGCGACGGACGACGGCACGACGCGACGGACGACGGGCGACGCGACGGCACGACGCGACGGACGACGGGCGACGCGACGGCACGACGCGACGGACGACGGCACGACGCGACGGACGACGGGCGACGCGACGGACGACGCGACGGACGACGCGACGGGCGACGCGACGGACGACGCGACGGCACGACGCGACGGACGACGGCAAGACGCGACGGACGACATAAGTCAAAACCACCATTCAAATCAATTGAAAAACAGGCGACGCGACGGGCGACGGCACGACGCGACGCACGACGCGACGGGCGACGGCACGACGCGACGGACGACGCGACGGACGACGGAATAGGCGACGCGACGGCACAACGCGACGCATATCTGTCGCCTTTAGAACACCATACACGTGTGTACGAGTGCGATCATCTGTCACTTTCAGTGTCAGGGATCTGTCAGATTGGCGGCAGAGAACTTCTTTTAATGTTTACGTACGCGACTTCAATTGCACGCGACATCATAACGGAAACAGTTTGTGCGTGTTCGTTAACCTGACGAAAATACTGTTTAGCAACGTTTATGTCTTTGTTGTTGTCTGTGGATAAGCTTCAGCCACGAATCGTACCAGTGCCAGCCAAAAATCAGAAATAACTCCACTGTCTTCCATTTTATTAAACGCTAAACCTGCAAAATTATCTCATTTTTGACGTACCAAGATTAGCAGTTGAACATGGCGGTATCTCAATTCCGGTTGTCTCTGCGCAAGCGCAATCGCACAAGCAGCTGTAGTCTGGATACCAGACCTGACGTATCTGAATACGGTCGACGAAACGAAGATTTTGAGTCGACGTCGTAAGGGAATTTTGGGAACCAGACTAAAGCTGCTGCAACCTCATTCCGCCGAGGTAATCGAACTCGTTGGTCCGTGAATCTTGATATATCTTTTTTACAATTGTTGTCATGTGTTTTCACATAAATGTTGAAATGTATTTTCAAGGGAATGTTGACATATATTTTCCAAAATGTTGGCATATATTGTTCACATGGGTGACACATTTTGTTACAACAATGTTGACAAATATTTTGTTGAAATGTTTACATGTATTTTTACGTGAATGACAATTATTTTTACAAAATGTTGATATATATTTTATGCGGGTTGAAGCATATATTTTGTAACAATGTTGACCCATGTTTTTCATCACGTTGACACAATTTAAATTTGTTGCCACTAACTTTGCAAAGTAGTTGAGGTTGTTGTTATGTTGGTGTACAGTGTACGGTAGAAACTCCGCACATGGGATTTAATCTCATCAGGATCGTCAGTGACTCTGATGGACGGCAACTGTACATTGGTTATAGTTTTGGACTGTGAGTGAGATTTTTCCAGCTGAAAGAAGTATGACGAGCTGGTGTCAACTTCAGTGATGTGTTTAAAAAATAGGAACTTGAAGGAAGGAAGGAAGGAAGGAAGGAAGGAACCTACAAACCAACCAACCAACCAACCAACCAACCGACCGACCAACCAACAAACAAACAAACCAACCAACCAACCTTTTGGCAATTTTGATCATGAAAAGCCCGGTCCTTTGAAAGAAATGATAAAAACAAAAAATCTTTTAACGGGTTGGCCTATATTTCACATTGTCGAGTCACCGTTGTTTGTCAGTTTTAGAATGTGTATTTTTGACCAGTTCTTGCCTTGACACACAAGTGCGCGATTTCGCGTGGGAGGGAACCTTGGCGCAACTAAATTTATACTTCGCTTGTTTCGTTGTGGTGTTGGTTAAAAATGTGGCGCCATTTTGACAGGTTAATTGTTTGTTTTGTGGTGAGAAATATTTTTGCCGAAAAACTCATTGTATTTTCCTTCAAAGAATTGCCACTTACAGTGTATAGTATGCGTTTAAAGGGATTAGGTCGCTGGCGTCTTTCTGTTTGGTCAGATCATTGTGATTGAGTGTGCACAAAAGCACGGTGTGGGTATTCAATTTTTCAGCTTAAACCCTCGGGGTGAAAACAAGAAATCTTAAAGGGCGGGTGTCGTGGTCGAGTTCTCGTGCGTACCGCACACAGGTTCTGTTTCTTGAAACAGTCACAACGTGGTTTGAATCTTTGATTTGACGCTAATATTGTGTCTCTTTGAGTGAGGTTCTAATTAGTTACACATAATACCTCATTTCAGATGGGATCTTTGTCATATACTTTCGGTTCTCTGTGACCACTTATACTGAACCCGAAATTACATTTTGGTTAAAAGTCACCACACATTACAACAATGTGTGTGTTTTGTTATGAACAAACAAACTTATTCACATATAACTATTAATGTTGTTGCTGCTCGAAAACAACTTCGAGTTTTTAAAGTTTTTGTCTATAGGCATTGGTGCACGGCGCGCACCCCAGAAATGATTGGGGGTGCGAAACAATCGTAAGGATATTTTGGAAATGACCCCGAATTGTTGTTGTGTAATTTCTACCAAAAGCCTCCCTGGTCACGGTATACAGAAGGTAATAGTGTAAAGCATCATGCGAAAATATGTTGTCTGTAATGCCCCCGTTGATTAAAAATCAATAAAGGTATGTCAGAAAATGTGAATCTCCAAAACTTACGTCAAGGCGGGTTTTGAGTTTTGGAGTTTCACATTTTCGATTTGAAATTCTTGATGGAAACTCCGTTTTGTTCTCAACAAGCAGACACTGCATGTGCTCAGCTGATACTTTCACAGGTGACCTTTATTGTATCTTTCTTCGTAATGTTTACCTATAATAAGTCAGCATAACATTGATAAACAATTGTGATCAGCCAGACTGTGCTGCCAGGCCTCTGTATAATTATACACATGTTCCCCCTACTTTCGTTGTATGTTATATATAATGATGTAATGTATAGGCGAAGCTCGCTAAACAGCGCCGCCAGCGTTTGTACCAGCACGTTTTATAATTTGCATAAAGCGCATTATATAATAGTATACTTTCGCTGCATTCCGTTCATTCCGTTCATTTCGTGAAGTCTTCGTGGAGAGAAGCAAAAGTACAGTAAGGCACTCCTCTGCTGATGGCCAGTGATGCCACACCTTAATTGTGAGCTTGCACATTTTATGCTATAATATGGGGCCGTGCGATAGCTAGCTCCCCTGTCGGCATATTCCGCCAGTATTGGAGGCATAGGTGGAGTGGCACAATTGTCCTGGTAAGTGGCTTTAACTTTATAACTATCTAGAATTTGATTTTATTCGCACTGTTGATATTATTTTATGACTTCTTATAGAAAAGCTACAGTTGTTTTTACAACGATCTGTCGAGTTGATATTTGTCTAACAAAGAATTTGAAGAGTAGGTGAAATTTGCTAAATATCGACATCACGGTTATGTCTATTATTTGAAAGAATCTTAACTGAACCAAATTTAGACTATTGTTTTATTAAATATCTGTTGGAAACTGGAAGGGAAACAATTCACCCGAGTTATCCAGCAGTCTTGAAACCTTTAGTTTAAATGCAATTGATCGCCTATTACTTATATACTTGTGCTTCATGATTCGTTCTCATCTTGTGGAGATATACTCGGCTGCCGCATTTATATCTTCGGCCTCCATTTAACTTGGGTACGTGTCTTAAAACATTTCAGCTTGAAACAAAGTGGATTTTTATAAATTGTCTTAAAATTAATACTAATTGAGTAAGAAAAGACTACTCCTTATTGTAATTATGATTATTTTGGAAGCGAGATAGGCTTCGGAAATGATGTATTTCTTTTGGTTAAAGATTTTGATGTGTAAATATTTTAAGGATAATATGTGTGAGTTTCAATAACTTAAAAACACTTTTTCCTGCCCTGTTCATTCCAGATAGCCTAAACAATTATGACTGTCGTTTTGTACTAAATAAATTCAACCGATGCCAAATAAATTAACTTGAATTTCATAAAAATAAAACTCTGACTACCTTTAATCGTGTCACATCCTGAGTAGCCCAACCAACTCGGTTACACATTGTATGACCACATCCTGAGTAGCCCAACCAACTCGGTTACACAAGCTATTGCAGACGATGCTCCACATCCTGAGTAGCCCAACCAACTCGGTTACACAATGTATGACCTAATCTTTATAGATCCTATTTTGTTCTTCTAGAAGGACAAATAATATTAATTTTGTTTACAATACTTGAATAAAAAAAAATCACGAAAAGGTTTTATCAAAAAAATATTCTTACTGTTACGATTTTGTGTGTGTGAATTGTTTCTAAATAAAGAAGAAAACCCTCCACCAAAAAACCCACTCAAACTTATGAAGCCCAACTGTGAGCGGTTACCTTTAAAATGGTATACGGGTTGTTTTTAAGTGAAACACGTGAGGTGAATAGTTTCACCCATGAATAGGTCTCTGTGACAATAGTTTTCGTACCATAAATAATGGATAATATGAGTTTGCCCAGACTTATTCAGACCTTTATACTGTCGTCTGAAAATTCGTCTTTTGTTGAGCAAAAGTCGGGGGCTGATGTAAAGTAGACCATGGCAGTAGCTGAAGCTCAGTACAAGGTGTGGCTTTCGACGGTAAGAACTTAAACTACAGAGCTCTGACGAGTGTCCAAATCTTTCAGCCTGGTACTGAAGCAAAGAAGTCAACAAAGGTAGGAAGTCGTCTTAATTAAAATGTGGTAATCGCAGTTGGCGGCTCCCTCGTATTTTCAGAACCAATACGCCATACTGTGGACTGGCAAAGATTGTTTATATTAGTCTCTACGCATTTGCTGATTGGTTTCTTTGGATCGTTACCCATTTTTCAAAAGTTTCCCCCAATATCTTGTGTAAGGTCGTATTATGCCGAGCTAATATGCTGTAGGTGGATTCCAGAACCAGCAAAAAGAGTCACGAGGTGATTGTTTTCTTTCATTTTCCGAGTAAGGATCTATAGATGTCAAAATGGTACTTGAATGGTTTGAATGAAGAAGGGATCACAACAAAACTATTTTATAAAATCTTAAGTTGTTTTTAGGTTGTTCATAGATCAAGGGTACGTTGTTACTATATACGGAGCACCAAAGTGACATAATGGTAGGAAAACAACTCCTGTAAAAAGAAATAATTCAATTTCACTCAAAAACATTGTATATTGAGCACTCAAAAACATTGTATATTGAGCACTCAAAAACATTGTATATTGAGCACTCAAAAACATTGTATATTGAGCACTCAAAAACATTGTATATTGAGCACTCAAAAACATTGTATATTGAGCACTCAAAAACATTTTGTTGCTCACCAAATTGTTTTGTACCAAATAATTTCGTGCTTTTTAGAAATAATTTTGCTCGAAATCATTTCGAAAGCTCATCTTGAAATACACTCAAAAGCTCAACAATTATTTTTCTTATTTACCGAGTCCGCAGTGTGACGTCACAGTGTTGTTTTTGTTTCCTAGGCGCTTAAGGGCTTTTCGTGAAACTCGACGTTTTTGCCCAGCATAAAAACATTTTGATAAGCGTAACGCTTATCAAAATGTTTTTATTTTTATTATTTGTTTTCACAATACGACACAATTTTTATTGAGCTCAATAATTTCTTTGTAGTCATAACGCACTCGTTTACCTTTCTATAAAAACCCCCAATAATGTTAATTTCGATCAAATTCATCTAGTGAAAATTGCCAAAGGGTGCAATATGTATTTCGTGTATTTCTAACACTTTGAACACGTTTGAACACGCAGTTTTGTTTGTTCAACACTGTGGGAACCTAAAGTTCCCCGAAATGTTCAAATATATAGACAGCTCCCACTTGATGTCATACAGTGTAAAGTCGGCCATTATTAAGGGCGATTCATTTTTTGAACATACATCTAGGCGTTAGATTAAATTCCTTGCTTGATTGTTCGGTGAACCGTTTTGCTGCATTGGCAAATTTGAAAGTTTGACGCGGCCCAAGGCCAAAACCAAAGTTGCAACGATCAATAACCCGCAGATTTGGGTCAAGCAATCATGATTCACAAAACCGATTTTTTAAAATTATTTTCACAAAGACAACTCCGAAAGCAATGGCGCCTATACACAAACTGGTGGTGAACTAGTTCACTTATTGTATTTACAACGCATTGTATAAGGCAAGGCGACAAAAGTTCAAAACGTATTATTGAAGACGGCTACCTGACACAATAACGTACCTCATGCTTTTTAGCCCTACCGATTCTTCGCATGGTTGCATATCTATACAGCCGTTTTGTGTAACCTTCAGAGTTTCTGATTGCTTTCCCTTATTGCGTCAGCCGAGGGGCAGCAAGCGAGACCCTCGCTGCAATTGCACTTTAAATCCAGACACAAGAAGTAAGATCACGCAGACCGTGTCTAAATTAGCGGCTACAGCTACGGCTACGGCTAGATTTCTGTGTCACCATACATTGAGTAAAGGACCTCCTTAGCAACACCCTTAGCAACACCCTTAGCAACAGTTGTAGCCGTAGCTGTAGCCGAAGGCTCGCGATGAAAAAGTCACCGTTGCAATAAATTAAATGAAAATGAAATTGGAAATTTTATGTGAAAATTAAGAACTTCTCCTCAATCGTCCGACTCGATGAGTCCCATTCATACGTCAGAAACAATAATATTTGTCGTATGATTGAATGACTTTCTCTTTATTTCTCTTTACAAATGCTGTCATGGTAACTAATATTATCTGTTGTATTTTGATTGTTTTTGTAGATTAATCAACGTATGAGGGGTGTGCCCAACACTCAAATCCCCTTCAATGTTTTACGTTACATACGTGGACCTGAGCAAAAACGGTCCACTAACTGTAGGGACTTGAAACACTATGTGGACTTACACACGTCCACAGTGTTATTTACCATGTTGAGGAATATAATTTTCCACATAGCTGTGTGTGTTTCCCTTGATCACTGGAGGACGCCCTCGTCGGTAACACGGTGTTATTACGTTATTAATGATTGGTTAATGGAACGTAGCTTTCATTTAGGGGCTCCTTAAGAAAGTAACCTTTAATACCAGATATATTTTGCAATTTTCGATAATGCCCTTAGAAAAATCCACTATAGTTTTACTTTACTACAAAAAACTGCAGTTTTATTGTAGTATTACTATAGTGCAACCACAGTTAAACTATCTTAAAACTAAAGTATTGTACTGTAGGTTTACTTTAATATAACTATAGTTTATACTGTAGTCAAAGTATGGTGTTTTCGCAAAAATGTCCCGTTTACTACAGTAATACTGTAGTAAACCTGCAGTATTACTTGGTTTAAACTGCATTATTACTATAGTTTACTTCCCATTTACCATGTTATTACTACAGTTTACTGCAGTTAAACTACAATATTACTGTAGCCATTTTTTACTTTAAATTAACTGCAGTACTTACTGTAGGTTTACTATAGTGTAACTATAGTTTCAGCATACTTTTACCTCAAAATAACCCACTCTTACTTCATCTTTACTACATTTTTATTGTAGTATTATTTTAGTATTACAGCAGTAAAACTTTACGATTACTGTAGTTTTAACTTAGTTATACTTCAAAATAACCCATTCTTACCACACATTTACTATAGTTTTATTGTAGTTTTAATGCAGTCTTAACTGCAGTAAAACTAAACTGTTACTGTAGTTTTAGTATTATTTTACCTCAAAATCACCCATTCTTACCACACAATTACTATAGTTTTATTGTAGTTTTACTGCAGTCTTAACTGCAGTAAAACTAAACTGTTACTGTAGTTTTAGCATTATTTTACCTCAAAATCACCCATTCTTACCACACAATTACTATAGTTTTATTGTAGTTTTACTGCAGTCTTAACTGCAGTAAAACTAAACTGTTACTGCAGTTTTAGCATACTTTTACCTCAAAATCACCTACTCTTACTTCATCTTTACTACATTTTTATTGTAGTATTATTTTAGTATTACAGCAGTAAAACTTTACGATTACTGTAGTTTTAACTTAGTTATACTTCAAAATAACCCATTCTTACCACACATTTACTATAGTTTTATTGTAGTTTTAATGCAGTCTTAACTGCAGTAAAACTAAACTGTTACTGTAGTTTTAGCATTATTTTACCTCAAAATCACCCATTCTTACCACACAATTACTATAGTTTTATTGTAGTTTTACTGCAGTCTTAACTGCAGTAAAACTAAACTGTTACTGCAGTTTTAGCATACTTTTACCTCAAAATCACCTACTCTTACTTCATCTTTACTACATTTTTATTGTAGTATTATTTTAGTATTACAGCAGTAAAACTTTACGATTACTGTAGTTTTAACTTAGTTATACTTCAAAATTACCCATTCTTACCACACAACTTTACTTGTACTTTACTTACTACAGTAAAACTTTATGTACTTTAGTAAAAGTAAAAGTACAGTTTTACTATAGTAAATCTATGGTGGATTTTTATAAGGGTGTGCCTGAATGTTTGAAATCTTGCATTGCGAGTATTCTTTACGAAGCAAATCAAATCTTTGACGTATCTTAACTCAACGCAAGTCTGACAAACAGACAAATAAAAAAGCTGTTACTAGTACTTCCACAACTTATGTTGTTGGTTTGTAAAAAAAATTGAGTACCCGCGAGAAAATGTCACGGTCTATTTTAACACCGTAATTATTGTCAATGAAGCTTTCACAGGGACAAATCACCTGTTTTTCCCCCTTTGATCCAACAGAGACAATGAAGGGCTACACTCTCCTGGCGTTGCTTGTTGTGTTCGGCTGTGCTTCGGCATACAACAGTGACGGTAAATAGTTTACAAATAATAAATGTTTGATATTTATGAGCGAAATGGTGTTTTATTCATGAGTTGAAAGATGGAATGTTCCATTATTAAGGCGAAGCCTCATTGAGAGCAACGTTCCATCTTTCAATGAATCACAATATTCTTTCCTTTGCATGAAATTCAAAATCTTGATACTTTTTATTTTATTTATAAAATCCAAGTAGATCTTTTTGTTATTTTCATTGGAGGTTACTGTTAGCATATGGCCTTAAAAGGATTGCGAATGGGGAGGCTTCTGAGCTATGGTTCAGCTCTTTAATCAGCCATGCTGGAAAGAAGACTACCGCCCTTTTGAAAAAACTACCTTGAATTCAAGAGCAGGGTGTAATCACAGGATTTATACAAACAAAGTTATAACGTGAACACAGGTTTTTGTGCTCAGTGATCAAATAATGATGAATCAACTGCATTTATCAGTAGAAAATGGTGGGTAAATGATCCTCTGCTAAGTAATTGCTGTACAATTCCTTGTAGTCTAGTCAATCTGTGCCCCAAAATGGCTTGACCTAGACAAAAGTGCAACAGAAATGATTTTTGTTGGAAAGCGTTTCTTGAAACCCTCCCAAACAACATATCAAAAAAGTAGAAAAAGGAAGTAGGGGAAATATGCCTAATTAGCATAAATTAAAAATTGCCACTTTTGCCTCTATTTTCTGTAATATATGTACGCACACCCTCACCCTCCTTTTTCCCACACAATATTTTCATGAGTATGGTCACTGCATATTCTCCAAACACAACGAGCAAGACAAAAATCCAAGATGGCTGCCATTTTTTAAGATGGCCACCATTTTCCCGCCAAAGTCAAATTATCGCTAGTTCCATGTTTCGGAGGCGCCTGTTTCGGCCTAACGTATTTTCGGATGATTGTCAGTCGTGACTGGCACACGTAATAAATCGCTTAAAGTGACACACCGGTTACCTGCTTACGTAATTTAGTCATGTTGAATCAAAGACAATTATTTCAAGATGGTTTTTATGATTTTTTTAAAACACAAATATCACGTAATTAACGAGAAATTACCGAAAAAAAACAAAAGCGGTCAAAGGTCACCGTATACGCTTTACCAGCCGTTGCAAGTGTCAAATTTACGGGATACATACTGCGCAATGTTGTACGTAGACTGGTGCTCTGTTTATGTTAGTGTTTTACTACAAGGCATGAGGATCCAGTCCACGTTATCCATCTGAAAGTGTGTATAAACAACGGACACGGAAACCAGTCAACTCGCCCTCCAGCAAACTCGCCAATTACAGAGTCCCCAACTACAAAGTCGCCCCCAACTACAAAGTCGCCCCCTAGCAAATGTCTTGTCGAGCAGAGCACCAAAGGAGAACAGATGTTTTCAATCAATTCAATGGGTCCAGGACTTTTGGCGACCACGCGCGTGACCTCGGTGTCATTGACATTAACCAGGCGGCCATTGCTTTGTGTACAAACCAAAGCACAGGCGCAATGGGAGGATTTTTTTCTCAGCCCATCTGACCCAAGTCACCGACCCCTGTTGATTGACACCCCTTTCAGACTGTGTCTAATGGTACTGCTGAGGATATCATGGACTATCGCATGCCTGGGATTTGCCACGTGGGTGCTGTTATGTTTTTCTTGACTTGTGACAGTCGCTTTGACAGCCGAACTATGAATGTATAGATAATTATACAATCTATTTTCCAGCAAGTAACACATATGTGTCTATTAAGGGAAGAGTGAAATCATGTAGCCGTGCGCAAACAAACCATAAGATGAGACTAGTGTGACCGCACAAAACATTTTGATGGTTTTAGATATAATTATGCATCATATAGTGTTTTTAGAGAAGGACACGCAAAGAAAATAGTAGGACCGGAACGCACTCAAAGTGTTCAAAAAGCTTTAGGTTAAATATTTATAAAAATTCTTTCCTTGTTGATGGAGAATGGAAACTAAAGCTTTAAAAAAACGTATGAGGTGTCATGTGTATAGTTTTTAATAGGGATGGGGGGGGGGGGGGGGGAAGTTAGAGGGCAAAAGCACAAGGGGAACAGGTGTTGGTTGGGGGTGGGGTTTGGATAGGAAGGAGGGTGTGAGAAAAAAAGAAGACTGCCCAATTAAACTTAAGCGAAATAGCACTGTGATAGTGTGTGTAAGGGGAATATTTAACCTAAAGCTTTTTGAACACTTTGAGTGCGTTCCGGTCCTACTATTTTCTCTGCGTGTCCTTCTCTGAAACTCTCTATATCCTGCATATATCTAATAGTATACCATCAAAATGTTTTTGTGGTCACACTAGTCTCATCTTATGGTTTGTTTGCACACGGCTACATATATGATTTCACTCTTCCCCTTACACTTTTAGTTCACAAAACCATCGTTTTTCATATTACCTTTAATATCAGCAAAATCTGTTGCATACCTATTTAAATCTATGCAAAATTCTTAATTGTGGTTTTTCTGAAACTGGGATACACTAATTTATTATTACATTTGGGGGTCATACACTTTATTGCAGCCTTTTCCTTTGATGGGAAATTCAACCTCTCAATTGTTTAAACACTGCATGCAAGTTAGAGTTACTTTCGAATGATTCCTGAAAGTGTAATAAAGTTGACAAGTGTTTATTCGAATACCTTTGGCATAAGTGGAAATTGTATATTATTTTGGATTACTAGTGATAAACACTGTAGAGAAATATCATACCACCGAGTCTGAAACATAATATTAGCGCAGCGATCATTCAAATCAGATTACTATCTTACTAACTAGTGAGAATTTAATTTTGGCGGGAAAATGGCGGCCATCTTGGATTTGTTCTTGCTCAGATGTGTTTGGAGAATATGCAGTGACCATACCCATGAAGATACTGTGTGGAAAAACAAGATTTCTACTAGCATTAGAGGGTGTGCGCACATATATTACTGAAAATAGAGGCAAGAGCGGACATTTTTAATTTATGCAAATTAGGCATATTTCCCCTACTTCATTTATTTTTAATTTTTAAATTTGTTGTTTTGGAGGGCTTCAAGAGACACTTGCAAAAAAAAATCATTTCTGTTGCAATGTTGTCTAGGTCAAACCATAGATTGACTAGACTATTGGGGGAAAACCGGGAGAGCTGGTCATTGATGGATTTTTTGTGTGAAAAACAACCCCGATGGTAACAAGACTATTGGCATGCTATTTAGCTAGGTGTTTTGGGGGAACTTGGAATTTTTAAGACAAAACAAATTTTGCCATTTTTTTTTTTTTTTTTGAGTACTGACTAGTTAATTAAAAACGTTCACTTGATTAGTGCCTGAGGCAAGGTTAACAATACACTGGATGTTTTTTACAGGAGTCCGGTTTGGTTTAAAAGAAAGAATCCTTGGTGTTGGCAAAAATAAGAATTGTTGTAAAGAAACTGAGTATCAATTTTTTATCCCAGAAATAGTATTTTTTGGTAAATGTTCGACTACATGGTTGGCATCATCAAGATGGAGTGTTCAATGTTCAATGTTCAATGTTCACAAAGAACGTTTCTAAGGTTTCCGCACAAGTCGTCCAGAGTGAGTTTTGTACATTGGTTGTTGATCTGTTGGTTGAAGAAGAGGTGACTGTGAAGGGGGTCTGAGGGTGAATGTCAAAGGTCACTCGCTTCTTGACTGGTTCAAAATCACGATGTGTCTGCGGTTGCGACTGATGAGAATACTTCCATTGGGGTGCGGACTATGTATGACCTCGGTTCATGACATTTCTCTGCTACAGTGGCTGGTGTCCATGGCGGCTACTTTTGGGGTATGAGATGGTTTGACCGGAGGGAGATCTCTGGCTTTTCTGTCAAGGTATTGTTTCTGGGAAGTCTGAAGCTCATACCAGCGATCTTGGAACTCGTCACGAGCTGCAAGGGAGTTGAGGATTTTTGCCTCTGATTTTCCTGTTGTAGAGAAATTGTGCAGGGCTACAGGAATAGTATGATCAACAGCGGTCTTTCGAAGACAGAGGAATGTCATGTTCACATCACTGCCACTGGATCGAGCCTATGGTTTTCTCGACTGTTTGAATTGTCCGCTCGATTAATCCATTGGATCTGGGGTATGGGGTGAAGAAGTGATCTAATTAGGTCAAAACACCAGGAGACGGATTGATCTTTGAACTGTTTTGAGTCGTAGTGTCTGGCATTGTAATTGACAACTCTCTAAGGAATACCATGTTCGGCAAAAATTTGTTTGCTAGGCTTGTGCATGGCACTGGTAGCTTCCGTATAAATGGAAACTTCGAGTAGTAGTCAGCCGATTAGGAAGTTATCACCTTCGAAGAAGAACAGGTCAGTACCGACAACTTGCCATGGGCGAGTCGGGACAGTGCGTTGAAGAGAGTTTCTCGTGGTCGTGCTGTCTGGAACCGCTGACAAGTTGGGCAATTATTCACTAGTGTGCCAATGTAATTGGTTATGCCTAACCCCAAAACACACAGCTTGGTTTTTTCGCTACCCTGGTGGCCTACATGGAGCTGAAGGAGGGCATGTTGTTGCTGTGAAGCGGGGTCGATATTAATTATGCACTCACCCTTGACGATAAGTCCGTCTTCGACTGCAAGCTCGTCACGAAATGACTAGTACTGATGGAGAGCTTTGGGAACATACGTCGCTCTGGCGATGATATCTTTGAGTGTCATGAAGGTTGCATCCAAGGCTGTTTCATTTTTGAGAGAGCCAATGCGTGATGTGAACTGGACTAAGGTCACATGCAGGTCAAGATCTATGTGATTGGCGTTTGGTACAGGGAGGTGAGATAAGCCATCAGGCAGGAGCATTTCTTTCCCTGGTCTGCTATTTGTTATACAGTACTGTGACATCATAGGGTTGGAGACGGAGAAGCATTCGCTGCAGTCTCGGAGGAGCGGCTTTCAGTGATTTGCGCTGAATCATAATTATGGTCTCTTTCTACTGTGAAATGATCGCCATAATGTACATGTATGTGTGAAAATTCGTTCACATCCAAAGACAACTGCAAGGAGTTCACGTTCGACGTTGGCATACCGTTTGCCGTCTTGGGTTAGAGTAGCCTTTAGTCAAGGCGCACCGCGGCACCCCCAGCCCGGCTATCACGCACGAAAAAAGACCAGCGCGAGCGGCGAAGCCGCGAAGCGCCTTTACCAACTCGTTTTGCTAAAGTTATTCATGACCATGAAATATTTATATATGCTATTTCTTGTAACCAATCACCGTCAGTTAGATATTGGACTCTTCTATATATTGAGATGGGTAATACTTCGCAAATATTTTTTTAATTTGACAATCGTTAACATAAAATAGTACGATTTGACAATTGTTTCCTTAAATTTCCAAGCAATTTTTGTCGTTATTTCCAACTAGAAATGCGAGTTTCGTTCCGTCAAAGTACGAAACAGCCTGTCGCCATACCAAAATAAGTCCCCCGGGGATAGTGCACTAGACCACCCGCGTCCCAACGACAGCACGCTGTATATTTGAAAACCTAGCCTGTACGTTTAACTCTGAAGGCTCGAAGAGTTTCCACTGCCAATTTTCCTGTGCATGTTTCTTATGATTTTAGCAGTATTTTTCACAAAACACAATGTTTAACTGACAGAGTATTTATTTAGCCTTTATAAATTACTTGGGTTTGGAATGATACAACCAAGTATAACCACTAAATATTCAGAAGGAAATCGGACACTGTTTATCTGAGATAATCATTCACGGCTCAGCATGCACCACACACAGCAGCCATTATCCATGGCAGTTTATATTTGTATCTGTTGTGGGTGCCGTGTGGACGTGTGTACAAATCTCCCTGCACCATGCATCTGTGTAACGCAAGTAATTGTATCTTCTTATTGGCCAACATCAAAGCGAGCTAATGCATTATTCATACATTTCTCCTACCAAAATCGGTAGCTAAAAACGAGTTGGTAAAGGCGCACGTGGCCCACGTGGGTGATAGCGGGTTCGTGGAATGATAGCGCCCTCTATTGGCGGCAATTTGTAATGGGGCGGATCGTGGAAATACAGAACAGGGACGTCTTGCACCAAGACTACTTCGCCGCTCGCGCTGGTCTTTTTTCGTGCGTGATATCCGGGCTGGGGGTGCCGCGGTGCGCCTTGACTAAAGGCTAGGGTTAGAGCTGCACCCAGGCCTTTCGTGGATGCATTTACAGATGGTCGTCTTTTTGGAGGTGTCAAAGTATAATTGAGGATCGTCTCAGCACTGATGAGGTCTTTGACTTTCTAGAAAGCCTTCTGATTTGAAGGAGACCAGATGAAGTCAATGTCTTTCTGAAGTTATGCCCTCAGGTCGGACAGGTTGGGGATAAAGGGACTGAGATAGGTCACCATGATGCCAAGGAACTCTTAAAGTCCTGTCTTATCATGGGGTAGATTGACCTGTTTGATGGCTGTAACCTTTGCCGGGTCGGGGTGTACACCATGCTTATCGTAGATCATACCAAAGAACTTTATCTGTGGGGTTTTGGTCGCACACTTCGAGCTATTGAACATCAGTCCGTACTGGTTGGCGGCTTTCATCACTTGATTAAGATTTTTGTAATGTTCCAGTGCCTCAGCGCGCCAAAGACTACAATGTAGTCTGCAATGCCAATTGCACCAGGACAGCTGTCGATAAATTGGTCCATTCGTAGCTGGAACACGTCTTGGCTCATCACTAGGCCAAGGGTAATCTCAAGTAGCCGCAATAGTGACCAAATGGGCTGTTGAATGTTGTGAGTAGGGCGCTTTCGTCACTTCACCTACCAGTAGCCATTCTTGGCATCTAGCTTGCTGAAGAGTTTAGCACCTGAGAACTTTATGGGTGATTTCCTCGAAGTTTTGTTGTGACATATTTTGATTGCGTTATTCAGATCTTTCGGGTCGAGGCAGACTCGCAGTTTCCCATTCTCTCGTCTGGAGACTGTCAAACTGTTTACCCAATCAGTCGGCTCAGTGACGCATATGATCACTCCTTGTTGCTCCATGTTCTATAGCTCGGACTTTAGTTCATCTTGGAGCTTTGTAGGGTGGGCCATTTCATCCAGGACTATGTGGTATTTGCCACGGAAGTTACCAATCCTGTCAAACTGGTCAGATCCTTAGTGCAGCTGTGATAGAGGGGCACCGTGGTATCGTAATACTGCACAGTGCAGAGCCACAAGCAGTGCAGTTTGCGAGAAGTGGGCAAGCCAAGGATTGCTGGGCCGCTTTATTTTTGTGTTGTAAGCAGTGGCATTAAGGTTGGATTTAGAGTCAGTCCTTGGAAATCCACCCGAGTCAAGTCTGTCTTGGAACATGCAGCAGTACATTCTCAGGGGGTATTGTGTTTCCCTGGGCCTCTGTATTGACTTTGATGCAGAGCTTCACCAGAATCTTCCGATCACGTGTCACTTCTATGAAAGTGAATACATCATCTCGTGTGTCGGGGCTGTCGTGCTGCTCAACATTGTGTAAGGCACTGATGTTTGAGACGAGGATTGGGCTTATGACCATCTCGTTTTTGCTATGAAAATTCGGCATTCAATTCAGCAGAGTAGGCACAAACTAGAGATTTCTGTGAAAAGCTGCTACGAATCCTGTACAAAAATGGGGGAAAACCGGGAAAACCAATAATTACCTTTCTTTTTGTTTGCATTGTCAGATGAGGTCGCCCTTTTGGAGCGCCTTCTTGACTTGAAGAGGTCTCAAAATCGTGAGTTTTACTTCGTGTGCATTACACTCTTTTCAATCAATAGGTGGCCTGAAGGGTAAGAAGAAACGTGTTCAGCCGACAATGGATAAAAATGTCAATTTGTGTGGACCCGTCTATTAGTATTATTGCTCAAAACTAAAGAAAAATAGGTTTTATTCAATATCATTTACTGATTTTGTGGAAGACAAAAAATAAAAGTTTGGGAAACATACGTTTAAATCAGATTTTAAAAAAATTCTGATTGAACACCGGACTTAACTTCTGGTGTTGTGGGTTCGGGTCCAAGTCATGTCACTTACGTCATTGAGCAAGAAACTAACAACAATTATTGCTTTGTCCTTCGGATCGCAAAGCCTTAGGTCTCGTGGCGTGTTGTGGCCGAGCGGTCTAATTCACCGGACCCAAGCTCTGGTGTTGTCAGCATCAGAGACGTGGGTTCGAATCCCATTCATGACACTTGTGCCCTTGAGCAAGGCACTTATCCCTAATTGCTTCGTAAAAGTTGGGAAGGTTGATGCATTCTGCTTTCCAGCCAGGTTTCTAGTGGTCGATACCCATGCCTACATCCTTACGGACTGTGAAGGGGGTAATTAACCCTGTTTCAGCCAGCCCTAGGAGTAGGTGGCAACGTGCCCCTGGTGACAGTTGATTCCTGTCGTTAACTGAACGATAAGCGCTTTGATATGCCCGACAAACTGGTTAAGATTGTGCATTTAATTTTGAATTTTAGTCAGTTTGACCAATTACACAGAATCCGGGTCACACTGACCCATGAGTCCAAATCAATTCTGTCTGTGTGATTTTAGTTTGTGAGTTTTGCATTGGAAAAATAACCAATTAAACCAATACTCATCCAAAATATCACAGCCTGTTTTGGATTAAACTTTTCCTGTTTTTAGTGCATTTTGAGGAGACCCCTGAAGAAAGACATGTTGAAGAAGACCGTAAGTTTCACCCTTTTCTCCTTCATTTTTTGCCTGTACAGTCCTCCATTGGAACTCTTTGGTATTCGAGATTGCTCTTTATAGCAGAGCATCTGCCAAACCTTAGACTTGATTTCAAGTCTGAGATCCGCATCAGCCACGCAAAATTCCCCCGCAGATTAGCCTTTTGTCAAGGCCATCGTGGCTTGGACATCTTTGTAAACAGTGGAGCGACTGGAACGAGAGACCACGCGCGCGAGCCGAGTGCAATTATCAGAGCAAGACGACATCCTACTTTTTGGATGTTGTCATCCCAAGATAAATTATCACAGGAAGACGACATCCTGCTTTTAGGATGTCGTCATCCCTAGATAATTATGTCAGGATCTCAACATGTCGGATGGCACTTCCAGAGCTCCGTAGTTTTGCACCCATGCCGCCTTGTACGATAAATCTCTGCTAACTGAATGTGTGGATTTAGTTTGCATTTTACATTTCACCACCCCAGGTCACTGAGAATTACTTCTGCATTGATCTTTTCTATCTTCAGATGAACCAACGCTTCGGGAGCTTCTCCGAAATGTTCAGAGTCTACTGAATAAACGCAGTGAGTATAATTCTGCAAAACCAATGTGACTCGTCAACACGAAATTTTAACCAGGCACAGTTTGAAATTTGTAAATTGATTAAATAGTATTTGTTTACGTATGAGGGTTAACCTTGGCAAAGTGTTGACGCCCAGTTCATCGTAATTCCATCCAGTATTAGCAGTGAATAGTTCGCAATAATTTAGCAATGGGCAACTAATGCACGTTTGATTATCAGGTCCTGGTCGACCTTGGTGCGTTCATCCTGGGTGAACCCCCTTCAGTAGTTATCAGAACGTCAGAACGTCTAATGGATTTACCTTTAAGTCTGCCGCCACCAGGCGTAAAAAAAATGTCCCATTAAGTTTAAAAAAAAAAAAAAAAAAAAAAAAAAAATCAGCAAAGGTAAGTCTCCATTTCGTTACTCTTTTGTGTATGTAATTCTACCTGAATAGAAGGACTTTGTTGAAAAAGGGTTACAATAAACAATTTGGTGGAATTACGAGGTTGTTGTATCATTGATTTACCCTTTGTATAACAAATTACAAATTACAAACTAAGCTCATACATTTAGATACAATGTGTAGATTGCGTGGAAGGCCAAATTGCATAGAGCTGCTTAGGCACAAAAAGTAGCTAAGCACAACAACGAAGCTTAAGCTTCAGCTTGCAATATCCTTTTTTTGAAGCGTCATTTTTTGACCACTTACCAAACATCAGATTGATAAAGTTTTCTTTTGTGTGTGTTTTTAGCAAATACGGAAGAAGGGAATGTCGCTGAACAAAGTAAGTTTCAATATTATTAATATTATTATTTTTCAAAGTTGTTGCTGTTGTAGAAAAGAAGGCCTTTCAATGTTGACAAGTTGAGCTGACCAAACGAAAGGTGGCATATCTCAGAAAACTTGTGTCAACCTTTTTTCCACGATACAATGCAACATTTGCCGACCTCAGCATTGCACGAGTCATACTTCAATGCAACAATGGCCGCTATTGACCTCAGTATTGCACGAGTCATACTTCAATGCCTTTGAACATAAAATTTGTGATTTTCTAGTAAAAATTAATCACAACTGTATCACCAGCTTGGGAGCCAGAAGTGGCGGAACTCAGTGTGTAGCAGATACGCATGCGTGTGACGCTATGCATGAGATAGACTTTCATTGATCTCCATTATTTTGAGATTAATGGACCTTTCTCTCTGACGTCACAAACTCGTACAGCAACGCGGGAGGTCTGCCATACTGGAATACTTCTACGAACATAGGACACGATACGCGTAGCGCCATCTAGCGCCAATAATAAATTTACAGCGAATGTTTGTGTGTTACAAGTTGCAGAGGAGGCTGTCGATTATTATATGGTGGAACACTCATCTGTTTTTTATGTCCTCTCCATAGAGCGCTATCGCTGTGGCCAAATCTTCTCATGTGGACCAGGCCAGTACTGTGAAACTATTGATGGCACTGGATACTGCTTTAACACAGTCAACAAAACCTAGGTAAAAACAATTTGGTTTTTTCTCTTCTTAATTGTTCTTTTTGATTAATATTATTGTCTGTAGTCTTTCGTAGTTTTTTAACACGAGTACATACAATTAGTATACGAATATGAACAATTAGAGTCAATACAAGAAAGGGAAAACAAGAAGAAAAATATTAAGCATGAGCAGAACAAGAACATTTAGAGTTTGTGACACAAACTCTAGAGAACACAGGTATGAATAAGTTTGCGAACATCATAACACAAGAAGTATCTGTCAAATTAACTTGTTGTCTTGGTCATTTTATAAATCTTTTAAATGAGGGCGCTGTTAAATGTAACCCTCAAAATCTGCGCAATGAATAAAACGTGTCTGCACGCATGATTTTTATGAAACTTGTAAAACGCTCACAAGGTGCTCTTTGCAAAGTCTCAGTTACCTTAAGTTAAAGCAGAGAAAGACTGTGCACTCATTCAAGAAATGACGGTTGAGTATCGGCAACTACATTTAATTTCTCATACCGGGTACAGCTGCTTGTATTTTGATTTCTGACACTCCCTTCTCTGTCCATATACCTTTTCCTGCCAAACGATATTCATAAACGCTGCCATTTTGCATTAAGTGTTTGGTTGTCCCTTTTCAAGGTTGCGACACAGCCTTGAGAAGCGACAAGTAAATACTTCAAACCTAAAGCAGTTACTCCTCTTTGTTGATACCAAACGACGTAAACATTTATAGCCTAAAAGAAGCTAACAAGTAAAAAGTAAATACTTTTACATTTGAGCAAAGCACTATTTGCTTCATTTAATTTCTACGGATGGTCTAAATTCTTTAAAATGTTTATTCAAGCAAATTAATGCTAGTGTTTTTTTTCTTCATCAACCCATTATCTCGTGGCCTCAAGATATTGTCAGAATGATATAATATTTTATGGAAACAAGATTGAAAAAAAACCCAAAACCCCCCCCCCCCCCCCCCAACAACAAACAAACTTACAAAACAAGAAAAGACGATTTAAACACGAGGAACTAATTATTTTTGCCGTAACTTCAACTGGATCCTACATCCTGAAACCCCAGGATTCCGGGTCCCAGGAGCATGAACCGTTTCCGGCTCAGACTGACTCGGAAACAGGTTCCAACTTTGGATTTGACTCTGCGCTGTTTAATTGGTCAGTTAGATATAGTTTTGGTCAGTTTGACACAGATTCCGGGTTTTACTGATCCAGAAAGCCCTAGCCCTGGCACCGGAATCCGGCCGGGAGTTATTGCAGAGTTAAATGCACTTATCGCCAACTCAAAGCTCAGTGGAAAATGAGACTTCCCTGTAATATTAAAGAAATATAAAGAGTAAATAAAGTTTGCTTTTGTAAATAATATAAATAATGACTCCAGTTACAGACAAGTTAAGGATTTCAATTTGTGTTGTTTTTTGTTCGTCATATAAATTTAGAAATCTCTTACTTTTCTTTCCACAGCGAAGAACTATTTTGATCTGATGTACTTTCGAAGACAACGAAGAACTGTCAAGCATTGTTTTTTACTGACAGCAAATATTGTAGCTACCATTAATCAACACACGTGTGGATTTAGTTTTTAAATGCTGATTTTGTTTTTTGCTTCAATCGTATGTTTTTGCAAACTTGCTTTAATTGTGTTACTGCTCATCATAGGCTTACAGCATAAAGTGGCCAATCAGGAGATATTGTATAATCATGTCTTTTGTTTTGCTTATAATTCATTTTGTGTCTACTTCTGATCCCGGACTTTAAATTTTATTAATTTTATTTACTCCCTGTTTTAATCTTAAATTTGCAACCTCTTCTAGTTGCCTAGTTTTTTGGGGTTGATTGCTCGTTTGTCTTTTTTTGCCACCAACTGTTACGGTAGTCATAAGTTTTGTTTGCAAGTATTTTTTGCTATTTACATGTTGTCAGTAAAGGTTTGATTGGGTCTGGTACATCTATGACAATTTTTGGTCTTGACCCAGACAATGTTAAATTTAAATATGTTGACAGCTGGAGCCATCAACCACAAAACACGCAACTAGAAAAGCTTATAAATTGTACAGCAAAACAGGGAATAAATAAAGAAATCTAGTATCAAAATGAATAAGTAAATTTACAAAACCTCCAAAAAGGGGAAACAAAATCAAACAAACAAGAGTTTCAGCTGGAGCCTCAGCTACAACCCCAGCTTGAGCTTCATCCGGTCTTAGCAAACACCTTAAATAGAGCCTCAGTCACAACCTCAGCTAGAGCCTCAGCAACAGCTTTAGCTAGAGCCTCAGCAACAGCTTTAGCTAGATCCTCAGCTGGAGCCTCAACTAGAGCCTCAGCCAGAGCCTCAGCCGGAGCCTCAGCCTCAGCCGGAGCCTCAGCTAGAGCCTCAGCAACAGCTTTAGCTAGAGCCTCAGCAACAGCTTTAGCTAGATCCTCAGCTGGAGCCTCAACTAGAGCCTCAGCCAGAGCCTCAGCCGGAGCCTCAGCTGGAGCCTCAGCTGGGGCCTCAGCTGGGGCCTCAGCTGGAGCTTTAGCTGGAGCCTCAGCTGGAGCCTCAGCTAGAGCTTTAGCCGGAGCCTCAGTTGATCGTCAGCTATAGCTTTAGTCGGAGCCTCAGCTATTAACTGTTCCAATGGATTCAAAGACAGTTAGGTATTTAATTCCGTAAATGGTAGTGTTGATAATTAATACAAAGTGCTCCCTCAAAAGTAGCGACAGAAATCGCTAGGAAATAAAATCAAAGGGAAACGGTCCAAAGTAAAAACTGATTTCTTGATGATGCATGACGTATTTTCGATCCTTACTAACTGCAATTTTTTTGAACCATTCGTTTTGAACCATTATTTGCCGTGCACTTTCAATTCCATTTTATTTCACGTTACACCTTTAATAAGTTAAACCTAAAGCCAATCTACATTCGGAAATGATGTACCTGCTGGGACAACACTAGGAACTTAAATACTTCACGCTATTAATAAATAGTTTGTTTGGGGTTTTGTAATTCCTGTTAGAATAAAATAAATGTATCAAAATGAACCAAAGACAGTCGTTTTTTGTGTTAAATTTGTTAGTCCAATATTAAGGAGGCAAACTGGTTGCCGGAGGCCCTTTTTTGTATGCAGACCATTATTGACTTTAATTGTCGTTACATTTTCAATAGACAAAATAATTGCTTTAATTTTGAAAAACCACACTATGTATTATAAAGTATTAACAGTAGAATGGCCACAACAAAAACAAAAAAACAAATTCAAGTTTTGAGGTGTGTTGCGCCCGAGCGGTCTAGTTCGCCGAACTTCAGTGTTATTTAATGTGACTTCATCTCGGACTTTGCATCAGTTTGACTAATTTCAAGGTCAACTCTGACCCGGAATCAAGGTCAACCCTAACCCGGAATCAAGGTCAACTCTGACCAGGGAGTCTTTGGAGTGTTTGAAAACCAAGAAGCTTGGATTGAGGCGGAATCGTTGCTTTAAAACCAAGAAGCTTGGATTGAGGCTGAATCATTGCTTTAAAACCATGAAGCTTGGATTGAGGCTGAATCATTGCTTTAAAACCATGAAGCTTGGATTGGGGCTGAATCGTTGCTTTAAAACCAAGAAGCTTGGATTGAGGCTGAATCATTGCTTTAAAACCATGAAGCTTGGATTGAGGCTGAATCATTGCTTTAAAACCATGAAGCTTGGATTGAGGCTGAATCGTTGCTTTAAAACCAAGAAGCTTGGATTGAGGCTGAATCATTGCTTTAAAACCATGAAGCTGGGATTGAGGCTGAATCGTTGCTTTAAAACCAAGAAGCTTGGATTGAGGCTGAATCATTGCTTTAAAACCATGAAGCTTGGATTGAGGCTGAATCGTTGCTTTAAAACCATGAAGCTTGGATTGAGGCTGAATCGTTGCTTTAAAACCAAGAAGCCTGGATTGAGGCTGAATCATTGCTTTAAAACCATGAAGCTTGGATTGAGGCTGAATCGTTGCTTTAAAACCAAGAAGCTTGGATTGAGGCTGAATCATTGCTTTAAAACCATGAAGCTGGGATTGAGGCTGAATCGTTGCTTTAAAACCAAGAAGCTTGGATTGAGGCTGAATCATTGCTTTAAAACCATGAAGCTGGGATTGAGGCTGAATCATTGCTTTAAAACCATGAAGCTGGGATTGAGGCTGAATCGTTGCTTTAAAACCATGAAGCTTGGATTGAGGCTGAATCGTTGCTTTAAAACCATGAAGCTGGGATTGAGGCTGAATAATTGCTTTAAAACCATGAAGCTTGGATTCAGGCTGAATCATTGCTTTAAAACCATGAAGCTTGGATTGAGGCTGAATCATTGCTTTAAAACCATGAAGCTGGGATTGAGGCTGAATCGTTGCTTTAAAACCATGAAGCTTGGATTGAGGCTGAATCGTTGCTTTAAAACCATGAAGCTGGGATTGAGGCTGAATCATTGCTTTAAAACCATAAAGCTTGGATTGAGGCTGAATCGTTGCTTTAAAACCATGAAGCTTGGATTGAGGCTGAATCGTTGCTTTAAAACCATGAAGCTTGGATTGGGGCTGAATCATTGCTTTAAAACCAAGAAGCTTGGATTCAGGCTGAATCATTGCTTGAAAACCATGAAGCTTGGATTGAGGCTGAATCGTTGCTTTAAAACCATGAAGCTTGGATTGGGGCTGAATCGTTGCTTTAAAACCAAGAAGCTTGGATTGGGGCTGAATCATTGCTTTAAAACCATGAAGCTTGGATTGAGGCTGAATCATTGCTTTAAAACCAAGAAGCTTGGATTGAGGCTGAATCATTGCTTTAAAACCATGAAGCTTGGATTGAGGCTGAATCGTTGCTTTAAAACCAAGAAGCTTGGATTGAGGCTGAATCATTGCTTTAAAACCATGAAGCTTGGATTGAGGCTGAATCGTTGCTTTAAAACCATGAAGCTTGGATTGAGGCTGAATCGTTGCTTTAAAACCATGAAGCTTGGATTCAGGCTGAATCGTTGCTTTAAAACCAAGAAGCTTGGATTGAGGCTGAATCGTTGCTTTAAAACCATGAAGCTTGGATTGAGGCTGAATCATTGCTTTAAAACCAAGAAGCTTGGATTGAGGCTGAATCATTGCTTTAAAACCATGAAGCTTGGATTGAGGCTGAATCATTGCTTTAAAACCAAGAAGCTTGGATTGGGGCTGAATCATTGCTTTAAAACCATGAAGCTTGGATTGAGGCTGAATCATTGCTTTAAAACCAAGAAGCTTGGATTGAGGCTGAATCGTTGCTTTAAAACCATGAAGCTTGGATTGAGGCTGAATCATTGCTTTAAAACCAAGAAGCCTGGATTGAGGCTGAATCGTTGCTTTAAAACCATGAAGCTTGGATTGAGGCTGAATCGTTGCTTTAAAACCATGAAGCTTGGATTCAGGCTGAATCATTGCTTGAAAACCATGAAGCTTGGATTGAGGCTGAATCATTGCTTTAAAACCATGAAGCTTGGATTGAGGCTGAATCATTGCTTTAAAACCAAGAAGCTTGGATTGAGGCTGAATCGTTGCTTTAAAACCATGAAGCTTGGATTGAGGCTGAATCGTTGCTTTAAAACCATGAAGCTTGGATTCAGGCTGAATCATTGCTTGAAAACCATGAAGCTTGGATTGAGGCTGAATCATTGCTTTAAAACCATGAAGCTTGGATTCAGGCTGAATCATTGCTTTAAAACCAAGAAGCCTGGATTGAGGCTGAATCGTTGCTTTAAAACCATGAAGCTTGGATTGAGGCTGAATCGTTGCTTTAAAACCATGAAGCTTGGATTCAGGCTGAATCATTGCTTTAAAACCATGAAGCTTGGATTGGGGCTGAATCATTGCTTTAAAACCATGAAGCTTGGATTGAGGCTGAATCATTGCTTTAAAACCATGAAGCTTGGATTGAGGCTGAATCGTTGCTTTAAAACCATGAAGCTTGGATTCAGGCTGAATCATTGCTTTAAAACCATGAAGCTTGGATTGAGGCTGAATCGTTGCTTTAAAACCATGAAGCTTGGATTCAGGCTGAATCATTGCTTTAAAACCATGAAGCTTGGATTGGGGCTGAATCATTGCTTTAAAACCATGAAGCTTGGATTGAGGCTGAATCGTTGCTTTAAAACCATGAAGCCTGGATTGAGGCTGAATCATTGCTTTAAAACCATGAAGCTTGGATTCAGGCTGAATCGTTGCTTTAAAACCATGAAGCCTGGATTGAGGCTGAATCGTTGCTTTAAAACCATGAAGCTTGGATTCAGGCTGAATCATTGCTTTAAAACCATGAAGCTTGGATTGAGGCTGAATCATTGCTTGAAAACCATGAAGCTTGGATTGAGGCTGAATCATTGCTTGAAAACCAAGAAGCTTGGATTGAGGCTGAATCGTTGCTTTAAAACCATGAAGCTTGGATTGAGGCTGAATCGTTGCTTTAAAACCATGAAGCTTGGATTGAGGCTGAATCATTGCTTTAAAACCATGAAGCTTGGATTGAGGCTGAATCATTGCTTTAAAACCATGAAGCTTGGATTGAGGCTGAATCATTGCTTTAAAACCAAGAAGCTTGGATTGGGGCTGAATCGTTGCTTTAAAACCATGAAGCTTGGATTGAGGCTGAATCATTGCTTTAAAACCAAGAAGCTTGGATTGAGGCTGAATCGTTGCTTTAAAACCATGAAGCTTGGATTGAGGCTGAATCATTGCTTGAAAACCATGAAGCTTGGATTGAGGCTGAATCGTTGCTTTAAAACCATGAAGCTTGGATTGAGGCTGAATCGTTGCTTTAAAACCATGAAGCTTGGATTGAGGCTGAATCATTGCTTTAAAACCATGAAGCTTGGATTGAGGCTGAATCATTGCTTTAAAACCATGAAGCTTGGATTGAGGCTGAATCATTGCTTTAAAACCAAGAAGCTTGGATTGGGGCTGAATCGTTGCTTTAAAACCATGAAGCTTGGATTGAGGCTGAATCATTGCTTTAAAACCAAGAAGCTTGGATTGAGGCTGAATCGTTGCTTTAAAACCATGAAGCTTGGATTCAGGCTGAATCATTGCTTGAAAACCATGAAGCTTGGATTGAGGCTGAATCGTTGCTTTAAAACCATGAAGCTTGGATTGAGGCTGAATCGTTGCTTTAAAACCATGAAGCTTGGATTGAGGCTGAATCGTTGCTTTAAAACCATGAAGCTTGGATTGAGGCTGAATCATTGCTTTAAAACCAAGAAGCTTGGATTGAGGCTGAATCGTTGCTTTAAAACCATGAAGCTTGGATTGAGGCTGAATCGTTGCTTTAAAACCAAGAAGCTTGGATTGGGGCTGAATCGTTGCTTTAAAACCAAGAAGCTTGGATTGGGGCTGAATCATTGCTTTAAAACCATGAAGCTTGGATTGAGGCTGAATCATTGCTTTAAAACCATGAAGCTTGGATTGAGGCTGAATCATTGCTTTAAAACCATGAAGCTTGGATTGAGGCTGAATCATTGCTTTAAAACCATGAAGCTTGGATTGAGGCTGAATCGTTGCTTTAAAACCATGAAGCTTGGATTCAGGCTGAATCATTGCTTTAAAACCATGAAGCTTGGATTGGGGCTGAATCATTGCTTTAAAACCATGAAGCTTGGATTCAGGCTGAATCATTGCTTTAAAACCAAGAAGCTTGGATTGAGGCTGAATCGTTGCTTTAAAACCATGAAGCTTGGATTGGGGCTGAATCATTGCTTTAAAACCAAGAAGCTTGGATTGAGGCTGAATCGTTGCTTTAAAACCATGAAGCTTGGATTGAGGCTGAATCATTGCTTTAAAACCATGAAGCTTGGATTGGGGCTGAATCATTGCTTTAAAACCATGAAGCTTGGATTCAGGCTGAATCATTGCTTTAAAACCAAGAAGCTTGGATTGAGGCTGAATCGTTGCTTTAAAACCATGAAGCTTGGATTGGGGCTGAATCATTGCTTTAAAACCAAGAAGCTTGGATTGAGGCTGAATCGTTGCTTTAAAACCATGAAGCTTGGATTGGGGCTGAATAATTGCTTTAAAACCAAGAAGCCTGGATTGAGGCTGAATCATTGCTTTAAAACCAAGAAGCTTGGATTGAGGCTGAATCGTTGCTTTAAAACCATGAAGCTTGGATTGGGGCTGAATCATTGCTTTAAAACCATGAAGCCTGGATTGAGGCTGAATCATTGCTTTAAAACCATGAAGCTTGGATTGAGGCTGAATCATTGCTTTAAAACCATGAAGCCTGGATTGAGGCTGAATCATTGCTTTAAAACCATGAAGCTTGGATTGAGGCTGAATCGTTGCTTTAAAACCAAGAAGCCTGGATTGAGGCTGAATCATTGCTTTAAAACCAAGAAGCTTGGATTGAGGCTGAATCGTTGCTTTAAAACCAAGAAGCTTGGATTGGGGCTGAATCGTTGCTTTAAAACCATGAAGCTTGGATTGGGGCTGAATCGTTGCTTTAAAACCAAGAAGCTTGGATTGAGGCTGAATCATTGCTTTAAAACCAAGAAGCTTGGATTGGGGCTGAATCGTTGCTTTAAAACCAAGAAGCTTGGATTGAGGCTGAATCATTGCTTTAAAACCAAGAAGCCTGGATTGAGGCTGAATCATTGCTTTAAAACCATGAAGCTTGGATTGAGGCTGAATCGTTGCTTTAAAACCATGAAGCCTGGATTGGGGCTGAATCATTGCTTTAAAACCATGAAGCTTGGATTGGGGCTGAATCATTGCTTTAAAACCATGAAGCTTGGATTGAGGCTGAATCATTGCTTTAAAACCAAGAAGCTTGGATTGAGGCTGAATCGTTGCTTTAAAACCATGAAGCCTGGATTGAGGCTGAATCATTGCTTTAAAACCATGAAGCTTGGATTGAGGCTGAATCATTGCTTTAAAACCTAGAAGCTTGGATTGGGGCTGAATCGTTGCTTTAAAACCATGAAGCCTGGATTGGGGCTGAATCGTTGCTTTAAAACCAAGAAGCTTGGATTGGGGCTGAATCGTTGCTTTAAAACCATGAAGCTTGGATTGAGGCTGAATCATTGCTTTAAAACCATGAAGCTTGGATTGAGGCTGAATCATTGCTTTAAAACCATGAAGCTTGGATTGAGGCTGAATCATTGCTTTAAAACCTAGAAGCTTGGATTGAGGCTGAATCATTGCTTTAAAACCATGAAGCTTGGATTGAGGCTGAATCATTGCTTTAAAACCAAGAAGCTTGGATTGTGGCTGAATCGTTGCTTTAAAACCATGAAGCTTGGATTGAGGCTGAATCGTTGCTTTAAAACCAAGAAGCTTGGATTGAGGCGGAATCGTTGCTTTAAAACCATGAAGCTTGGATTGTGGCTGAATCATTGCTTTAAAACCATGAAGCTTGGATTGAGGCTGAATCATTGCTTTAAAACCATGAAGCTTGGATTGAGGCTGAATCGTTGCTTTAAAACCAAGAAGCTTGGATTGAGGCTGAATCATTGCTTTAAAACCATGAAGCTGGGATTGAGGCTGAATCGTTGCTTTAAAACCATGAAGCCTGGATTGAGGCTGAATCGTTGCTTTAAAACCAAGAAGCTTGGATTGGGGCTGAATCGTTGCTTTAAAACCATGAAGCTTGGATTGGGGCTGAATCGTTGCTTTAAAAACATGAAGCTTGGATTGAGGCTGAATCATTGCTTTAAAACCAAGAAGCTTGGATTGAGGCTGAATCATTGCTTTAAAACCAAGAAGCCTGGATTGAGGCTGAATCATTGCTTTAAAACCAAGAAGCTTGGATTGAGGCTGAATCATTGCTTTAAAACCAAGAAGCTTGGATTGAGGCTGAATCATTGCTTTAAAACCAAGAAGCCTGGATTGAGGCTGAATCATTGCTTTAAAACCAAGAAGCCTGGATTGAGGCTGAATCATTGCTTTAAAACCAAGAAGCCTGGATTGAGGCTGAATCATTGCTTTAAAACCAAGAAGCCTGGATTGAGGCTGAATCATTGCTTTAAAACCAAGAAGCTTGGATTGAGGCTGAATCATTGCTTTAAAACCATGAAGCTTGGATTGAGGCTGAATCGTTGCTTTAAAACCATGAAGCTTGGATTGGGGCTGAATCGTTGCTTTAAAACCATGAAGCTTGGATTGAGGCTGAATCATTGCTTTAAAACCAAGAAGCTTGGATTGAGGCTGAATCATTGCTTTAAAACCAAGAAGCCTGGATTGAGGCTGAATCGTTGCTTTAAAACCATGAAGCTTGGATTGAGGCTGAATCATTGCTTTAAAACCATGAAGCTTGGATTGGGGCTGAATCGTTGCTTTAAAACCATGAAGCTTGGATTGAGGCTGAATCGTTGCTTTAAAACCAAGAAGCTTGGATTGAGGCTGAATCATTGCTTTAAAACCATGAAGCTTGGATTGAGGCTGAATCGTTGCTTTAAAACCATGAAGCTTGGATTGGGGCTGAATCGTTGCTTTAAAACCATGAAGCTTGGATTGAGGCTGAATCGTTGCTTTAAAACCATGAAGCCTGGATTGGGGCTGAATCGTTGCTTTAAAACCATGAAGCTTGGATTGAGGCTGAATCATTGCTTTAAAACCATGAAGCTTGGATTGAGGCTGAATCGTTGCTTTAAAACCAAGAAGCTTGGATTGGGGCTGAATCGTTGCTTTAAAACCATGAAGCTTGGATTGGGGCTGAATCATTGCTTTAAAACCATGAAGCTTGGATTGAGGCTGAATCGTTGCTTTAAAACCATGAAGCCTGGATTGGGGCTGAATCATTGCTTTAAAACCAAGAAGCTTGGATTGAGGCTGAATCATTGCTTTAAAACCATGAAGCTTGGATTGAGGCTGAATCGTTGCTTTAAAACCATGAAGCTTGGATTGAGGCTGAATCATTGCTTTAAAACCAAGAAGCTTGGATTGAGGCTGAATCATTGCTTTAAAACCATGAAGCTTGGATTGAGGCTGAATCATTGCTTTAAAACCATGAAGCTTGGATTGGGGCTGAATCGTTGCTTTAAAACCATGAAGCTTGGATTGAGGCTGAATCGTTGCTTTAAAACCATGAAGCCTGGATTGAGGCTGAATCATTGCTTTAAAACCATGAAGCTTGGATTGGGGCTGAATCGTTGCTTTAAAACCATGAAGCCTGGATTGGGGCTGAATCATTGCTTTAAAACCATGAAGCTTGGATTGGGGCTGAATAATTGCTTTAAAACCATGAAGCTTGGATTCAGGCGGAATCATTGCTTTAAAACCATGAAGCTTGGATTGAGGCTGAATCGTTGCTTTAAAACCATGAAGCCTGGATTGGGGCTGAATCATTGCTTTAAAACCATGAAGCTTGGATTGGGGCTGAATCGTTGCTTTAAAACCATGAAGCTTGGATTGAGGCTGAATCATTGCTTTAAAACCATGAAGCTTGGATTGAGGCTGAATCGTTGCTTTAAAACCATGAAGCTTGGATTGAGGCTGAATCGTTGCTTTAAAACCATGAAGCTTGGATTGAGGCTGAATCATTGCTTTAAAACCATGAAGCTTGGATTGGGGCTGAATCATTGCTTTAAAACCATGAAGCTTGGATTGAGGCTGAATAATTGCTTTAAAACCATGAAGCTTGGATTGAGGCTGAATCATTGCTTTAAAACCATGAAGCCTGGATTGGGGCTGAATCATTGCTTTAAAACCATGAAGCTTGGATTGGGGCTGAATCGTTGCTTTAAAACCATGAAGCTTGGATTCAGGCTGAATCATTGCTTTAAAACCATGAAGCTTGGATTGGGGCTGAATCGTTGCTTTAAAACCATGAAGCTTGGATTGAGGCTGAATCATTGCTTTAAAACCATGAAGCTTGGATTGAGGCTGAATCATTGCTTTAAAACCATGAAGCTTGGATTGAGGCTGAATCGTTGCTTTAAAACCATGAAGCTTGGATTGAGGCTGAATCATTGCTTTAAAACCATGAAGCTTGGATTGAGGCTGAATCATTGCTTTAAAACCAAGAAGCTTGGATTGAGGCTGAATCGTTGCTTTAAAACCATGAAGCCTGGATTGGGGCTGAATCGTTGCTTTAAAACCATGAAGCTTGGATTGGGGCTGAATCATTGCTTTAAAACCATGAAGCTTGGATTGGGGCTGAATCATTGCTTTAAAACCATGAAGCTTGGATTGGGGCTGAATCATTGCTTTAAAACCATGAAGCTTGGATTGGGGCTGAATCGTTGCTTTAAAACCATGAAGCTTGGATTGAGGCTGAATCGTTGCTTTAAAACCAAGAAGCTTGGATTGAGGCTGAATCATTGCTTTAAAACCATGAAGCTTGGATTGAGGCTGAATCGTTGCTTTAAAACCATGAAGCTTGGATTGGGGCTGAATCGTTGCTTTAAAACCATGAAGCTTGGATTGAGGCTGAATCGTTGCTTTAAAACCATGAAGCTTGGATTGGGGCTGAATCATTGCTTTAAAACCATGAAGCTTGGATTGGGGCTGAATCGTTGCTTTAAAACCATGAAGCTTGGATTGAGGCTGAATCGTTGCTTTAAAACCAAGAAGCTTGGATTGAGGCTGAATCATTGCTTTAAAACCATGAAGCTTGGATTGAGGCTGAATCGTTGCTTTAAAACCATGAAGCTTGGATTGGGGCTGAATCGTTGCTTTAAAACCATGAAGCTTGGATTGAGGCTGAATCGTTGCTTTAAAACCATGAAGCCTGGATTGGGGCTGAATCGTTGCTTTAAAACCATGAAGCTTGGATTGAGGCTGAATCATTGCTTTAAAACCATGAAGCTTGGATTGAGGCTGAATCGTTGCTTTAAAACCAAGAAGCTTGGATTGGGGCTGAATCGTTGCTTTAAAACCATGAAGCTTGGATTGGGGCTGAATCATTGCTTTAAAACCATGAAGCTTGGATTGAGGCTGAATCGTTGCTTTAAAACCATGAAGCCTGGATTGGGGCTGAATCATTGCTTTAAAACCAAGAAGCTTGGATTGAGGCTGAATCATTGCTTTAAAACCATGAAGCTTGGATTGAGGCTGAATCGTTGCTTTAAAACCATGAAGCTTGGATTGAGGCTGAATCATTGCTTTAAAACCAAGAAGCTTGGATTGAGGCTGAATCATTGCTTTAAAACCATGAAGCTTGGATTGAGGCTGAATCATTGCTTTAAAACCATGAAGCTTGGATTGGGGCTGAATCGTTGCTTTAAAACCATGAAGCTTGGATTGAGGCTGAATCGTTGCTTTAAAACCATGAAGCCTGGATTGAGGCTGAATCATTGCTTTAAAACCATGAAGCTTGGATTGGGGCTGAATCGTTGCTTTAAAACCATGAAGCCTGGATTGGGGCTGAATCATTGCTTTAAAACCATGAAGCTTGGATTGGGGCTGAATAATTGCTTTAAAATCATGAAGCTTGGATTCAGGCGGAATCATTGCTTTAAAACCATGAAGCTTGGATTGAGGCTGAATCGTTGCTTTAAAACCATGAAGCCTGGATTGGGGCTGAATCATTGCTTTAAAACCATGAAGCTTGGATTGGGGCTGAATCGTTGCTTTAAAACCATGAAGCTTGGATTGAGGCTGAATCATTGCTTTAAAACCATGAAGCTTGGATTGAGGCTGAATCGTTGCTTTAAAACCATGAAGCTTGGATTGAGGCTGAATCGTTGCTTTAAAACCATGAAGCTTGGATTGAGGCTGAATCATTGCTTTAAAACCATGAAGCTTGGATTGGGGCTGAATCATTGCTTTAAAACCATGAAGCTTGGATTGAGGCTGAATAATTGCTTTAAAACCATGAAGCTTGGATTGAGGCTGAATCATTGCTTTAAAACCATGAAGCCTGGATTGGGGCTGAATCATTGCTTTAAAACCATGAAGCTTGGATTGGGGCTGAATCGTTGCTTTAAAACCATGAAGCTTGGATTCAGGCTGAATCATTGCTTTAAAACCATGAAGCTTGGATTGGGGCTGAATCGTTGCTTTAAAACCATGAAGCTTGGATTGAGGCTGAATCATTGCTTTAAAACCATGAAGCTTGGATTGAGGCTGAATCATTGCTTTAAAACCATGAAGCTTGGATTGAGGCTGAATCGTTGCTTTAAAACCATGAAGCTTGGATTGAGGCTGAATCATTGCTTTAAAACCATGAAGCTTGGATTGAGGCTGAATCATTGCTTTAAAACCAAGAAGCTTGGATTGAGGCTGAATCGTTGCTTTAAAACCATGAAGCCTGGATTGGGGCTGAATCGTTGCTTTAAAACCATGAAGCTTGGATTGGGGCTGAATCATTGCTTTAAAACCATGAAGCTTGGATTGGGGCTGAATCATTGCTTTAAAACCATGAAGCTTGGATTGGGGCTGAATCATTGCTTTAAAACCATGAAGCTTGGATTGAGGCTGAATAATTGCTTTAAAACCATGAAGCTTGGATTGAGGCTGAATCATTGCTTTAAAACCATGAAGCCTGGATTGGGGCTGAATCATTGCTTTAAAACCATGAAGCTTGGATTGGGGCTGAATCGTTGCTTTAAAACCATGAAGCTTGGATTGAGGCTGAATCATTGCTTTAAAACCATGAAGCTTGGATTCAGGCTGAATCATTGCTTTAAAACCATGAAGCTTGGATTGAGGCTGAATCATTGCTTTAAAACCATGAAGCTTGGATTGAGGCTGAATCGTTGCTTTAAAACCATGAAGCTTGGATTGAGGCTGAATCATTGCTTTAAAACCATGAAGCTTGGATTGAGGCTGAATCATTGCTTTAAAACCAAGAAGCTTGGATTGAGGCTGAATCGTTGCTTTAAAACCATGAAGCCTGGATTGAGGCTGAATCGTTGCTTTAAAACCAAGAAGCTTGGATTGTGGCTGAATCGTTGCTTTAAAACCATGAAGCTTGGATTGGGGCTGAATCGTTGCTTTAAAACCATGAAGCTTGGATTGAGGCTGAATCATTGCTTTAAAACCAAGAAGCTTGGATTGGGGCTGAATCATTGCTTTAAAACCATGAAGCTTGGATTCAGGCTGAATCATTGCTTTAAAACCATGAAGCTTGGATTGAGGCTGAATCATTGCTTTAAAACCAAGAAGCTTGGATTGAGGCTGAATCGTTGCTTTAAAACCATGAAGCCTGGATTGAGGCTGAATCGTTGCTTTAAAACCAAGAAGCTTGGATTGTGGCTGAATCGTTGCTTTAAAACCATGAAGCTTGGATTGGGGCTGAATCGTTGCTTTAAAACCATGAAGCTTGGATTGAGGCTGAATCATTGCTTTAAAACCAAGAAGCTTGGATTGGGGCTGAATCATTGCTTTAAAACCATGAAGCTTGGATTCAGGCTGAATCATTGCTTTAAAACCATGAAGCTTGGATTGGGGCTGAATCGTTGCTTTAAAACCATGAAGCCTGGATTGAGGCTGAATCGTTGCTTTAAAACCAAGAAGCTTGGATTGAGGCTGAATCGTTGCTTTAAAACCATGAAGCTTGGATTGAGGCTGAATCATTGCTTTAAAACCATGAAGCTTGGATTGGGGCTGAATCATTGCTTTAAAACCATGAAGCTTGGATTGAGGCTGAATCGTTGCTTTAAAACCAAGAAGCCTGGATTGAGGCTGAATCGTTGCTTTAAAACCATGAAGCTTGGATTGAGGCCGAATCGTTGCTTTAAAACCATGAAGCTTGGATTGAGGCTGAATCATTGCTTTAAAACCATGAAGCTTGGATTGAGGCTGAATCGTTGCTTTAAAACCAAGAAGCTTGGATTGAGGCTGAATCGTTGCTTTAAAACCATGAAGCTTGGATTGAGGCTGAATCATTGCTTTAAAACCATGAAGCTTGGATTGAGGCTGAATCGTTGCTTTATAACCAAGAAGCTTGGATTGAGGCTGAATCGTTGCTTTAAAACCATGAAGCTTGGATTGAGGCTGAATCATTGCTTTAAAACCATGAAGCTTGGATTGAGGCTGAATCGTTGCTTTAAAACCATGAAGCTTGGATTGAGGCTGAATCATTGCTTTAAAACCATGAAGCTTGGATTGAGGCTGAATCATTGCTTTAAAACCATGAAGCTTGGATTGGGGCTGAATCGTTGCTTTAAAACCATGAAGCTTGGATTGGGGCTGAATCGTTGCTTTAAAACCATGAAGCTTGGATTGAGGCTGAATCGTTGCTTTAAAACCATGAAGCTTGGATTGAGGCTGAATCATTGCTTTAAAACCAAGAAGCTTGGATTGAGGTTGAATCATTGCTTTAAAGTATATGCATTCAAATCATTCCTATTTGAGTGACTGAGCCAGATTTCAAATAGAAAATTCAAAAATCAACATCGATTATGAATTATTTATAATATGAATTATATGAATTATTTGTAATAAAAAAACATTTTCAGTTCGATTAAAATGTAAAGCATTACATAAAATACAATTTCGCAACATTTTAAAAACAATTCATGGTACAACACATTAAGTGGTTTTAATCAATGACAATTACATTTAGTTTAGTCTTACTCTGATGTGATAATGCCCAAAACACATTCGCTCACACACTCCCTCTGACTTTTCCTCTCTCCCACTTTCGTCAATAGTGATCTTTATCCACATCACAAACTAAATGTCATCTTTTGTTTTCTCTTCCCTTCTACACTGAGAAATTTTTATTTTAAATTCGTAAATAAAACAAAACATTCCAAATTGTTTTCAAAGAGTGTGATGGAAATTACAATGACAAATGCTCATACCTTCTCAATGGACCATGTATTAGTCTCGCGTGTATAGACCGAGCGAGTCTCGCGTGTACTCGAACATTTTTGGACCGCTGTGGTCCCACGTAAGTTGTTTTAAACGTGTAAAGAAAACACAATTTAAAGAGGCCTAACGTTCCAATACACAATAGACTTGCACAGTCTATACTAATGATTGGTACAACTATTGCTATAGACCTTTTAATCATTCAAATCATTGACGAAATTGAGGTTGACGTCCAAAGGAGTGTGCCCCTTTATAAAAAGCAGTCCTATGAACCAGCTTTGTCATCGTGCATAGGGGCCACGATACGATGACATTTTATTCTTTGTAAAGTTACGCAATATCTCCAGTAATCCTATTTATAAAAATGTTTGTAACTCAAAGTACGCACTCTACACATAAATATTACTAAACATCAATAAGACTAGGGTGTTTTGCCGTGAAATTTAAGTGCAAGACGCCGTCCAGTGTTGACTTTAAATTTTCACTTCAACTACTCATCAAACAATGACAATTATACCCAGTACTGTCTTGATTTCAAATAAAAGTAACAATGAATATCATTTTTAAAAAAAGTTTAAATTTCAGTTTGTAATCTTCATCTTCGCAGTTCGTAAAGTTCATTTCATTACAAATCCTAAAAGCCTTCCGTCTGAATACTGCTATTTATTTATTTATAGTTACCTCTTGCCAAAGTCGAGTTGATAGAAATTTAATATGCTTCAACCATGTACGAACGTGAACAAAATCAGTTTTGTGAGATCACATAATTTCTTTTCCAATGGGTTGTTTTAGGCCATTGGTTTCAAGTGAGCTCAGCCACCCTATTGAATTACGAGCCAAGATTGTTGGTAACACTTCGACGTTATATCAGTCTTGCATAATCAATTTGATTTATCTTCCGGTTAATTGTTATTTGTTAAGGACTGGTCTGCCGGACAGTTTGCAAACAGCCATAAATTCCTTGTTGCATTTTGCATCATGCCACCCATTATGATTTCTCCACGTAGAATGTACCACACAGTTCGCGTCTACGCCTCTAGGTTGTCCCACGTCCCAGTTTCTGTAGGAGACTTCCACGTTACCCTCTCTGCACTCCCATCTCCCCTCCACCTCTAGATCGTTACAGTCAATCCATACTATACCACCAGTTGGAATCAATTGCGCTATAAACTCATTTTCTTGCTCAGAGCTTGGTGCAGCAAGAATACCAGACAGGTTTCTACACTTGTCTCTAGCATAAGCCCAGGGAAATCTCGTCTCAGTGATCCTGTAGCATGAGTTTCCCCAGTGATGCCAAGACTCCGGACAAGATGAGTTATCAGACATAAATGTAAAACATCGATAGTCTCGAAATGCAACTACTCCAAAACAACAGCTATGTAGCAAGGCAGTGAACATAATGAAGAACCCAAAAGACAACATCATGAAGCCCATTAAAGATATACAAAAAGTCTCAGTTTTTTGTTCCAAATCGCTTTGAATTATTTTAGTAATCTGTCGATGACAAAAGCTACGACTTATTCATCGACTCGAGATAACTATTTAATACCAAGTTCTTAATCTTGTGTCGGCTGCTGGCTGAGGGTGATGTCTGAGCAGAAACGATACACTAATAAATCCTTGCCCGTTAGGTAGATGCGACTTTGAATTTTGGTGGAAGTTCGAACATAAAAGGTTTGTGCCTGACCGGTATTTCCAATAGCTACTTCTCTGGCAATGGCGTTTAAGAATGTCAAAAGTTTTGAGTTGAACAAATCTTTAGAATTTCTGCATTAAGAAAACGATGTCAAGTTCTCATAAACATGATTATGTACAGTTGCCTTTTGGAGACATGTTCTCTGCAAGATATCTCGTATACACAAAGGTCCACCATGCGATTCTGTTGTTGTTTCAGTGCCAACCCGTCTGGCAAGTTATGAAGGGTTTCCTGTACCACTAAAGTAGCTTCAAGGTTATAACGGCATTATGAAAATTAACAAGGCCTTGGCCTTGATCAGAAGTTAAAATATTCATAACGCACGGGCATTATTTCCTGTCAATATTTATTTTGATTGTATTTTTAATGCTGATGCTACTGCTAATGGAACAGACGCTTCATTAATTAATTGCTGTAAAGCCTCTTTGCATGCAGTAGTAGTAGTAAAACTCGAGCCTTACGACTAACGACACCTGCAAATTTTATTCGCGTGTTGTAGTAGTCGACTAAAAAACATGGAGCCCCTGAAGGGAAAGGTTAAAGAAAGTAAAAAAAAATAAAAAAAATAAAATCCCTCGAAATAATGTTTCATACGCTTGAACGAACTTTTCCCTCGAAATATTCGTGCAGTTATGGAGGCTTTGAATTACCGTTGTAATTCCCAAGTATCATTACGAGATCGCCGTACAACTAACAACCATAACAACCAGTGTTTCTTTGTTTTGTTTAGTTTTGCCAGTTGTTGGGGCGGGGGGGAGGGGGTTCTGCCGAGCCCCTAAAGGGACTGGTAAAGCAAATTTAAATACGTAAAAAAACATACTGAAATTAATTTTGTTCCTTCGAAATATTATTTCATTCCCTCGAAATATTATTTCGCTCCCCTGAAATCTTATTTTGTCACCTCGAAATCATATTTCATTCCCTCGAAATATTGTTGCGTTCCCCCGAAATCTTATTTTGTTCCCTCGAAATCTAATTTCGTTCACTTGAACTGCTTCGAGGGACCGAAATATGGTATTGTGATGGAATGAAATATTATTGTGAGTGAACCAAGAAAAATTGTTTCGTTTGAATGAAAAATAACAACAACAGCACCGACAACGACAACGTCAACGACGGCGACGACGACGACGACAACGATAACAACTACAGCTGCACAAATAAATGCAATAACAGGTTTTTCTGTACAGTGATTTCGTAATGATACTTGGAAATTAAATGGCATAACAAGGCCTCTGTAGCCGCTCCATTATTTCAAGCAAGGGCGTCGATCGCTACTGAAAAGTAGGGGGGACGGTCGAGCAAGTCTTGAAAAAATACATCTTACATTATTTGCACCCCACATTTTTAATATGCTTCGGGAGTCCGGCGTTTATCGTGTGTCAGCTTGTAGTTCTTCGAAAAAACAAAATATTGCTTCTTCAACAAATCTTGTCATGGCCCAAACTGCTCCTATTTATTTGAATGGATTTTACTACATTTTGTGCGTTGTGCGATTGTAACAAAATGAAACACATTTGCACGTGTGCGCACACACATACTTCCTTTGTGGAGGGATCGTGTACCGTACATTATAGCATACACAAACGACGCATAACTTGAATGCTAACAAGGTATGTAAGCGGGATTTTGGCGTTCTTGTCTTGGACGATACGTGTCATCTATTGTCTGTATTATATAAGCGGAAATGGGCCCAAAATACCATTCTGCGCGTGGTCCATCAGAAAAAAATATGAAAATGAAGAAAACATTTCATCGTTTGTTCGCTATTCTTTTACTTGAAAAAAAATTGTAATGAAATATTAAATCAAGAAAATGTTGTTGCATATTTCTAATGAACAGTCAATCAAAAAGTGGGGGGGGGGGAACATCTGATATGCTGCCCCCCCCAGTCTAAAAAGTGGGGGGGGGGGGGGGGGGGGGTGACATGTCCCCCCCGTCCCCCACCCATCGACGCCCTTGATTTCAAGTGAACAACATATTATTTCGCACGAATTAACTAATTTCGGTCCCTCAAGATGTTATTTCGTATCCGCGAAATAACATTTCGAGGGAACAAAATAATATTACGAAGGAACAAATTGATTCTAGGGAACGAAATGATTTCGAGGTAACTAAATAGCATTTTGAGGAAACGAAACCTGTTTACATTATAATGTACAAGGGGAACAAGACAAATATGACCAAGGTAAAAATAATGAAGGTACATTCTTGTGAAGTACCATTTCCATCATAACTATTTAATGTTAACAATACTTAAACATCCCACAATTCTCACTGTACATATTTATATAACCTTAACATCAAACGTGCTTTATAATTATAGTTTTGACTTATTACCGTGCACGTCTAGAGCGTATTCAAATATTTTGGGGACCACTTTGGTTACGAAGGAAACAAACTCCCGCACTGGTCATAATGTTCTAATACGCGCGAGACTTGCACAGTCTATTGTAACACAGTCTTTATGCACAGAGTCCAAAGTTAACAGCGTGTCTTTATCATCAGAACTTCAAACTGACTCCACTTCACGTACAACAACAAATCTCACTCTTCAATTTAGTTAATAATAGGATGATAATCAATATAGCCACCGCTGTTGTGTGTCGATTGGCATTAAACGCATAGTTCCTAATTAGTATTTCAAAAAGTACTGGATTATGGAGTTTCTGGATTATGGAGTTTATAGGCCTAATATCTGCACAAATTATTCATATTTCCGTCTGAAATATTGTCAAAGAAAACAGGTTTTTAAAGCCCCCCGTACCGACCACTTAGTTGTTACGATCGGAGCTGTGCAACATGCACAACATCATTAACACAACTCGAGTTTGTGTTGTTTTTACGAAAATTTGATCAATGTTGATGACATTTTCAAAGGTTTGCTGCAGCGTGTAGTTTGCTGCATTCTGTTCTTTTGTTTTTAATTGTCTCTGGGGGTTTTACTGTTGGGAAATTTCAAAAACACCATTTGTTCCCTTGAAATATTAATTCGTGGTGACGATTTTTTTTCAAGGGAACACAAGTTTTTGATATTTCTTTTTACATTTTTCTTTTTTCAACCCGTCCCTTTAGGGGCTCCTCATTTACAACAAAAACTCCGAGACTAAAATCCACAATTGCATTTTACTGCAGAAAGGCAGTAAAGGTTAACGTCAAAGGTCAAGATCAAGGCCGTTAGTATTATCGAAAACTCAGGAATGAACCAGAACATCCCCGTACAAAAAAGTGCAGACCCATTTTTCTCAGAATGATGTCATCAGATGTTTTGAGATTTTGTTAACTGGAAGGTTATCGAATACAATGGCAATTTATACAATTTTAAGGTAAGGTTAGAGACTTGTAATTTGTCCCCAACTACATGAGAACTCTATCTAATGGACAACGAGTATACATCACAAATTTGAATTGTCATTTCCCTTCCTCTTTAAACACTTTTGGGGAAATTTTCCACATTGAATGACATTCAATAGTCACATTATTTTAATTATTTTTTTTGGTATAATGATATCTGGAACATTCGTTCGAAATTTCTTTCACACTTCTTAGTTATAACGTGACCTGTAAACACTACAACAATTATATTATCATTTGTTTCTTTGCTTTGTTTTGATATTTCCCGTCTAAACTGTAATATCCAACACGGATAGAGCACTCCGGTCATAACGATGTGAATAAACAAACTAGCTCTTTACAGAACAACCCCCTTTCCCGCTAAGAGACCTTTGTCTAATGGCTACGTAAGACGAAAACGATCTCAAGATAGAACAAAACATGTACCTGTAGAGCGACTGAAGTAGCAAGTGCTTATCATTCAAACACATTTCTTTCGTCACCCATGCAGTTTTTATTTTATCTTTCACGTAAATATGTTAGACGACTGTAATTCCCGTTTACATTTACTTTTGATTGATGAGCTTTAATGTTCAATTGTTAACGCGAAGGACTGGTCTGCCAACTAGTTTGCAAACGACTCTGCATACCCAGTTGCAACCTACATCATGCCATTCTTTAAGTCCCACCGCCCTCGAAATTATGGCACAATCTTCATCCCCTTCATTGTTAGGCTCTCCAGGGTACCAGTTTCTGTAAACGACCTCCACGTTGCCCTCTCTGCACTTCCATGCCCCTTCCTCCTCTAGATCATTACAGTCGATCCATACGTAACCACCATTTGGAATCAACGTCACAATAAAATCGTTTTCTTGACTTGAGCTTGGTGCAGCCAGATGACCACCCAAGCTTATACATTCCTCTTTAGCTTCGAACCAGGAAAAGCTCGACTCGGTGATCATGTAGCAAGAGTTTCCCCAGTAATGCCAAGACTCCGGACAGGATGTCGAGTTTATATCATACACAAATGTACAGCATCGCTGGTCTGGAGATGCAACCAATCCAAAGCAACAGCTCCTCAGCAAGGTAGTGACAAATAAGAAAATCACTAAAGACGACATGTTGACGTTCGGCAGATAGATTGAAAATCGTGGTGTTCTCGTTCTAAATAACGAAGACGTCTACAGTTTTGCCTTTTACGAATCTAAATAATGTCTAATTTTCAAAAAGGGCAGCAGTCAAGTTCTAATAAACAGACGTTGTATCGTAGTCTACCGGAGACTCGTCACTTTGTTAAAGCGCGACTTCGGTAACAAACTTCTATAGCAGTTTGTTGTTCTTTTTTGTGTTGAGTTTTCTTTATTAAACACCCCGGTGTCAATTCGTCTGGCTTCTACCGATGAAAGGATTGTAAAAGTTTGTTACTTACAAGAGAACAATTTGGCGCAGATGAACACACAATGAGAGTTTACACCACATGAGATAAGATACGGCTCCCAATAAGTTCGCATGTTCTTCTCAGAGAGACAAAGTCGACCCACACGGTTGCATCGCAGAGGAGTTCTGATATTTCATATTTCTGTTTCGTAGCCAAGCGTGATTCTGATCTCGAAATGCGCACACTTTGATTGGCTAACTCTATCAAATAGTCATGAATAAACATGAACAGTCATGGAGAGTTTTGTAAGGACAATATTGACCACCAGCTTCGGCCAGGCCACAGGCGATAACTGTATGTTTTTTGGGGATTTTTTGTGTGGACTTGTTGGAAAATCAATTTGACTTCATTAACAATTTGACCTCACGAGCAAATTGTGGACTGCATCCTTGATCATTATCCTTCAAAACACTACAACACAAAGGAACAACATTATTGATTTCGGCATACTCATCTGGATTCCAATTATCAGATGAGTCAATATCTATAAAGCAATAATAACCAATTTACTATCGTGCGGCCGAGGCCTAAAGGACAAAACAGTCTGGTTCATTCAAATTATTGTCTATTGAACCCTTTTACATTGTTGGGTACAAAGGAACCAGGCAACAAAGATGGTCGCGGTACGATGAAGGTAAAAGTTCATTAAAACACACTTCCTACAATTCACAAAGAAATATTTTAAAACTATCTAACCTTAGTCTGTGGACCAATCCAAACGCGCAGGTGCTGCACGCCGTGCAGCCATTGCTAGGACGCTGACAGCAAAAGGTTTCGTACACAAAGACATAAGAAAGAAGAAAAAACACACCCCCAAACAAAACCGGTGTCTTTTAATTGTGTTACTGTGAATTAGGTGTCTTGCTAGGCGATCTACATAATTTCCAAGACAGGACAGAATGGCATCCCGATGCAGAACAGTGAAAATTATTTGCAACTAAAAAACGTATTAACTGAATCCTGAAAACAGCACAGACAACAAGTGAGTTTAAGTGTGATAGACACGGAAACTACAAGGTCGGGTTTAAAATGTGTTACTTCGGCAAGGCATTTTTATCTGGTGTTCAGTATTCTCTTTCAGTGTATTTATAAGTATTTACAATATATTCTACATCATTATGTCATGTTTTCCTGTCAGGGAAATTGTACAAATCTTCGATTAATTCACATGAAAGGTAAGTGGTAACACAAAAAACGTCTTTGTGTACCAAATCGAGCGCCGCAAGCGTCCCAGCAATGGCGGGACATACGCAGCACTCGCGGGTAATAAGGCGGGGAATAAAAATCGGTAGTATGCCGTGAATTCCAAGTGCCAGCCAGCTCTATACCATGAAGACTACAGACTATTCAGCGTTCACAACACACTCACTGTAAGCAGTGCGGGTCTCGAGATTCAACCACTCCGAAAACAACATTATGAAAATATTAGTGAACATTATAATGACCACCAAATTTTAGCACATTTTGGATGAAAGAAAATCCGAATTGTCGATTGTATCAGTCCAACCCAATGGTACCCAGGTAGCACACTAAGACACTGTGCTTTAGCAGCTATCATCATCGGCGACGGAAAGCTGCCGAAATTGATTCTATCGATGATAGTAAGCGATTGACAACTGATTTGTTTCTCTCCACAAAATGCAATTAATTTATTGTTATATGCAACCTTAGGAAAGCTGTAAACATCCGCCTTTTGATAAGAGGAAATTACCGCCTTTTGATAAGAGGAAATTAAAATCAAAAATTCACGACCAAGGCTAATTGAGATCGATGTCTAATCAAAATAAAAACTGCTATTGTTAACGCAATAGCAATTAAATTGTGAAGGCTAAAACGTACAGTTAATGAAGAGACAATTACCGAGAGGTGACCTGTTGACAGTAAATGTCAATTAAAAAAGAGGTTAGTGCAAACAGACAGTTATTGTGTAATCTCATCAACTCATGACTAATACAAGCAAAACACTACATTATTTCACAGATGTACGCGATATATCCAGGCCCTGCAATAAAAGTATTGTATCAAAGTATTTGTTTTTGTCCATTTATGTTTTTATTAGCTGTTCCGACCTACTGTCGGAACAGGTATTGTTTTCGTCGAGATTTTTATTATTCTTTGTTTCCGCCTAAATCCCACAGCATTTGTACACGTTTTATGTACCCAATATCCTAATGTGTAAATATGAAAGAGTTAGATCCTATATCAAATTGAAGCTTAGTACATAAACGTAACATTTTTTGTGATAATTGTTAAAATTCCTAATTAATTAGCCACTTCACAGCGGGGTGAATATTTAATTAGCCAACCTTGTAAGCACCATATCTCAACAAGTTTAGCCCCGATCGTCAAACTTGTTTCAGTTTTAGACAAGTCTTCTGGTATACTGTAGATGGGATTTCCGGCCTAAACTGTTGAACGACGTCACAATGACGTCATTTATTGCGCGTTTTCGCCCGTGTACAAAACACTTGGAGAAACTGAAACCAAATCCGACTTCTAGAAACATAGATTTTCAATTAAGCTCAAATTTAACGTCTTTGATTATACAAATGATTCTTAAAACAAGACAGATTTGATTGACGGTCAGTTTAAGCATAACAACTTATTAAAACATTGTCAGTAGAAAAAAAATATTCTCAGGCAATTTTAACGCCATGGGTACTCTGCCTAGAATTTGATATGTGCTTATTAACGAAAAGGAGTCAAATCCTAAACTTTTTAAAAGATTGAGGGCGCTATACGAGTTTAACGGTGCTCTTGTTCAACTCGATCAAGCCTTAAACCCATTATGACCCGTGTTGTTGCGTTTTTTGTAGAATATACATAGAGTCATCATTCATGTCGCCGACTGACACAGGTCTACGTTCATTCACAAAAATCGAGAAGAATGTGTCTCGCTCTCAGCGCAGCGTCGTGTGACCGCTCAAATCAGTTAGTTATTCAGGTTTCAACGTGGACGTAAAGAATAGACCGCCGTGTTCTGGGACGATGTTACCGGCGTGGCAGACTTGTCTGCGCTTGGGTTCTGTTCGCCGGAAAACGATATGTTTTAGGTTTCTTATGAAACGCATTACTTCAGGAAACCGCCGTGTAGCAAACATAGTCCGGCAGCCAAAGGGGTGAACCATGTTTTGTTGGATATATAATGTTTTTTTGCAGATTCCACACAAGAAGGTCATACTGTTTAAGAATCTGAGTGATGACCCCTCCTCAGGGTTGGGCAATTTTTTATATCGATTATTTAATGTTTTTATCGATATTTATCAATACCTATGGTGTAAACACAACCAATACAAGCGTGTAACCCCCAAAATGGCACTAAAAACATACAATTAGCTTACCAAGAAGTAGTATGTAAAAAAAAAACTAAAACAAATTGGGCGAAAGAGGGTGTAGGGTACTGAAGGGGGCGTGGCTAGTGGGAGGAGGCGGTAACTGTATTCAAACACACATGATATCAGAAAACTAAGTACATTTATTAATGATAGAGTTTTTTGTAATAAATCTTTGAAAGAGATTTGTACATTAATGTATTTAAGGATGATGGATGATGGGTGGGGTACGATCCATCAAGGGGCGTGGCCAAGGTATTGTATTCTTCAAATCCAACCTGCGTATTTGTACGACTAAAGACACCCTGAAGTAAAAATATGTACATGTACCCTCTTCTACATTGATTTCTGTGGAGATAGAGTTGCATTTTGGGAGAAAGTGGACGGAGGGGGAGTCCAGCCCCAAGAAATGAAATGCCTCTTCATTCTCGACAAATCCTTTAATGTTGAACCTATCTAATAATGACCTACATTTTGGTGCTAGTCCATCCAGTGACGCTGTATCTGATGACCTGTTGTTATTTGAAAATTGTATTTGTGACAATTCAATAATAATATAATAATAATAATAATGTTATGATATAGGGGATGTGGTGAGAAAATCGTTCAACAAAAATGTTGTGACGTTTTTTGACCGTGTGGGTCGGTAGTGAACTGGGGAGGGGGAGGGAGGGGGGGGCGTTCGAGATTAAGAATAATTTTTCATATCCATTGGGTAGCAATAGAGAGCTTTCGGAAGTCATGTTTGCTTCCTCATCAGTTGCATATTGGTCGATATAAAGATTCAGGCAAATCTCTTTGTACATCTTAAAAAGATGTAGGGTTATGACAGTAGTGTAGGCCTATAGGAAATAAAGATATATCAATGGGTATGTTTGTGTTCATGAGTAACAGGCGTTTAACCGTTTTTGGACTTTTCAAAGTAAGACAATCAAACCTCACGAGTTTTGTAATTCATATGAATTATTTGAGGGAGAATGATGATCAATATTGTTTAAAAGCAATGAACACGCAGTTCTTAAAAGTATCACATCGTATGAAACCAGAAGTAAAACAAAACTCCAAAATACCTCTCGTGTTCACGACAACCTAAAACCGGACAATAGGTTATATCACGGGTAATCAACAAATTATTGCCTCTTATTCAGAGCGACCACAGACTTTCAGAAATATTTTTGGATCTACCTTTCTTGGAAGACAACAAAGGATAAACGCCTTGTGACTCCTAAAAACAAACATACCCGGACACCCACGTTTATTCTGTTATATCCCATACACTTGTTGCAACCCCACATCTTTTAAATATGTACAGAGTTTTGCCCGATTCTTTTAATCGACCCACATGCAACAGATGAGGAAGCGTACAAAGAATCTGAAAAATTCCCCTCCCCTCCCCCCCCCCCCCCATCACTACTGACCCGCACAGTCAAAAGGGTCACAGAATTTCGGTTTAACTATTTCCCGACCACTTCCCTGTTATAAAATAACACAAGTGGAGATAGCCCAGCACAGTTACCATAAATTGGATTTGTTTTGTCACAAAAACAATTTTCAAGTTACAAGTAAACAGATACAGTGTCAATGGATGGGACAGTATCAACATTATTTTAATATCATTAGCATCTCTGCTGCTTCTTTGGCTGACTGGGTCCCTGTAGCTCCGTTTGTTTTGCTTGCCGTTTAAGTTGTTGCGAAAACTAAAACCCTACATCCTCTCCGGTCTGGAAGATGGAGGTTTCAGATTATCAGGTTATGTAAGGATACACTTGTGTCCTGATCCATGTGATGGAAATGTAATTTACTAAAACTCCTTTCTAAGTCCTTTTAATACACGGCAGGTCTCAATGTGATTTATAATAATACAATTATTTCATTTGTCACGTCAGACCAGGTTACTGATAATTTATGTAAGCGGTCTTTATAAATTCAAACTTATTGCAAATAATGCTGAAAATCTGGCTCTGTAAATAAGTCACAATACTTGTTATATGAATGTAATGATATATCTTTGGAAGTTCGTGTTAAAATATAGCTGCTAAACAATATTTACCCTTATGCCCTATAACAGTCGAATGTTCAGCGAGACAGCTATAATCATGTGGCTAAGTCTCTCCACGTGTCCCGTTGTTTACATCAGCGTGTACCCAGACTCTATCAAATATTTCACAAATTGCACCAGAATGGTACCAGTCTGATAAGTGTCAGGCTACTGCAGACTCTTTCTACAACTTGAAATTATTTGGAAATATTCTTTTCTTAAAAAATATGTTTTAAAACATATTTGGAAAGTATAAACAATGTTTTGTTACAAATGTTTTTGTGTACGATTTAAAGTGATGCAAATAATATGTTTTGTACTTGCAATATTTCAATTAACTTTAAAGTTACATAAAAAGCAAACAGCGCCACCAATAGTTAGCCTGATATCATGACTATTCTGGATTATAAAATTGGAGGAATATTCCGCCTATATCTCGAATTGCCCAAACTTCACAGGGTGTCATCATGCAGATTCTGTTTGTACAAGGTCTACTGAACATAAATCAGTCAAAACCTGTTATATATCCTCCGCTGCAAGGTTCAGGTAAAAAGTGCCTTTTGGCTGCCAGACTAAGAGGCCAGAAACATTGGTAAAACTCGCAAGAGAGACCGTCAAGACCGGGCGCTTTGTTATTGCTAAGTTGCTTGGCTGCTAGGTCAAGTTCCTCAGGAAGTAACTGGCTATCAAGATCTTCCGAGTCTACAGAATCAAGTGATGGCAAGTCCGAAAGGAGAGTGTCGCGGGCGCTGTACAGCCCTTAAATTGCCATCGAGGCACGCGGGGGGAACGAGGGCTGTAACGGGCGTGTTATTACCCTTATCGAGTGTACACGCCTCGTTGCGAGCGAGTGAAACAGGGCCCGATACAGGACCGTCTTTTCGAGACGGGCGTCTTCGTGTTCACTGGTGCAGATCGATGGCCCTCGTTACACACGGAACAAAGATTAAGCCACGCGAGGCACCCAGGCTGCTTCTGTTAAGGGATAATCTCAGTATGGCCAGGGATATAAATAAAAAAACACTCATCTACGGACGTGATAATAAATAATGCAACAAGAAATTACGAGCCGGCCGCTTCCGTGAGTGTCATCACGAATTTCCATGCTTAAGAGTATGAGAAATAGGCCATACGGCGTAAACTGTATCTTGTCGTCCCGTTCCGACCCCTGTGGGTCTAAGAAAACTCTGCGGTTTTTAACAGAGAAATTGCTGGAGATTACGATTCCGAAAGTTCTCCACAAAAACGCCAGTCAAATTCGAGAAATTGTCGACCAAAGATTGCACTAAATTTCGAAAGCGACCGAGCACTGTTTGCGGTTGTGATACGTCGGCTCGTAACATTTTGGTTGGAATACCTACGCACGGACACCATGTGATCTAAATTCGCCAATCACATCCTAGGTCACACGTCATGTGACACCACAAAACAAACATGGCGGCGCCCATGCCTCGCTCGGGTGAGAAAGACTCCGTGATAAATCCGAAGTGTTTTGTTCACCTAAAATCTGTCAAAGCTGAGAAAGCACAATATATTTTCAGGGAAGAGTAAAATCATGCATGAGGCCGTGTTCAAGCGCGTCGTCATGAGATGAGATCATGTGTGTGAGATCACGAAAAACACAGCATCTTTTGATAGTAGGCCCCGTACTCGATATAGGCCTATACAGCATACAGTGCATAAAGGACATGCAAAGAAAATAGGACCGTAACGCAGTTAAAATGTTCAATGTAAATAAATGTTAAATAAATAATAAATGTTTGTAAATTATTAAAAATGTAGCTTCTCCACGTGTCGAGTGAGGCAAGCTTGAAGAAATGAGGCGTCATCATAGGGCCTATATACAGTTCTAAAGAGGGTGGGGGATACAAAAACAATTGTATGGGGCAGGCCTGTAAAATAAACTATTCTTCTAACCCTTTTGGGGGGGGGGGGGGGGGGGGGGCGATTTTTAATTTTTTGTTATTTATCTATTTTATTTTATTGTTATCTTTATTTATTATTAATATTTATTTTAATTTTTTTTGGGGGGCGAATATGAAAGAAAAGGACATCGGCACGTTATAAATTAGCGGCGCCCGTCGACGAGAGGGAGGGGGTGGGGGCGCTGGATTTTTACTTTTTTTGATAATGAAGGCCCATGGAAGGCCCAATTCCAGCCAATTTTGTAAATTTGTTAGTTTTTGTTTGGGTTTTTTGAGGGCACCATTTTTTTACATTTTGTGTGGACTTTTTCTTTCTTTTTTGATCTTGGTGGGTTTTAAAATTATTTATTTAATATGCCTTTTTATTGATGCTTTTTTATTTATTTATTAATTTTTTTATCAAATGATAAACCATAAGGGAAACTGACTGGGTAAATTTTAAACGAGTTTGGGTTGAACAAAACAAATGTACTAGCTAGGGTGGAATTTGAACCAACGACCTCCGGATTAACGTACCGGCGCTCACCAACTGAGCTATCTAGACCTATGTTGGCCGTCTCCCTATTTTTGTCAATAATTATCCTTGTTGGGGGTTACCAGTCAGAAGCTATTCAAAAAGTGTAGCCAGGGATCACATCCAAGTACGATACAACCTGGGAAGCTGCAGCCAGACATTGAATTCACCACAAGGGAATTTGACTGGGTAAATTTTCAATGATTTTGGGATGAACAAACTTATTATACTATGAGCGGCTCACCCCCTATAGTTACGGGCCTGAAGGGAAAATCCACAAGAAAGGGGTGTGTGTGGGAGGGGGTGGCGGAAAGGAGGGGGATCATGAGAAAAAGGGAGACGGTGTGCCTGTAGGCACTTTCCTGCCCATTAATCTTTAACGAATTAGCGAGTGTTCCGGCGAGAGACATCGACAGAAAAATGATCAGAAAAGCGTTGAAAACCATCCTATGGATGTTGTTTTCAGTGGGAGACAATGGTCTCCCTCGAAAAGTCAAAAGGCGATAGTTAAACATACTTTTTCTTTGATGTTTGCATGCACCCTCACAGAAAAGGGGGTTATAAGTGGTAAAGGGGAATGTTTTAACTTAATAACACAAACATTTCCCCCTTTTTTTATTTTTTTTTATTTTAATTTGTTATAGTTTACCTTAGGCCTTATGATTTTTTTTTTGCAATAACAGTGATAGGTGTTTTAGGGGAAAAGTATCCTATTAATTAGAAATCAAATGTCAAAAGAATAAGACACAAAATTGTCAGTTCCTTAATTTTGTTGACAATAATTGGAGCGACTCATCATTCCATCCTTGTTGTTCAATGACTAGCCTATACATTTTTTAAACTAAGCTCTTTATTCTTGGCACAAAACTTTGATGGCTAACCATTCAGTGATGTTAAAAAGACACGATAGTCAAGTTTATTTATTTTTTATTTATTTATTTTAAATCTTCGGACAAAAGTACATGTATATACACATTTTAAAAATTGTCCGGGTCAAGACAAAAGTTTAAAAAACTGTCATCATAGATGTGTCAGACCCAATAAAATCCTCTACTACAAAGTTATATACAAAAACAAAAATACAAAATGTGAAGCAAACGTGACTCACTTAAGGAGACTGGATAAAAAGACAAATAGTTTTTGAGAAATAGGCCCACAGTTTTAAACATGGCTAAACCACACAATGTTGTTGGACGCGACGCAATTTAAATTTTTTATTTTTTTAAATAAAGGATATAGTGTTACGTGCGGCTAATCCACGATTGTTTAAGAATCAGGCACGACAGAGACAAGTGGTAAAACGGAACATAAAGATAATTAGCACCAGCAATTATGATTCATAACATAGTTTAATACAAGAATCAGTTTATATACACAAAGCAGTAAACTAATTGCTAGATTTACATGGTGGAAAATTAATACAAAGCAAGGTTAAATACCCTAAAAATACCGGTGAGAGATGACTGGGTTTTCACTGGCAGTCGTCTAAGTTAACGGTCCTTCTTTGTAGCGGCTTGGCAGTGGGACGCGGAAGATTCTCACTGTTGGTGAAGAGATGACTGGGTTTTCACTGGCAGTCGTCTCCAAGTTTACTGTCCTTTGTAGATTCTCACTGTAGATTCTCACTGTTAGGTCGTCTATAGGTAGTGCCTCAAAACCGGGCGTGGGTTTTAGGCCATCTAGGAAGAACCTCAAGACCGGGCGTGGGTCTTAGGTCATCAGGAGAACCTCAAGTCCTGGCTTTGGTCTTTGAAGGAGAGACAGGGCAGTGAGTGAGTGGCGGCTCACTGCCTGTGATGAAGTATTGAGAACCAAAAGGTTCTAATTTAAATTGGTGACACCCATCATGGAAGAGTTGGGCAAAGCCTCCAGCTGACTCGATGGTGGTGGAGTGATGAGTGTAACTCAGCAAGAGAAATACCTTGGCTTATATAGCCCTACCTAACTACACAATGCAGAGGGCAATTAATACATAAATTCTTGCCCGCTGCAAATAACAATAACATTTAAGAAAACAATGCTACAGTAATGGCCACTGCATTAGTCAAACAATGAACATTTTAAAAACAACATTCCATGCATGTATAGGGTGAATGGTTACTTTAAATTATTCTTACCCTACTTCTGCGTCTTTGGTGACTAACTGGCCTCCTGTTAACGATGTTATTACGCTGGTCCGTTACACTCCAGTCAAATAATGTGGTTTAATTTATTTACAAACTTATCTATAGTAATTATGCCTAGAGAAAATACCTAAAAGATTATGGTGTCCTCAAGCCAGAAGGTTGCTGTCTAGGAGTGGTTTACTGCCAATTCAGTTCCCAACCAGCCTTTGGACGACCATCTAAATACTAACCCTAAATAAGATATAACTAGCTAACATGCGGAGCTAACTTGTCTCTCTTGAAAGCTGGAGAAGAGTGTGTGAGTCTTTGCCTCCATGGGTTTTTATATGCCTATGTACGACAATTAAAGGATTAGGGTATGCTCTATGCATACACAAAAGAAGTTAACTAAATGCCTTTATATAACACTTGGGGTTTTTGGGCTCTTCCTAGCCAAAGTAGAGAGTCCATTGTGATTGTTCACAGTTGACATTCCAAGTACAGTTACACAAAAGGGGAAGGCAACAGCTGTTAATGGAATTTCACTACATCTAGCCCCTTCCAAGATCACAACTTCACAAGAAAGTGATCGATAATACACAAACATTAATTACAAAATTTCATCTATCAATTACTACAGTATGTACATATCTACTTGGCCACCGAACGTGACGTCCAGAACGAGTTATTCTTTCGGGTTTTACTTCAGGTGCACTGGTTGCTGGTGGTTGTTTCTTAACATTAGAGGTTGTTGTCGGTATTGACTCCGAGTCAATATGAGCAACCTTTAATCTATCAATGCTCACTGAATCTTGTTTGCCCCTTTTTTCGATTATAAAGAATTTACTCTTTCTGTCAATGACACGGTACGGGCCTTGGTAAGGTGGTTGCAATGGTTTCTTGACAGAATCTACGCGTACAAACACATGGGTACATGAACGTAAATCTGTATGAATATGACTTGTGCGTTGATTAGGCCTTGTAGATTGTGGTTTTAGTTCCGACATTTGTCGACGCAAACGATCGACATACTTGGCTGGATCTAGACTATCAATATTTTTGACAGGAACTAAAAGTTCACCAGGTAATCTAAGAGTGGATCCAAAAACTAACTCAGCAACGCTACAACCTAGATCAACTTTTAGAGATGAACGGATACTTAGTAATATTAGTGGAAGTGATTCAGTCCATCTGTTAGGTTCGCTCTGCGTTTTAAAAGCAGATTTAAGTTGTCGGTGGAAACGTTCCACTAATCCATTTGCTGCTGGATGGTACGCAGTAGTACGAATGTGTTTGCTGCCTATTAATTGTGAAAGTTGTTGGAACAAGTTTGATTCGAACTGTCTACCTCTATCTGTGGTTATTATTGCGGGTACACCAAACGTAGCTATCCATTTTTCAGTGAATGCTTTTGCTACAGTTTCAGCTGTAATGTTAGGAATGGGTACTGCTTCAGGCCACCTTGTAAATCGGTCTATGCATGTAAGTAAGTAGCAACAACTATTGGATGGGGGTAAAGGACCAACAATGTCAATGTGTACGTGACTAAATCGAGCGTCAGGTGTTGCAAAGGTACCTATCGGAGTCACTGTGTGACGATGTACCTTGGCACGTTGACACTGAATACAATGTTTGGTCCAAGTTCTGACATCTTTGTTAATTGATGGCCATACGAATCTTTGAGTAATTAGACGCTGTGTTGCTCTAATACCAGGATGAGATAGATTGTGTATCGAATCAAAAATGTTACGTCTGAATTCTGGTGTGATGTATGGACGTGGATGTCCAGTAGATGTATCACAAATTATGGTATTCTGTGAAGTGAGAATAGGCACCTCTTCGAATTGAAGACTAGACGCTTCACGTAGCTTACATAGCTCTGGGTCTGTCTTTTGCTGAAGGGCGATTTGGTCAAAATTTACATCACTACCAGGAAGACTAGAATGAGTAACTAAACTGACATCATATCTTGATAGAGCATCTGCTGCAAGGTTTGCTTTACCCTTAATGTAACGGATGTCTGTACTGAACTGAGAAATAAAGTCTAAATGACGTACTTCTCTTGGCGAGTATCTATCAGGCTTTGCATTAAAAGCATATATAAGCGGCTTATGGTCAGTCAAAATATAGAAATGACGACCTTCCAAAGCATGCTTAAAATGGCGTATGGCTAAATATACAGCCAGCAACTCACGACCAAAAGTACTGTATCTAGTCTCTGCTGGTTGTAAACGTTTTGAGAAAAATGAAATTGGTCTCATTACGCCGTTTTCACATTGCTGTAGTACACCGCCAACTGCAAGGTTGGATGCATCTACCATTAGACATAGAGGTAGGTCTACAGCTGGATGCACTAACAGAGTAGCTTCTGCTAGAGTAGATTTTGCTCTTTGGAAAGATGACAATTCATATTCAGCAAGTGAAATTGCTTTGTTTTTTGACTTGCAAGACAGCATGTCTGTCAAGGGTTGCAAAATATCAGCACAATGTGGGATGAAACGTCGATAAAAATTTATCAATCCCAGAAATTCTCTCAATTTGCGGAGTGAATTGGGTACTGGAAAATATTGGATTAACTTCACCTTATTTTCCAAAGGTTTGATACCATGACAGTCAATATGGTGGCCTAAGAAATCAAGACTAGTTACTTTGAATTTACATTTACTTGGGTTAATTACAACTCCGTATTTTCGTAAACGGTCAAAAAGCAACCTGAGGTGATATTCATGTTGTTGCTCATTTTCACTTGCAATCAACAAATCATCAATATAAGCATAGGTAAAGTCAAGGCCGTATAATACCTGATCAATAAATCTTTGAAATGTTTGTGCAGCATTTCTCAACCCAAAAGGCATTCTTAAAAACTCAAAAAGTCCAAAGGGTGTAGTTATTGCCGTTTTTGGTATATCTTCGGGTTCAACAGGTATCTGGTGGTAAGCTTTGACTAGATCAACTTTACTGAAAATCTTTTTGCCATGTAAGGTTGATGCAAAATCATGTATGTGGGGAATTGGGTACCTATCGGGTACTGTGGCATTATTTAAAGCACGATAGTCACCGCAAGGTCTCCAATCACCAGTTTTTTTAGGTACCATGTGCAAAGGTGAAGACCATGGGCTTTTTGAGGGACGAATTATTCCCAAGTCCAGCATGTGATTAAATTCTGCTTTGGCTATATGTAACTTGTCCGAGGACAATCGTCTGGGACGTGCATTCACTGGTGGGCCAGTGGTGGTAATATGGTGCGTGACATTGTGTTTTACATGATGCTCTTGATAATTCGGCCGAGTTATATCTGAATACTCTCCAAGTAAAAGAGTGACGCCATTGCTATCTGGTATGGCAAATACAGGGCTTGGTGAAACTATTGACGATTTGCAGCCTGAAACGTTTAATGCAGTTACTGTATCGATTAGTTTACGATTTTTAACATCGACTGCTAAAGAGAAATGCCTTAGGAAATCTGCACCGAGTATTGGTATAGGCACAGATGCGATGATAAAAATCCATTTATACGATCGCCTTAAACCTATGTCTAAAGTCATTGACCTTTCTCCGTAAGTTGATATTGGAGTCTTATTAACTGCCTGCAATGTATATGGGCTACTATTCTGTTTATCCCTAATGCTAGGTGGTAAAACACTCACTTCGGCACCAGTGTCGATCAAAAATTTAGTACCAGTGAATTTGTCGGTTACATAAAATAGACGACTTTTGGATTGGCCAGACAAACTCGTCGTCCCTAGATGCTGGCGTTTTAGTTTCCCTCTTTAGTTAGTCTATTTGAGTTTGATTCATGATATGAACATGGTTTGACACATTTGGTTGCTTTGTCTCCGAATCGCCAATGGTACCAACATTCCGAACCTGCCCGTGGCACGTCGCTAGACTGCCTGGATGGACTTCGGTACTTTTTATTCCCTTTAGAGCGATCTCTGCTACGACTATGCCTATTCTGTTGGCTACCTGTAACTAGGCCTTGCACTAATGTCGTTAGTTGGTTAATTTGGGCTTGCAATGCGCCAAATTTGTCATCAATTGCTTGTGGTGGTGTATCTGAGCAAGCGGCTACTGTACAAGCGGCTACTGCAGGTGATGGGGATGCCACTTCGACAATTTTATCAGCTATTACAGCTAATTGTTCAAGATCCACACCATCACTTGAGGATGCTAGAATTAAGTGTACGTTTTGAGGCAAACGTTGCAGGAACAATTGTCTCAAAATACTATTTTCTAGTTTATTTTCCCCTAGAAGTTGCTTCATTCGTCGAAGAAGTTGGGAAGGCTTTTTATCGCCAAGCTCTTCAGAAATTAGCAATTGATGTAGTCGTTTTTGCTCGGATTCAGAAGTGCGTTTGATAAGTTCTGACTTTATTTTATCATATTGATCAACCGTAGGGGGATCTACAAGTAAATCTCTTACTTCCTGTGCAATTTCTGGTTGAAGTGACGATACTACATAAGCAAATTTAGTAGATTGGCTAGTAATATTTCTGGTTTGGAACTGTGCCTCTACTTGGGCGAACCATATTGTTGGATCTTTCGGCCAGAAAGGTGGTAATTTGAGACTTACGGCTGCCAGTGGCACTGAAGTCTCAGGTGGTTTAGCCATAATTATCTAAACAAATTTATCAACAAATGTTAAATCATTTACTCCAGCGGCTAATCTTACTATAATTTGATCAGAAGTATTGTAACTGTGGAGTTTACAAATGCCTGGACCAACAAGGTTATAAATCTTAGCACCACGAATTGAAATTATATCAACAGTGAATGAACAATCCGTTAACTTAGGATACTTATTAAAATTGTGTGCTCTAGAATCGGCCAGAAATAAACATCGAATCATCACCAATTATTAATGAAGAATATTTCTTCCTTATGACTACAGTTAATAAATATACAGGTACAATTTAGTTTAAATGTCGGGATCACCAGTTATAGGGTGAATGGTTACTTTAAATTATTCTTACCCTACTTCTGCGTCTTTGGTGACTAACTGGCCTCCTGTTAACGATGTTATTACGCTGGTCCGTTACACTCCAGTCAAATAATGTGGTTTAATTTATTTACAAACTTATCTATAGTAATTATGCCTAGAGAAAATACCTAAAAGATTATGGTGTCCTCAAGCCAGAAGGTTGCTGTCTAGGAGTGGTTTACTGCCAATTCAGTTCCCAACCAGCCTTTGGACGACCATCTAAATACTAACCCTAAATAAGATATAACTAGCTAACATGCGGAGCTAACTTGTCTCTCTTGAAAGCTGGAGAAGAGTGTGTGAGTCTTTGCCTCCATGGGTTTTTATATGCCTATGTACGACAATTAAAGGATTAGGGTATGCTCTATGCATACACAAAAGAAGTTAACTAAATGCCTTTATATAACACTTGGGGTTTTTGGGCTCTTCCTAGCCAAAGTAGAGAGTCCATTGTGATTGTTCACAGTTGACATTCCAAGTACAGTTACACAAAAGGGGAAGGCAACAGCTGTTAATGGAATTTCACTACACATGCTAGAAAATGCTATACCACATTCCATGCATGTGGGCCTAATACCAGACACTCTGCAGGTGAACCAATAACCAATAGAAACTAGACTTAAATTTCTGTTATACAACAAAAACAAGGTGTTCGGCATGACGTTCAAATATGGGATGTTACTCATTGTCAGCTTGAATACATCAATTTGGTTTTAAGCTTGACCAAGCAATTGTAATACTGTGTATACAAATCTGGTAAAACTGCAACTTTAAGTCGAAGTCATGTTACAATTGATGACGTCTTTTATCAGGAAAACAAGCGTTAAATGTAATATATCGCGGCTTGAGCTCAATCTTGCAATTTACTATAGGAGCACAAAAATAATGCTCCAGTACATAATATTATTAAATTGGGCCCCACGAGTGCAAAACACAACATTGCAAATTTATTGTAAATTTGCAACGTGGTTGTAGATCGTTGTTACGTTATACGCATGTTTTCTGCTAGTATTAATAAGCACACGACAATTCCTTTTATCACCTTAGTGATGAAATGCCTTATATTCAGCGTACCCTGTCACCGATTAACGTTTTACAGCAAATCAAAGCAAATTGACCACGTCATTGACCACCATCATTGATGAAAAACAATGGAAAAGTGCACGCGTGTACGCGCTACGCACGACTCAAAGTGTGTCTTTGTTGGCCAACAAAAATGCTCACATTGGTGTTTGTGTAGACTAAAACGAGCCGATCTGTCACAGAGCAAGCCAATAATGCCAAAGAGCGTGGTAAAAGCATGACCATAATTTGATATAGCACCACCAGCTTTAGCAAAAGTTTTAAAAAGCACACGATCGAAAGCATAGCATCTGATTGTTAACGAGGTTTGCATGGACGGCTGTTTTAGAGACTAACAAAGCGTATTGTCAAAAGCAGGTTGCGCGAACCTTGAACAGAGACTAGACCACAAGTATGTTTGATGGACTTTGAACCTTGCGGATGATTTGCTCAACGTATACACACACACTACGTGATAAAAAAACAGTAAACTGTATGTTCGCGTAGTGTGTGTGTAGCCCGTGGTTTGACAGCGGGTCAATAAATACCCGTAATAATTGGTCAATATTTCAAATATTTGTATAAAAAAAGGAATGACGTCATCATGTTCTTTCTTTAGATTTACATAGTCAATATCACTGTCTTTCAACATGCCAAGTTTCAACTCAGTCGATCTTGTGGTTTTGTAAATACACGGCTTCAAAAAGTAAACCTTTAAGGCGATACCACGTGACACACGATGACGTCATCAATCTAAAACTTCACACGTTGTCTGCATGAAGGTCATTATGTATACCAATTTCGAAACGATTATCTTAAACTTCGCCACAGACATCTAGGAAAAGTGCATTTTTAATTGTTTTCAACCTGCCGTTAGAGGGCGCTCTTAACTTTTATGACGTCATTTGTCTTATTTTGTTAAACCAGACTCTTGCTCGACTATAACACCGTTAAAAAAAAATTCAAAAAGTGTGCCACTTTTAAATTACAAGGCACTTCCTTTTTCTTCCTGTTTCGACCGGAAGTAGAGGTCATGTGAGGTCACGCACACGACAAAAAATAAAGACCTATATGACCTAAGTATGATCCCGCATAAAACAACCGCCGGTCTCTTAAGTGTGATTTGTTACAGAATTTCAAAGATTAATTAATTTTTTTCTTCTAAAAACCTTGTAATTTGACACCTGATGACGTCATCATGACGTAAATGAAACGGTTTCGTCTCCTAATGGTTATCTAACTATGGTAGAAATTTCAAGTTTATACGAGCTTGGGAAGTGTGCTTTTGTTAGTGGACAATCGCGGGGGATAAGAAGAAGAAGAAGAAGTATTAACTAGACATAATTTTTTGTTGGAAACAAAAAAGAGGTGTTCGGTGTGACCTCGTGTTTCAAAGAAATGTTATAAACATGTCTGTGTATTAAATATTGTATACTTTTATAGAGTCTTTAGAATGGTGGTTCTAAAGATTTTACCAAACTTTTTGGATGTAACACATCCCAGCTTGAGTACATGCAAAGTTTTCATTTGATCACCAAAGTTGTTCTGTACATATAGATCTTGTAATACACTACCTTGGTGGTGACATAACATGAAAATCGATGACGTCGTGAAAACGTCACTCCACGTTATATCCTTGTAGGACCTTGCAAGTCTCATGCAAAATGAAATTTGACTATAGCTTGCTTTGTACTGAAGATATGTACCAATTGGTCAACATTTCTAAAATTTGTAAAAAAAAAATTGATGACGTAATCAAGTAGTCACTCTAGCTTTAAGTAGTCAATATAATCGTCTATCAACATGCCAAGTTTCAACTCAGTCAAACTTGTGGTTGTGTAGATACACAGCTTCAAAAAGTAAACCTTTAAGGCGATACCACGTGACACACGATGACGTCATCAATCTAAAACTTCACACGTTGTCTGCATGAAGGTCATTATGTATACCAATTTCGAAACGATTATCTTAAACTTCGCCACAGACATCTAGGAAAAGTGCATTTTTAATTGTTTTCAACCTGCCGTTAGAGGGCGCTCTTAACTTTTATGACGTCATTTGTCTTATTTTGTTAAACCAGACTCTTGCTCGACTATAACACCGTTAAAAAAAAATTCAAAAAGTGTGCCACTTTTAAATTACAAGGCACTTCCTTTTTCTTCCTGTTTCGACCGGAAGTAGAGGTCATGTGAGGTCACGCACACGACAAAAAATAAAGACCTATATGACCTAAGTATGATCCCGCATAAAACAACCGCCGGTCTCTTAAGTGTGATTTGTTACAGAATTTCAAAGATTAATTAATTTTTTTCTAAAAACCTTGTAATTTGACACCTGATGACGTCATCATGACGTAAATGAAACGGTTTCGTCTCCTAATGGTTATCTAACTATGGTAGAAATTTCAAGTTTATACGAGCTTGGGAAGTGTGCTTTTGTTAGTGGACAATCGCGGGGGATAAGAAGAAGAAGAAGAAGTATTAACTAGACATAATTTTTTGTTGGAAACAAAAAAGAGGTGTTCGGTGTGACCTCGTGTTTCAAAGAAATGTTATAAACATGTCTGTGTATTAAATATTGTATACTTTTATAGAGTCTTTAGAATGGTGGTTCTAAAGATTTGACCAAACTTTTTGGATGTAACACATCCCAGCTTGAGTACATGCAAAGTTTTCATTTGATCACCAAAGTTGTTCTGTACATATAGATCTTGTAATACACTACCTTGGTGGTGACATAACATGAAAATCGATGACGTCGTGAAAACGTCACTCCACGTTATATCCTTGTAGGACCTTCCAAGTCTCATGCAAAATGAAATTTGACTATAGCTTGCTTTGTACTGAAGATATGTACCAATTGGTCAACATTTCTAAAATTTGTTTAAAAAAAATTGATGACGTAATCAAGTAGTCACTCTAGCTTTAAGTAGTCAATATAATTGTCTATCAACATGCCAAGTTTCAACTCAGTCAAACTTGTGGTTGTGTAGATACACAGCTTCAAAAAGTAAACCTTTAATGCGATACCACGTGACACACGATGCGTCATCAATCTAAAACTTCACACATATGTTGTCTGCATGGTCATCATGTATACCAATTTCGAAACGATTATCATAAACTTCGCCACAGACATCTAGTAAAGTGTATTTTTAATTGTTTTCAACCTGCCGCTAGAGGGCGCTCTTGACTTTAATGACGTCACTTGTCTTATTTTTTTAAACCAGACTCTTGCTCGACTATAACACCGTTATCCACTTGATTACAATCCTAAAGATGTTATTCAAAATAATAAATAAAGCTGCCACACTTCCTGTGTATACGAATGCAACAATTAAAAAGTCGTTATTTATCGACAAAATTGGACCTGAGTATTTCCCTTCTTTTCTCAGTCTTATTTGCGGAAGTAGAGGTAACGTAATGTCTTACAAAAATAAGACCTAAATTAATTTGGTATAGGGTAAGTTGGGGTAAATGGAACACTTTAGACTTGATTTCAAGTCTGAGATCGCGGTTATTTCTCTGCATCAGCCCACAAAATTTCCCCCGCAGAATGGCTATCACGCGGTCTCAGCTCGCAATCTCAGACATGACCCCCTTGTGTATACGGGTATTCATTTATTCACAACTGACATTTACATAACAACACTATGCCAGAGAGATGGCCAATCAGGAGGCCACAAAACTCCTGTTGGTTGCGTCTATTCCCAATAGGTTATAATCACTTCAGCATTTTCTGTAAAATCGATTGAGTCATTGTTTTTTATTTTTATAGTACGTATGCTATTTCTAATTTATACATAAAATAATACTAGATGTATTATTAAAATATTGAAAAATAAACATAACAAATAACCTGATCCCTACTAGACGAAAAACTGTGTTCCCTTTATTTGAATGGAATCGTCTAATGATTTTCCCAACGTTTTTATTTATTTTGAATTTAAAAACTAGAATCACTTTGGGTTTTTTGTTTCCAAACTGTAAGTTGAATCACTGAGCAGAGGCAGATTAGTTACATGTCCATCAATGATGTATTTCTGTACTATATCCCGTGGTATAAACGGTCAAGTTTGAATGTGCATTTTATTGACGGCTTCTGGGATTCTGACCAATCAGAGTGTTCCGTCCACTTTTGGACTAATTCGCCATAGGGTGTGTACAAACCGAAAAACAATGTTCCCAAGTCTGTGATCGTAGGTTAAAGACGGAGGTTAATCCACAAGAGGGCGCTATTTCAGGCAATTATGTATTGGCTATCAGGTAGACTAAAAACCACGAGCACAGACTTGGAACCAAGTCTAGGAACACTTAAGCACTAAATCCCTGTTTGCGCTTTATGGGGCAATTGTGACTACGGTTTTTTGTATTCAGGTATTGGAAAATACATTTTAGAAAGTTTCTTGGAGCAATTAAATGTAAATTATGACATTATATTCTGAAGAGAGGCCCAAAATAACGAGGCTCTAAATGTTCCATTTACCCGGACTGATTGGGGTAAATATTTGTATGCACACAAAGACAATATTTGTATATTTTAGATAACATTTAATTGATAACATCATCTTAAAATTGTTGGAAAGTACTATTAACACTGTGTGTTGGTTATTCATAAAAGAAATTAAAACCAAACTCGTACCCAAGTCCATTACTCCAAAAATTAATGACCATAACAACTTACGCAAAGTATTTGTATTGGGTGGAAAAACGTAATGAAGAAAATGTTTCTCTTCAAATGATTGGGTTTTTTCTTTCCAAAATTACGTAAAAATAATCAGAAAACAGACAGGCTAAATCTCTTTTTTGAAAATGTGGTGGCTCTGAGAACAGCGGATTTGTTGGTTGATGGCAATTGTTTCACATCGGCGGGCCGGTCAGGTGTTTGCAGGCGGACAGCAAGCCCGAAGTCTTGAGGTCCCCTGAATGGTAACGGTCCCACGTCAGCTTGAATGTTGGCCCTTGTACTGCCTTGACCTGCTTCCGCTGGTATCCACTGTAGTTTGGACTCCTTTTTCAGCCGTACCTGCACAGTGACCAATAAATATAGTATTATTGTACGTTAGACGGTATGAATTGACTTGGGTATGAGTTGGCTTGGGTGCGAGTTGGCTTGGGTACGAATTGACACTTGGGTGCGAGTTGACTTGGGTGCGAGTTGACTTGGATGCAAGTTGACTTGGGTGCAAGTTGACTTGGGTGCGAGTTGACTTGGGTACGAGTCACCTGGGTACGAGTTCACTTGGGTACGAGTTAACCTGGGTATGAGTTCACATGGGTACGAGTTTACCTGGGTACGAGTTGACCCGTTTTGATTAAAGACACGTACACGTCATGGCCATAATTGTACTATACGACTGGCGTTCCAATACCCCATATGACTGGCGTTCCAATTACCCCATAAATAAACACGTCCCAAATATTTGTAATTTTTCAGGATTTCCTTGTGTATTTATTTTAATCTTTCACTATTAATTAGCTGTTATGCACCCTTTACTCATTATCCAAATCACTGATCAATGATCCTGAACTGTAGCCTCACAGAAGTACCCTTTAAAATGAAGCACCCTTGCCTGAAATAATTTTCCAAAATGGCCGCCCACACAATCATTGTTAACACAAAACATGTCATTTTGGAATAGATATAACAATAACAAATTATGTAATTTAACCATTCTTTCTGATAGGTCTACATCAACAATTTGTTTTTACTAAATCTTTTAAGCCTATGTTTATGTTTTACATTATTCAGCCATGCAAAACTCTGTCAATCGACAATTCTGAAGCCAGTTCCCACATCCCCATAAGCTAAGACAATAGCAGTTTATGCCTTGATTTCTCCCATACAAGCATTCAACAACATGACGACTTCAAATTTTAAGTTTAAGTTACTTAAGTTTTATAATAAGCATGACCAAATTGAACACTTACCTGTATGCAATGAACGTATGATTGACGAAAACCTCAGAAACAAGCTCCAGAATACACGATTTTACACTGTAAATGACTTCCAAACTACACACATCGTTTGTCAGGATTGCCAATAATTAGTAATTATTGAAACAAACAGAGGATGCTCGCAGGATGGGTCAGATTTACGGGGATATTTTCAGTAATAATACGACAAAGATCATTGAAACTGTCCTCCATCTTTGTTTGTTTGTTGTAAAGTATCTCCAGTAAGATTATGATCGCTACACACCAGATCGAATAGCCAAGAAAAAGGCCCACTGTTCCAATTACCCCACTGTTCCAATTACCCCCAGCCTACCCTAATCCCGCAAAAAGCAACCTACGGTCTCATGTCCGTGATTTGATATGAAAGTTCAAACATTACAAAATTAATATTTAAAAACCTTGTAATTTGACATCCGATGAAGTCATAATGATATCACTGCAGCGGTGTCATCTACCATATGCATCTTTAACTATGTGTGAAGATTACAGTTTATGCGAGCTTAGGAAGTGTCTTTTTTATTGGACAATCTTGAGGGAAAAGAAGACGACGAGATATAAATTCATGAAATGTTCAACTTTTGGTTAAAAAGCACACGATCAAAAGCCTAGCATTTGTTTGTTAACGAGGTTTGCATGTACGGCTGTTTTAGAGACTAACAAAGCGTATTGTCAAAAGCAGGTTGCGCGAACCTTGAACACAGACTAGACCACAAGCATGTTTGATGGACTTTGAACCTTGCTGATGATTTGCTCAACGTATACACACACACTACGTGATAAAAAACAGTAAACTGGTTTAGTTCGCGTAGTGTGTGTGTAGCCCGTGGTTTGACAGCGGGTCAATAAATACACGTAATAATTGGTCAATATTTCAAATATTTGTATAAAAAAACGGAATGACGTCATCATGTTGTTTCTTTAGATTTACGTTGTCACTATCACTGTCTTTCAACATGCCAAGTTTCAACTCAGTCGAATTTGTGGTTTTGTAGATACACGGCTTCAAAAAGTAAACCTTTAAGGCGATACCACGTGACACATGATGACGTCATCAATCTAAAACTTCACACATATGTTGTCTGCATAAAGGTCATTATATATACCAATTTTGAAACGATTATCATAAACTTCGCCACAGACATCTAGTAAAAGTGTATTTTTTACAGTTTTCAACCTGCCGCTAGAGGGCGCTCTTGACTTTTATGACGTCACTTATCTTATTTTGTTAAACCAGACTCTTGCTCGACTATAACACCGTTAAAAAAAACTTCAAAAAGTGTGCCACTTTTAAATTACAAGGCACTTCCTGTTTCTTCCTGTTTCGACCGGAAGTAGAGGTCATGTGAGGTCACGCACACGACAAAAAATAAAGACCTATATGACCTAAGTATGATCCCGCAAAAAACAACCGACGGTCTCTTAAGTGTGATTTGTTACAGAATTTCAAAGTTTAATTTTTTTTCTTTCTAAAAACCTTGTAATTTGACACCTGATGACGTCATCATGACGTAAATGAAACGGTTTCGTCTCCTAATGGTTATCTAACTATGGTAAAAATTTCAAGTTTATATGAGCTTGGGAAGTGTGCTTTTGTTAGCGGACAAGGGACGGCCAGAAGAAGAAGACGAAGTAAAAAAAAAAAAAAAAAACGAACAATAAGAAGAGGTGTTCGGAGCTACGCTCCGCTCCGAACACCTAAAAAAAAACGAACAATAACAAGAGGTGTTCCGTGCTGAGTGCACGAACACCTAACTAGACATAATTTTTTGTTGGAAACAAAAAAGAGGTGTTCGGTGTGACCTCGTGTTTCAAAGAAATGTTATAAACATGTCTGTGTATTAAATATTGTATACTTCTATAGAGTCTTTAGAATGGTGGTTCTAAAGATTTGACCAAACTTTTTGGATGTAACACATCCCAGCTTGAGTACATGCAAAGTTTCCATTTGATCACCAAAGTTGTTCTGTACATATAGATCTTGTAAAACACTACCTTGGTGGTGACATAACATGGAAATCGATGACGTCGTGAAAACTTCACTCCACGTTCTATCCTTGTAGGACCTTCCAAGTTTTTGGACAGCCATTGGATGGAAGTATAATTTTTCTTGATATGATCGGCTAGTTCCCTTTACTTGTTTTTATAATGATCACATATGAAATAATCGTGTACGATTTTTTCACAACAAACATTACATGTTTAGAATGATAGAAAATAAGAATTAAGTATTTGACGGGCGCGGGCATCGATCTGCATGCTAGTTCCATGGTAGTCGCTTTGGAATCAAAACCCAATATTTTTGAATGATTATCCACTTGATTACAATCCTAAAGATGTTATTCAAAATAATAAATATAGCTGCCACACTTCCTGTGTATACGAATGCAACAATTAAAAAGGCGTTATTTATCGACAGAATTGGACCTGAGTATTTCCCTTCTTTTCTCAGTCTTATTTGCAGGAAGAGAACAATATTAATCGGTCAAAAACTAAAGTATAACAAGGCACTTCCTGTTTCGACCGGATGTAGAGGTAACGTAATGTCACGCACACAATACAAAAATAAAACCTAATTAAAAATAATCATCTTTTGTTAAAGCCAAATTTGAAAACTGATGACGTCATTTATGACGTTAGATAAGTTCTTATCGATACATTGGTATTTAGTTATGTGCTTTAAATTGTAATTGAAAAACGAAGGTGAACTTACAAAACGTATTGTCAGCAAAAGAGTACAATATTTAGTTTATTTGAAAGGGCAGAGGGTCAATAATGTCCTTTCATACAGAGCAACATTAATTTTTCGAATTTCCCTTTCATCTTGGTTGCACATCTTAAAACGAGCGTTTGAATTACTATCATGTATGCCACTCACTGAAGTTTTTTATTTTCCAATGGATAGGCTATTGATTCTTTATTTATTAATAAATCCGACTGTGCAAATCATGTTGACATTATTAAGTTACAATTCTTATAAGTTTTAACAGGTTTTCAAATACTGTGATTTGGCTTCTCATGTATCGGTGCATGATACTTTGATTGTTCAATACTGATTGATGATGTCGTTAAAATAAGTCGAGCATAGTGTGAGCTATTGGTTGCATTTTGTAAAACAGCTTGCTTGATTTTTAGACATTTGTCTTCATACAGAACGGTTTGTTAAATTTATAAAATTGAAAGAAAAGACACTTGTTTTAAAAAATTATGCAAGATAAAGGCAAGTCATGAAGACGGCAGTTTTAGCTTCTCGTGAATTTTAACTAATTAAATATTATTAATGAGTTAATAACTATTTCTACCTGTATGGTGCATCATACACTCGGCAAGGAATTAGGGGATGGAACACAACAATGATTATGAAATCTTTCACTGGAGACCATTCGGGTACTGGATGTGTTGTATATTCTGAAGATGAAAAAAACAATTATATACAAAGTATGACTCAAAGCAATGTAAGTCAAGCTGAAACTGCTCAATTTCATAACATTCAAGACTTACTAAAATTCAAGACTTACAAAATTTCATGATTTTATAATAATAATAATAATAATAATTTATTGAATTTATATTGCGCTCAACAATACAACATATCACTATCAGAGTAAAGAAATTACGCAAGAAAAAATTAGTGGAAGGTGCACATCTTGTTTTTGATGTGAACGACTTATAAACGAAACCTTATTAGTGGAAACTTTATCGAAGGGTTTTCAAATAATTATGTCATAATACAAAGTTGACGAAAAACATTCATCAGTCTGATCATTTTCTGACTATAGTGACACAGCCAACAATCATACCAATCCCTCCATTGCCCAATCCTATCTCTTCGACGTTCATACTAAACGTTCCTTGGTTTTAAAACCATTTCACCAACGTCACCACTTGATGATACAGGATAAACTTTATAACGTAATTGTGCATTAAATAAAAGAATCATTTTGAAAAGCATTGATGTTCACACAAAAACTTACCGTTTTAGTCCCGTGTAGCAACGAAAGACAGGCCGTTAGCAGGGTCTGAAGCACCCTTCACGATCCGATGACACATCCTTCCTTCTCGGAGTGTGATCAAAACATAACCAATGTTCGTCCTTTTCTGCTTGCATTTTCTCACAAAATTAATAGTCATATGAAACACTGAAGTAGGTGGCCATCTCAGCGAAACTTCGTCTTTAATTCCATTTTGATCATTAAGCAACGAGAAGGGCGAATAGGGGAACAATTAGACGCTGAATATGAGCGGAATTCAGATCTATAATGTCAGTACGCCATTGATAAGTTGTAAGTATACGATACCTGTGGCGTGCAACTGTACACACACCAGCATGCAATACACTACACAGTCTTCGTGGACTGCTCAATGTCTTCAATGTCGCAGTGTATTACACGTGGCGGTGTGCTTCTGCGAGTTGATATCGTAGGACGCCCTGTATTCAGGGCGTTCCTGAAATCGAGGCAAATCTTTTACCTCTCTGCGCGTGATGTAAACAGTCCCTAGATACAATTTTTGTGGTTTGACTTGCCAAGCAAAGAGTCTCCTCTCCTTTGACCAAAACTTAGAAACATGTAAGGCTCCACTGGTTAGTTGCACTTGTAAATGCAAAAAGTTGTGGTATTTTAGGCATTTCTGCAAGGTACAAAAATAATTATGTCATAAAAAAATAATTATGCCATAAAAAAAAATTCCCACCGAAAAAGTTTCATCAAACACTTTTTCAATTCACAATTCACGATGATCAAATCATGTGACTGAACATTCTGCTGAGCATTCTGGGGGAAAAATACAGAGGCTTAAAGAAGCCACGTGCCTTATATCATTTTCTAATAGTCTGGATAATTTTTTTTTGTAACACTCTATCATTTTTGTTATTAATATTAAAATTTTAACATCAGCTTTGTGATTCGATTATCACTGTTTAATTATATGCTTTATTATAAATGTTAAGAAACATAAAAAGACACAAAACTAAATAAAAATAAGATTTGAAAGCCAAGAATTATTTACATATTTGTTATTATTATTATTTTTTTTTTTTAGTTTTTGAAAAATACCATGGTTATTTTTAAGACTAAATAAAAAATATGTTGAATAAAAGGAAGAAAACTGCTGGCTATAGAGTCATACACTAAGTCTCACAGAACACTTGTAGTCACTGCATATGTTTCTTCCACATATGGCTTCACCCGGACACCATACTTTCTTGTTTGCATCGAAAACAGGTCAAACTCAAAACAAATGGGACGCTATTGAAGTCATCGAAGATCGGTGCGTGGTGTGAAAGTTTCAATGTCCATCACGTTTTAATATATGTTTGCATATTTCTTATAAACAAAGGAAGGTAATTAGGGCATCAGTTGATTATGGAATATTATTATTTTTTTTTTCAATTCAAAGAAAAAGGCATACTACATCGAAAACCGGACAGGGGAGGATACATTGGTTTTTGGACGGCCATTGGATGGAAGTATAATGTTTCTTAATATGATCGGCTGGTTCCCTTTATGATCACATATGAAATAATCGTGTACGATTTTTTTCACAACAATGCTTACATGTTTAGAATGATAGAACATAAGAATCAAGTGTTTGACGGGCATCGATCTGCATCCCGGCAAATTTTCATGGTAGTCGCTTTGGAATCAAAACCCAATATTTTTGAATGATTATCCACTTGATTACAAGCCTAAAGATGTTATTCAAAATAATAAATGAAGTTGCCACCATTCCTGTGTCTATGAATGCAACAAAACATCAGCAGCTAGCTCGTGACCGTAGTTTTTATCTAGTGCCCTCTGTGTAAAGGCCGCGCTGATGTTTACACATCCCAGCATAAATACTGACTTGCAAAGTTTAAGCTTGATGCCAAAGTTGTTCTGTACGTATTAGATCTTGTAAAACACTACCTTGGTGGTAATATAACTTGAAAATTGATGACGTCATGCAGACGTCATCACTTCATATTTTATAAATTCATTACCTTTCAAGTTTCAAAAGCCTAGCATTTGTTTGTTAACGAGGTTTGCATGGACGGCTGTTTTAGAGACTAACAAAGCGTGTTGTCAAAAGCAGGTTGCGCGAACCTTGAACAGAGACTAGACCACAAGCTTGTTTATTGGACTTTGAACCTTGTGGTTGATTTTCCCATCGGTTTAGAACACGTTGTGTGAGTGTATCCTGTGGTTTAACAGCGGGTCAATAAATACCCGTAATAATTGGTCAATATTTCAAATGTTTGTATAAAAAAAAGGAATGACGTCATTAAGTAGTCAATATAACTGTCTATCAACATGCCAAGTTTCAACTCAGTAAAACTTGTGGTTTTGTAGATACACAGCTTCAAAAAGTAAACCTTTAATGCGATACCACGTAACACATAATGACGTCATCAATCTACAAATTCACACATATGTTGTCTGCAAGAAGGTCATTATGTATACCAATTTTGAAACGATTATCATAAACTTCGCCACAGACATCTAGTAAAAGTGTATTTTTAACTGTTTTCAACCTGCCGCTAGAGGGCGCTCTTGACTTTTATGACGTCACTTGTTTTTTTTTTTAAACCAGACTCTTGCTCGACTATAACACCGTTAAAAAAAACTTCAAAAAGTGTGCCACTTTTAAATTACAAGGCACTTCCTGTTTCTTCCTGTTTCGACCAGAAGTAGAGGTCATGTGAGGTCATGCACACGACAAAAAATAAAGACCTATATGACCTAAGTATGATCCCGCATAAAACAACCGACGGTCTCTTAAGTGTGATTTGTTACAGAATTTCAAAGATTAATTTATTTTTTTCTAAAAACCTTGTAATTTGACACCTGATGACGTCATCATGACGTAAATAAAACGGTTTCGTCTCCTAATGGTTATCTAACTATGGTAAAAATTTCAAGTTTATATGAGCTTGGGAAGTGTGCTTTTGTTAGCGGACAAGGGACGGCCAGAAGAAGAAGACGAAGTAAAACTAGACATAATTTTTTGTTGGAAACAAAAAAGAGGTGTTCGGTGTGACCTCGTGTTTCAAAGAAATGTTATAAACATGTCTGTGTATTAAATATTGTACACTTCTATAGAGTCTTTAGAATGGTGGTTCTAAAGATTTGACCAAACTTTTTGGATGTAACACATCCCAGCTTGAGTACATATGCAAAGTTTCCATTTGATCACCAAAGTTGTTCTGTACATATAGATCTTGTAAAACACTACCTTGGTGGTGACATAACATGAAAATCGATGACGTCGTGAAAACGTCACTCCACGTTATATTCTTGTAGGACCTACCAAGTCTCATGCAAAATGAAATTTGACTATAGCTTGCTTTGTACTGAAGATATGTACCAATTGGTCAAAATTTCTAAAATTTGTTTAAAAAATTTGATGACGTCATCAAGTCGTCACTCTAGCTTTAAGTAGTCAATATAACTGTCTATCAACATGCCAAGTTTCAACTCAGTCAAACTTGTGGTTTTGTAGATACACAGCTTCAAAAAGTAAACCTTTAATGCGATACCACGTGACACATGATGACGTCATCAATCTAAAAATTCACACATATGTTGTCTGCAAGAAGGTCATTATGTATACCAATTTTGAAACGATTATCATAAACTTCGCCACAGACATCTAGTAAAAGTGTATTTTTAATTGTTTTCAACCTGCCGCTAGAGGGCGCTCTTGACTTTTATGACGTCACTTGTCTTATTTTTTTAAACCAGACTCTTGCTCGACTATAACACCGTTAAAAAAAACTTCAAAAAGTGTGCCACTTTTAAATTACAAGGCACTTCCTGTTTCTTCCTGTTTCGACCGGAAGTAGAGGTCATGTGAGGTCACGCACACGACAAAAAATAAAGACCTATATGACCTAAGTATGATCCCGCATAAAACAACCGCCGGTCTTTTAAGTGTGATTTGTTACAGATTTTCAAAGATTAATTTATTTTTGTCTAAAAACCTTGTAATTTGACACCTGATGACGTCATCATGACGTAACTGAAACGGTTTCGTCTCCTAATGGTTATCTAACTATGGTAGAAATTTCAAGCTTATATGAGCTTGGGAAGTGTGCTTTTGTTATCGGACAAGGGACGGCCAGAATCTGAAGAAGTAAAAAAAAACAAAAACGAACAATAACAAGAGGTGTTCGTCGCTACGCTCCGCTCCGAACACCTAAAAAAACTTAACGTGTTTGTGACAACAAACACTAGGTGTTCGGGGATCGCTGGGGTCAGTGCTGTGTCAATGCGTGAGCTATTTCATTAAGTTGAACTTTGGTGCTATTTCATTAAGTTGAACTTTGGTGCTATTACTGTTTTGAGGTGCGTAACAAACTACACACTTAAAGCAAAAGTTAAAAAAAATAATGCGTTAGCTATAGGCCTATCATTGATTTGCCGAAAACAATGTTGATAGCTTTTGAAATTACAAAGATTGTAAAGTGTAAATCTGCTACGTTTATACGTTTATACACAGGAAATAAAGGCAACTCAAAATATGAAATTCTCAAAATATGAAATTTTTTAATTTTTGTAATAATAAACTTTTGTTTAGCCAGATATGAAAACCGATGACATCATTCTGAAGTTAGAAAAGTTTTTATCGACAAAGGTATTTAAATATGTGCCAAGTGGAAAACAAAGATGAACTTACAAAAAATATAAGCAAAAGAGTACATTATTTAGAAAGGGCAAAGGGTCCATTGTCAGTTCATAGTCATACAGAGGAACATTTTTCCCACTTCCCCTTCATCTTGGCCACAGATCTTGAAACGAGCCTTTGAATGATACACAAGTACAACTTTTAAGTATTATGTATTCCATTCAATGTAGTTTATTTATTTTTCGATGGTTTTTCGAATCTTTATTGATTAATAAAAAAACACTATTTTATGCTATTCATGTTGACATTATTAAGTAACATTTCTGAAAAGTTTTTAACAGGGTTTAAAAAACAGTGAGTTGGATACTCAATAAGTATCAGTGCATGAATCATTGATTGTTCTAAACATATGCACTGACGATGATGTCATTAAAAAAAAGTCAAGTATGAGCTACGGTTGCATGTTTTAAAATAGCTTGTTTGATTTTTAGACATTGATTGTCATACAGAACGGTTTGTTAAATTTAGATTAAAAGAAAAGACTTTTGTTTATGATAATTATGCAAGGCAAAGACAAAGCTTGTGGACGGCAAGTCTAAGCCTCTCTTGAATTTATTCTAATAACATAATGAGTTATTAACTGATGCACCATAGAGGTTGATCTACCTCTATGGGGCATCATACACTACAACAACGGGTGTGAAACTTTCACTGTACACCTTTCAGGCACTGGATGCACTGATGATGTCTAAAAAATAAGTCAAGTATGAGCTATTGGTTGCATTTTAAAAAATAGATTGCTTGATTTTTAGCTATGATCTTTATACAGAACGGTTTGTTAAATTTTTAGGATATTGAAAGAAATGGCAAGTCATGAAGACGGCAAGTCTAAGCCTCTCGTGAATTTTGACTAATAACATAATTAGTTGAGTACTATTTCTACCTGTATATGGTGCATACTCAGCGAGGAAATTAGGAATGCAACACAACAACGAGTAGGAAATCTTTCACTTGGAGAGACCATTTGGGTACTGGATGTGCTGTATTCTGAAGAAGAAAAAAACAATTATAAACAAAGTAAGACTGACGGAAAATTAAGTCAAGCGGAAACTGTTCAAATAAATACAATTTAAGACCTAACAAAAATATTTTATCATTGTATAATAATACTAATAATTTATTGAATTTATATTCCACTCTATCCAGGACCAATAATATTATTAGAGTAATTTGTTAGTGGAAGGTGCACATACTGTTTTTAAAGTTGACTTATGAACAAAAGATTATAAGAAAAATACGAAAGCCCATTAGCGCCACAAAAAAAATTAAAAATCCGTTATTACGGATTTGAATCCGTTATTACGGATTAGCAATCCGTTATTACAGATTAGCAATCCGTTATTACGGATTCGCAATCCGTTATAACGGATTCGCAATACGGATTCGCAATCCGTTATTACGGATTCATAATACGTTAATTACGGATTCCTCGAGGATCTCTCGATGGCGCTATTTGCGTTGGACAGATGGTTTATTCTGCCTAACTTTTATTAAGCCCAAAGGACGACTCGCAATCCGTTATTACAGATTCATAATACGTTATTACGGATTCACTCGAGGATCCCTCGATGGCGCTATTTGCGTTGGACAGATGGTTTATTCTGCCTAACTTTTATTAAGCCCAAGGACGACGTGTTCATAATTTTATGTTTCATTAGTTTTGTTTAAGTAACTGCAAATCTACGAAAGCCCATTAGCGCCACAAAAAAAGAAAAATCTAATTCGTTATTACGAATTCGAATTTGTTATTACGGATTCGCAATCAGTTATTACGGATTCGCATTCCGTCATTACGGATTCGCAAACCGTTATTACGGATTCGCAATTCGTTATTACGGATTCGCAAACCGTTATTACGGATTCACTCGAGGATCTCTCGATGGCGCTATTTGCGTTGGACAGTAATGGTTTATTATATTTATTATAATATACTTTTAAACATCTTTCCAACCATCCTATTCATTTCAATTCACTTCATAACAAACGCTTTTTATAAGATAGTGGGATAGGTCCGGCCTTTCTTAAACCACGTGTTTTTTCCGTAAAGACACAAAGTCAAATTTCAACGGTTAGAACTGTGTATTTGTAAACATGCACTTCAACTTAGTTCAATATTTTGCTGTAGTAGTGGTTCGTGTACAATGGTTGCGGTCAGTCTGGTTGCAGTGACTCGATTTGCAGTTACTTCATGTACTTAAACAAAAATAATGAAACATAAAATTATGAACACGTCGTCCTTTGGGCTTAATAAAAGTTAAGGCAGAATAAACCATTACTGTCCAACGCAAACGCCATCAAGGGATCCTCGAGTGAATCCGTAATAACAGATTGCGAATCCGTAATAACGGATTGCGAATCCGTAATAACGGATTGCGAATCCGTAATAACGGATTGCGAATCCGTAATAACGGATTGCGAATCCGTATTGCGAATCCGTAATAACCGATTGCGAATCCGTAATAACCGATTGCGAATCCGTAATAACGGATTGCGAATCCGTAATAACGGATTGCGAATCCGTAATAACGGATTGCGAATCCGTAATAAGGGATTGCGAATCCATAATAACGGATTGGGAATCCGTAATAACGGATTGCGAATCCGTAATAACGGATTCGAATCCGTAATAACGGATTTGATTTTTTTTTTGTGGCACTAATGGGCTTTCGTACAAATCGAGTCACCGCAACCATTGTACACTTAATGAACCACTACTATGTACAGCAAAATATTTAACTAAGTTGAAGTGCATGTTTACAAATACACAGTTCTAACCGTTGAAATTGTAATAACTTTGTGGGTCTTTACGGGGAAAAAACGTGGTTTAAGAAACTGAAAGGCCGGACCTATATCCCTCTATCATATAAAAAGCGTTTGTTATGAAGTGAATTGAAATGAATATGGTTGGAAAGATGTTTAAAAATATAATCAATATAATAAACCATTACTGTCCAACGCAAATAGCGCCTTCGAGGGATCATCGAGTGAATCCGTAATAACGGATTGCGAATTCGTAATAACGGATTGCGAATCCGTAATAACGGATTGCGAATCTGTAATAACGGATTGCGAATCCGTAATAACGGATTGCGAATCCGTAATAACGGATTGCGAATCCATAATAACGGATTCGAATCCGTAATAACGGATTTGATTTGTTTTTTCTTTGTGGCGCTAATGGGCTTTCGTAGAAAAACCTTGATCGCAGGGTTTTTAAATATTCATGTCATAATACAAGAGTTGACGGAAAACATTCATCAATCTCGCCCTTCGCGAGCCGGTGTCAAGTCCGTGCTTCTCGGTATTATGCGAACAAAACATAACGCCAATGTTGGTCTTTTCTGCTTGCATTTTCTCACATAATTACAAGTCATACGAATCACTGAAGCAAGAGATCATCTCAGTAAAACTTCGTCTTCAATTCCATATTGATCATTAAGCCATGAGAAGGGCGAATAGGGGAACAATTAGACACCGAATTTGAGCAGATCAGGTCTACATGTGTACGAAGCTTACCGTTTAAAGTCCCGGTCCTACTCGCCCTTCGCGAGCCGGTGTCAAGTCCGTGCTTCTCGGTGTGTGAACAAAACATAACGCCAATGTTGGTCTTTTTCTGCTTGCATTTTCTCACATAATTACAAGTCATACGAATCACTGAAGCAGGTGGTCATCTCAGTGAAACTTCGTCTTCAATTCCATTTTGATCATTAAGCCATGAGAAGGGCGAATAGGGGAACAATTAGACGCTGAATATAAGCGGTATTTAGATCTATAATCTTAATAGTACGCCATTGATAATCTTGAACTACGTTGTACATACGGTAGCAGAAAAAACGAGCCGCTCGCGCTGGTCTTTTTTCGTGCGTGATATCCGGGCCGGGGGTGCCGCGGTGCGCCTTGACTAAAGGCTAGCTTCCCGCCACATGAAACAACAATGACGACACTGAACTGCAGCTTGCATCAGTTTCAACGTTATGTGTACATAATGTTTTGTCAATCAAAGTGGGGGGGGGGGGGGGGGGGGTACGAGTGGGTAGTTGCTCTTCATTGTCCGGTTTTGACCATATATTAAGGTCAAAATGTTGTCATGTCTGTGTTCAGAAGTTTGAGCACGACTAACGTTCTACACCCCGATACAAAAATTATGCTGAAATGATCAGTAGTTTTAAAGATATATATAAGATAGGATAATAAGAAATTTTCAACTTCCGATTTTAACTGGAAGTAAGTTCAAATGTTGGACGGGTTCTGTGTAGCGTTTGTCGAACTTTAAATGAGCTATCCGATGATGTGTAGATTATAAAAAACAAACAAATGGTTCATGAGTTATGCTTTTTACAAATATTAAACTTTGATTTATTATAATTCGATGCCCGATGACGTCATCATGACGTAAATAGGTTTGTGTCGTCTTGATAGTGAGGTTCAACTATCTGTTGAGTTTCATTGTTCAATTCAATCTCAATCTTGAGTTATTCCGTAGATAAGCTCGAAAGTGTTTTTTGAAGAAAAAAAACAAAGGCGAACTTCGACCTAGGGTAACGACCCAGAAGTTAAGGTCATGTGATTTTGGCGTTAACTTTTCAATTGTTGCCCGTGTCTTCATCTATCATATGCCCAAATATGAATACTGTAGTTGTAATATTCAGAGACATACAGGCATTGGCATGAGGGCACTTTTCGAGCTAAAATGGCTTGTAACTTGACACCTGGTGACGTAATCGTGACGTCACAACTTACTCGGCTTCTCCTAGTTATGTTCTAACTTCACATGAAGTTTCAAGTTGATCAAAGATTCGGAAGTATGCGTTTGCTTGCGGACAAAGCTCGCTGAGAAGAATAAGCAAAACAAAGAAGAGAAAAAAAAAAAAACCGAACAAAAACAAAGAGTTGTTCGGTCTGTAACCGAACACCTAAAAAAAAAAAACCGAACAAAAACAAAGAGTTGTTCGGTCTGTAACCGAACACCTAAAAAAAAAAAACGAACAATAACAAAGAGTTGTTCGGTCTGTAACCGAACACCTAAAAAAAACCCGAACAAAAACAAAGAGTTGTTCGGTCTGTGGACCGAACACATAATAACAAGAGGTGTTCCGTGCTGAGTGCACGAACACCTAAAAAGTAAGAAAAACCGGAACAAAAACAAGAGGTGTACCGGGCTGAGTGCCCGAACACCTAATAAAATAACAATGGGGAAGAGGAGGAATCCCATCTGTAACAGTAGGCCTATAATATGTTTTACGGCCCACACACCAACGGGGGGAATCGATACGGCGCGCTGCCCATGGTCAATACCGTGTCTCAGCCGCGCAATTTGATTTGTGTGTGTCGGAAGACTTCAGTTCGCACATTGCGCACGCGCATTTTCACAGATTGCGCCCAACAACGTTTTTAGCAAACTTTGCATGTTTTTGCAAATTTGACTGGATATTTTTTGGAGAACTTTTAGTATAGTGTTTAGTATGTCTACAACTCACAAAATATACCTTCAAAAAGTAGACCCACGGGGGTCGGAACGGAAATCATTTTCCAGGCATCTTTTCGTTTACACCGTACGGCCTAAAAGGACAATCATCAAATCGGAGGAAACTCTTTGGGGAATGACGTTGCTAAGTTTTTGTAAAACCATGGGAAGGGATAAGAAATAGAAGACGTAATGTTTACCTTTATAAAATGCTCCGTCTAGAACTTGTTAAGTCAGTCTAGTCTGACAATAATAATTCGATTCGTTTCTTGTACATTGTATCTATATTGTGTATCAACGAGATTTCGGAGCGTGACCCCTCTTTCAATATTATGAAATAAGCGTGTACGTGGCTGTCGATTTCGTGTGTTGAAAATGTTCTCTTGTCAAAAATACCCATAGATTTCTAGAGAAGAGTTTGTCCATGCAGTGTGGCTGACGGATTTTGACATACCGGCTGACCCTTACAAGTTACACTATGAAAATCTTTGCCGTGAAAATACAATGAAACAACATTTGTACGTGAATTTGCCGTGAAATAATTGTTTATAAATACAAATCGCGAAACTTGCGTGTTTTGAAATCTCAATGCCTAATTTCTGCCTAAATATTGGGAATTTCTTCGACAAAAATGTCTATAGATTCGTGATTTGAGGATTGGTTCTGTAGAGCTTCTTTTTCACTGACATCCGATCGTGATTCAACGATCGGTGTTCGACGACGACGACGCACATTGGGAAAACCCAAGGCTGTGTACAGTCCGGAATCCATAGGCCTCGCCACACAGTGCAGCTATGTTTTACTTGGCTCGTGAACGTGTATTGAGTTATAGCCAATTCAAGCTACCGACGGCCGGCCGGCCGTGCACGTGGCCGTGCCGCGTGCAGAGACAGCGTGTACGTACCCAAGGCATAATAAATACACAAATTTAGGAAAGACGTGACACAAAACAAAATAGTTATCCAAAAACGTTTATTTCACTTCAAAATCTTCAAAACTTCATATTTAAATGTTGGATAGTGAAAGGTTCAAAAATCAATTTGCCAAAGTCGGAGATTTTTAAATGTCGGAACTGAAAAAAGACGGGTTTTCAAAGAGGCCAGCTTATTAAAGTTATGAAATAATGGAGACATTTATGATTGACTACTTACCCGTCTTTGCTTGCTTACTTACAATTACATCGTAAAATATCAAACGAACATTTTAAACTTGTGTCTGACCTGTGTCCCAGTTTTTAAATTATTGTTTTTCATTTAATATTAATGAGAAAAGTTGGACAATAACTTTCTGAAGAAAAAGTGTGTCTATTGATACAGTCAGTTATTTTGACTTTTTCAATTCAATTTTATTTTATTTTATTTTTTTTAGGGGGGGGGGGGGCATACACTTGATGCAAAGTTAAACATTTGAAGCTGATTTTGGTGTGTTTACTTAATAATGAACCAAGTATAACATTCACAGTTGTAAGTTAAACTAGACTTAACGTGTTTGTGACAACAAACACTAGGTGTTCGGGTATCGCTGGTGGGCTCACTGCTGTTTTAATGCGTAAGCTGTATCATTGAATCGCTGAAAACAATCCTGATAGCTTTTGAAATATTAGAGAAAGTAAAGAAAGTAAAGAAATAAAGGGCTGCTAAAAATTTTATTAATTTTATAAATAACAACCTTTTGTTTAGCCAAATTTGAAAACCTATGACATCATTATGAAGTTAGAAAGTTTTTAGCGAGACATAGGCATTTAAATATGTGCCAAGCGGAAAACAAAGATGAACTTACAAAAAATATAAGCAAAAGAGTACATTACAAAAAATATAAGCAAAAGAGTACATTATTTAGATTATTTTGAAAGGGCAAAGGGTCCATTGTCAGTTCATAGTCATACCATGGAGGTAGGAAAAGACAGAGGAACATTTTTCCCACTTCCCCTTCATCTTGGCCACAGATCTTGAAACGAGCCTTTGAATGACACACAAGTACAACTTTTAAGTATTATGTATTCCATTCAATGTAGTTTATTTATTTTTCAATGGTTTTTCGAATCTTTATTGATTAATAAAAAAAACACTATTTTATGCTATTCATGTTGACATTATTAAGTAACATTTCTGAAAAGTTTTTAACAGGGTTTAAAAAACAGTGAGTTGGATACTCAATAAGTATCAGTGCATGAATCATTGATTGTTCTAAACATATGCACTGACGATGATGTCATTAAAACAAGTCAAGTATGAGCTACGGTTGCATGTTTTAAAATAGCTTGTTTGATTTTTAGACATTGATTGTCATACAGAACGGTTTGTTAAATTTAGAATATTAAAAGAAAAGACTTTTGTTTATGATAATTATGCAAGGCAAAGACAAAGCATGAGGACGGCAAGTCTAAGCCTCTTGAATTTATTCTAATAACATAATGAGTTATTAACTGATGCACCATAGAGGTAGATCTACCTCTATGGGGCATCATACACTACAACAACGGGTGTGAAACTTTCACTGTACACCTTTCAGGCACTGGATGCACTGATGATGTCTAAAAAATAAATCAAGTATGAGCTATTGGTTGCATTTTTAAAAATAGATTGCTTGATTTTTAGCTATGATCTTTATACAGAACGGTTTGTTAAATTTAGGATATTGAAAGAAAAGGCAAGTCATGAAGACGGCAAGTCTAAGCCTCTCGTGAATTGTGACTAATAACCTAATTAGTTGAGTACTATTTCTACCTGTATATGGTGCATACTCAGCGAGGAAATTAGGAATGCAACACAACAACGAGTAGGAAATCTTTCACTTGGAGAGACCATTTGGGTACTGGATGTGCTGTATTCTGAAGAAGAAAAAAACAATTATAAACAAAGTAAGACTTTCGGAAAATTAAGTCAAGCGGAAACTGTTCAAATAAATACAATTTAAGACCTAACAAAAATATTTTGTCATTGTATAATACTACTAATAATTTATTGAATTTATATTCCACTCTATTCAGGACCAATAATATTATTAGAGTAATTTGTTAGTGGAAGGTGCACATACTGTTTTTAAAGTTGACTTATAAACAAAAGATTCTTAGAAAAAAGCCCATTAGCGCCACAACAAAAATTTTTAAATCCGTTATTACGGATTCGAATCCGTTATTACGGATTAGCAATCCGTTATTACGGATTCGCAATCCGTTATTACGGATTCGCAATCCGTTATTACGGATTCGCAATCCGTTATAACGGATTCGCAATACGGATTCGCAATCCGTTATTACGGATTCATAATACGTTAATTACGGATTCACTCGAGGATCTCTCGATGGCGCTATTTGCGTTGGACAGATGGTTTATTCTGCCTAACTTTTATTAAGCCCAAAGGACGACTCGCAATCCGTTATTACAGATTCATAATACGTTATTATGGATTCACTCGAGGATCCCTCGATGGCGCTATTTGCGTTGGACAGATGGTTTATTCTGCCGAAATTTTATTAAGCCCAAGGACGACGTGTTCATAATTTTATGTTTCATTAGTTTTGTTTAAGTAACTGCAAATCTACGAAAGCCTATTAGCGCCACAAAAAAAGAAAAATCTAATCCGTTATTACGAATTCGAATCCGTTATTACGGATTCGCAATCAGTCATTACGGATTCGCAATCTGTCATTACGGATTCGCAATCCGTCATTACGGATTCGCAATCCGTCATTACGAATTCGCAATCCGTCATTACGGATTCGCAATCCGTCATTACGGATTCGCAATCCGTTATTACGGATTCGCAATCCGTTATTACGGATTCACTGGAGGATCCCTCGATGGCGCTATTTGCGATGGACAGTAATGGTTTATTATATTTATTATATTCTACTTTTAAACATCTTTCCAACCATCCTATTCATTTCAATTCACTTCATAACAAACGCTTTTTATAGGATAGTGGGATAGGTCCGGCCTTTCTTAAACCACGTGTTTTTTCCGTAAAGACACAAAGTCAAATTTCAACGGTTAGAACTGTGTATTTGTAAACATGCACTTCAACTTAGTTCAATATATTTTGCTGTAGTAGTGGTTCGTGTACAATGGTTGCGGTCAGTCTGGTTGCGGTGACTCGATTTGCAGTTACTTCATGTACTTAAACAAAAATAATGAAACATAAAATTATGAACACGTCGTCCTTTGGGCTTAATAAAAGTTAGGCAGAATAAACCATTACTGTCCAACGCAAACGCCATCGAGGGATCCTCGAGTGAATCCGTAATAACAGATTGCGAATCCGTAATAACAGATTGCGAATCCGTAATAACGGATTGCGAATCCGTAATAAGGGATTGCGAATCCGTAATAACGGATTGCGAAGCCGTAATAACGGATTGCGAAGCCGTAATAACGGATTCGAATCCGTAATAACGGATTTGATGGGTTTTTTTGTGGCGCTAATGGGCTTTCGTACAAATCGAGTCACCGCAACCATTGTACACTTAATGAACCACTACTATGTACAGCAAAATATTTAACTAAGTTGAAGTGCATGTTTACAAATACACAGTTCTAACCGTTGAAATTGTAATAACTTTGTGGGTCTTTACGGGAAAAAAACGTGGTTTAAGAAACTGAAAGGCCAGACCTATATCCCTCTATCATATAAAAAGCGTTTGTTATGAAGTGAATTGAAATGAATATGGTTGGAAAGATGTTTAAAAATATAATCAATATAATAAACCATTACTGTCCAACGCAAATAGCGCCTTCGAGGGATCATCGAGTGAATCCGTAATAACGGATTGCGAATCCGTAATAACGGATTGCGAATCCGTAATAACGGATTGCGAATCCGTAATAACGGATTGTGAATCCGTAATAACGGATTGTGAATCCGTAATAACGGATTGCGAATCTGTAATAACGGATTGCGAATCCGTAATAACGGATTGCGAATCCGTAATAACGGATTGCGAATCCATAATAACGGATTCGAATCCGTATTTGATTTGTTTTTTCTTTGTGGCGCTAATGGGCTTTCGTAGAAAAACCTTGATCGCAGGGTTTTTAAATATTCATGTCATAATACAAGAGTTGACGGAAAACATTCATCAATCTGACACACAGCCAAAAATCATGCCCGTTTCCAATTGCCCAATTTTACCTCTTCGTTCGAGGACCATGGTTCGACAATCATACTAAAACGTTCCTTAATACTTAGTTTAAAAACGTCACCAAAGTTGCCACTTGATGATTAAGGGTAAACTTTATAACAAAACTGTGCATTAAATAAAAGAATAATTTTGAAAAGCAATGATGTTCATCGTACGAAGCTTACCGTTTAAATTCCCGTGTTGCACTGCATGCAGCTATAAACACATGCCTTATAGTCCCGGTCCAACTCGCCCTTCGCGAGCCGGTGTCAAGTCCGTGCTTCTCGGTATTATGCGAACAAAACATAACGCCAATGTTGGTCTTTTCTGCTTGCATTTTCTCACATAATTACAAGTCATATGAATCACTGAAGCAGGAGGTCATCTCAGTGATACTTCGTCTTCAATTCCATATTGATCATTAAGCCATGAGAAGGGCGAATAGGGGAACAATTAGACACCGAATCTGAGCAGATCAGGTCTACATGTGTACGAAGCTTACCGTTTAAATTCCCGTGTTGCACTGCAGCGATCGATAAACACAAGTCCCGGTCTACTCGCCCTTCGCGAGCCGGTGTCAAGTCCGTGCTTCTCGGTGTGTGAACAAAACATAACGCCAATGTTGGTCTTTTTCTGCTTGCATTTTCTCACATAATTACAAGTCATACGAATCACTGAAGCAGGTGGTCATCTCAGTGATACTTCGTCTTCAATTCCATATTGATAATTAAGCCATGAGAAGGGCGAATAGGGGAACAATTAGACACCGAATCTGAGCAGATCAGGTCTACATGTATAACGTTAGTACGCCATTGATTTGCACTACGTTGAAGTACACAACACCTAGCCTTCAGTAAAGACGTACACACGATGATGTCAACAATAAAAGGTAGCTGTACGTGTTGATTATTTATAGTGTCCCCAACAAGCGTCTTGACTAGCAAGACTACCCACCGTTGCGCAATGGAATCAGTCGCGAGGAGGTAATCGACGGTCCCTTCGTCTTGATTTGATATTTAGATTTTCAAAGATTAAAATTGTTAATCTTTAAAACCTTGTAATTTGACACCTGATGACGTCATCATGACGTCACAACTGCTTGATGGAGGTTTTATCAAGGGTCCTTACATGGTATAAATTTGAAGTTGATCAGATATACTGAAGTTAATCATTTCGCCGGAAAATTGTACCAAGACAAAATTTAAAGTATTTCACAAAGGCAAACTTTGACCTTCCGGTACGACCGGAAGTAAAGGTCGTGTGATTTTGGCGTTAACTTTTCAAATGTTGCCCGTGACTTGATCTATCATATGCCCAATTATGAATACTGTAGCTTTAATATTCAGAGACATACAGACATTGGAATGAGGGCACTTTTGGACCTAAAATGGCTTGTAATTTGACACCCGATGACGTAATCATGACGTCACAACTTACTCGGCTTCTCCTAGTTATGTTCTAACTTCACATTAAGTTTCAAGTTGATCAAAGATTCGCAAGTATGCGTTTGCTTGCGGACAAAGCCCACTGAGAGGAATAAGCAAAACAAAGAAGAAAAAAAAAAAAAAAAAACTAGACTTAACGTGTTTGTGACAACAAACACTAGGTGTTCGGGTATCGCTGGTGGGCTCACTGCTGTTTTAATGCGTAAGCTGTATCATTGAATCGCTGAAAACAATCCTGATAGCTTTTGAAATATTAGAGAAAGTAAAGAAAGTAAAGAAATAAAGGGCTGCTAAAATTTTTATTAATTTTATAAATAACAACCTTTTGTTTAGCCAAATTTGAAAACCTATGACATCATTATGAAGTTAGAAAGTTTTTAGCGAGACATAGGCATTTAAATATGTGCCAAGCGGAAAACAAAGATGAACTTACAAAAAATATAAGCAAAAGAGTACATTACAAAAAATATAAGCAAAAGAGTACATTATTTAGATTATTTTGAAAGGGCAAAGGGTCCATTGTCAGTTCATAGTCATACCATGGAGGTAGGAAAAGACAGAGGAACATTTTTCCCACTTCCCCTTCATCTTGGCCACAGATCTTGAAACGAGGCTTTGAATGACACACAAGTACAACTTTTAAGTATTATGTATTCCATTCAATGTAGTTTATTTATTTTTCAATGGTTTTTCGAATCTTTATTGATTAATAAAAAAACCACTATTTTATGCTATTCATGTTGACATTATTAAGTAACATTTCTGAAAAGTTTTTAACAGGGTTTAAAAAACAGTGAGTTGGATACTCAATAAGTATCAGTGCATGAATCATTGATTGTTCTAAACATATGCACTGACGATGATGTCATTAAAACAAGTCAAGTATGAGCTACGGTTGCATGTTTTAAAATAGCTTGTTTGATTTTTAGACATTGATTGTCATACAGAACGGTTTGTTAAATTTAGAATATTAAAAGAAAAGACTTTTGTTTATGATAATTATGCAAGGCAAAGACAAAGCATGAGGACGGCAAGTCTAAGCCTCTTGAATTTATTCTAATAACATAATGAGTTATTAACTGATGCACCATAGAGGTAGATCTACCTCTATGGGGCATCATACACTACAACAACGGGTGTGAAACTTTCACTGTACACCTTTCAGGCACTGGATGCACTGATGTCTAAAAAATAAATCAAGTATGAGCTATTGGTTGCATTTTTTAAAATAGATTGCTTGATTTTTAGTAGCTATGATCTTTATACAGAACGGTTTGTTAAATTTAGGATATTGAAAGAAAAGGCAAGTCATGAAGACGGCAAGTCTAAGCCTCTCGTGAATTGTGACTAATAACCTAATTAGTTGAGTACTATTTCTACCTGTATATGGTGCATACTCAGCGAGGAAATTAGGAATGCAACACAACAACGAGTAGGAAATCTTTCACTTGGAGAGACCATTTGGGTACTGGATGTGCTGTATTCTGAAGAAGAAAAAAACAATTATAAACAAAGTAAGACTTTCGGAAAATTAAGTCAAGCGGAAACTGTTCAAATAAATACAATTTAAGACCTAACAAAAATATTTTGTCATTGTATAATACTACTAATAATTTATTGAATTTATATTCCACTCTATTCAGGACCAATAATATTATTAGAGTAATTTGTTAGTGGAAGGTGCACATACTGTTTTTAAAGTTGACTTATAAACAAAAGATTCTTAGAAAAAAGCCCATTAGCGCCACAACAAAAATTTTAAAATCCGTTATTACGGATTCGAATCCGTTATTACGGATTAGCAATCCGTTATTACGGATTCGCAATCCGTTATTACGGATTCGCAATCCGTTATTACGGATTCGCAATCCGTTATTACGGATTCGCAATCCGTTATAACGGATTCGCAATACGGATTCGCAATCCGTTATTACGGATTCATAATACGTTAATTACGGATTCACTCGAGGATCTCTCGATGGCGCTATTTGCGTTGGACAGATGGTTTATTCTGCCTAACTTTTATTAAGCCCAAAGGACGACTCGCAATCCGTTATTACAGATTCATAATACGTTATTATGGATTCACTCGAGGATCCCTCGATGGCGCTATTTGCGTTGGACAGATGGTTTATTCTGCCGAAATTTTATTAAGCCCAAGGACGACGTGTTCATAATTTTATGTTTCATTAGTTTTGTTTAAGTAACTGCAAATCTACGAAAGCCTATTAGCGCCACAAAAAAAGAAAAATCTAATCCGTTATTACGAATTCGAATCCGTTATTACGGATTCGCAATCAGTCATTACGGATTCGCAATCTGTCATTACGGATTCGCAATCCGTCATTACGGATTCGCAATCCGTCATTACGAATTCGCAATCCGTCATTACGGATTCGCAATCCGTCATTACGGATTCGCAATCCGTTATTACGGATTCGCAATCCGTTATTACGGATTCACTGGAGGATCCCTCGATGGCGCTATTTGCGATGGACAGTAATGGTTTATTATATTTATTATATTCTACTTTTAAACATCTTTCCAACCATCCTATTCATTTCAATTCACTTCATAACAAACGCTTTTTATAGGATAGTGGGATAGGTCCGGCCTTTCTTAAACCACGTGTTTTTTCCGTAAAGACACAAAGTCAAATTTCAACGGTTAGAACTGTGTATTTGTAAACATGCACTTCAACTTAGTTCAATATATTTTGCTGTAGTAGTGGTTCGTGTACAATGGTTGCGGTCAGTCTGGTTGCGGTGACTCGATTTGCAGTTACTTCATGTACTTAAACAAAAATAATGAAACATAAAATTATGAACACGTCGTCCTTTGGGCTTAATAAAAGTTAGGCAGAATAAACCATTACTGTTCAACGCAAACGCCATCGAGGGATCCTCGAGTGAATCCGTAATAACAGATTGCGAATCCGTAATAACGGATTGCGAATCCGTAATAACGGATTGCGAATCCGTAATAAGGGATTGCGAATCCGTAATAACGGATTGCGAAGCCGTAATAACGGATTGCGAAGCCGTAATAACGGATTCGAATCCGTAATAACGGATTTGATGGTTTTTTTTTGTGGCGCTAATGGGCTTTCGTACAAATCGAGTCACCGCAACCATTGTACACTTAATGAACCACTACTATGTACAGCAAAATATTTAACTAAGTTGAAGTGCATGTTTACAAATACACAGTTCTAACCGTTGAAATTGTAATAACTTTGTGGGTCTTTACGGGAAAAAAACGTGGTTTAAGAAACTGAAAGGCCGGACCTATATCCCTCTATCATATAAAAAGCGTTTGTTATGAAGTGAATTGAAATGAATATGGTTGGAAAGATGTTTAAAAATATAATCAATATAATAAACCATTACTGTCCAACGCAAATAGCGCCTTCGAGGGATCATCGAGTGAATCCGTAATAACGGATTGCGAATCCGTAATAACGGATTGCGAATCCGTAATAACGGATTGCGAATCCGTAATAACGGATTGTGAATCCGTAATAACGGATTGTGAATCCGTAATAACGGATTGCGAATCCGTAATAACGGATTGCGAATCCGTAATAACGGATTGCGAATCCGTAATAACGGATTGCGAATCCATAATAACGGATTCGAATCCGTATTTGATTTGTTTTTTCTTTGTGGCGCTAATGGGCTTTCGTAGAAAAACCTTGATCGCAGGGTTTTTAAATATTCATGTCATAATACAAGAGTTGACGGAAAACATTCATCAATCTGACACACAGCCAAAAATCATGCCCGTTTCCAATTGCCCAATTTTACCTCTTCGTTCGAGGACCATGGTTCGACAATCATACTAAAACGTTCCTTAATACTTAGTTTAAAAACGTCACCAAAGTTGCCACTTGATGATTAAGGGTAAACTTTATAACAAAACTGTGCATTAAATAAAAGAATAATTTTGAAAAGCAATGATGTTCATCGTACGAAGCTTACCGTTTAAATTCCCGTGTTGCACTGCATGCAGCTATAAACACATGCCTTATAGTCCCGGTCCAACTCGCCCTTCGCGAGCCGGTGTCAAGTCCGTGCTTCTCGGTATTATGCGAACAAAACATAACGCCAATGTTGGTCTTTTCTGCTTGCATTTTCTCACATAATTACAAGTCATATGAATCACTGAAGCAGGAGGTCATCTCAGTGAAACTTCGTCTTCAATTCCATATTGATCATTAAGCCATGAGAAGGGCGAATAGGGGAACAATTAGACACCGAATCTGAGCAGATCAGGTCTACATGTGTACGAAGCTTACCGTTTAAATTCCCGTGTTGCACTGCAGCGATCGATAAACACAAGTCCCGGTCTACTCGCCCTTCGCGAGCCGGTGTCAAGTCCGTGCTTCTCGGTGTGTGAACAAAACATAACGCCAATGTTGGTCTTTTTCTGCTTGCATTTTCTCACATAATTACAAGTCATACGAATCACTGAAGCAGGTGGTCATCTCAGTGATACTTCGTCTTCAATTCCATATTGATAATTAAGCCATGAGAAGGGCGAATAGGGGAACAATTAGACACCGAATCTGAGCAGATCAGGTCTACATGTATAACGTTAGTACGCCATTGATTTGCACTACGTTGAAGTACACAACACCTAGCCTTCAGTAAAGACGTACACACGATGATGTCAACAATAAAAGGTAGCTGTACGTGTTGATTATTTATAGTGTCCCCAACAAGCGTCTTGACTAGCAAGACTACCCACCGTTGCGCAATGGAATCAGTCGCGAGGAGGTATGCCATGCTGCGTTAGGCAATCGACGGTCCCTTCGTCTTGATTTGATATTTAGATTTTCAAAGATTAAAATTGTTAATCTTTAAAACCTTGTAATTTGACACCTGATGACGTCATCATGACGTCACAACTGCTTGATGGAGGTTTTATCAAGGGTCCTTACATGGTATAAATTTGAAGTTGATCAGATATACTGAAGTTAATCATTTCGCCGGAAAATTGTACCAAGACAAAATTTTAAGTATTTCACAAAGGCAAACTTTGACCTTCCGGTACGACCGGAAGTAAAGGTCGTGTGATTTTGGCGTTAACTTTTCAAATGTTGCCCGTGTCTTGATCTATCATATGCCCAATTATGAATACTGTAGCTTTAATATTCAGAGACATACAGACATTGGAATGAGGGCACTTTTGGACCTAAAATGGCTTGTAATTTGACACCCGATGACGTAATCATGACGTCACAACTTACTCGGCTTCTCCTAGTTATGTTCTAACTTCACATTAAGTTTCAAGTTGATCAAAGATTCGCAAGTATGCGTTTGCTTGCGGACAAAGCCCACTGAGAGGAATAAGCAAAACAAAGAAGAAAAAAAAAAAAAAAAAAAAAAAAAAAAAAAAAAAAAAAAACGAACAATAACAAAGAGTTGTTCGGTCTGTAACCGAACACCTAAAAAAAAAAACAAAAAAAAAACCGAACAATAACAAAGAGTTGTTCGGTCTGTAACCGAACACCTAATAAACAATAGTTTGAATGATAATCGTTGCGTCCTTAATCTGGTGACGATGGATTTCGAGTTAGCGTGCAAATTTTTTCCCCAGATTCATGCCGGGAGACGTGACTTTTGTATTTTCATTTCACAGTGGATGACTGGAACAAAAGCCGTCCGTACTTTCCTCTAAGTCTAGGCGGAGCGGGCACACAGAATTCTCAACATACCCTGGAAACCACACTTATATTAAAAATTTAACACGTTTTTGAAGTTTACATAAATATTTGCAATATTGAAACATTTTCAAACTTGCTATGCAAAATTTATGGAAATTGATTGACTGCTATGCAAAAATTTGAATTTGCTTTACCCAAAAAAATAAAAAATGGAAATTTTGCTACGCAAAACATTGAGAAGACATTTGAGGTCGATTTTACGTTAGACGAAGGATGCTCGGTGCCATTGAATACCACATTCACTTCTGCCCGTTAAACCGTTGTCGTTTTTTAGGTCTCGAAAATTTCACCGCTGCGTGGCACTCATTGTTGTGTGATGTCGTTAAACAACACTACGGTCAATACGTTCGTTGTAGCTAACATTCCATTAGTAAAATTCTTCTGCCCAATTCCGTTAACTATTAAGCAAATGACTTTTCCGGAGACCCTTATTTCTGCACACGGATGCTTATGTTTTTGGTCTCATATTTCTTTATTTTGATCACAGAAAATTGTCATAGTTTTTGTAGGTACAATGAAACATTATTACTTCGTTATGTGATGTTTTTTTGTTGTTAAAATTAATCATTTTGGTTCCCGTAATGAATTTTTGAAAAAGTGTCCTCCAAGCTCATTATTTATGCAAAACCGCGACGGTCATGCATACCCTGCAAATGAAAGGAAGCTCTTTTCGGACCCCTGCGCACTGACTGTTCCCCTCAAAATAAAGCTTATTATTATTATTATTATTATTATTATTTTATTTGCCATAACAGTACAAAACAAAATACAAGACAATATACCCCCGAGATGGGCAAGGGACAACAAAAGCGAATACATACTATGATCCGTAGATCTGTTGCCCCACATCTGGGGTACACAATGAGATAAATATAGATATAAACATATAATATAGTACACGCAATAATAAAAGCAGATAATTATACAAAACCAATAATAAATAAATAATAAATAACTAATTTATAAAACGAAAATAAATGAGTAAAATAACAGTAAAAGTAATGATAAACAAATAAAGAAGTATGTATATAAATAAATAAATAAACTTGTTAATAAATAAAAACGATTTAAAATATTGCACAAGTGAATGGGCTATAGCAGGCTATTAAAAGGGTGGACTAAACCCCAAACAAGTCCCAACACTCGAGCCACACTCCCCTCCCCCCGGAGAATTATACATGTATAAATAAATAAAAATGAGAACAAATAAAATTGTACAAAATTTACAAGTAAGAAAGAGTAACACAAAAATACGGACAGAAAGCCATTCGATGTTAGGCTATTTAATCATGGCCAGTACCCGGGTGCTAAAAACTTATCTTGATTCTCTTATTCAACACTAAAATGCGTTGAAAACGGGAACTAATTGATAGCGACTTTGCTCACGAATCTGACGAAAACCATACGAAAGCGCCAGTTTCTAAGGCAGCGAATGGTGGCCGTGTCAAAGGTTAAGAATGGTATGCATTCCGAATATAGCGCCTTCTAACTAACGAGGGTTCGATTTAGAACCTGCACCTGTCTGGCACGGAGGTTGTGTGTTTGGTTAGTTGTCTGGTTTTGACCTCTTAAAAAGAGTCGTGCATGCAGCAGCGCGCTATAATCCAGTGTGTTGGATGACGTCATTGGGACCGAAATTAGACTATTTCTAGAGATCTTTCTATCCGCCGCGCAGAGGTTTACAAAATGGTGGTCATGTCAAGGCGCCGCGTCACTTCATTGTTTCTTTCATAGGGGGTGGATGTGATTTAACTACCTGGAAATTGTTGCAAGTATATATTGATTAATTTGCAGAAAATTTGAGGACATTTAAAAGTTTTCATAACATCAACAAATTTCAAAGAAAAAATAATGTTTCAAATTTACGGTGTACGATTATATTTTTGTTTATATCGTAGGACGCCCTGTATTCAGGGCGTCCCTGAAATCGAGCCAAATCTTTTACCTCTCTGCGCGCGATGTAAACAGTCCCTAGATACAATTTTTGTGGTTTGACTTGCCAAGCAAAGAGTCTCCTCTCATTTGACCAAAACTTAGAAACATGTAAGGCTCCACTGGTTAGTTGCACTTGCAAATAATGCAAAAAGTTGTGGTATTTTAGGCATTTCTGCAAGGTACAAAAATATGTCATACTGTCGGGGCCATAAAAAAAAATTTCCCCACCGAAAAAGTTTCATCAAACACTTTTTCAATTCACAATTCACGATGATCAAATCATGTGACTGAATACAGAGGCTTAAAGAAGCCACGTACCTTAATATATCATTTTCTAATAGTCTGGATAATTTTTGTTTGTAACATTCTATCATTTTTGTTATTAATATTAACATTTAAACATCAGCTTTGTGATTCGATTATCACTGTTTATTTATATGCTTTATTATAAATGTTAAGAAACATAAAAAGACACAAAACTAAATAAAAATAAGATTTGAAAGCCAAGAATTATTTACATTTAAAAAAATAAAAAATAAAAAATTTTAGTTTTTGAAAATACCATGGTTATTTTTAAAACTAAATACCCGGACACCATACTTTCTTGTTTGCATCGAAAACAGGTCAAACTCAAAACAAATGGGACGCTATTGAAGTCATCGAAGATCGGTGCGTGGTGGGAAAGTTTCAATGTCCATCACGTTTTAATATATGTTTGCATATTTCTTATAAACAAAGGAAGGTAATTAGGGCATCAGTTGATTATGGAATATTTTTAATTTTTTTTCAATTCAAAGAAAAAGGCATACTACATCGAAAACCGGACAGGGGAGGGTATAAAAAAACAAAAAACATAGCAACATGTGTTGCATTCATTTCGTGAACAAAGTTAAAAGTTTTTTATTTCAAGGAAGTATAAAGCCTAATAAACAATTTCCTGCAAAGATGTAAAAATTCAAAGCCTTTCCGGTAAGATTTTTGATAAACATGAAAACTTCAAACCTCTTTCATAAATCTCAGGCTTGATATATAAATAGTGAAATAGGCCCTAATTATGTTTAATTTATGAATATTTATTGCCAAAAGAACTATCTTGTTAAATTGTTTACAAATGTTTGAGTTTGAAATATTTCAACTCTCTCTCTGTGAGCAGAGTTGGGAATGGTTCTGAAAAAAATCAAATACATTGTCAATCATGCTAAAAATAAAATGAGGTGAAAATTATTTGTTTTACTCATTTCTCAAAAACTACTTTGAAGTCTACAGAGATTGTGGGATACAACGATAGTCATAGTTAAAAACGCAGTTTTGTCATCGAAAGATCTAATCAATTAAAATATCACATTTTATCAAAATTCGTTTACACAACTGTAGGCCTATTTGTTAGAAATAATAGCACGATATCAAAAAAATGTCGGACATGATACATGTGCAACAACCAAGTCTTCACTCAACGTCATCAGACATGATTTAGACGTTATATATACCGTTTCAGTTTTTCCCTTTTTACCGTGTAGTAATTATGTTTAATTTATGAATATTTATTGCCAAAAGAACTATCTTGTTAAATTTTTTACAAATGTTTGAGTTTGAAATATTTCAACTCTCTCTGTGAGCAGAGTTGGGAATGGTTCTGAAAAAACTCAAATACATTGTCATGCTAAAATGAGGTGAAAATTATTTGTATTACTCATTTCTCAAAAACTACTTTGAAGTCTACAGAGATTGCGGGATACAACGATAGTCATAGTTCAAAACGCAGTTTTGTCATCGAAAGATCTAATCAATTAAAATATCACATACATGTACAAAACCTAATGCCACCAAAAAATTAAAAAAGTCACAGAAATTTATTATAAATTATGTGAAAGAAAAGGAAAATGTTCAGTGAAGAGTAGAGTACTATGTTCTTCCTTTCGGCGAAACCGCCGGCAACCCTCATCGATCGCGGTTATGCAGTCTCTCTTCCAAAATGCATCAAACTGTGGGCCTGGATTTACTCCAAACATTAGTTTTCTCACATAAGCCATCCTCACAGAGTCTAATGGAAGAAGACCCCTAACCCCCTACAATTAGATGTCCTCATCTCCTCCTCACTGAACTTTTTCCTTACCAAACTGAGAGCCAGATTCGGCAGCGATGAGGAAGATCTCTCCATTCTGGCGAGTGTGTTCCTGTCGACCAGCTTGTCTGGATCTTGTGTCGTTTGTTGAGTTGTTTAGGAGTGGGCTGTAAGGTCTTGCTCTTGCTGGTAGTGTTGTTTGAGATTGTAGATGGTTCAAAATTATAGTGTTTTTATCTAAAATCTCCTCCATCATCTTCATCATGGAACTGCAGTTGTTGCACGGCATTGTGCAAGTGGAGAAAGCCTGCAAGCAAACGATGATGAATTAGCATTTAGCATTTTGACATTGAAAATTCCACAATCTCTAAGGTACACTAACTCAAATTGTAATAATGTAACCTCTGCAATCTCTATCAAATCTAAGGAGGACATTTTGATAAATATTTTCAATTGGTCGAATTGAAACAAGGTCCTAGGAATGTATTTATCTGCATTTTTTACATTTTGTTATTATATTTTTTTTATTGGGGGGGGGGGGGGTCAACTTTTCCCAGAAAAAAGTTGGAAATCCGATTTCAGTCAAATATTAACATGCATGCAATAGAGAAATCCCAAGATGACAAAATTAACACAAATCTGCGCACCGTCTGCTTCAAGATAGTCTTCAAATAGTCTTGCATTCATTTTTCACGGTCAGGAACCATACAAATTTAAAACCATTTTTTATAGCTCAAATGAAAGCTTGTATTCCTTTCTCGACCCCAATAAAGGCACTGAACACGTTTGGTAATTACTCAAAATATATATTAGCATAAAAACTTGAAAGTTGATAGTATAAAACATTGTGAGAAACCACTCCCTCTGAAGTAACGTAGTTTTTGAGAAAGAGGTAACTTCTTACTAAAATAATAAAAGACTTCATGCATGAAGCCTTTTATTAGCATCTGAAAGCACACAAAATTGTGCAACAAGGGTGTTTTTTCTTTCTTTATTTTCTTGCAACTTCAATGACCGACTCAGCCCAAATTTTCACAGGTTTGTTATTTTATGCATATGTCGGGATACACCGAGTGACAATACTGGTCTTTGATAATTACCAAACATGTTCAGTGCCTTTAAAACTTGAATTTCAAATCAAAAATCTAAATTTTAACCCAAACTAAAAAATACCTTTGTTAACTCTGCAGTCTCGGCATCATCCATGTCCAAGTAATGTTCAGATGGCCACATGAAAGCATCAAAGTTGCCGGTTTGGCGATGCTGAGCAGAGGGGGAGTAACCCTGTGAATGGCGATGCCAGGGAGAGGGAAGGCTGTTTAGTTGACGGCGATACTGGTCTGAGGTAGGATAACCCAGTGGATTGTGATGCTGGACAGAGGAAGAAGAATAGTCAAGGGGACGACGATGCTGAACAGACGGAGAGTGGCTCATTGGTCGGTGATGTTGGGCAGTGGGAGAGTAGTCAAGGTGACGGCGATGCTGAGTGGACGGGGAATAGCTCATTGGTCGGTGATGTTGGGCAGAGGGAGAGTAGTCAAGGGGATGGTTATGCTGTATGGAGGGAGAAGAGCTCATAGGTCGGTGATGTTGGGCAGAGGGAGAGTCAGTCAAGGGGCGGCAACTCAGGGTATTGTTGGTTGAAGAAGAGTCAGTCAAGGGGCGGCGACCCAGTGTACCATTGGTTGAAGAAAAGTCAGTAAAGAAACGACGACCCAGTATACCATTGGTTGAAGAAGACTCATCCATGGAACGACGACCCAGTGTACCATTGGTTGAAGAAGAGTCAGTCAAGGGGCGGCGACCCAGGGTACCGTTGGTTGAAGAAGACTCATCCATGGAACGACGACCCAGTGTACCATTGGTTGAAGAAGAGTTTGAAGAAGAGTCAGTCAAGGGGCGGCGACCCAGGGTACTGTTGGTTGAAGAAGACTCGTCCATGGAACGACGACCCAGTGTACCATTGGTTGAAGAAGACTCGTCCATGGAACGGCGACCCAGGGTACCGTTGGTTGAAGAAGGGTTTGAAGAAGAGTCAGTCAAGGGGCGGCGACCCAGGGTACCGTTGGTTGAAGAAGACTCACCCATGGAACGACGACCCAGTGTACCATTGGTTGAAGAAGAGTCAGTCAAGGGGCGGCGACCCAGTTGGTTGAAGAAGACTCGTCCATGGAACGACGACTCAGTGTACCATTGGTTGAAGAAGACTCGTCCATGGAACGGCGACCCAGGGTACCGTTGGTTGAAGAAGACTCATCCATGGAACGACGACCCAGTGTACCATTGGTTGAAGAAGACTCGTCCATGGAACGACGACCCAGTGTACCATTGGTTGAAGAAGAGTTTGAAGAAGAGTCAGTCAAGGGGCGGCGACCCAGTGTACCATTGGTTGAAGAAGACTCATCCATGGAACGACGACCCAGTGTACCATTGGTTGAAGAAGAGCTTGAAGAAGAGTCAGTCAAGGGGCGGCGACCCAGGGTACCGTTGGTTGAAGAAGACTCACCCATGGAACGACTACCCAGTGTACCATTGGTTGAAGAAGACTCGTCCATGGAACGGCGACCCAGGGTACCGTTGGTTGAAGAAGACTCATCCATGGAACGACGACCCAGTGTACCATTGGTTGAAGAAGACTCGTCCATGGAACGACGACCCAGTGTACCATTGGTTGAAGAAGACTCGTCCATGGAACGACGACCCAGTGTACCATTGGTTGAAGAAGACTCGTCCATGGAACGACGACCCAGTGTACCGTTGGTTGAAGAAGACTCACCCATGGAACGACGACCCAGTGTACCATTGGTTGAAGAAGGGTTTGAAGAAGAGTCAGTCAAGGGGCGGCGACCCAGTGTACCATTGGTTGAAGAAGAGTCAGTCAAGGGGCGGCGACCCAGCTAGGGTACTGTTGGTTGAAGAAGACTCACCCATGGAACGACGACCCAGTGTACCATTGGTTGAAGAAGGGTTTGAAGAAGAGTCAGTCAAGGGGCGGCGACCCAGTGTACCATTGGTTGAAGAAGAGTCAGTCAAGGGGCGGCGACCCAGCTAGGGTACTGTTGGTTGAAGAAGACTCACCCATGGAACGACGACCCAGTGTACCATTGGTTGAAGAAGGGTTTGAAGAAGAGTCAGTCAAGGGGCGGCGACCCAGTGTACCATTGGTTGAAGAAGAGTCAGTCAAGGGGCGGCGACCCAGCTAGGGTACTGTTGGTTGAAGAAGACTCACCCATGGAACGACTACCCAGTGTACCATTGGTTGAAGAAGACTCGTCCATGGAACGACGACCCAGTGTACCATTGGTTGAAGAAGGGTTTGAAGAAGAGTCAGTCAAGGGGCGGCGACCCAGTGTACCATTGGTTGAAGAAGAGTCAGTCAAGGGGCGGCGACCCAGCTAGGGTACTGTTGGTTGAAGAAGACTCACCCATGGAACGACTACCCAGTGTACCATTGGTTGAAGAAGACTCGTCCATGGAACGACGACCCAGTGTACCATTGGTTGAAGAAGACTCATCCATGGAACGACGACCCAGTGTACCATTGGTTGAAGAAGACTCATCCATGGAACGACGACCCAGTGGACCATTGGTTGAAGAAGAGTCAGTCAAGGGGCGGCGACCCAGCTAGGGTACTGTTGGTTGAAGAAGACTCGTCCATGGAACGACGACCCAGTGTACCATTGGTTGAAGAAGACTCATCCATGGAACGACGACCCAGTGCACCATTGGTTGAAGAAGACTCATCCATGGAACGACGACCCAGTGTACCATTGGTTGAAGAAGGGTTTGAAGAAGAGTCAGTCAAGGGGCGGCGACCCAGTGTACCATTGGTTGAAGAAGAGTCAGTCAAGGGGCGGCGACCCAGGGTACTGTTGGTTGAAGAAGACTCGTCCATGGAACGACGACCCAGTGTACCATTGGTTGAAGAAGACTCATCCATGGAACGACGACCCAGTGTACCATTGGTTGAAGAAGAGTTTGAAGAAGAGTCAGTCAAGGGGCGGCAACCCAGAGTACCCTCATCTGCTGGACTTGCTGAAGATGGGCCCTCAGACCTAAACAGCACTCTCGCTTCCTGTGTAAAAAAAGTATTTGTTTGTACATAATGTCAAAACAAATTCCAGTGACTGTTTCAAGTGATATTGTGTGGATCCACACAATAGCTCAATTACCTTTTCAGATTTTTTGAAATCCGAACAATTAATGACATGTATAGGTTGCTTCTTGCCCATAAAAATTTGAAAATTAATACTTTGCTCATTACAACAGTGTCTAAGCATTAAAAGTTTTGTATGATAATGAACACAGATTTTTGAAAATTCTACTAGACACACTGCCAAAATAATCTACTGCGCCACTACGCAAAAACAAAATTATTTACAAACAAGAAAATTCAAAGTCAAAACTGTTTTAAATTATAGAACTCTCCTCCAGAAACTGAAAATTTGAACCCTCTAAAGTAAGTTATTCATAACATGTACCTCTTTTTTCTTCATTAGTTTAGTTGCCGCAATAAGAGTTAGTCCTCCTGCTTTCCCGTCTTGGTTGCAGACTTCTTCCCTTTAGCTGCAGTCTTCTCCGCGCCCCCTCCTTTCCCCGTCTTGGTTGTGGATTTCTCCTTAGCTGCAGCAGCCTCCTCCTCGCCTCCTCTTACCCGCATCTTGGCTGGAGATATGTTCTGCAAAGAAAGCAAATCGTCATATTTAATTTTTAATTGTTAATCATTGGTAAACTTTAATGTCGGTCGGTGCGTGCAGGACGTGCAGGACACACTACCCACAATCCCTGGTTTGAATCACGACCAATGGACGGTCGGTGCGTGCAGGACGCAGTCAGACACACTACCCACAATCCCTGGTTGGAATCACGACCAATGGACGGTCGGTGCGTGCAGGACGCAGTCAGACACACTACCCACAATCCCTGGTTGGAATCACGACCAATGGACGGTCGGTGCGTGCAGGACGCAGTCAGACACACTACCCACAATCCCTGGTTGGAATCACGACCAATGGACGGTCGGTGCGTGCAGGACGCAGTCAGACACACTACCCACAATCCCTGGTTGGAATCACGACCAATGGACGGTCGGTGCGTGCAGGACGCAGTCAGACACACTACTCACAATCCCTGGTTGGAATCACGACCAATGGACGGTCGGTGCGTGCAGGACGCAGTCAGGCACACTACCCACAATCCCTGGTTGGAATCACGACGTCTATGTGTGCCCATATCCATGAACAATGGATCCCGTGATATAACCGACAAAAGAAAACAATGATGAGAACCTACATGAGAAAAAGTACGGAGTTGCAAACAGTGTAGCTCCATGGAAGAAGTTACCGTCATTATTTTTTCATTGTGTCTTTACCTTTTCGAGTGACAATGATAATTTCCCCAAAACTTAACGATTGAAAACGAAAATCGCAGATTACAGAATCATCTATGATCAAGATATGGTTTGGATGGTCCTAATACGTTGATAAAATATTGCAACAGTCTGGAACATTTTCTTCTCTGCTTAGTAGAACCCCTTTTATCATTAATCATGTCATGAAAATTTCAATGTGAAATAAATGTATTTAATTGGAATGAACCAATCATAGTGATCTTTCAGTTATAGTTCTCTACTATTCCTTTGTGTTGGATTGGGAGACATGCACATTTGCATGTACACGCTAAACAAGCCAAGTAGGCCTGAGAAGAGTAACATTATTATGGAAGAATAATATTTTATTATTTTGAACTTGGTTTTCTCAAAACATTTAATAATAAAGCGTAATTTTCTTAATTGTTCAGATTAATTTAATATACATGTACATCCATGGTTAAACAATGTTTGGTTCTAACGAAATACGTTTGCCATTATTTTTTCTAGGTGTTTTTCCGATTTCAGTTTGAGAATCTACAGACATGGTATCTAAATTAAGTGTGTACGCAACGTTGATTTTCATAAAAGGTTTGTTTCGACCCGCTTGTACAAAATGGTACAACGGAGCATAAAAAATTCCCAATGTGTCTCTCCGCCCGCGATTCATGCGCCTGATACATGTAGCATTGTACAATGTACAAGCAATTGTGATCCGTCAGAGGCGGTGAGCGTACATGTATGGCTACGCAAAGGACAAGCACGTCATTGACTCCAAAATAATAATTGCCAAATACGATAAAGGGTTTGGGTACTTTTTGTAGGACAAAAAACACAATGTCCACAGATTTATATTTATTTATTTTTTATTTATTAATTCTGGTTGTGAAGCCAAGGACTCTCAGAAAAGCGAACTTAATCACTGTACTAGACAAGAACCCAATGGAGAGAAGACAATGAATTGAAGGAAGTTTCAGTTTTAGATTAAACTTAGTATTAAACTTACACGGTTTGAAGATAATGATGGTAGAAAGCTTCCCTTAAAATATTACTTGCTGAGGTGCTGTAGTGTTTGATAAATGAGTAAAACAATGTCACGAAAATAATTTTCGTCTCAGGAGACGAATATTATTTTAGCATGTACAACGTATTAACCCTTTCATTACCAGCAAATATTTCACAGTAGGACCTTGCATACCAGCAGTGTGTTACCCCTCACAATGCTTCTGCACCAACGAATTTGTGTGGATTTTAATGAAGAGCGCCCCAATGTGCAGTGAGTGATTTTTCATGTGTATTGTATGCACTGTACAGGCATACAGTCTAATCCTCCATGGTGTCAGTAAATCAAATAGCATTATAGCATACCACCAAATCTAAATCATTTTATGTCACTGAACTATTTATTGAAGGACATTAAATCCAAATGAACCACAAAAAAGTGTTGACAAACGACCAAATCTAAATCATTTTATGTCACTGAACTATTTATTGAAGGACATTAAATACAAATGAACCACAAAAAAGTGTTGACAAACGACCACCCCCTCCCCCTCCCCCTCCCCCCTCCCCCTCCCCCCCTCTTTCAAAGTTGCCTTGGATTGCGGACACACGAACACATTTTTGGCGGCAACATTGAATAGGGGGGGGGCAGGGGGGGGAGGGTGGGGGGGGGCTATTGTTAAAAATGCCTACAAATATGAAGCTACATATTTCTTTATGCCATAAATTTAAACCAAGTGCAATGTATGGTAATTCTCAAAGCAAGGAACGACGCACATTGGATATGTACATTGTTTGCAAATCATCCTCGTTTGTTTTCTCTTGTGTAATCGACGGTTACTACAAACGATGCAGTCACGTTTTCTTCCGGAAGGGTTTTTGCCAGGATAATGCATTTTCTCTATCATCCCAACAGGAAAGTTATTCGCATTGGATCGTCTACAACGCAGCATTGTAGAACGCTCCCAACCCGTCAGCAAGCCGTCTATAACTTGAAGACGGAAGTCAAGATTACTGACATGCTTATTTGTTGGTATGCTGTTGAAAATTACCGTAGCATTGAGCATACATATGTTCAACAAACAAAAAAACACCCGTTTCCACCATTTCAAACTTCTGTGTGTATGCGTGTAGTACTGACAAATTTGATTAGCGAGATCTGTTCCTCCCATGAATTTGTTGTAGTAATCTATAGATTTTGGCTTAGCAATTTCACGCCATCCACTTTCGCTTTTCTTACACCGAATTTTTTTGCTTATTACTTGGCAATCGCCTACATTTGTTAGGAATACAACATTTTTGTTATCACGCCAAACAATGCATAACTGACCAGCCTTCTCATAAAATTTGGGGTCATCTCCCTTTTTCATTCCATTTGTCTTTGGGTGTGCTGCACGAGGTATGCCCCGTGCCGTATAACGAACAGGACCACTACATCCAAATCCTAGGTTGTCCATTTTTGATACCAGAGCTGGCCTGTTAAAGTAATTATCACAATAAATTACATGTCCTTTATGTTCAAATCCATTTACAAGTTCAAGGACGACTTCTCCTGGGATGGTTAGGTCAGAGGGATGGCATTTTGCTGGGGATGATTCGGTATTTACAGGTGGCCTTTGTGAAGTCTTCGTCTCCTTGGGAGCAGCTCCTGTGTACAATACCCAAGAGCACGTGTAACCAGTCTCCGACTCATTCAAAGAGAATGCCTTCATTCCCCATTTGACCGGTTTTCTGGGCATGTACTGTAGAAACCCGAGTCGTCCCTTAAATTTGATCATACTCTCATCAGGAGATAAGTTCTGTCCAGGGTAATACAGGTTGCGAAATTTGGGGAGGATGACATCCAGCAAAGGCCTAACTTTCTTAAGCTTGTCACTTCCAGAGGCTGGTTGAGGCAACTGGTTGTCAGACAGGTGAAAAAATCTCATAATGGAACTAAATCTATTTCTGGACATAATGGATGGATACAATGGCGTGAGTAGAACTTCAGATGTTGACCAGTACATGCTGTACTGAGGTGACTTGTTGATACCCATAGCCAGCAGGAGTGCGACAAATGCCATAATTTCATTTAAGTGAGTGGGGGTCCAGGACGTTTGTGAAGCAGTTTGTTCTGCGTAGCGGTTTGTTTCGTCTACAAGCATATCCCAAACCGTACTGCAAAAGAACAACTGGAATACCTGTGTTGCAGAAAGTCCTGTAAAATCACTGGTGGGGCCGGCATCTCCGGTGAATTGCATCGGCTTCCTGTTGAGACGACCGATCTCTTTCCAACCCAATCTGAAGTCTGGTTTCTTCCGTGTAGATTTAGCGTTTTCCTGCAGTAGGAAAGAGGAAAGAGGCAAAATGCATGAGGGCGCTGTAGATCTATCACTTTACGTAAAGTGTGCTATATGCAGAGTTATTTGAGGACCCAGATTGATGAAAATGTTATTATGTAACCTTCTCGTTCCACAAATATAGGGCAAGGGGGTGGGGGAGGGGGAAGGGGTGGGGAGGGGGAAGGGGTGAGAAGGGAAAGGGGTGGGGGAAGGGGTGAGAAGGGAAAGGGGTGGGGGAAGGGGAAGGAAGTGGGGAGGGGTGTGCATGCAGTTGCCATGTCAAATTGTTGTAATTAACTTTCCCTTTGTTTTTGTGCTTTTTAGTGTAATATTCCTTATCGCAAATAATAATAAAACTTATATAGCGCTGGTATCTTAACCGAGGGTTAATTCATTGCGTTGCACCAACAGAGGGCGCCCTTCCGCAAACCATTATGGGATAAATCTTTACATCCAACATGGCCGCCAATGGTGGCCCATCGTTGATGGTCTTTTTGTATTCATTGTTGTCCGAGTCGACACATCATAACTTTAAGTGACAAACTTAATCATTCAGAACGCCCGCAGAAACGCCTTTTTATTGTTCAATGTACCTTTAAGAGCCATTGTCCTAAATCAAATTAAAAGCCAATGTAAAAAGGGGTACTTTTGGACAAATTTATGCCCAAGTTATTCCTGCCCTCTAACTGCATGCACGGTCATGACCTACTCCCTAACAACATCGTGCTTACCTGCTCCACCTCGCTCGCCGATTCGCTGGAGGTTGATTCACCACCATCGTGCGTGTCGATCTCCCCTTCCGAGTCGATCTCCCCTTCGGAGTCGATCTCCCCTCCTTCCGAGTCGATCTCCCCTCCTTCCGAGTCGCTGTCTGCAAATATCTCGGCCAAAATTTCAGCATTTCTATCGCCGTCATCGCCGTCCATAATGTTGCAGCCACTTGTTCGTTTGAATTAATGCGCGCCAACAGGTCCGCGGGGGGACGCTATAAATAACAATGGGATTAACGAATTCGCCAATAGAGGGCGCCCTTGTTACTTTCTCAATAATCATTATGGGTGGGGTCCAATAAGCGCCACTGGTCGTTAAACAATACATTTGACAAGGTGCCATATGGAGCCCTGGTCGGGAAGAATTACCCCAAATATGTGCCATTTGTCGCCCGTGGTACTGATAGGGTTAACCAGTATACTGGTATTTAAATACACACATTCTGGACCAACAAAAGAAATGTCAATCGTTCTGCCTGGATACATGTACATGTAGTGGCTGGGCCTCATTAAAAAACAAAATGCAGTTACGCTATGTTTTTGTGTGGGAGTGTTGTCAACGATCGTCACTCAATTGACTCAAAAGTGACGGAAATTTGGAAACGAATGTTTACCGTTTTTTAAATGTCTTTCTTCGTTTTATAACGTCCTAAACTTAAGCTAAATGAACAATATTCACTATTGACATTATATTACTTTGTAACCAGTCATAATTATAACTACAAATCTTTGCAATACAGCGAATATATTATTAAAAAGTTGTTTAAGTTGCTCATGATGCACGATCCCTGAAATTGTCCTTGCACGTGCAGCGCTCGTTTCGTTTCGCGGGCACTCGATAGTTTCGCGGGTCCTCGCTCGTTTGTCTCGTATGGTTGCTTCCCAAACTGAACGTGGGGTCCCTCGTCTCTAAGGGCGCCCTCGTTTGTTTTACTAACAAGCGAGCGCTCCTCGCGGGTTGCGAGAAGGAGTACCCGTTACACGTCCCGCTCGTCTCGGTCCCCGCGTGCCTCGATGGCGATTTAAGGGCTGGGGTGGTGTACAATGTACGGTAGAAACTCCGCACATGGGATTTAATCTCATCAGGATCGTCAGTGACTCTGCTGGACGGCAACTGTACATTGGTTATAGTTTTGGACTGTGAGTGAGATTTTTCCAGCTGAAAGAAGTATGACGAGCTGGTGTCAACTTCAGTGATGTATTTAAAAAAAAAGGAACTTGAAGGAAGGAAGGAAGGAAGGAACCTACAAACCAACCAACCCACCCACCCACCGACCCACCGACCGACCAACCAACAAGCAAACAAACAAATCAACCAATCATTTTTGATCATGAAAAGCCCGGTCCTTTGAAAGAAATTATAAAAACAAAAAATCTTTTAACGGGTTGGCCTATATTTCACATTGTCGAGTCACCGTTGTTTGTCAGTTTTAGAATGTGTATTTTTGGCCAGTTCTTACCTTGACACACAAGTGCGCGATTTCGCGTGGGAGGGAACCTTGGCGCAACTCAATTTATACTTCGCTTGTTTCGTTGTGGTGTTGGTTAAAAATGTGGCGCCATTTTGACAGGTTAATTGTTTGTTTTGTGGTGAGAAATATTTTTGCCGAAAAACTCATTGTATTTTCCTTCAAAGAATTGCCACTTACAGTGTATAGTATGCGTTTAAAGGGATTAGGTCGCTGGCGTCTTTCTGTTTAGTCAGATCATTGTGATTGAGTGTGCACAAAAGCACGGTGTGGGTATTCAATTTTTCAGCTTAAACCCTCGGGGGAAAAACAAGAAATCTTAAAGGACGGGTTTCGTGGTCGAGTTCTCGTGCGTACCGCACACAGGTTCTGTTTCTTGAAACAGTCACAACATGGTTTGAATCCTTGATTTGACGCTAATATCGTGTCTCTTTGAGTGAGGTTCTAATTAGTTACACATAATACCTTATTTCAGATGGGATCTTTGTCATATCCTTTCGGTTCTCTGTGACCACTTATACTGAACCCGAAATTACATTTTGGTTAAAAGTCACCACACATTACAACAATATGTGTGTGTTTTGTTATGAACAAACAAACTTATTCACATATAACTATTAATGTTGTTGCTGCTCGAAAACAACTTCGAGTTTTAAAAGTTTTTGTCTATAGGCATTGGTGCACGGCGGGCACTCCAGAAATGATTGGGGGTGCGAAACAATCGTAAGGACACTTTGGAAATGACCCCGAATTGTTGTTGTGTAATTTCTACCAAAAGCCTCCCTGGTCACGGTATACAGAAGGTAATAGTGTAAAGCATCATGCGAAAATATTCAATTCAATTCAATTCAATTCAAACTTGTATTAGTCATGTTAAAAAGTACATGAAATTCCTTTTCCTGGTGTGAAAAGTATATATAAAAATACAAACATCCACTTTAAGACACACCACACAAAAATTACACTAAAAAGTTTTTACAACAATACAGATTAAAAAAAGAAAAACAAAATACAGGCTACATGATATGCAAGTCCCCCTCCCCTTCCTTTAAAAACTCCCTCCTGTGATTTATGTTAAACAATCCAGAGTTTATGTAAAAATACAAACATCCACTCCAGGACATATTACTCAATAATTACAATAAATAAAATAGTGTTTTAAAATTATTACAGAACAAATACAGGCTACATGCACAAGTTCACCTCCCTTTCCTAAGTTAAAAACTCTCTCCTGTGATTTATGTTAAACATTCGAATTGCACTGGGTAAAAAAGAAAACTTATGGCGGTTTGTCCGCAAATGCGCTACTAAAATTCTCCCTGCCCTACTAAAAACAATTTGGGAATGTAATGGGTGGGTTTTATCTGTACAGATCAGGTTAAGTTTTCCTAATAAAGCTTGATCATTAATACAGTCCATTTCTTGAACACTAATACCGATAACCCTGCTGGCAGCCTTGGTGACTCTACGAAGCTTCTTTAAGTTTTTGTTAGTCAGACTGAACCAGGGGGTCGATTTCACCAAACTCTTCCTAACTTAGGACTAGTCATAGGCAATGCTAAGAGATAGGACTAGTCCTAAGTTAGGAAGAGTTTGGTGAAATCGACCCCAGACAATACTACAAAAAGTAACAACTGATTGAATAACACTTTGATCAAATAAAAACATGGTATCACTGTCCACCTTAAAATATCTTAACTTGCGTAAAAAGTAAAGCCGTTGGTTAGCTTTGTTATAAATCTTTTGTGTGTTTGTGTTCCAATTTAGCTTACTGTCAATAAAAGTTCCAGTCACAATCTCAGTCACAATCTCAACATCTACATTTTTAATCTTTAGAGGCATAATTGCATTTTTTTGTTTCCGGAAATCGAAAATTATCTCTTTTGTTTTATGAACATTGAGCACTAAATGGTTGTCGTCACACCACCTTACAAAGCGGGCAACTTCATTCCTATATTATGCGTCCTCATCTTCGTTTGAAATCAGCCCTGTCAGTGACGTGTCATCTGCATACTTAACAATGGAACATGAAGAATTAAAACACCTATATATATATATATACTAATATGTTGTCTGTAATGCCCCCGTTGATTAAAAATCAATAAAGGTATGTCAGAAAATGTGAATCTCCAAAACTTACGTCAGGGCGGGTTTTGAGTTTTGGAGTTTCACATTTTCGATTTGAAATTCTTGATGGAAACTCCGTTTTGTTCTTAACAAGCAGACACTGCATGTGCTCAGCTGATACTTTCACAGGTGACCTTTATTGTATCTTTCTTCGTAATGTTTACCTATAATAAGTCAGCATAACATTGATAAATAAACAATTGTGACCAGCCAGACTGTGCTGCCAGGCCTCTGTATAATTATACACACGTTCCCCCTACTTTCGTTGTATGTTATAATTATTATAATGATGTAATGTATAGGCGAAGCTCGTTAAACAGCGCCGCCAGCGTTTGTACCAGCACGTTTTATTAATTTGCATAAAGCTCATTATATAATAGTATACTATCGCTGCATTCCGTTCATTTCCGTTCCTTTCCGTTCCTTTCCGTTCCTTTCGTGAAGTCTTCGTGGAGAGAAGCAAAAGTACAGTAAGGCACTCCTCTGCTGATGGCCAGTGATCGTGCGATAGCTAGCTCCCCTGTCGGCATATTCCGCCAGTATTGGAGGCATAGGTGGAGTGGCACATTGTCCTGGTAAGTGGCTTTAACTTTATAACTATCTAGAATTTGATTTTATTCGCACTGTTGATATTATTTTATGACTTCTTATAGAAAAGCTACAGTTGTTTTTACAACGATCTGTCGAGTTGATATTTGTCTAACAAAGAACTTGAAGAGTAGGTGAAATTTGCTAAATATCGACATCACGGTTATGTCTATTATTTGAAAGAATCTTAACTGAACCAAATTTAGACTATTGTTTTATTAAATATCTGTTGGAAACTGGAAGGGAACCAATTCACCCGAGTTATCCAGCAGTCTTGAAACCTTTAGTTTAAATGCAATTGATAGCCTATTACTTATATACTTGTGCTTCAGAATTCGTTCTCATCTTGTGGAGATATACTCGGCCGCCACATTTATATCTACGGCCTCCATTTAACTTGGGTACGTGTCTTAAAACATTTCAGCTTGAAACCAAGTGCATTTTCATAAATTGTCTTAAAATTAATACTAATTGAGTAAGAAAAGACTACTCCTTATTGTAATTATGATTATTGTGGAAGCGAGATAGGCTTCGGAAATGATGTATTTCTTTTGGTTAAAGATTTTGATGTGTAAATATTTTAAGGATAATATGTGTGAGTTTCAATAACTTAAAAACACCTTTTCTTGCCCTGTTCATTCCAGATAGCCTAAACAATTATGACTGTCGTTTTGTACTACATAAATTCAACCGCTGCCAAATAAATTAACTTGAATTTCATAAAAATAAAACTCTGACTACCTTTAATCGTGTCACATCCTGAGTAGCCCAACCAACTCGGTTACACGATGTATGACCTAATCTTTATAGATCCTATTTTGTTCTTCTAGAAGGACAAATAATATTAATTTTGTTTACAATACTTGAATAAAAAAAAAAATCACGAAAAGGTTTTATCATACAAATATTCATACTGTTGACGATTTTGTGTGTGTGAATTGTTTCTAAATAAAGAAGAAAACCCCCCACCCAAAAAACCCACTCAAACTTATGAAGCCCAACTGTGAGCGGTTACCTTTAACTAGCTCGTTGACTGCCGCCTACATAAAGGCTTTCATAGTGAATTGAATACACTGGCATCGCTGAAAACGCAACCAATACGCTTCTGGCAGTGGTGAGGACACATCATCAGAATTTGTATGCTACAACATGTAAACACACACAAAAAATACCTATTTTGGTATGCGCGCATGCGCACCACACTTAGATGCTTGGCAAATGGGATGCCCCTACGAATTTAATGGTATACGGGTTGCAAAGTGAAACACGTGAGGTGAACAGTTTCACCCATGAATAAGGTCTCTGTGACAATAGTTTTCGTACCATAAATAATGGATAATATGAGTTTGACCCGACTTATTCAGACCTTTATACTGTCGTCTGATCGTCTTTTGTTGAGCAAAAGTCGGGGGCTGATGTAAAGTAGACCATGGCAGTAGCTGAACCTCAGTACAAGGTGTGGCTGTCGACGGTAAGAACTTAAACTACAGAGCTCTGACGAGTGTCCAAATCGTTCAGCCTGGTACTGAAGCAAAGAAGTCAACAAAGGTAGGAAGTCGTCTTAATTAAAATGTGGTAATCGCAGTTGGCGGCTCCCTCGTATTTTCAGAACCAATACGCCATACTGTGGACTGGCAAAGATTGTTTATATTAGTCTCTACGCATTTGCTGATTGGTTTCTTTGGATCGTTACCCATTTTTCAAAGGTTTCCCCCAATATCTTGTGTAAGGTCGTATTATGCCGAGCTAATATGCTGTAGGTGGATTCCTGAACCAGCAAAAAGAGTCACGAGGTGATTGTTTTCTTTCATTTTCCGAGTAAGGATCTATAGATGTCAAAATGGTACTTGAATGGTTTGAATGAAGAAGGGATCACAACAAAACTATTTTATAAAATCTTAAGTTGTTTTTAGGTTGTTCATAGATCAAGGGTACGTTGTTACTATACGGAGCACCAAAGTGACATAATGGTAGGAAAACAACTCCTGTAAAAAGAAATAATTCAATTTCACTCAAAACATTGTATATTGAGCACTCAAAAACATTGTATATTGAGCACTCAAAAACATTGTATATTGAGCACTCAAAAACATTGTATATTGAGCACTCAAAAACATTTTGTTGCTCACCAAATTGTTTTGTACCAAATAATTTCGTGCTTTTTAGAAATAATTTTGCTCGAAATCATTTCGAAAGCTCATCTTGAAATACACTCAAAAGCTCAACAATTATTTTTCTTATTTACCGAGTCCGCAGTGTGACGTCACAGTGTTGTTTTTGTTTCCTAGGCGCTTAAGGGCTTTTCGTGAAACTCGGCGTTTTTGCCCAGCATAAAAACATTTTGATAATACGACACAATTTTTATTGAGCTCAATAATTTCTATGTAGTCATAACGCACTCGTTTACCTTTCTATAAAAAAAACCCCCAATAATAATTTCGATCAAATTCATCTACAGCCATAGCTGCTGCAATGTAGTGAAAATTGCCAAAGGGTGCAATATGTATTTCGTGTATTTCTAACACTTTGAACACGTTTGAACACGCAGTTTTGTTTGTTCAACACTGTGGGAACCTAAAGTTCCCCGAAATGTTCAAATATATAGACAGCTCCCACTTGATGTCATACAGTGTAAAGTCGGCCATTATTAAGGACGATTCATTTTTTGAACATACATCTAGGCGTTAGATTAAATTCCTTGCTTGATTGGTCGGTGAACCGTTATGCTGCATTGGCAAATTTGAAAGTTTGACGCGGCTCAAGGCCAAAACCAAAGTTGCAATGATCAATAACCCGCAGATTTGGGTCAAGCAATCATGATTCACAAAACAGATTTTTTATTTTTATTTTCACAAAGACAACTCCGAAAGCATTGGCGCCCACACAAACTGGTGGTGAAATAGTTAACTTATTGTATTTACAACGCATTGTATATAAATAAGGCAAGGCGACAAAAGTTCAAAACGTATTATTGAAGACAGCTACCTGACACAATAACGTACCTCATGCTTAGGCCTACCGATTCTTCGCTTGGTTGCATATCTATACAGCCGTTTTGCGTAACCTTCAGAGCTTCTGATTGCTTTCCCTTATTGCGTCAGCCGAGGGGGCAGCAAGCGAGACCCTCGCTGCAATTGTACTTTAAATCCAGACACAAGAAGTCAGATCACGCAGACCGTGTCTAAATTAGCGGCTACGGCTACGGCTAGATTTCTGTGTCACCATACATTGAGTAAAGGACCTCCTTAGCAACACCCTTAGCAACAGTTGTAGCCGTAGCTGTAGCCGCACATTCGGAAACAGCCGAAGGCTCGCGATGAAAAAGTCACCGTTGCAATAAATTAAATGAAAATGAAATTGGAAATTTTATGTGAAAATTAAGAACTTCTCCTCAATCGTCCGACTCGATGAGTCCCATTCATACGTCAGAAACAATAATATTTGTCGTATGATTGAATGACTTTCTCTTTATTTCTCTTTACAAATGCTTTCATGGTAACTAATATTATCTGTTGTATTTTGATTGTTCTTGTAGATTAATCAACGTACATGTATGAGGGGTGTGCCCAACACTCAAATCCCATTCAATGTTTTACGTTACATACGAAGTGTGGACCTGAGAGCAAAAACGGTCCACTTACTGTAGGGACTTGAAACACTATGTGGACTTACACACGTCCACACAGTGTTATTTACAATGTTGAGGAATATAATTTTCCACATAGCTGTGTGTGTTTCCCTTGATCCCTGGAGGACGCCCTCGTCGGTAACACGGTGTTATTACGTTATTAATGATCGATTGGTTAATGGAATGTAGCTTTCATTTAGGGGCTCCTTAAGAAAGTAACCTTTAATACCAGATATATTTTGCAATTTTCGATAATGTGCCTGAATGTTTGAAATCTTGCATTGCGAGTATTCTTTACGAAGCAAATCAAATCTTTAACGTATCTTAACTCAACTCAAGTCTGACAAACAGACAAATAAAAAAGCTGTTACTAGTACTTCCACAACTTATGTTGTTGGTTTGTAAAAGAAATTGAGTACCCGCGAGAAAATGTCACGGTGTATTTTAACACCGTAATTATTGTCAATGAAGCTTTCACAGGGACAAATCACCTGTTTCCCACCCTTTGATCCAACAGAGACAATGAAGGGCTACACTCTCCTGGCGTTGCTTGTTGTGTTCGGCTGTGCTTCGGCATACAACAGTGACGGTAAATAGTTTACAAATAATAAATGTTTGATATTTATGAGCGAAATGGTGTTTTATTCATGAGTTGAAAGATGGAATGTTCCATTATTAAGGCGAAGCCTCATTGAGAGCAACGTTCCATCTTTCAATGAATCACAATATTCTTTCCTTTGCATGAAATTCAAAATCTTGATACTTTTTATTTTATTTATAAAATCCAAGTAGATCTTTTTGTTATTTTCATTGGAGGTTACTGTTAGCATATGGCCTTAAAAGGATTGCGAATGGGGAGGCTTCTGAGCTATGGTTCAGCTCTTTAATCAGCCATGCTGGAAAGACTACCGCCCTTTTGAAAAAACTACCTTGAATTCAAGAGCAGGGTGTAATCACAGGATTTATACAAACAAAGTTATAACGTGAACACAGGTTTTTGTGCTCAGTGATCAAATAATGATGAATCAACTGCATTTATCAGTAGAAAATGGTGGGTAAATGATCCTCTGCTAAGTAATTGCTGTACAATTCCTTGTAGTCTAGTCAATCTGTGCCAAAAATGGCTTGACCTAGACAAAAGTGCAATAGAAATGATTTTTTTTGCAAGCGTTTCTTGAAACCCTCCCAAATAGACCAGGAGCCCAGAACATTTATTCATGCGAAAAGCGCCGAAGCAGTCGACCTCATTAGGTGAAAGGGTCTTACCTGGACATCACAAAAATGCATTGCTGCCGGGTTTTGGGCGTGGCCTAAGGTCCCAAATGACGTAATAAGCGCCGCCATTATCGAAAAACACGTTTTGGACAATATCTCAAAAACTATACATGATAATATCACAAATGAGGTCTCTACACCTATGTTTTTATGGTCAGTCTTTACGTTGAACACATTTACAGGGCCAGAAAATGTATAGTTAGTCATTTAACATCATAATTTGTGAAAAAATTTCCAAAAACCCTATATTTTTGACAATATCTTGAAAACTATATTTGTCAGTACTACAAAAATTGGTCTACAACTTTGTTTTTATAATCAAAACAGTGTATAATTGATTTAATCATGTGTTTTATTGAGACAATTGCAAATGATCAAGTGCACCTTATACGTGTTGTATGTTGTATTCCCAGATCTGCATATTTACCTATACATAGTGGAGATATTAAACTCAAACGAACAAACTGGGTGGAACTTGCATAAGCTTATAGACATGTACTTGGTTAAAATGCTGGTTAAATGAAATATGGTTATTGTCTGTTTTTAAAACCATTGGTTATTGTTCTTATAATAAATACAAATATTACCCCATGTGCTTAGTGTTAATGTTTGTGCAATAATCTAAAAGAAATTTATTTTCTTTGACATGAACTACATGCTGATAATCACATGCTATTGGCAACCATCAAGTTGTAAGTAGGCCAGTAACTGCACTCCAAAGGTATGATCTTCCTTTAAATATATTTAACATTTTCATGATACAGTTTTGTAATATTGTTGTTCCAAAGGGATTAAGGGACCTATCTCAAGATTCAAGTAGATTAATGAGTGACTCTAAGCCTCAGAAAGTTATATGTTTTGCTGAGATTTGTTTGATATGCACATGTGCATGTTGGCATATAAAGTTCTGCCATGTGCAGCTCAAGGACACATGGTATATAGCCCACGTGTAACACGTTTCCTTCATTTGGTGGTCTCTATAGTTGTCTTTATAAAGTCTTAGTAGCAGATCCCCAACTACTACCACCACCACCACCACCACCACCACCACCACCACCACCACCACCACCACCACCACCACCACCACCACCACCACCACCACCACCACCACCACCACCACCACCACCACCACTGTTGTAAGGCCACAAATCCTGGCCAGGCCCTTCCTGTTATTATAATACTGCTGCTATTAATTTTGTGTGTAAGTTTTGTAAGTTTGGGAATTCCGTGGGTGTATAGGCCTATAGTATTTGTATCATTTTGGTGCAGCGACAGGTTTGTTCACATTGTTGCCCAGTTTATAGGTTGCTTTGCTCTATGATGTGCTCTTTTTGTTATTTACAGACCATGGCAAATAACAGCCCCACTTGTATGATTTGCAAAAAGACAGAAGAAGACACACCCGGCCTGAAGTCTTTCAATTTAGGAATCTGGGGAACGGCTAAAAATGCTGCTAGACGTCGAACAGCACTTCAAAGTGACCAGTTCTCCAGCATTTCAGGAGAAATCAGCGAGACTGAGGGACCAGAAGGCAAATATTACCACTCAGGTTGTCTCAGTCGATTTTCTGCTGTTAAGAGACAAGCATCTCCTGTCAAAGTACATGAACTACCCCGCAAGGACACTCGTTCGAGTTCAAGCCATCCGTCCAGCAACTTGAAAGGTATCCTTGGACAGGAGTGTCTCTTCTGTAGACAGAAAAGGAAGAGAAAATCTCAAAAATATGAACCCCTCAGCCAGTGTATGACCACAGATGGGAGCAAGTCAATCATACATGCTGCAAAGGAAAAAAGTGATGGCAAGATCCTTGCACTTGGGGAAGATTTAATTGCCAAGGAAGCAAAGTACCACAACAGTTGTCGTCGTGACTATGTGAGACAGGATCTGACAGAAGAAGAACAAACATCCAACCGGAAGAAGCATGCTGAAGCTTTCCAAAAAATTTCAATGTTTCTCGAGCAAGAAGTTATCAAGAACAACACTCCGATGCTGGCGAAAGTAATCTACTGTTTGTACAAAGAAGAGTTTCTTGCCCTTGGAGGAACACAGGAAGACATTGATAGATACTCTACACAAAGTCTCATGTCAAAGGTGAAGGAACGATTTCAGGGCATTCTTCTAATGGACAAACGAGCAAACAAAACTGGAAACATTGTCTTTCCCAATTCAATGACATCTACGGAGGCGTTTGCCATGTTGACAGAATCCAGTGAAAAGGCGGAAGAAATCAGACATGCTGCCATGACATTGCGAACAGAAATTCTTGCAATGCCGCAAACAAAGACCCCAACTCCCACTTCTGTTCACACACTTAAGGAGACTTCCCCATCTATTCCTGAACTAACCCTCTTGTTTTTCCGTACCCTAATTGGTGGCTTGCAACCAGAACTGGGGTTAAATAACACCAGCAGAGATAGCATCGAGAGAAAAGCATTGGCCAGTGCATCGGATGCTGTGTTCAACTGTACCAGAGGAACAGTTCGTCCTTGGAAACACCAATCTCTTGGACTTGGACTGGGGACCCTGACAGGATCGAAAGTAGTGCTGACCATCCTGAATCGCTTCGGTCACTCTATTAGCTACGATGAAGTAAAGCGGCTTGAAACTGAAATTGCCTATGCATGCTCTGAGGGTGGACGGGAAACTCCTGCTGGGCTTTACCTGCAAGATGGACTAGGGACAGGTACTGCTGCTTTTGCTGCTGCTCTTCTACAACATAAAAATAGTTAGTGTTTTGAACCATTACAACCTTAACATCGTCATTTTTTCACTTACTTTTCAGCGTTAGCCTGGGATAACTATGATGTAAACACGGAAACACCAGATGGCAAGGACACCCTGCATGCAACAGTTGGGATATGCTACCAAAATCAACGACCCTCAGATTCAGAGATGACATCAGATACATCAACAGCTGATCAACCGACAGGGACACTGGCCAGACGAAAGAGAAGATGCTTTGATGGGACTGAGAAGGTAATCCCACCGTTCTTCACCTGTCTGAAAAAGGCTCAATTTAAGCTGACTCCCTCTGAAGTCATCCGGAGGGAAATGAAAAGGATCCGGCAAGAGAAACTTGATTTGATATGGCTACTTCAGTCCTTCACAAAGAAGTTGCCACTCTTCACTGGCTTCTGTTCCCAGTTTGTGAGAGACTGCCTCCCACGAACCATGATTACATATATGGATCCTATCGCCCAGCCTCCAACAAGAAATGATGTGGTACAAGAAACGATGGTACGCTCGGTGAAAGTTGCAGAGGAGACAAAGCAGGACTACACTGTCATCACATATGATCTTGCTGTTGCTCTTAAAGCTAATTACTCCATTCAAGCTTTACAGACTCCCACTTTCGATAGAGTCATCATACTGCTTGGAAACTTTCACCTTGAATTGGCTTTCTTTGGAGCCATTGGAACCTTCCTGGCTGATTCAGGGGTTGAATATCTCCTCACCGAATCAGGTGTCTTGGCCGAGGGGTCACTTGCTGGCTTTATGAAGGGGAAATTTTACAACAGATGTACCAGGGTTCACCAAATTCTTGCTGCTGTGATGGAACGTGCATTGTTCTCTAAGTACTTGGAAGTAATGAATGATGAAGATGAGTCCCTTGCACGGGAAGTGATGTCCGACTGTGATAGCACAATTGAACACTGCCAAAACATTTATGAAAGTTCTTCGGCGCTTTTCGCATGAATAAATGTTCTGGGCTCCTGCTCTAAAACAACATATCAAAAAAGTAGAAAAAGGAAGTAGGGGAAATAATATATGCCTAATAAAAAAATTAAAAAATGCCGCTTTTGCCTCTATTTTCTGTAATATATGTACGCACACCCCACCCTCCTTTTTTCCCACACAATTTTTTCATGAGTATGGTCACTGCATATTCTCCAAACACAACGAGCAAGACAAAAATCCAAGATGGCTGCCATTTTTCAAGATGGCCACCATAATCGCTAGTTCCTTCAAAGGAGGCGCCTGTTTCGGCCTAACGTATTTTTGGATGATTGTCAGTCGTGACTGGCACACGTAATAAATCGCTTAAAGGGACACACCGGTTACCTGTTTACGTAATTTAGTAATGTTGAATCAAAGACAATGGTTTTTATGATTTTTTTAAACACAAATATGACGTAATTAACGAGAAATTACCGAAAAAAACCAAAAGCGGTCAAAGGTCACCGTATACGCTTTACCAGCCGTTGCAAGTGTCAAATTTACGGGATACATACTGCGCAATGTTGTACGTAGACTGGTGCTCTGTTTATGTAAGTGTTTTACTACAAGGCATGAGGATCCAGTCCACGTTATCCATCTGAAAGTGTGTATAAACAACGGACACGGAAACCAGTCAACTCGCCCTTCCAGCAAAGTCCCAAACTACAAAGTCGCCCCCTAGCAAAGTCGCCCCTCACATACAAACTCGTCCCCTCTCAAAGTCGCCCCTCACAAAGGAATGTAACAAATTGGTGTGATTGGACTTCAGGGGAACGAAAGCTATCTTGAGGGAACAAAAGCATCTTAAGGGAACAAAAGAGGAAATCTGGGGAACAACATCTCATTGTGAGAAATCTCATTTCGAGGAATCGAAAGTTTTTTTTTAGGGAACAAAATCTCCTTTCGAGGGAAAAAGTTATTCTTTAGTGAAGGAAAGCATATTTCGAGCGAACGGAAGTATATTTCTTGTGAACAAAATCATATTTTGAGGAAACGAATGCGTATCTTCAGGGAACAAAAGCGTATTTCTGGGGAACTTAATTGTAGTTCGGGGGAAAGAAAGCGTGTTCAAGGGAACGAGAACCTATTTTCTAGAAATAATCAATTTCGTTACCTAGAAAAACACACTGCTTTCATAAAATGAAAAATAATATTTTGTGAGAAAAAAATATATTTTCATCGAATTAAATAATATCTTGAGGAAACAAAATGATTTTGTTTGAATTTTGTGTGTCGAGGGATGCAATAGAAATTTCCAGTGAGTTTTTTTTCCACCTTTTAATTTTTAATTTCTTTTTCACTTGTCCCTTCAGGGGCTCCGTTTTTTTTTTTTTGGGGGGGGCTCGTTTTTTGGAATTGTTTGTCACAAATTTTGTTTAAACTAATTATACCGTCAATATAAAAAGTGGTATTCCTATGTATTGACATAAATCTTATTTAATTACCAAGAAATTCGGTACAAATCGGGTCAAGGAACGTACACAGAGCATTGAAAAGTTGCGATTTTGAAAAGGATTCGATCAGCGAGGTGTACCGACTAGCAAACCCGCAATAACAACAACGTAGTTGGTGGTCTGGCTCCCTACCCCTCCCACATGTTCATGAGCTTCCAGGTAGTATACAGCTATCCCTTGGTTGGTGGGTTTCCGTCGAGGTAGCACTGTGCACTGTAAGATACGCTTTCAGTTGCTCGGACTCTCTGAAATAAAATCTTACGTTCGACTTTTTGTATTACTTACAACTTGTATCCATAATTTGAATACGTATTTTTGTGTGTCAAATACTCATGAATTCTTGTTAAAAAAACAGAGTTAAATTCGGTGCAGTAATTAATTTTTATACGGCTTGAAGTAAAACTAAAAAGCTTTAGGTTAAATATTTATAATAATTCTTCCCTTGTTGATGGAGAATGGAAACTAAAGCTTTAAAAAATGTCTGAGGTGTCATGTGTACAGTTCTTATTAGGGATGAGGGAAGGCACAAGGGGAACAGGTGTTGGTTGGGGTGGGGTTTGGATAGGAAGGAGGGTGTGAGAAAGAAGACTGCCCAATTAAACTTAAGCGAAATAGCACTGTGATAGTGTGTGTAAGGGGAATATTTAACCTAAAGCTTTTTGAACACTTTGAGTGCGTTCCGGTCCTACTATTTTCTCTGCGTGTCCTTCTCTGAAACTCTCTATATCCTGCATATAATTTATCACTAGAAACATGGGAATAGTTAAGGACAGTTGCTCGGGGGGGGGGGGGGGGGGATCTAATAGTATACCATCAAAATGTTTTTGTGGTCACACTAGTCTCATCTTATGGTTTGTTTGCACACGGCTACATGTATGATTTCACTCTTCCCCTTACACTTTTAGTTCACAAAACCATCGTTTTTCATATTACCTTTAATATCAGCAAAATCTGTTAATATCAGCAAGATCTGTTGCATACCTATTTAAATCTATGCAAAATTCTTAATTGTGATTTTTCTGAAACTGGGATAAACTAATTTATTATTACATTTGGGGGTCATACACTTTATTGCAGCCTTTTCCTTTGATGGGAAATTCAACCTATCAATTGTTTAAACACTGCATGCAAGTTAGAGTTACTTTTGAATGATTCCTGAAAGTGTAATAAAGTTGACAAGTGTTTATTCGAATACCTTTGGCATAAGTGGAAATTGTATATTATTTTGGATTACTAGTGATAAACACTGTAGAGAAATATCATACCACCGAGTCTGAAACATAATATTAGCGCAGCGATCATTCAAATCAGATTACTATCTTACTAACTAGTGAGAATTTGATTTTGGCGGGAAAATGGCGGCCATCTTGGATTTGTTCTTGCTCAGATGTGTTTGGAGAATATGCAGTGACCCTATCCATGAAATTACTGTGTGGAAAAAACAAGATTTCTACTAGCATTAGAGGGTGTGCGTACAAATATTACTGAAAATAGAGGCAAGAGCGGACATTTTTAATTTATGCAAATTAGGCATATTTCCCCTACTTCCTTTTTAAATTTTTTTTAAATTTGTTGTTTTGGAGGGCTTTAAGAGACACTTGCAAAAAAAAAATCATTTCAGTTGCAATGTTGTCGAGGTCAAACCATAGATTGACTAGACTATTGGGGGGAAAACCGGGAGAGCTGGACAGGTCATTGATGGATTTGCTGTGTGAAAAACAACCCCGATGGTAACAAGACTATTGGCATGCTATTTAGCTAGGTGTTTTGGGGGAACTTGGAATTTTTAAGACAAAACAAATTTTGCCAATTTGTTTTTCTTGAGTACTGACTAGTTAATTAAAAACGTTCACTTGATTAGTGCCTGAGGCAAGGTTAACAATACACTGGATGTTTTTTCCAGGAGTCCGGTTTGGTTTAAATGAAAGAATCCTTGGTGTTGGCAAAAATAACAATTGTTGTAAAGAAACTGAGTATCAATTTTTTATCCCAGAAATAGCATTTTTTGATAAATGTTCGACTACATGGTTGGCATCATCAAGATGGAGTGTTCAGTGTTCAATGTTCAATGTTCACAAAGAACGTTTCTAAGGTTTTCGCACAAGTCGTCCAGAGTGAGTTTTGTACATTGGTTGTTGATCTGTTGGTTGAAGAAGAGGTGACTGTGAAGGGGTCTGAGGGTGAATGTCAAAGGTCACTCGCTTCTTGACTGGTTCAAAATAATTACCTTTCTTTTTGTTTGCATTGTCAGATGAGGTCGCCCTTTTGGAGCGCCTTCTTGACTTGAAGAGGTCTCAAAATCGTGAGTTTTACTTCGTGTGCATTACACTCTTTTCAATCAATAGGTGGCCTGAAGTGTAAGAAGAAACGTGTTCAACTGACAATGGATAAAAATGTCAATTTGTGTGGACCCGTCTATTAGTATTATTGCTCAAAACTAAAGAAAAATAGGTTTTAAACAATATCATTTACTGATTTTGTGGAAGACAACAAATAAAAGTTTGGGAAACATACGTTTAAATCAGAAAAAAAAAATCTGATTGAATTATATACACCGGACTTAACTTCTGGTGTTGTGGGTTCGGGTCCAAGTCATGTCACTTACGTCATTGAGCAAGAAACTAACAACAATTATTGCTTTGTCCTTCGGATCGCAAAGCCTTAGGTCTCGTGGCATGTTGTGGCCGAGCGGTCGAATCCCATTCATACACGTGTGCTCTTGAGCAAGGCACTTATCCCTAAATGCTTTGTAAAAGTTGGGAAGGTTGATGCATTCTGCTTTCCAGCCAGGTTTCTTGTGGTCGATACCCATGCCTACATCCTTACGGACTGTGAAGGGGGTAATTAACCCTGTTTCAGCCAGCCCTGGGGGTAAGGTGGCAACGTGCCCCTGGTGACAGTTGATTCCTGTCGTTAACTGAACGATAGGCGCTTTGATATGCCCGACAAACTGGTTAAGATTGTGCATTTAATTTTGAATTTTAGTCAGTTTGACCGGCAATTACACAGAATCCGGGTCACACTGACCCATGAGTCCAAATCAATTCTGTCTGTGTGATTTTAGTTTGTGAGTTTTGCATTGGAAAAATAACCAATTAAACCAATACTCATCCAAAATATCACAGCCTGTTTTGGATTAAACTTTTCCTATTTTTAGTGCATTTTGAGGAGGCCCCTGAAGAAAGACATGTTGAAGAAGACAGTAAGTTACATCCTTTTCTCCTTCATTTTTTGCCTGTACAGTCCTGCCATTGGAACCCTTTGGTTTTCGAGATTGCTCTTTATAGCAGAGCATCTGCCAAACCTTAGATTTGATTTAAAGTCTGAGATTGCGGTTAATTCTCCGCATCAGCCACGCAAAATTCCCCCGCAGATTAGCCTTTTGTCAAGGCCATCGTGGCTTGGACATCTTTGTAAACAGTGGAGCGACTGGAACGAGAGACCACGCGCGCGAGGGCCTTTTCCAACTTGTTTGCGTTTTTTTAAATGAATTATTCATGAAGTATGAAACGTGTGTTATGCACTTCTGATTGGTTCGGGTAGCACAAGTTGAGATTATAAAGAAACACATAAGAAACCGCAAACAAGTTGGAAAAGACCCTCGTGGCTTCGCCACTCGCGTGCGTGGTCTCCCATTTCAGTCGCTTGGGATCGCGGCTCTACAAAGCTGTTCAAGCCACAAAGGGCTTGACAAAAGGCTACCCGCAGATTGGCTATTACACGCTCTAACTCTAAAGACGGAGGTTTATCCACAAGAGGGCGCTATTTCAAGCAATAATGTACCGGCTATCAGGAAGACTAAAAACCACGACCACAGACTTGGAACCAAGTCTAGCCAAACCTCGGCAATTCGCCAATTAATAATTATGCGTACTTTTAGAGAGGTTCAATTAAGACAGATTTTGTGTCCGATAACTACTGTAACACTAAGGGTATGACCAACAATTGAGTTGGATATATTCAAGTTGTCTCCAGAGTACAGAATTGGTTGACTCCTAGAACTATGCAATTAATTTGTTTTTAGGTAAGCATTATAGACTTGACGGCAATTGTTTTGCACCCATGCCGCCTTGTACGATAAATCTCTGCTAACTGAATGTGTGGATTTAGTTTGCATTTTACATTTCACCACCCCTGGTCACTGAGAATTACTTCTGCATTGATCTTTTCTATCTTCAGATAAACCAACGCTTCGGGAGCTTCTCCGAAATGTTCAGAGTCTACTGAATAAACGCAGTGAGTATAATTCTGCAAAACCAATGTGACTCGTCAACACGAAACCCAGGCACAGTTTGAAATTTGTAAATTTATTAAACAGTATTTGTTTACTTATGAGGGTTAACCTTGGCAAAGTGTTGACGCCCAGTTCATCGTAATTCCATCCAATATTAGCAGTGAATAGTTCGCAAAAATTTAGCAAAGGGCAACTAATGCACGTTTGATTATCAGGTCCTGGTCGACCTTGGTGCGTTCATCCTGGGTGAACCCCCTTCAGTAGTTTATCAGAACGTCAGAACGTCTAATGGATTTACCTGTAAGTCTGCCGCCACCAGGCGTAAAAAAATGTCCCATTAAGTAAAAAAATTAAAAAAATAAACAAAAAATCAGCAAAGGTAAGTCTCCATTTCGTTACTCTTTTTGTATGTAATTCTACCTGAATAGAAGGACTTTGTTGAAAAAGGGTTACAATAAACAATTTGGTGGAATTACGAGGTTGTTGTATCATTGATTTACCCTTTGTATAACAAATTACAAATTACAAACTAAGCTCATACATTTAGATACAATGTGTAGATTGCGTGGAAGGCCAAATTGCATAGAGCTGCTTAGGCACAAAAAGTAGCTAAGCACAACAACAAAGCTTAAGCTTCAGCTTGCAATATCCTTTTTTTAAAGCGTCATTTTTTGACCACTTGCCAAACATTAGATTGATAATGTTTTCTTTTGTGTGTGTTTTTAGCAAATACGGCAGAAGGGAATGTCGCTGAACAAAGTAAGTTTCAATATTATTATTATTTTTCAAAGTTGTTGCTGTTGTAGAAAAGAAGGCCTTTCAATGTTGACAAGTTGAGCTGACCAAACGAAAGGTGGCATATCTCAGAAAACTTGTGTCAACCTTTTTTCCACGATACAATGCAACATTTGCCGACCTCAGCATTGCACGAGTCATACTTCAATGCAACAATGGCCGCTATTGACCTCAGTATTGCACGAGTCATACTTCAATGCCTTTGAACATAAAATTTGTGATTTTCTAGTAAAAATTAATCACAATTTATCACCAGCTTGGGAGCCAGAAGTGGCGGAACTCAGTGTGTAGCAGATACGCATGCGTGTGACGCTATGCATGAGATAGACTTTCATTGATCTCCATTATTTTGAGATTAATGGACCTTTCTCTCTGACGTCACAAACTCGTACAGCAACGCGGGAGGTCTGCCATACTGGAATACTTCTACGAACATGTAGGACACGATACGCGTAGCGCCATCTAGCGCCAATAATAAATTTGCAGCGAATGTTTGTGTGTTACAAGTTGCAGAGGAGGCTGCCGATTATTATATGGTGGAACACTTATCTGTTTTTTCTGTCCTCTCCATAGAGCGCTATGGTTTCGTGTGGACCAGACCAGTACTGTAAAACTGTTGATGGTACTGGATACTGCTTTGACAAAGTCAACTAAACCTAGGTAAAAACAATTTGTTTTTTTCTCTTCTTAATTGTTCTTTTTGATTAATATTATTGTCTGTAATCTTTCGTAGTTTTTTAACACGAGTACATACAATTAGTATACGAATATGAACAATTAGAGTCAATACAAGAAAGGGAAAACAAGAAGAAAAATATTAAGCATGAACAGAACAAGAACATTTAGAGTTTGTGACACAAACTCTAGAGAACACATGTATGAATTAGTTTGCGAACATCATAACAAAAGAAGTATCTGTCAAATTAACTTTTTGTCTTGGTCATTTTATAAATCTTTTAAAAGAGGGCGCTGTTAAATGTAACCCTCGAAATCTGCGCAATGAATAAAACGTGTCTGCACTTGCAGATTGCAAGCATGATTTTTATGAAACTTGTAAAACGCTCACAAGGTGCTCTTTGCAAAGTCTCAGTTACCTAAAGTTAAAGCAGAGAAAGACTGTGCACTCATTCAAGAAATGACGGTTGGGTATCGGCAACTACATTTAATTTCTCATACCGGGCACAGCTGCTTGTATTTTGATTTCTGACACTCCCTTCTCTGTCCATATACCTTTTCCTGCCAAACGATATTCATAAACGCTGCCATTTTGCATTAAGTGTTTGGTTGTCCCTTTTCAAGGTTGCGACACAGCCTTGAGAAGCGACAAGTAAATACTTCAAACCTAAAGCAGTTACTCCTCTTTGTTGATACCAAACGACGTAAACATTTATAGCCTAAAAGAAGCTAACAAGTAAAAAGTAAATACTTTTACATTTGAGCAAAGCACTATTTGCTTCATTTAATTTCTACGGATGGTCTATATTCTTAAAAATTTTCATTCAAGCAAATTAATGCTAGTGTTTGTTTTCTCCATCAACCCATTATCTCGTGGCCTCAAGATATTGTCAGAATGATATAATATTTTATGGAAACAAGATTGATAAAAAAAAAATTAAAAAAAACCCAACAACAAACAAACTTACAAAACAAGAAAAGACGATTTAAACACGAGGAACTAATTATTTTTTCCGTAACTTCAACTGGATCCTACACCCTGAAACCCCAGGATTCCGGGTCCCAGGAGCATGAACCGTTTCCGGCTCAGACTGACTCGGAAACAGGTTCCAACTTTGGATTTGACTCTGCGCTGTTTAATTGGTCAGTTAGATATAGTTTTGGTCAGTTTGACACAGATTCCGGGTTTTACTGATCCAGAAATTGGTCAGAAGCCCTGGCTCCGGAATCCGGCCGGGAGTTATTGCAGAGTTAAATGCACTTATTGCCAACTCAAAGCTCAGTGGAAAATGAGACTTCCCTGTAATATTAAAGAAATATAAAGAGTAAATAAAGTTTGCTTTTGTAAATAATATAAATAATGACTCCAGTTACAGACAAGTTAAGGATTTCAATTTGTGTTTTTTGTTCGTCATATAAATTTAGAAATCTCTTACTTTTCTTTCCACAGCGAAGAACTATTTTGATCTGATGTACTTTCGAAGACAACGAAGAACTGTCAAGCATTGTTTTTTACTGACAGCAAATATTGTAGCTACTATTAATCAACACACGTGTGGATTTAGTTTTTAAATGCTGATTTAGTTTTTTGCTTCAATCGTATGTTTTTGCAAACTTGCTTTAATTGTGTTGAGCAGCATAAAGTGGCCAATCAGGAGATATTGTATAATCATGTCTTTTGTTTTGCTTATAATTCATTTTGTGTCTACTTCTGATCCCGGACTTTAAATTTTATTAATTTTATTTACTCCCTGTTTTAATCTTAAATTTGCAACCTCTTCTAGTTGCCTAGTTTTTTGGGGTTGATTGCTCGTTTGTATTTTTTTGCCACCAACTGTTACGGTAGTCATAAGTTTTGTTTGCAAGTATTTTTTGCTATTTACATGTTGTCAGTAAAGGTTTGATTGGGTCTGGTACATCTATAACAATTTTTTGTCTTGACCCAGACAATGTTAAATTTAAATATGTTGACAGCTAGAGCCATCAACCACAAAACACGCAACTAGAAAAGCTTATAAATTGTACAGCAAAACAGGGAATAAATAAAGAAATCTAGTATCAAAATGAATAAGTAAATTTACAAAACCTCAAAAAAGGGGAAACAAAATCAAACAAACAAGAGCTTCAGCTGAAGCCTCAGTTGGAACCCCAGCTGGAGCCTCAGCTACAACCCCAGCTTGAGCTTCATCCGGTCTTAGCAGGCACCTTAAATAGAGCCTCAGTCACAACCTCAGCTAGAGCCTCAGCAACAGCTTTAGCTAGATCCTCAGCTGGAGCCTCAACTAGAGCCTCAGCTGGAGCCTCAGTTAGAGCTTTAGCTGGAGCCTCAGTTGGAGCCTCAGTTGGAGACTCAGCTGGACCCTCAGTTGAAGACTCAGTTGGAGCCTCAGTTGGAGCCTCAGTTGGAGCCTCAGCTGGACTTTCAGCTGGACTCTCAGCTGGACTCTCAGCTGGAGCCTCAGCTGGGGCCTCAGCTAGAGCTTTAGCTGGAGCCTCAGCTGGAGCCTCAGCTAGAGCTTTAGCCGGAGCCTCAGTTGATCGTCAGCTATAGCTTTAGTCGGAGCCTCAGCTATTAACTATTCCAATGGATTCAAAACAGTTAGGTATTTAATTCCGTAAATGGTAGTGTTGATAATTAATACAAAGTGCTCCCTCAAAAGTAGCGACAGAAATTGCTAGGAAATAAAATCAAAGGGAAACGGTCCAAAGTAAAAACTGATTTCTTGATGATGCATGACGTATTTTCGATCCTTACTAACTGCAATTTTTTGAACCATTCGTTTTGAACCATTATTTGCAGTGCACTTTCAATTCCATTTTATTTCACGTTACACCTTTAATAAGTTAAACCTAAAGCCAATCTACATTCGGAAATGATGTACCTGCTGGGACAACACTAGGAACTTAAATACTTCACGCTATTAATAAATAGTTTGTTTGGGGTTTTGTAGTTCCTGTTAGAATAAAATAAATGTATCAAAATGAACCAAAGACAGTCGTTTTTTGTGTTAAATTTGTTAGTCCAATAGTAAGGAGGCAAACTGGTTGCCGGAGGCCCTTTTTGTATGCAGACCATTATTGACTTTAATTGTCGTTACATTTTCAATAGACAAAATAATTGCTTTAATTTTGAAAAACCACACTATGTATTATAAAGTATTAACAGCAGAATGGCAGTTTTGGTCTACCAAAAGGCCACAACAAAAACAAAAAAACGAATTCAAGTTTTGAGGTGTGTTGCGCCCGAGCGGTCTAGTTCGCCGAACTTCAGTGTTATTTAATGTGACTTCATCTCGGACTTTGCATCAGTTTGACTAATTTCAAGGTCAACTCTGACCCGGAATCAAGGTCAACCCTAACCCAGAATCAAGGTCAACTCTGACCAGGGAGTCTTTGGAGTGTTTGAAAACCAAGAAGCTTGGATTGGGGCTGAATCGTTGCTTTAAAACCAAGAAGCTTGGATTGAGGCTGAATCATTGCTTTAAAACCAAGAAGCTTGGATTGAGGCTGAATCATTGCTTTAAAACCATGAAGCTTGGATTGAGGCTGAATCGTTGCTTTAAAACCATGAAGCTTGGATTGAGGCTGAATCGTTGCTTTAAAACCATGAAGCTTGGATTGAGGCTGAATCGTTGCTTTAAAACCATGAAGCTTGGATTGAGGCTGAATCGTTGCTTTAAAACCATGAAGCTTGGATTGAGGCTGAATCATTGCTTTAAAACCATGAAGCTTGGATTGAGGCTGAATCATTGCTTTAAAACCATGAAGCTTGGATTGAGGCTGAATCGTTGCTTTAAAACCAAGAAGCTTGGATTGAGGCTGAATCGTTGCTTTAAAACCATGAAGCTTGGATTGGGGCTGAATCGTTGCTTTAAAACCAAGAAGCTTGGATTGGGGCTGAATCGTTGCTTTAAAACCATGAAGCTTGGATTCAGGCTGAATCATTGCTTTAAAACCATGAAGCTTGGATTGGGGCTGAATCATTGCTTTAAAACCATGAAGCTTGGATTGAGGCTGAATCGTTGCTTTAAAACCATGAAGCTTGGATTGGGGCTGAATCGTTGCTTTAAAACCATGAAGCTTGGATTGGGGCTGAATCATTGCTTTAAAACCAAGAAGCTTGGATTGGGGCTGAATCGTTGCTTTAAAACCATGAAGCTTGGATTGGGGCTGAATCGTTGCTTTAAAACCATGAAGCTTGGATTGAGGCTGAATCGTTGCTTTAAAACCAAGAAGCTTGGATTGAGGCTGAATCGTTGCTTTAAAACCATGAAGCTTGGATTGAGGCTGAATCGTTGCTTTAAAACCATGAAGCTTGGATTGAGGCTGAATCATTGCTTTAAAACCATGAAGCTTGGATTGAGGCTGAATCGTTGCTTTAAAACCATGAAGCTTGGATTGAGGCTGAATCATTGCTTTAAAACCATGAAGCTTGGATTGAGGCTGAATCGTTGCTTTAAAACCATGAAGCTTGGATTGGGGCTGAATCGTTGCTTTAAAACCATGAAGCTTGGATTGAGGCTGAATCGTTGCTTTAAAACCATGAAGCTTGGATTGAGGCTGAATCGTTGCTTTAAAACCATGAAGCTTGGATTGAGGCTGAATCGTTGCTTTAAAACCATGAAGCTTGGATTGAGGCTGAATCGTTGCTTTAAAACCATGAAGCTTGGATTGAGGCTGAATCGTTGCTTTAAAACCATGAAGCTTGGATTGAGGCTGAATCATTGCTTTAAAACCATGAAGCTTGGATTGAGGCTGAATCGTTGCTTTAAAACCATGAAGCTTGGATTGAGGCTGAATCATTGCTTTAAAACCATGAAGCTTGGATTGGGGCTGAATCGTTGCTTTAAAACCAAGAAGCTTGGATTGAGGCTGAATCATTGCTTTAAAACCATGAAGCTTGGATTGAGGCTGAATCATTGCTTTAAAACCATGAAGCTTGGATTGAGGCTGAATCGTTGCTTTAAAACCATGAAGCTTGGATTGAGGCTGAATCGTTGCTTTAAAACCATGAAGCTGGGATTGAGGCTGAATCATTGCTTTAAAACCATGAAGCTTGGATTGGGGCTGAATCGTTGCTTTAAAACCATGAAGCTTGGATTGGGGCTGAATCGTTGCTTTAAAACCATGAAGCTTGGATTGAGGCTGAATCGTTGCTTTAAAACCATGAAGCTTGGATTGAGGCTGAATCATTGCTTTAAAACCATGAAGCTTGGATTGAGGCTGAATCGTTGCTTTAAAACCATGAAGCTTGGATTGAGGCTGAATCGTTGCTTTAAAACCATGAAGCTTGGATTGAGGCTGAATCGTTGCTTTAAAACCATGAAGCTTGGATTGGGGCTGAATCGTTGCTTTAAAACCATGAAGCTTGGATTGAGGCTGAATCGTTGCTTTAAAACCATGAAGCTTGGATTGAGGCTGAATCGTTGCTTTAAAACCATGAAGCTTGGATTGAGGCTGAATCATTGCTTTAAAACCATGAAGCTTGGATTGAGGCTGAATCATTGCTTTAAAACCAAGAAGCTTGGATTCAGGCTGAATCGTTGCTTTAAAACCATGAAGCTTGGATTGGGGCTGAATCATTGCTTTAAAACCATGAAGCTTGGATTGAGGCTGAATCGTTGCTTGAAAACCATGAAGCTTGGATTGTGGCTGAATCGTTGCTTTAAAACCATGAAGCTTGGATTGGGGCTGAATCGTTGCTTTAAAACCATGAAGCTTGGATTGAGGCTGAATCGTTGCTTTAAAACCATGAAGCTTGGATTGAGGCTGAATCATTGCTTTAAAACCATGAAGCTTGGATTGAGGCTGAATCGTTGCTTTAAAACCATGAAGCTTGGATTGAGGCTGAATCGTTGCTTTAAAACCATGAAGCTTGGATTGAGGCTGAATCGTTGCTTTAAAACCATGAAGCTTGGATTGAGGCTGAATCGTTGCTTTAAAACCATGAAGCTTGGATTGAGGCTGAATCGTTGCTTTAAAACCATGAAGCTTGGATTGAGGCTGAATCATTGCTTTAAAACCATGAAGCTTGGATTGAGGCTGAATCGTTGCTTTAAAACCATGAAGCTTGGATTGGGGCTGAATCGTTGCTTTAAAACCATGAAGCTTGGATTGAGGCTGAATCGTTGCTTTAAAACCATGAAGCTTGGATTGAGGCTGAATCGTTGCTTTAAAACCATGAAGCTTGGATTGAGGCTGAATCATTGCTTTAAAACCATGAAGCTTGGATTGAGGCTGAATCATTGCTTTAAAACCAAGAAGCTTGGATTCAGGCTGAATCGTTGCTTTAAAACCATGAAGCTTGGATTGGGGCTGAATCATTGCTTTAAAACCAAGAAGCCTGGATTGAGGCTGAATCGTTGCTTTAAAACCATGAAGCTTGGATTGAGGCTGAATCGTTGCTTTAAAACCATGAAGCTTGGATTGAGGCTGAATCATTGCTTTAAAACCATGAAGCTTGGATTGGGGCTGAATCATTGCTTTAAAACCATGAAGCTTGGATTGAGGCTGAATCATTGCTTTAAAACCAAGAAGCTTGGATTGAGGCTGAATCATTGCTTTAAAACCATGAAGCTTGGATTGAGGCTGAATCGTTGCTTTAAAACCAAGAAGCTTGGATTGAGGCTGAATCGTTGCTTTAAAACCATGAAGCTTGGATTGAGGCTGAATCGTTGCTTTAAAACCATGAAGCTTGGATTGAGGCTGAATCATTGCTTTAAAACCATGAAGCTTGGATTGAGGCTGAATCATTGCTTTATAACCATGAAGCTTGGATTGGGGCTGAATCATTGCTTTATAACCAAGAAGCTTGGATTGAGGCTGAATCATTGCTTTAAAACCAAGAAGCCTGGATTGAGGCTGAATCGTTGCTTTAAAACCAAGAAGCTTGGATTGAGGCTGAATCATTGCTTTAAAACCATGAAGCTTGGATTGAGGCTGAATCATTGCTTTAAAACCAAGAAGCTTGGATTGAGGCTGAATCGTTGCTTTAAAACCTAGAAGCTTGGATTGAGGCTGAATCGTTGCTTTAAAACCTAGAAGCTTGGATTGAGGCTGAATCTTTGCTTTAAAACCATGAAGCTTGGATTGAGGCTGAATCATTGCTTTAAAACCATGAAGCTTGGATTGAGGCTGAATCATTGCTTTAAAACCATGAAGCTTGGATTGAGGCTGAATCGTTGCTTTAAAACCAAGAAGCTTGGATTGGGGCTGAATCATTGCTTTAAAACCATGAAGCTTGGATTGGGGCTGAATCGTTGCTTTAAAACCAAGAAGCTTGGATTGAGGCTGAATCATTGCTTTAAAACCAAGAAGCTTGGATTGGGGCTGAATCGTTGCTTTAAAACCATGAAGCTTGGATTGGGGCTGAATCGTTGCTTTAAAACCAAGAAGCTTGGATTGAGGCTGAATCATTGCTTTAAAACCATGAAGCTTGGATTGGGGCTGAATCGTTGCTTTAAAACCATGAAGCTTGGATTGGGGCTGAATCGTTGCTTTAAAACCAAGAAGCTTGGATTGGGGCTGAATCGTTGCTTTAAAACCATGAAGCTTGGATTGAGGCTGAATCGTTGCTTTAAAACCATGAAGCTTGGATTGAGGCTGAATCGTTGCTTTAAAACCATGAAGCTTGGATTGGGGCTGAATCGTTGCTTTAAAACCATGAAGCTTGGATTGAGGCTGAATCGTTGCTTTAAAACCATGAAGCTTGGATTGAGGCTGAATCGTTGCTTTAAAACCATGAAGCTTGGATTGAGGCTGAATCATTGCTTTAAAACCATGAAGCTTGGATTGAGGCTGAATCATTGCTTTAAAACCAAGAAGCTTGGATTCAGGCTGAATCGTTGCTTTAAAACCATGAAGCTTGGATTGGGGCTGAATCATTGCTTTAAAACCATGAAGCTTGGATTGAGGCTGAATCGTTGCTTGAAAACCATGAAGCTTGGATTGTGGCTGAATCGTTGCTTTAAAACCATGAAGCTTGGATTGGGGCTGAATCGTTGCTTTAAAACCATGAAGCTTGGATTGAGGCTGAATCGTTGCTTTAAAACCATGAAGCTTGGATTGAGGCTGAATCATTGCTTTAAAACCATGAAGCTTGGATTGAGGCTGAATCGTTGCTTTAAAACCATGAAGCTTGGATTGAGGCTGAATCGTTGCTTTAAAACCATGAAGCTTGGATTGAGGCTGAATCGTTGCTTTAAAACCATGAAGCTTGGATTGAGGCTGAATCGTTGCTTTAAAACCATGAAGCTTGGATTGAGGCTGAATCGTTGCTTTAAAACCATGAAGCTTGGATTGAGGCTGAATCATTGCTTTAAAACCATGAAGCTTGGATTGAGGCTGAATCGTTGCTTTAAAACCATGAAGCTTGGATTGGGGCTGAATCGTTGCTTTAAAACCATGAAGCTTGGATTGAGGCTGAATCGTTGCTTTAAAACCATGAAGCTTGGATTGAGGCTGAATCGTTGCTTTAAAACCATGAAGCTTGGATTGAGGCTGAATCATTGCTTTAAAACCATGAAGCTTGGATTGAGGCTGAATCATTGCTTTAAAACCAAGAAGCTTGGATTCAGGCTGAATCGTTGCTTTAAAACCATGAAGCTTGGATTGGGGCTGAATCATTGCTTTAAAACCAAGAAGCCTGGATTGAGGCTGAATCGTTGCTTTAAAACCATGAAGCTTGGATTGAGGCTGAATCGTTGCTTTAAAACCATGAAGCTTGGATTGAGGCTGAATCATTGCTTTAAAACCATGAAGCTTGGATTGGGGCTGAATCATTGCTTTAAAACCATGAAGCTTGGATTGAGGCTGAATCATTGCTTTAAAACCAAGAAGCTTGGATTGAGGCTGAATCATTGCTTTAAAACCATGAAGCTTGGATTGAGGCTGAATCGTTGCTTTAAAACCAAGAAGCTTGGATTGAGGCTGAATCGTTGCTTTAAAACCATGAAGCTTGGATTGAGGCTGAATCGTTGCTTTAAAACCATGAAGCTTGGATTGAGGCTGAATCATTGCTTTAAAACCATGAAGCTTGGATTGGGGCTGAATCGTTGCTTTAAAACCATGAAGCTTGGATTGAGGCTGAATCGTTGCTTTAAAACCATGAAGCTTGGATTGAGGCTGAATCGTTGCTTTAAAACCATGAAGCTTGGATTGAGGCTGAATCATTGCTTTAAAACCATGAAGCTTGGATTGGGGCTGAATCATTGCTTTAAAACCATGAAGCTTGGATTGAGGCTGAATCATTGCTTTAAAACCAAGAAGCTTGGATTGAGGCTGAATCGTTGCTTTAAAACCATGAAGCTTGGATTGGGGCTGAATCATTGCTTTAAAACCATGAAGCTTGGATTGAGGCTGAATCATTGCTTTAAAACCATGAAGCTTGGATTGAGGCTGAATCGTTGCTTTAAAACCAAGAAGCTTGGATTGAGGCTGAATCATTGCTTTAAAACCATGAAGCTTGGATTGAGGCTGAATCGTTGCTTTAAAACCATGAAGCTTGGATTGAGGCTGAATCATTGCTTTAAAACCATGAAGCTTGGATTGGGGCTGAATCATTGCTTTAAAACCATGAAGCTTGGATTGAGGCTGAATCATTGCTTTAAAACCAAGAAGCTTGGATTGAGGCTGAATCATTGCTTTAAAACCATGAAGCTTGGATTGAGGCTGAATCGTTGCTTTAAAACCAAGAAGCTTGGATTGAGGCTGAATCGTTGCTTTAAAACCATGAAGCTTGGATTGAGGCTGAATCGTTGCTTTAAAACCATGAAGCTTGGATTGAGGCTGAATCATTGCTTTAAAACCATGAAGCTTGGATTGAGGCTGAATCATTGCTTTAAAACCATGAAGCTTGGATTGAGGCTGAATCGTTGCTTTAAAACCATGAAGCTTGGATTGAGGCTGAATCGTTGCTTTAAAACCAAGAAGCTTGGATTGAGGCTGAATCGTTGCTTTAAAACCATGAAGCTTGGATTGAGGCTGAATCGTTGCTTTAAAACCATGAAGCTTGGATTGAGGCTGAATCGTTGCTTTAAAACCATGAAGCTTGGATTGAGGCTGAATCGTTGCTTTAAAACCATGAAGCTTGGATTGAGGCTGAATCGTTGCTTTAAAACCATGAAGCTTGGATTGAGGCTGAATCATTGCTTTAAAACCATGAAGCTTGGATTGAGGCTGAATCATTGCTTTAAAACCATGAAGCTTGGATTGAGGCTGAATCGTTGCTTTAAAACCATGAAGCTTGGATTGGGGCTGAATCGTTGCTTTAAAACCATGAAGCTTGGATTGGGGCTGAATCGTTGCTTTAAAACCATGAAGCTTGGATTGAGGCTGAATCGTTGCTTTAAAACCAAGAAGCTTGGATTGGGGCTGAATCATTGCTTTAAAACCAAGAAGCTTGGATTGAGGCTGAATCATTGCTTTAAAACCATGAAGCTTGGATTGGGGCTGAATCGTTGCTTTAAAACCATGAAGCTTGGATTGAGGCTGAATCGTTGCTTTAAAACCATGAAGCTTGGATTGGGGCTGAATCGTTGCTTTAAAACCAAGAAGCCTGGATTGAGGCTGAATCATTGCTTTAAAACCAAGAAGCTTGGATTGAGGCTGAATCATTGCTTTATAACCATGAAGCTTGGATTGGGGCTGAATCATTGCTTTAAAACCAAGAAGCTTGGATTCAGGCGGAATCATTGCTTTAAAACCATGAAGCTTGGATTGAGGCTGAATCATTGCTTTAAAACCATGAAGCTTGGATTGGGGCTGAATCGTTGCTTTAAAACCATGAAGCTTGGATTGAGGCTGAATCGTTGCTTTAAAACCAAGAAGCCTGGATTGAGGCTGAATCGTTGCTTTAAAACCATGAAGCTTGGATTGGGGCTGAATCGTTGCTTTAAAACCATGAAGCTTGGATTGAGGCTGAATCGTTGCTTTAAAACCATGAAGCTTGGATTGAGGCTGAATCATTGCTTTAAAACCATGAAGCTTGGATTGAGGCTGAATCATTGCTTTAAAACCAAGAAGCTTGGATTGGGGCTGAATCGTTGCTTTAAAACCAAGAAGCCTGGATTGAGGCTGAATCGTTGCTTTAAAACCATGAAGCTTGGATTGGGGCTGAATCGTTGCTTTAAAACCATGAAGCTTGGATTGGGGCTGAATCGTTGCTTTAAAACCATGAAGCTTGGATTGAGGCTGAATCGTTGCTTTAAAACCATGAAGCTTGGATTGAGGCTGAATCGTTGCTTTAAAACCATGAAGCTTGGATTGAGGCTGAATCATTGCTTTAAAACCATGAAGCTTGGATTGAGGCTGAATCATTGCTTTAAAACCAAGAAGCTTGGATTGAGGCTGAATCGTTGCTTTAAAACCATGAAGCTTGGATTGGGGCTGAATCGTTGCTTTAAAACCAAGAAGCTTGGATTGAGGCTGAATCGTTGCTTTAAAACCAAGAAGCTTGGATTGAGGCTGAATCATTGCTTTAAAACCATGATGCTTGGATTGAGGCTGAATCGTTGCTTTAAAACCAAGAAGCTTGGATTGAGGCTGAATCGTTGCTTTAAAACCAAGAAGCTTGGATTGAGGCTGAATCGTTGCTTTAAAACCAAGAAGCCTGGATTGAGGCTGAATCGTTGCTTTAAACCCAAGAAGCTTGGATTGTGGCTGAATCGTTGCTTTAAAACCAAGAAGCCTGGATTGAGGCTGAATCGTTGCTTTAAAACCAAGAAGCCTGGATTGAGGCTGAATCATTGCTTTAAAACCAAGAAGCTTGGATTGAGGCTGAATCATTGCTTTATAACCATGAAGCTTGGATTGGGGCTGAATCATTGCTTTATAACCAAGAAGCTTGGATTGAGGCTGAATCATTGCTTTAAAACCAAGAAGCCTGGATTGAGGCTGAATCGTTGCTTTAAAACCAAGAAGCTTGGATTGAGGCTGAATCATTGCTTTAAAACCATGAAGCTTGGATTGAGGCTGAATCATTGCTTTAAAACCAAGAAGCTTGGATTGAGGCTGAATCGTTGCTTTAAAACCTAGAAGCTTGGATTGAGGCTGAATCGTTGCTTTAAAACCTAGAAGCTTGGATTGAGGCTGAATCTTTGCTTTAAAACCATGAAGCTTGGATTGAGGCTGAATCATTGCTTTAAAACCATGAAGCTTGGATTGAGGCTGAATCATTGCTTTAAAACCATGAAGCTTGGATTGAGGCTGAATCGTTGCTTTAAAACCAAGAAGCTTGGATTGGGGCTGAATCATTGCTTTAAAACCATGAAGCTTGGATTGGGGCTGAATCGTTGCTTTAAAACCAAGAAGCTTGGATTGAGGCTGAATCATTGCTTTAAAACCAAGAAGCTTGGATTGGGGCTGAATCGTTGCTTTAAAACCATGAAGCTTGGATTGGGGCTGAATCGTTGCTTTAAAACCAAGAAGCTTGGATTGAGGCTGAATCATTGCTTTAAAACCATGAAGCTTGGATTGGGGCTGAATCGTTGCTTTAAAACCATGAAGCTTGGATTGGGGCTGAATCGTTGCTTTAAAACCAAGAAGCTTGGATTGGGGCTGAATCGTTGCTTTAAAACCATGAAGCTTGGATTGGGGCTGAATCGTTGCTTTAAAACCAAGAAGCCTGGATTGAGGCTGAATCATTGCTTTAAAACCATGAAGCTTGGATTGAGGCTGAATCATTGCTTTAAAACCATGAAGCTTGGATTGAGGCTGAATCATTGCTTTAAAACCATGAAGCTTGGATTGGGGCTGAATCGTTGCTTTAAAACCAAGAAGCCTGGATTGAGGCTGAATCATTGCTTTAAAACCATGAAGCTTGGATTGAGGCTGAATCGTTGCTTTAAAACCATGAAGCTTGGATTGGGGCTGAATCGTTGCTTTAAAACCATGAAGCTTGGATTGGGGCTGAATCGTTGCTTTAAAACCAAGAAGCCTGGATTGAGGCTGAATCATTGCTTTAAAACCAAGAAGCTTGGATTGAGGCTGAATCATTGCTTTAAAACCATGAAGCTTGGATTGGGGCTGAATCATTGCTTTAAAACCATGAAGCTTGGATTGGGGCTGAATCGTTGCTTTAAAACCATGAAGCTTGGATTGAGGCTGAATCGTTGCTTTAAAACCAAGAAGCTTGGATTGAGGCTGAATCGTTGCTTTAAAACCATGAAGCTTGGATTGAGGCTGAATCATTGCTTTAAAACCATGAAGCTTGGATTGAGGCTGAATCATTGCTTTATAACCAAGAAGCTTGGATTGAGGCTGAATCATTGCTTTAAAACCATGAAGCTTGGATTGAGGCTGAATCATTGCTTTAAAACCATGAAGCTTGGATTGAGGCTGAATCGTTGCTTTAAAACCATGAAGCTTGGATTGAGGCTGAATCATTGCTTTAAAACCATGAAGCTTGGATTGAGGCTGAATCATTGCTTTATAACCAAGAAGCTTGGATTGAGGCTGAATCATTGCTTTAAAACCATGAAGCTTGGATTGAGGCTGAATCATTGCTTTAAAACCATGAAGCTTGGATTGGGGCTGAATCGTTGCTTTAAAACCAAGAAGCTTGGATTGAGGCTGAATCATTGCTTTAAAACCAAGAAGCTTGGATTGAGGCTGAATCGTTGCTTTAAAACCAAGAAGCTTGGATTGAGGCTGAATCATTGCTTTAAAACCATGAAGCTTGGATTGAGGCTGAATCGTTGCTTTAAAACCAAGAAGCTTGGATTGAGGCTGAATCGTTGCTTTAAAACCATGAAGCTTGGATTGGGGCTGAATCGTTGCTTTAAAACCAAGAAGCTTGGATTGGGGCTGAATCGTTGCTTTAAAACCATGAAGCTTGGATTGGGGCTGAATCGTTGCTTTAAAACCATGAAGCTTGGATTGAGGCTGAATCGTTGCTTTAAAACCATGAAGCTTGGATTGGGGCTGAATCGTTGCTTTAAAACCATGAAGCTTGGATTGGGGCTGAATCGTTGCTTTAAAACCATGAAGCTTGGATTGAGGCTGAATCGTTGCTTTAAAACCATGAAGCTTGGATTCAGGCTGAATCATTGCTTTAAAACCAAGAAGCTTGGATTGAGGCTGAATCATTGCTTTAAAACCATGAAGCTTGGATTGAGGCTGAATCGTTGCTTTAAAACCATGAAGCTTGGATTGGGGCTGAATCGTTGCTTTAAAACCAAGAAGCTTGGATTGGGGCTGAATCGTTGCTTTAAAACCATGAAGCTTGGATTGGGGCTGAATCGTTGCTTTAAAACCAAGAAGCTTGGATTGGGGCTGAATCGTTGCTTTAAAACCATGAAGCTTGGATTGGGGCTGAATCGTTGCTTTAAAACCATGAAGCTTGGATTGAGGCTGAATCATTGCTTTAAAACCATGAAGCTTGGATTGGGGCTGAATCGTTGCTTTAAAACCATGAAGCTTGGATTGGGGCTGAATCGTTGCTTTAAAACCATGAAGCTTGGATTGAGGCTGAATCGTTGCTTTAAAACCATGAAGCTTGGATTCAGGCTGAATCATTGCTTTAAAACCAAGAAGCTTGGATTGAGGCTGAATCATTGCTTTAAAACCATGAAGCTTGGATTGAGGCTGAATCGTTGCTTTAAAACCATGAAGCTTGGATTGAGGCTGAATCGTTGCTTTAAAACCATGAAGCTTGGATTGGGGCTGAATCGTTGCTTTAAAACCATGAAGCTTGGATTGAGGCTGAATCGTTGCTTTAAAACCAAGAAGCTTGGATTGAGGCTGAATCGTTGCTTTAAAACCATGAAGCTTGGATTGAGGCTGAATCATTGCTTTAAAACCATGAAGCTTGGATTGAGGCTGAATCATTGCTTTATAACCAAGAAGCTTGGATTGAGGCTGAATCATTGCTTTAAAACCATGAAGCTTGGATTGAGGCTGAATCATTGCTTTAAAACCATGAAGCTTGGATTGAGGCTGAATCGTTGCTTTAAAACCATGAAGCTTGGATTGAGGCTGAATCATTGCTTTAAAACCATGAAGCTTGGATTGAGGCTGAATCATTGCTTTATAACCAAGAAGCTTGGATTGAGGCTGAATCATTGCTTTAAAACCATGAAGCTTGGATTGAGGCTGAATCATTGCTTTAAAACCATGAAGCTTGGATTGGGGCTGAATCGTTGCTTTAAAACCAAGAAGCTTGGATTGAGGCTGAATCATTGCTTTAAAACCAAGAAGCTTGGATTGAGGCTGAATCGTTGCTTTAAAACCAAGAAGCTTGGATTGAGGCTGAATCATTGCTTTAAAACCATGAAGCTTGGATTGAGGCTGAATCGTTGCTTTAAAACCAAGAAGCTTGGATTGAGGCTGAATCGTTGCTTTAAAACCATGAAGCTTGGATTGGGGCTGAATCGTTGCTTTAAAACCAAGAAGCTTGGATTGGGGCTGAATCGTTGCTTTAAAACCATGAAGCTTGGATTGGGGCTGAATCGTTGCTTTAAAACCATGAAGCTTGGATTGAGGCTGAATCGTTGCTTTAAAACCATGAAGCTTGGATTGGGGCTGAATCGTTGCTTTAAAACCATGAAGCTTGGATTGGGGCTGAATCGTTGCTTTAAAACCATGAAGCTTGGATTGAGGCTGAATCGTTGCTTTAAAACCATGAAGCTTGGATTCAGGCTGAATCATTGCTTTAAAACCAAGAAGCTTGGATTGAGGCTGAATCATTGCTTTAAAACCATGAAGCTTGGATTGAGGCTGAATCGTTGCTTTAAAACCATGAAGCTTGGATTGGGGCTGAATCGTTGCTTTAAAACCAAGAAGCTTGGATTGGGGCTGAATCGTTGCTTTAAAACCATGAAGCTTGGATTGGGGCTGAATCGTTGCTTTAAAACCAAGAAGCTTGGATTGGGGCTGAATCGTTGCTTTAAAACCATGAAGCTTGGATTGGGGCTGAATCGTTGCTTTAAAACCATGAAGCTTGGATTGAGGCTGAATCATTGCTTTAAAACCATGAAGCTTGGATTGGGGCTGAATCGTTGCTTTAAAACCATGAAGCTTGGATTGGGGCTGAATCGTTGCTTTAAAACCATGAAGCTTGGATTGAGGCTGAATCGTTGCTTTAAAACCATGAAGCTTGGATTCAGGCTGAATCATTGCTTTAAAACCAAGAAGCTTGGATTGAGGCTGAATCATTGCTTTAAAACCATGAAGCTTGGATTGAGGCTGAATCGTTGCTTTAAAACCATGAAGCTTGGATTGAGGCTGAATCGTTGCTTTAAAACCATGAAGCTTGGATTGAGGCTGAATCATTGCTTTAAAACCATGAAGCTTGGATTGGGGCTGAATCGTTGCTTTAAAACCAAGAAGCTTGGATTGAGGCTGAATCGTTGCTTTAAAACCAAGAAGCTTGGATTGAGGCTGAATCGTTGCTTTAAAACCATGAAGCTTGGATTGAGGCTGAATCATTGCTTTAAAACCATGAAGCTTGGATTGAGGCTGAATCGTTGCTTTAAAACCAAGAAGCCTGGATTGAGGCTGAATCGTTGCTTTAAAACCAAGAAGCCTGGATTGAGGCTGAATCGTTGCTTTAAAACCAAGAAGCTTGGATTGAGGCTGAATCATTGCTTTAAAACCATGAAGCTTGGATTGAGGCTGAATCGTTGCTTTAAAACCAAGAAGCCTGGATTGAGGCTGAATCATTGCTTTAAAACCAAGAAGCTTGGATTGAGGCTGAATCATTGCTTTATAACCATGAAGCTTGGATTGGGGCTGAATCATTGCTTTAAAACCAAGAAGCTTGGATTCAGGCGGAATCATTGCTTTAAAACCATGAAGCTTGGATTGAGGCTGAATCATTGCTTTAAAACCATGAAGCTTGGATTGAGGCTGAATCGTTGCTTTAAAACCATGAAGCTTGGATTGGGGCTGAATCATTGCTTTAAAACAATGAAGCTTGGATTGAGGCTGAATCATTGCTTTAAAACCATGAAGCTGGGATTGAGGCTGAATCGTTGCTTTAAAACCATGAAGCCTGGATTGAGGCTGAATCGTTGCTTTAAAACCATGAAGCTTGGATTGGGGCTGAATCGTTGCTTTAAAACCATGAAGCTTGGATTGGGGCTGAATCATTGCTTTAAAACCATGAAGCTTGGATTGAGGCTGAATCATTGCTTTAAAACCATGAAGCTTGGATTGGGGCTGAATCATTGCTTTAAAACCATGAAGCTTGGATTGAGGCTGAATCATTGCTTTAAAACCATGAAGCTTGGATTGGGGCTGAATCATTGCTTTAAAACCATGAAGCTTGGATTGAGGCTGAATCATTGCTTTAAAACCATGAAGCTTGGATTGAGGCTGAATCATTGCTTTAAAACCATGAAGCTTGGATTGAGGCTGAATCGTTGCTTTAAAACCATGAAGCTTGGATTGAGGCTGAATCGTTGCTTTAAAACCAAGAAGCTTGGATTGAGGCTGAATCGTTGCTTTAAAACCAAGAAGCTTGGATTGAGGCTGAATCGTTGCTTTAAAACCAAGAAGCCTAGATTGAGGCTGAATCGTTGCTTTAAAACCAAGAAGCTTGGATTGTGGCTGAATCGTTGCTTTAAAACCAAGAAGCCTGGATTGAGGCTGAATCGTTGCTTTAAAACCAAGAAGCCTGGATTGAGGCTGAATCATTGCTTTAAAACCAAGAAGCTTGGATTGAGGCTGAATCATTGCTTTATAACCATGAAGCTTGGATTGGGGCTGAATCATTGCTTTATAACCAAGAAGCTTGGATTGAGGCTGAATCATTGCTTTAAAACCAAGAAGCCTGGATTGAGGCTGAATCGTTGCTTTAAAACCAAGAAGCTTGGATTGAGGCTGAATCATTGCTTTAAAACCATGAAGCTTGGATTGAGGCTGAATCATTGCTTTAAAACCAAGAAGCTTGGATTGAGGCTGAATCGTTGCTTTAAAACCTAGAAGCTTGGATTGAGGCTGAATCGTTGCTTTAAAACCTAGAAGCTTGGATTGAGGCTGAATCATTGCTTTAAAACCATGAAGCTTGGATTGAGGCTGAATCATTGCTTTAAAACCATGAAGCTTGGATTGAGGCTGAATCATTGCTTTAAAACCATGAAGCTTGGATTGAGGCTGAATCGTTGCTTTAAAACCAAGAAGCTTGGATTGAGGCTGAATCATTGCTTTAAAACCAAGAAGCTTGGATTGAGGCTGAATCATTGCTTTAAAACCATGAAGCTTGGATTGGGGCTGAATCGTTGCTTTAAAACCAAGAAGCTTGGATTGGGGCTGAATCGTTGCTTTAAAACCATGAAGCTTGGATTGGGGCTGAATCGTTGCTTTAAAACCAAGAAGCCTGGATTGAGGCTGAATCATTGCTTTAAAACCATGAAGCTTGGATTGGGGCTGAATCGTTGCTTTAAAACCATGAAGCTTGGATTGGGGCTGAATCGTTGCTTTAAAACCATGAAGCTTGGATTGAGGCTGAATCATTGCTTTAAAACCATGAAGCTTGGATTGGGGCTGAATCGTTGCTTTAAAACCAAGAAGCTTGGATTGAGGCTGAATCATTGCTTTAAAACCATGAAGCTTGGATTGGGGCTGAATCGTTGCTTTAAAACCATGAAGCTTGGATTGAGGCTGAATCATTGCTTTAAAACCATGAAGCTTGGATTGAGGCTGAATCGTTGCTTTAAAACCAAGAAGCTTGGATTGAGGCTGAATCGTTGCTTTAAAACCAAGAAGCTTGGATTGAGGCTGAATCGTTGCTTTAAAACCAAGAAGCTTGGATTGGGGCTGAATCGTTGCTTTAAAACCAAGAAGCCTGGATTGAGGCTGAATCATTGCTTTAAAACCAAGAAGCTTGGATTGAGGCTGAATCATTGCTTTAAAACCATGAAGCTTGGATTGGGGCTGAATCATTGCTTTAAAACCATGAAGCTTGGATTGGGGCTGAATCGTTGCTTTAAAACCATGAAGCTTGGATTGAGGCTGAATCATTGCTTTAAAACCAAGAAGCTTGGATTGAGGCTGAATCGTTGCTTTAAAACCATGAAGCTTGGATTGAGGCTGAATAATTGCTTTAAAACCAAGAAGCCTGGATTGAGGCTGAATCATTGCTTTAAAACCATGAAGCTTGGATTGGGGCTGAATCGTTGCTTTAAAACCATGAAGCTTGGATTGGGGCTGAATCGTTGCTTTAAAACCATGAAGCTTGGATTGAGGCTGAATCATTGCTTTAAAACCATGAAGCTTGGATTGAGGCTGAATCGTTGCTTTTAAAACCATGAAGCTTGGATTGAGGCTGAATCATTGCTTTAAAACCATGAAGCTTGGATTGGGGCTGAATCGTTGCTTTAAAACCATGAAGCTTGGATTGAGGCTGAATCATTGCTTTAAAACCATGAAGCCTGGATTGAGGCTGAATCGTTGCTTTAAAACCATGAAGCTTGGATTGAGGCTGAATCATTACTTTAAAACCATGAAGCTTGGATTGAGGCTGAATCGTTGCTTTAAAACCATAAAGCTTGGATTGAGGCTGAATCATTGCTTTAAAACCATGAAGCTTGGATTGGGGCTGAATCGTTGCTTTAAAACCATGAAGCTTGGATTGAGGCTGAATCGTTGCTTTAAAACCAAGAAGCTTGGATTGAGGCTGAATCATTGCTTTAAAACCATGAAGCTTGGATTGAGGCTGAATCGTTGCTTTAAAACCATGAAGCTTGGATTGAGGCTGAATCATTGCTTTAAAACCATGAAGCTTGGATTGAGGCTGAATCATTGCTTTATAACCATGAAGCTTGGATTGGGGCTGAATCATTGCTTTAAAACCATGAAGCTTGGATTGAGGCTGAATCGTTGCTTTAAAACCATGAAGCTTGGATTGAGGCTGAATCGTTGCTTTAAAACCAAGAAGCTTGGATTGAGGCTGAATCATTGCTTTAAAACCATGAAGCTTGGATTGAGGCTGAATCGTTGCTTTAAAACCATGAAGCTTGGATTGAGGCTGAATCATTGCTTTAAAACCATGAAGCTTGGATTGAGGCTGAATCATTGCTTTATAACCATGAAGCTTGGATTGGGGCTGAATCATTGCTTTAAAACCATGAAGCTTGGATTGGGGCTGAATCGTTGCTTTAAAACCAAGAAGCTTGGATTGGGGCTGAATCATTGCTTTAAAACCATGAAGCTTGGATTGAGGCTGAATCGTTGCTTTAAAACCAAGAAGCTTGGATTGGGGCTGAATCGTTGCTTTAAAACCAAGAAGCTTGGATTGAGGCTGAATCATTGCTTTAAAACCATGAAGCTTGGATTGAGGCTGAATCGTTGCTTTAAAACCAAGAAGCCTGGATTGGGGCTGAATCGTTGCTTTAAAACCATGAAGCTTGGATTGAGGCTGAATCATTGCTTTAAAACCATGAAGCTTGGATTGAGGCTGAATCATTGCTTTAAAACCAAGAAGCTTGGATTGAGGCTGAATCGTTGCTTTAAAACCATGAAGCTTGGATTGAGGCTGAATCGTTGCTTTAAAACCATGAAGCTTGGATTGAGGCTGAATCGTTGCTTTAAAACCATGAAGCTTGGATTGAGGCTGAATCGTTGCTTTAAAACCAAGAAGCTTGGATTGAGGCTGAATCATTGCTTTAAAACCAAGAAGCTTGGATTGGGGCTGAATCGTTGCTTTAAAACCATGAAGCTTGGATTGAGGCTGAATCATTGCTTTAAAACCAAGAAGCTTGGATTGGGGCTGAATCATTGCTTTAAAACCATGAAGCTTGGATTGAGGCTGAATCATTGCTTTATAACCATGAAGCTTGGATTGGGGCTGAATCGTTGCTTTAAAACCAAGAAGCTTGGATTCAGGCTGAATCGTTGCTTTAAAACCAAGAAGCTTGGATTGAGGCTGAATCATTGCTTTAAAACCATGAAGCTTGGATTGGGGCTGAATCATTGCTTTAAAACCATGAAGCTTGGATTGGGGCTGAATCGTTGCTTTAAAACCATGAAGCTTGGATTGGGGCTGAATCATTGCTTTAAAACCATGAAGCTTGGATTGGGGCTGAATCGTTGCTTTAAAACCATGAAGCTTGGATTGAGGCTGAATCATTGCTTTAAAACCAAGAAGCTTGGATTGGGGCTGAATCATTGCTTTAAAACCATGAAGCTTGGATTGGGGCTGAATCGTTGCTTTAAAACCATGAAGCTTGGATTGAGGCTGAATCATTGCTTTAAAACCAAGAAGCTTGGATTGGGGCTGAATCATTGCTTTAAAACCATGAAGCTTGGATTGAGGCTGAATCATTGCTTTATAACCATGAAGCTTGGATTGGGGCTGAATCGTTGCTTTAAAACCAAGAAGCTTGGATTGGGGCTGAATCATTGCTTTAAAACCATGAAGCTTGGATTGGGGCTGAATCATTGCTTTAAAACCATGAAGCTTGGATTGAGGCTGAATCATTGCTTTAAAACCATGAAGCTTGGATTGGGGCTGAATCATTGCTTTAAAACCATGAAGCTTGGATTGGGGCTGAATCGTTGCTTTAAAACCATGAAGCTTGGATTGGGGCTGAATCATTGCTTTAAAACCAAGAAGCTTGGATTGAGGCTGAATCGTTGCTTTAAAACCATGAAGCTTGGATTGAGGCTGAATCGTTGCTTTAAAACCAAGAAGCTTGGATTGAGGCTGAATCATTGCTTTAAAACCATGAAGCTTGGATTGGGGCTGAATCGTTGCTTTAAAACCATGAAGCTTGGATTGAGGCTGAATCATTGCTTTAAAACCATGAAGCTTGGATTGAGGCTGAATCATTGCTTTATAACCATGAAGCTTGGATTGGGGCTGAATCATTGCTTTAAAACCATGAAGCTTGGATTGAGGCTGAATCGTTGCTTTAAAACCATGAAGCTTGGATTGAGGCTGAATCGTTGCTTTAAAACCAAGAAGCTTGGATTGAGGCTGAATCATTGCTTTAAAACCATGAAGCTTGGATTGAGGCTGAATCGTTGCTTTAAAACCATGAAGCTTGGATTGAGGCTGAATCATTGCTTTAAAACCATGAAGCTTGGATTGAGGCTGAATCATTGCTTTATAACCATGAAGCTTGGATTGGGGCTGAATCATTGCTTTAAAACCATGAAGCTTGGATTGGGGCTGAATCGTTGCTTTAAAACCAAGAAGCTTGGATTGGGGCTGAATCATTGCTTTAAAACCATGAAGCTTGGATTGAGGCTGAATCGTTGCTTTAAAACCAAGAAGCTTGGATTGGGGCTGAATCGTTGCTTTAAAACCAAGAAGCTTGGATTGAGGCTGAATCATTGCTTTAAAACCATGAAGCTTGGATTGAGGCTGAATCGTTGCTTTAAAACCAAGAAGCCTGGATTGGGGCTGAATCGTTGCTTTAAAACCATGAAGCTTGGATTGAGGCTGAATCATTGCTTTAAAACCATGAAGCTTGGATTGAGGCTGAATCATTGCTTTAAAACCATGAAGCTTGGATTGAGGCTGAATCATTGCTTTAAAACCAAGAAGCTTGGATTGGGGCTGAATCGTTGCTTTAAAACCATGAAGCTTGGATTGAGGCTGAATCGTTGCTTTAAAACCAAGAAGCTTGGATTGGGGCTGAATCGTTGCTTTAAAACCAAGAAGCTTGGATTGAGGCTGAATCGTTGCTTTAAAACCAAGAAGCTTGGATTGAGGCTGAATCATTGCTTTAAAACCAAGAAGCCTGGATTGAGGCTGAATCGTTGCTTTAAAACCATGAAGCTTGGATTGAGGCTGAATCGTTGCTTTAAAACCAAGAAGCTTGGATTGGGGCTGAATCGTTGCTTTAAAACCAAGAAGCTTGGATTGAGGCTGAATCGTTGCTTTAAAACCAAGAAGCTTGGATTGAGGCTGAATCATTGCTTTAAAACCAAGAAGCCTGGATTGAGGCTGAATCATTGCTTTAAAACCATGAAGCTTGGATTGAGGCTGAATCATTGCTTTAAAACCAAGAAGCTTGGATTGGGGCTGAATCGTTGCTTTAAAACCATGAAGCTTGGATTGAGGCTGAATCATTGCTTTAAAACCAAGAAGCCTGGATTGGGGCTGAATCGTTGCTTTAAAACCATGAAGCTTGGATTGAGGCTGAATCATTGCTTTAAAACCATGAAGCTTGGATTGAGGCTGAATCATTGCTTTAAAACCAAGAAGCTTGGATTGAGGCTGAATCATTGCTTTAAAACCATGAAGCTTGGATTCAGGCTGAATCATTGCTTTAAAACCATGAAGCTTGGATTGAGGCTGAATCATTGCTTTAAAACCAAGAAGCTTGGATTCAGGCTGAATCGTTGCTTTAAAACCATGAAGCTTGGATTGAGGCTGAATCATTGCTTTAAAACCAAGAAGCCTGGATTGGGGCTGAATCGTTGCTTTAAAACCATGAAGCTTGGATTGAGGCTGAATCATTGCTTTAAAACCATGAAGCTTGGATTGAGGCTGAATCATTGCTTTAAAACCAAGAAGCTTGGATTGAGGCTGAATCATTGCTTTAAAACCATGAAGCTTGGATTCAGGCTGAATCATTGCTTTAAAACCATGAAGCTTGGATTGAGGCTGAATCATTGCTTTAAAACCATGAAGCTTGGATTCAGGCTGAATCATTGCTTTAAAACCATGAAGCTTGGATTGAGGCTGAATCGTTGCTTTAAAACCAAGAAGCTTGGATTGGGGCTGAATCATTGCTTTAAAACCATGAAGCTTGGATTGAGGCTGAATAATTGCTTTAAAACCAAGAAGCTTGGATTGAGGCTGAATCATTGCTTTAAAACCAAGAAGCTTGGATTGGGGCTGAATCGTTGCTTTAAAACCATGAAGCTTGGATTGAGGCTGAATCATTGCTTTAAAACCATGAAGCTTGGATTGAGGCTGAATCGTTGCTTTAAAACCAAGAAGCTTGGATTGAGGCTGAATCGTTGCTTTAAAACCATGAAGCTTGGATTGAGGCTGAATCGTTGCTTTAAAACCAAGAAGCTTGGATTGAGGCTGAATCATTGCTTTAAAACCATGAAGCTTGGATTGAGGCTGAATCGTTGCTTTAAAACCAAGAAGCTTGGATTGAGGCTGAATCATTGCTTTAAAACCATGAAGCTTGGATTGGGGCTGAATCGTTGCTTTAAAACCATGAAGCTTGGATTGAGGCTGAATCATTGCTTTAAAACCATGAAGCTTGGATTGAGGCTGAATCGTTGCTTTAAAACCAAGAAGCTTGGATTGGGGCTGAATCGTTGCTTTAAAACCAAGAAGCCTGGATTGAGGCTGAATCGTTGCTTTAAAACCAAGAAGCTTGGATTGAGGCTGAATCGTTGCTTTAAAACCAAGAAGCTTGGATTGTGGCTGAATCGTTGCTTTAAAACCAAGAAGCTTGGATTGAGGCTGAATCATTGCTTTAAAACCATGAAGCTTGGATTGAGGCTGAATCGTTGCTTTAAAACCATGAAGCTTGGATTGAGGCTGAATCATTGCTTTAAAACCATGAAGCTTGGATTGAGGCTGAATCGTTGCTTTAAAACCAAGAAGCTTGGATTGAGGCTGAATCGTTGCTTTAAAACCAAGAAGCTTGGATTGTGGCTGAATCGTTGCTTTAAAACCAAGAAGCTTGGATTGAGGCTGAATCATTGCTTTAAAACCATGAAGCTTGGATTGAGGCTGAATCGTTGCTTTAAAACCATGAAGCTTGGATTGAGGCTGAATCATTGCTTTAAAACCATGAAGCTTGGATTGAGGCTGAATCGTTGCTTTAAAACCATGAAGCTTGGATTGAGGCTGAATCGTTGCTTTAAAACCAAGAAGCCTGGATTGGGGCTGAATCATTGCTTTAAAACCATGAAGCTTGGATTGAGGCTGAATCGTTGCTTTAATACCAAGAAGCTTGGATTGGGGCTGAATCATTGCTTTAAAACCATGAAGCTTGGATTGAGGCTGAATAATTGCTTTAAAACCATGAAGCTTGGATTGAGGCTGAATCGTTGCTTTAAAACCAAGAAGCTTGGATTGGGGCTGAATCATTGCTTTAAAACCATGAAGCTTGGATTGAGGCTGAATCGTTGCTTTAAAACCAAGAAGCCTGGATTGGGGCTGAATCGTTGCTTTAAAACCATGAAGCTTGGATTGAGGCTGAATCATTGCTTTAAAACCAAGAAGCTTGGATTGAGGCTGAATCATTGCTTTAAAACCAAGAAGCCTGGATTGAGGCTGAATCATTGCTTTAAAACCAAGAAGCTTGGATTGAGGCTGAATCGTTGCTTTAAAACCATGAAGCTTGGATTGGGGCTGAATCGTTGCTTTAAAACCAAGAAGCTTGGATTGAGGCTGAATCATTGCTTTAAAACCATGAAGCTTGGATTGAGGCTGAATCGTTGCTTTAAAACCAAGAAGCTTGGATTGAGGCTGAATCATTGCTTTAAAACCATGAAGCTTGGATTGAGGCTGAATCGTTGCTTTAAAACCAAGAAGCTTGGATTGGGGCTGAATCGTTGCTTTAAAACCATGAAGCTTGGATTGAGGCTGAATCGTTGCTTTAAAACCAAGAAGCTTGGATTGGGGCTGAATCGTTGCTTTAAAACCAAGAAGCTTGGATTGAGGCTGAATCGTTGCTTTAAAACCAAGAAGCTTGGATTGAGGCTGAATCGTTGCTTTAAAACCATGAAGCTTGGATTGAGGCTGAATCATTGCTTTAAAACCATGAAGCTTGGATTGGGGCTGAATCATTGCTTTAAAACCATGAAGCTTGGATTGGGGCTGAATCATTGCTTTAAAACCATGAAGCTTGGATTGAAGCTGAATCGTTGCTTTAAAACCAAGAAGCTTGGATTGGGGCTGAATCGTTGCTTTAAAACCAAGAAGCTTGGATTGAGGCTGAATCGTTGCTTTAAAACCAAGAAGCTTGGATTGAGGCTGAATCGTTGCTTTAAAACCATGAAGCTTGGATTGAGGCTGAATCATTGCTTTAAAACCATGAAGCTTGGATTGGGGCTGAATCATTGCTTTAAAACCATGAAGCTTGGATTGAGGCTGAATCGTTGCTTTAAAACCAAGAAGCCTGGATTGAGGCTGAATCATTGCTTTAAAACCATGAAGCTTGGATTGGGGCTGAATCATTGCTTTAAAACCAAGAAGCTTGGATTGGGGCTGAATCATTGCTTTAAAACCAAGAAGCCTGGATTGAGGCTGAATCGTTGCTTTAAAACCATGAAGCTTGGATTGAGGCTGAATCGTTGCTTTAAAACCAAGAAGCTTGGATTGAGGCTGAATCATTGCTTTAAAACCAAGAAGCTTGGATTGAGGCTGAATCGTTGCTTTAAAACCATGAAGCTTGGATTGAGGCTGAATCATTGCTTTAAAACCATGAAGCTTGGATTGAGGCTGAATCGTTGCTTTAAAACCATGAAGCTTGGATTGAGGCTGAATCGTTGCTTTAAAACCAAGAAGCCTGGATTGAGGCTGAATCGTTGCTTTAAAACCATGAAGCTTGGATTGAGGCTGAATCGTTGCTTTAAAACCAAGAAGCTTGGATTGAGGCTGAATCATTGCTTTAAAACCATGAAGCTTGGATTGAGGCTGAATCATTGCTTTAAAACCATGAAGCTGGGATTGAGGCTGAATCGTTGCTTTAAAACCAAGAAGCTTGGATTGAGGCTGAATCATTGCTTTAAAACCATGAAGCTGGGATTGAGGCTGAATCATTGCTTTAAAACCATGAAGCTGGGATTGAGGCTGAATCGTTGCTTTAAAACCATGAAGCTTGGATTGAGGCTGAATCGTTGCTTTAAAACCATGAAGCTGGGATTGAGGCTGAATAATTGCTTTAAAACCATGAAGCTTGGATTCAGGCTGAATCATTGCTTTAAAACCATGAAGCTTGGATTGAGGCTGAATCATTGCTTTAAAACCAAGAAGCTTGGATTGGGGCTGAATCATTGCTTTAAAACCATGAAGCTTGGATTGAGGCTGAATCGTTGCTTTAAAACCAAGAAGCTTGGATTGGGGCTGAATCATTGCTTTAAAACCATGAAGCTTGGATTGAGGCTGAATCGTTGCTTTAAAACCAAGAAGCCTGGATTGGGGCTGAATCGTTGCTTTAAAACCATGAAGCTTGGATTGAGGCTGAATCATTGCTTTAAAACCAAGAAGCTTGGATTGAGGCTGAATCATTGCTTTAAAACCAAGAAGCCTGGATTGAGGCTGAATCATTGCTTTAAAACCAAGAAGCTTGGATTGAGGCTGAATCGTTGCTTTAAAACCATGAAGCTTGGATTGGGGCTGAATCGTTGCTTTAAAACCAAGAAGCTTGGATTGAGGCTGAATCATTGCTTTAAAACCATGAAGCTTGGATTGAGGCTGAATCGTTGCTTTAAAACCAAGAAGCTTGGATTGAGGCTGAATCATTGCTTTAAAACCATGAAGCTTGGATTGAGGCTGAATCGTTGCTTTAAAACCAAGAAGCTTGGATTGGGGCTGAATCGTTGCTTTAAAACCATGAAGCTTGGATTGAGGCTGAATCGTTGCTTTAAAACCAAGAAGCTTGGATTGGGGCTGAATCGTTGCTTTAAAACCAAGAAGCTTGGATTGAGGCTGAATCGTTGCTTTAAAACCAAGAAGCTTGGATTGAGGCTGAATCGTTGCTTTAAAACCATGAAGCTTGGATTGAGGCTGAATCATTGCTTTAAAACCATGAAGCTTGGATTGGGGCTGAATCATTGCTTTAAAACCATGAAGCTTGGATTGGGGCTGAATCATTGCTTTAAAACCATGAAGCTTGGATTGAGGCTGAATCGTTGCTTTAAAACCAAGAAGCTTGGATTGGGGCTGAATCGTTGCTTTAAAACCAAGAAGCTTGGATTGAGGCTGAATCGTTGCTTTAAAACCAAGAAGCTTGGATTGAGGCTGAATCGTTGCTTTAAAACCATGAAGCTTGGATTGAGGCTGAATCATTGCTTTAAAACCATGAAGCTTGGATTGGGGCTGAATCATTGCTTTAAAACCATGAAGCTTGGATTGAGGCTGAATCGTTGCTTTAAAACCAAGAAGCCTGGATTGAGGCTGAATCATTGCTTTAAAACCATGAAGCTTGGATTGGGGCTGAATCATTGCTTTAAAACCAAGAAGCTTGGATTGGGGCTGAATCATTGCTTTAAAACCAAGAAGCCTGGATTGAGGCTGAATCGTTGCTTTAAAACCATGAAGCTTGGATTGAGGCTGAATCGTTGCTTTAAAACCAAGAAGCTTGGATTGAGGCTGAATCGTTGCTTTAAAACCAAGAAGCTTGGATTGAGGCTGAATCATTGCTTTAAAACCATGAAGCTTGGATTGAGGCTGAATCATTGCTTTAAAACCATGAAGCTTGGATTGAGGCTGAATCATTGCTTTAAAACCAAGAAGCTTGGATTGAGGCTGAATCATTGCTTTAAAGTATATGCATTCAAATCATTCCTATTTGAGTGACTGAGCCAGATTTCAAATAGAAAATTCAAAAATCAACATCGATTATGAATTATTTATAATATGAATTATATGAATTATTTGTAATAAAAAAACATTTTCAGTTCGATTAAAATGTAAAGCATTACATAAAATACAATTTCGCAACATTTTAAAAACAATTCATGGTACAACACATTAAGTGGTTTTAATCAATGACAATTACATTTAGTTTAGTCTTACTCTGATGTGATAATGCCCAAAACACATTCGCTCACACACTCCCTCTGACTTTTCCTCTCTCCCACTTTCGTCAATAGTGATCTTTATCCACATCACAAACTAAATGTCATCTTTTGTTTTCTCTTCCCTTCTACACTGAGAAATTTTTATTTTAAATTCGTAAATAAAACAAAACATTCCAAATTGTTTTCAAAGAGTGTGATGGAAATTGCAATGACAAATGCTCACACATTCTCAATGGACCATGTATTAGTCTCGCGTGTATAGACCGAGCGAGTCTCGCGTGTACTCGAAATTTTTTGGACCGCTGTGTGGTCCCACGTAAGTTGTTTTAAACGTGTAAAGAAAACACAATTTAAAGAGGCCTAACGTTCCAATACACAAAAGACTTGCACAGTCTATACTAATGATTGGTACAACTATTGCTATAGACCTTTTAATCATTCAAATCATTGACGAAATTGAGGTTGACGTCCAAAGGAGTGTGCCCCTTTATAAAAAGCAGTCCTATGAACCAGCTTTGTCATCGTGCATAGGGGCCACGATACGATGACATTTTATTCTTTGTAAAGTTACGCAATATCTCCAGTAATTCTATTTATAAAAATGTTTGTAACTCAAAGTACGCACTCTACACATAAATATTACTAAACATCAATAAGACTAGGGTGTTTTGCCGTGAAATTTAAGTGCAAGACGCCGTCCAGTGTTGAATTTAAATTTTCACTTCAACTACTCATTAAACAATGACAATTATACCCAGTACTGTCTTGATTTCAAATAAAAGTAACAATGAATATCATTTTTTTTTAAAGTTAAAATTTCAGTTTGTAATCTTCATCTTCGCAGTTCGTAAAGTTCATTTCATTATAAATCCTAAAAGCCTTCCGTCTGAGTACTGCTATTTATTTATTTATAGTTACCTCTTGCCAAAGTCGAGTTGATAGAAATTTAATATGCTTCAACCATGTACGAACGTGAACAAAATCTGAAACAGTTTTGTGAGATCACATAATTTCTTTTTCAAGGGGTTGTTTTAGGCCATTGTTTCAAGTGAGCTCAGCCACCCTATTGAATTACGAGCCAAGATTGTTGGTAACACTTCGACGTTATATCAGTCTTGCATAATCAATTTGATTTATCTTCCGGTTAATTGTTATTTGTTAAGGACTGGTCTGCCGGACAGTTTGCAAACAGCCATAAATTCCTTGTTGCATTTTGCATCATGCCACCCATTATGATTTCTCCACGTAGAATGTACCACACAGTTCGCATCTACGCCTCTAGGTTGTCCCACGTCCCAGTTTCTGTAGGAGACTTCCACGTTACCCTCTCTGCACTCCCATCTCCCCTCCACCTCTAGATCGTTACAGTCAATCCATACTATACCACCAGTTGGAATCAATTGCGCTATAAACTCATTTTCTTGCTCAGAGCTTGGTGCAGCAAGAATACCAGACAGGTTTCTACACTTGTCTCTAGCATAAGCCCAGGGAAATCTCGTCTCAGTGATTCTGTAGCATGAGTTTCTCCAGTGATGCCAAGACTCCGGACAAGATGAGTTATCAGACATAAATGTAAAACATCGATAGTCTCGAAATGCAACTACTCCAAAACAACAGCTATGTAGCAAGGCAGTGAACATAATGAAGAACCCAAAAGACAACATCATGAAGCCCATTAAAGATATACAAAAAGTCTCAGTTTTTTGGTTCAAATCGCTTTGAATTATTTTAGTAATCTGTCGATGACAAAAGCTACGACTTATTCATCGACTCGAGATAACTATTTAATACCAAGTTCTTAATCTTGTGTCGGCTGCTGGCTGAGGGTGATGTCTGAGCAGAAACGATACACTAATAAATCCTTGCCCGTTATGTAGATGCGACTTTGAATTTTGGTGGAAGTTCGAACATAAAAGGTTTGTGCCTGACCGGTATTTCCAATAGCTACTTCTCTGGCAATGACGTTTAAGAATGTCAAAAGTTTTGAGTTGAACAAATCTTTAGAATTTCTGCATTAAGAAAACGATGTCAAGTTCTCATAAACATGATTATGTACAGTTGCCTTTTGGAGACATGTTCTCTGCAAGATATCTCGTATACACAAAGGTCCACCATGCGATTCTGTTGTTGTTTCAGTGCCAACCCGTCTGGCTTTCACTGGCAAGTTATGAAGGGTTTCCTGTACCACTAAAGTAGCTTCAAGGTTATAACGGCATTATGAAAATTAACAAGGCCTTGGCCTTGATCAGAAGTTAAAATATTCATAACGCACGGGCATTATTTCCTGTCAATATTTATTTTGATTGTATTTTTAATGCTGATGCTACTGCTAATGGAACAGACGCTTCATTAATTAATTGCTGTAAAGCCTCTTTGCATGCAGTAAAATAAAACTCGAGCCTTACGACTAACGACACCTGCAAATTTTATTCGCGTGTTGTAGTAGTCGACTAAAAAACATGGAGCCCCTGAAGGGAAAGGTTAAAGAAAGTAAAAAAAAATAATAATAAAAAAATCCCTCGAAATAATGTTTCATACGCTTGAACGAACTTTTCCCTCGAAATATTCGTGCAGTTATGGAGGCTTTGAATTACCGTTGTAATTCCCAAGTATCATTACGAGATCGCCGTACAACTAACAACCATAACAACCAGTGTTTCTTTGTTTTGTTTAGTTTTGCCAGTTGTTGGGGCGGGGGGGAGGGGGTTCTGCCGAGCCCCTAAAGGGACTGGTAAAGCAAATTTAAATACGTAAAAAAACATACTGAAATTAATTTTGTTCCTTCGAAATATTATTTCATTCCCTCGAAATATTATTTCGCTCCCCTGAAATCTTATTTTGTCACCTCGAAATCATATTTCATTCCCCCGAAATATTGTTGCGTTCCCTCGAAATCTTATTTTGTTCCCTCGAAATCTAATTTCGTTCACTTGAACTGCTTCGAGGGACCGAAATATGGTATTGTGATGGAATGAAATATTATAGTGAGTGAACCAAGAAAAATTGTTTCGTTTGAATGAAAAAAAAACACAACAGCACCGACAACGACAACGACGGCGACGACGACGACGACAACGAAACAACTACAGCTGCACAAATAAATGCAATAACAGGTTTTTCTGTACAGTGATTTCGTAATGATACTTGGAAATTAAATGGCATAACAAGGCCTCTGTATAGCCGCCCCATTATTTCAAGTGAACAACATATTATTTCGCACGAAATAACTAATTTCGGTCCCTCAAGATGTTATTTCGTATCCGCGAAATAACATTTCGAGGGAACAAAATAATATTACGAAGGAACAAATTGATTCTAGGGAACGAAATGATTTCGAGGTAACTAAATAGCATTTTGAGGAAACGAAACCTGTTTACATTATAATGTACAAGGGGAACAAGACAAATATGACCAAGGTAAAAATAATGAAGGTACATTCTTGTGAAGTACCATTTCCATCATAACTATTTAATGTTAACAATACTTAAACATCCCACAATTCTCACTGTACATATTTATATAACCTTAACATTAAACGTGCTTTATAATTATAGTTTTGACTTATTACCGTGCACGTCTAGAGCGTATTCAAATATTTTGGGGACCACTTTGGTTACGAAGGAAACAAACTCCCGCACTTTAACTGGTCATAATGTTCTAATACGCGCGAGACTTGCACAGTCTAATGTAACACAGTCTTTATGCACAGAGTCCAAAGTTAACAGCGTGTCTTTATCATCAGAACTTCAAACTGACTCCACTTCACGTACAACAACAAATCTCACTCTTCAATTTAGTTAATAATAGGATGATAATCAATATAGCCACCGCTGTTGTGTGTCGATTGGCATTAAACGCATAGTTCCTAATTAGTATTTCAAAAAGTACTGGATTATGGAGTTTCTGGATTATGGAGTTTATAGGCCTAATATCTGCACAAATTATTCATATTTCCGTCTGAAATATTGTCAAAGAAAACAGGTTTTTAAAGCCCCCCGTACCGACCACTTAGTTGTTACGATCGGAGCTGTGTAACATGCACAACATCATTAACACAACTCGAGTTTGTGTTGTTTTTACGAAAATTTGATCAATGTTGATGACATTTTCAAAGGTTTGCTGCAGCGTGTAGTTTGCTGCATTCTGTTCTTTTGTTTTTAATTGTCTCTGGGGGTTTTACTGTTGGGAAATTTCAAAAACACCATTTGTTCCCTTGAAATATTAATTCATGGTGACGATTTTTTTTCAAGGGAACACAAGTTTTTGATATTTCTTTTTACATTTTTCTTTTTTCAACCCGTCCCTTTAGGGGCTCCTCATTTACAACAAAAACTCCGAGACTAAAATCCACAATTGCATTTTACTGCAGAAAGGCAGTAAAGGTTAACGTCAAAGGTCAAGATCAAGGCCGTTAGTATTATCGAAAACTCAGGAATGAAGCAGAACATCCCCGTACAAAAAAGTGCAGACCCATTTTTCTCAGAATGATGTCATCAGATGTTTTGAGATTTTTTTAACTGGAAGGTTATCGAATACAATGGCAATTTATACAATTTTAAGGTAAGGTTAGAGACTTGTAATTTGTCCCCAACTAACATGAGAACTCTATCTAATGGACAACGAGTATACATCACAAATTTGAATTGTCATTTCCCTTCCTCTTTAAACACTTTTGGGGAAATTTTCCACATTGAATGACATTCAATAGTCACATTATTTATTTTTATTTTTTTGGTATAATGATATCTGGAACATTCGTTCGAAATTTCTTTCACACTTCTTAGTTATAACGTGACCTGTAAACACTACAACAATTATATTATCATTTGTTTCTTTGCTTTGTTTTGATATTTCCCGTCTAAACTGTAATATCCAACACGGATAGAGCACTCCGGTCATAACGACGTGAATAAACAAACTAGTTCTTTACAGAACAACCCCCTTTCCCGCTAAGAGACCTTTGTCTAATGGCTACGTAAGACGAAAACGATCTCAAGATAGAACAAAACATGTACCTGTAGAGCGACTGAAGTAGCAAGTGCTTATCATTCAAACACATTTCTTTCGTCACCCATGCAGTTTTTATTTTATCTTTCACGTAAATATATATGTTAGACGACTGTAATTCCCGTTTACGTTTACTTTTGATTGATGAGCTTTGATGTTCAATTGTTAACGCGAAGGACTGGTCTGCCAACTAGTTTGCAAACGACTCTGCATACCCAGTTGCAACCTACATCATGCCATTCTTTAAGTCCCACCGCCCTCGAAATTATGGCACAATCTTCATCCCCTTCATTGTTAGGCTCTCCAGGATACCAGTTTCTGTAAACGACCTCCACGTTGCCCTCTCTGCACTTCCATGCCCCTTCCTCCTCTAGATCATTACAGTCGATCCATACGTAACCACCATTTGGAATCAACGTCACAATAAAATCGTTTTCTTGACTTGAGCTTGGTGCAGCCAGATGACCACCCAAGCTTATACATTCCTCTTTAGCTTCGAACCAGGAAAAGCTCGACTCGGTGATCATGTAGCAAGAGTTTCCCCAGTAATGCCAAGACTCCGGACAGGATGTCGAGTTTATATCATACACAAATGTACAGCATCGCTGGTCTCGAGATGCAACCAATCCAAAGCAACAGCTCCTCAGCAAGGTGGTGACAAATAAGAAAATCACTAAAGACGACATGTTGACGTTCGGCAGATAGATTGAAAATCGTGGTGTTCTCGTTCTAAATAACGAAGACGTCTACAGTTTTGCCTTTTACGAATCTAAATAATGTCTAATTTTCAAAAAGAGCAGCAGTCAAGTTCTAATAAACAGACGTTGTATCGTAGTCTACCGGAGACTCGTCACTTTGTTAAAGCGCGACTTCGGTAACAAACTTCTATAGCAGTTTGTTGTTCTTTTTTGTGTTGAGTTTTCTTTATTAAACACCCCGGTGTCAATTCGTCTGACTTCTACCGATGAAAGGATTGTAAAAGTTTGTTACTTACAAGAGAACAATTTGGCGCAGATGAACACACAATGAGAGTTTACACCACATGAGATAAGATACTGCTCCCAATAAGTTCGCATGTTCTTCTCAGAGAGACAAAGTCGACCCAAACGGTTGCATCGCAGAGGAGTTCTGATATTTCATATTTCTGTTTCGTAGCCAAGCGTGATTCTGATCTCATCTGCTGAAATGCGCACACTTTGATTGGCTAACTCTATCAAATAGTCATGAATAAACATGAACAGTCATGGAGAGTTTTGTAAGGACAATATTGACCACCAGCTTCGGCCAGGCCAGGCGATCTGTATGTTTTTGGGGATTTTTTGTGTGGACTTGTTGGAAAATCAATTTGACTTCATTAACAATTTGACCTCACGAGCAAATTGTGGACTGCATCCTTGATCATTATCCTTCAAAACACTACAACACAAAGGAACAACATTATTGATTTCGGCATACTCATCTGGATTCCAATTATCAGATGAGTCAATATCTATAAAGCAATAATAACCAATTTACTATCGTGCGGCCGAGGCCTAAAGGACAAAACAGTCTGGTTCATTCAAATTATTGTCTATTGAACCCTTTTACATTGTTGAGTACAAAGGAACCAGGCAACAAAGATGGTCGCGGTACGATGAAGGTAAAAGTTCATTAAAATACACTTCCTACAATTCACAAAGAAATATTTTAAAACTATATAACCTTAGTCTGTGGACCAATCCAAACGCGCAGGTGCTGCACGCCGTGCAGCCATTGCTAGGACGCTGACAGCAAAAGGTTTCGTACACAAAGACATAAGAAAGAAGAAAAAACCCACCCCCAAACAAAACCGGTGTCTTTTAATTGTGTTACTGTGAATTAGGTGTCTTGCTAGGCGATCTACATAATTTCCAAGACAGGACAGAATGGCATCCCAATGCAGAACAGTGAAAATTATTTGCAACTAAAAAAACGTATTAACTGAATCCTGAAAACAGCACAGACAATAGGTGAGTTTAAGTGTGATAGACACGGAAACTGCAAGGTCGGGTTTAAAATGTGTTACTTCGGCAAGGCATTTTTATCTGGTTTTCAGTATTCTCTTTCAGTGTATTTATAAGTATTTACAATATATTCTACATCATTATGTCATGTTTTCCTGTCAGGGAAATTGTACAAATCTTCGATTAATTCGCATGAAAGGTAAGTGGTAACACAAAAAACGTCTTTGTGTACCAAATCGAGCGCCGCAAGCGTCCCAGCAATGGCGGGACATACGCAGCACTCGCGGGTAATAACAAGGGGAATAAAAATCGGTAGTATGCCGTGAATTCCAAGTGCCAGCCAGCTCTATACCATGAAGACTACAGACTATTCAGCGTTCACAACACACTCACTGTAAGCAGTGCGGGTCTCGAGATTCAACCACTCCGAAAACAACATTATGAAAATATTAGTGAACATTATAATGACCACCAAATTTTAGCACATTTTGGATGAAAGAAAATCCGAATTGTCGATTGTATCAGTCCAACCCAATGGTACCCATGTAGCACACTAAGACACTGTGCTTTAGCAGCTACCATTGTATCATCATCGGCGACGGAAAGCTGCCGAAATTGATTCTATCGATGATAGTAAGCGATTGACAACTGATTTGTTTCTCTCCACAAAATGCAATTAATTTATTGTTATATGCAACCTTAGGAAAGCTGTAAACATGCGCCTTTTGATAAGAGGAAATTAAAATCAAAAATTCACGACCAAGGCTAATTGAGATCGATGTCTAATCAAAATAAAAACTGCTATTGTTAACGCAAACCATAGCAATTAAATTGTGAAGGCTAAAACGTACAGTTAATGAAGAGACAATTACCGAGAGGCCGAGAGGTGACCTGTTGACAGTAAATGTCAATTTAAAAAAAGGTTAGTGCAAACAGACAGTTATTGTGTAATCTCATCAACTCAGCAGAAATGTATACAAGCAAAACACTACATTATTTCACAGATGTACGCGATATATCCAGGCCCTGCAATAAAAGTATTGTATCAAAGTATTTGTTTTTGTCCATTTATGTTTTTATTAGCTGTTCCGACCTACTGTCGGAACAGGTATTGTTTTCGTCGAGATTTTTATTATTCTTTGTTTCCGCCTAAATCCCACAGCATTTGTACACGTTTTATGTACCCAATATCCTAATGTGTAAATATGAAAGAGTTAGATCCTATATCAAATTGAAGCTTAGTACATAAACTTAACATTTATTGTGATAATTGTTAAAAATCCTAATTAATTAGCCACTTCACAGCGGGGTGAATATTTAATTAGCCAACCTTGTAAGCACCATATCTCAACAAGTTTAGCCCCGATCGTCAAACTTGTTTCAGTTTTAGACAAGTCTTCTGGTATACTGTAGATGTGATTTCCGGCCTAAACTGTTGAACGACGTCACAATGACGTCATTTATTGCGCGTTTTCGCCCGTGTACAAAACACGTGGAGAAAGTGAAACCAAATCCGACTTCTAGAAACATAGTTTTTCAATTATAAGCTTAAATTTAACGTCTTAGATTACACAAATGATTCTTAAAACAAGACAGATTTGATTGACGGTCAGTTTAAGCATAACAACTTATTAAAACATTGTCAGTAGAAAAAAAAAGAAAATTCTCAGGCAAATTTAACGCCATGGGTACTCTTCCTAGAATTTGATATGTGCTTATTAACGAAAAGGAGTCAAATCCTAAACTTTTTAAAAGATTGAGGGCACTATACGAGTTTAACGGTGCTCTTGATTGCTTTTTGTTCAACTCGATCTAGCCTTAAACCCATTTATGACCCGTGTTGTTGCGTGTTTTGTAGAATATACATAGAGTCATCATTCATGTCGCCGACTGACACAGGTCTACGTTCATTCACAAAAATCGAGAAGAATGTGTCTCGCTCCCAGCGCAGCGTCGTGTGACCGCTCAAATCAGTTAGTTATTCAGGTTTCAGCGTGGACGTAAAGAATAGACCGCCGTGTTCTGGGACGATGTTACCGGCGTGGCAGACTTGTCTGCGCTTGGGTTCTGTTCGCCGGAAAACGATATGTTCTAGGTTTCTTATGAAACGCATTACTTCAGGAAACCGCCGTGTAGCAAACACAAAACTAAGCTCAAATTTAACGTCCTATATTACACAAATGTTTCTTAAAACAAGAAAGATTTTATTGACGGTCAGTTTAAAAGCATCAAAACTTATTAAAACATTGTCAGTAGAAAAAAGAAATTCTCAGGCAAATTTAACGCAATAAAGCAATAAAAAGAGCTAATTGAGGAAAGGTGTAGAAAAGACAAATTACCTTTTCCATGGCTAAACGGTCAGTGTTGGATTTGGGAGTGTGAAGAGCCAAAAATAACAATACACTCATATCCCATATGAATTTTACTGTTTTAGCCTAAACAAGAATAACGTACTCGATTGGTATTTAGGGTAGAAAAATTGTTACAAGTACGATTTTAATACAACAGCATTACATTAAGCCTGTGCTTTTAAGGTTATTTTTTGTAAGCGTGTAACCGTTTCTGAAACGGTCGGTATTACACGAGTAACCATCAGTTCCATGAACAAAATTTCAAGTAAAAAACCTGTTAACACCACCGAGCATGTGATCAAAATCGTTGCGTCTCCACAGCAGCCTTTTGACTTCGGACAATCACCCTGCAAAATATACGAGCATGCGCAATCAAATTGTTGTGGAATGCCCCCTAGCGTTTGTTGTTTCTTACAAATATTGCTGAACACATAGTAGTAATGAGAGCATACAAAAACTACAAGCCTGTAAATTGGGAATTATATATGCTGTGAAAATCGTGATCAAAGTTATTATGGTCAGCATTACCCGGCACTTTTTAAGTACATTTTTCAACGTTTTATCCGAACCGGATGATCTGTCACCTAACATAAGCCTGTGCATTCACGGTTATTTTTTGTAAACGATTCTGAAACAGCTGGTGACCCGTGTAACAGTCTCTTTCATAAGCAAAATTTCAAGTAAAAAACCTGTTTACACAACCGCCCATGTGATCAAAAACATTGTGTCTTCATTGCGTCATTTTGACTTTGCGCAATCACCCTGCAAAATAAACGAGCATGCACAATCAATTTTTCCTGAAACAAAGTTTATATCCGATCCTCAAACTTTTTTCAGTTATGGACTGAAGTGTAGATGTTAGTTCTAGCCAAACATTATCCGCACGTCATCATGACGTCACTATTTGCGCGTTTCCATCTGTGTACAAACCGCATGGCGCTATAAGTCAAAAACACAATATTTTTTAAATAAACTAAATTGGAATCAGTTGCATATCATCATGTTCCTTATCAAATTTGTTAGTATGAATACATATTTTTTTAATGTGACGTCATCAGGTGTCAAATTACGGTAATTCAAAGTTTATTACTCAAAAAATCATATCTCCTGAACCACGAGTCATAAAATCGTATTGTTTGTGTTGTATTGTAGCTTGCAACCCTTGCGACATTTTTTGCAAAACAATGACCTTACTTTGACCTTTATTTCCGGTCTAAACAGGAAGCTCAAAACTTGAGATACTCATATCTCCTGAACCACATGTCATAAAGTTGTAATGTCTGTCTTGTACTGTAGCTTGCAACACTTGCGAATTTTTATTCAAAGATGACCTAATTTTGACATTTACTTCCGGTCTTAACAGGAAGCTCAAAATTGAGATAATCATATCTCCTGAACCCATATGTCATAAAGTCGTAATGTTTGTGATTTCTTGTTTGTTATTTATTGTTTATTTTTTTTATGAATCAGAAAACCGGAACAGTTGGTGGACAAACACTGGCAATTAACACGACATGAGGTGAGAAATTAATAATTCCAAACATTGGGTGGACCGCTTTTGTTCTCAGGTCCACACTTCGTATGAAACACTTTTACACCCACACCTACATCACACCTACCCGACCCTCGCATCAGGTTTGTGGGGTCCTGCAATTGTTATTTCATTCCCATTTCATAAGAATACCACTGTGGGGTCCGAGTTGAACAAAGGAACACGCACAAACAAGACAAAAGGGGCCTGTTGAGATATCAATTTAATTGCCAAGGTTACGCCAAAACGTATTGCGGGAATCGCTTTTGTTGATTCAACGAATGTGCCCCGGTGTTTGTAGTCTTGGTCCAAGACGTTACCCTAATTGTACCAATACCTACGGCAAGGAGCGCTTCTATGATTACATTCGCCTATAGTACCTACTTATACTACCGGGGAAAAACACAACAATCGATCCAAAAAAATATAACAGCAAGATAATTATTTGTATTCGACACATGTCATGAGGGGCTACAAAACAACTCCGAATACTGTCAGGCTGTATGCAATGCGCACCATGTATTCGAACCTAGACCTTAAGCAAATGACGTCATTTGAGTAGGGCGCCATCGCCTACAGGTCAAAAGGAAGATGTTCGTTGGCCAATCTTGCGTCCGTGCTGCACTACAAATCTGTGCGTTTCCATTGTAATTCATCATCAGTTCATCAGTCAATGCATAAGGGTTGTTAGTAACCTCTGGTTCCTACCACGTACATTGTGCATTTTAACGGGTCATATCGTTCTAAAAAATAACTAGCACGGACGCCCGATATTAATATCGTCCGAGATGTGAAGAAAATAAGGAACAGTATTCGTATTAATTTTGATTTATGTGTTAATGAAATACATAAAGTCATACTAAGCCACAAGGGAAACTGGGTAAGTTTTTACAAAATAACTTGGGGTTGAACAAAGACAATTTGACTAGAGCGGGGTTTCAACCAACGACCTCCGGACTAACGTGACGGCGCTATACCAACTGAGCTATCTAGCTATTATGCAATATTTTTTAAAATTATATATATATATATACTTTTTTTTTTTTGGGGGGGGAAGTTAGAAGCGAAACAACCGTTGGCTTCCATGTAGCCAGGGATCGTGGAAACGGTAGCAGGGGCTAACCTTTAAGGTGCACAAAGACAAACTTTCACGGTGGGGTTCATTGTTTCTTTGTTGTAAACCCCCACAAGGGCGGTTCCATCAGCCAAAGTGTGTAAACACCTGCAACCGGGGACCTCCTATTAGCCCTATTGTGTTTGTAACTTTTTTTGCACCACTCCTGTGATTTTGTACACACTTTCCAACTGGGGACCTTCACCCAGTTCCGGGGGAACCCTGTTGTCTTCTTTTGTTATAGGTTCCCTATTTGATTGGTTCGTACACCTACCAGACGAACACACACACAAACACAACCCAGAAGGTGACTCTCGCTGCCCCCCCCCCCACCCCCCAAAAAAAGGGGGGGCCGGAAAAAAATATAAAAAAATCACCCCAAACAAAATAGCCGCCCCGGAAAAAAAGACGCCCCGTGAAAAAAAAGTCTCCGTGTGATATAGTGTCGTTTATATAACACCACTTTCCTCAAAAATAGAATCACAGCACCCCCGGGTTGTGATCACTTTAATAAGTACACCATCTTTTAATTGCATGACCCCTGAAAAGTTATTATACAACAAAATCGTTGGCCTATTTTGTGTAGTGCACGGTAGTTTCCGTGGTCCCCCCATGCGGCAAACTTTGTACACATTTATTTTGATATTGGCCTCTTTTTAATCAACCTCCTTCAGCCCAATGTTAATTTCCCATATGGGGACAGAATCTCAGTGGGACAGATTTCCCTTTGACACAGTGCCACTTATAAAATATATTATTATGGAATAATGACTATAATTATTTAGTATATTTTTATATTTAGTTTGTTATGACCAGGGCAGTCACGTCTTTAAGTGCTCAGTGAAAACAAACATATAGTTCACATCCTTTACACAAGTTTTGTAAAAATAAAAAATAAAAAAATTCACCGCCAAAAACCGCGTGACGTTATCCTTCTCGGATAAATTCGCATGACGTCATGTATGGGAGTGGTGTTGTATTACCACTCCGCGATAATTACACTTTGCAATGAAAAGAACAAAGTCGGAAAAAAGCCTCTAAAATCCTAGATAGCAGCGGGTCTTGAGAGGGATTTATATTTACGAAAAAGAAGTAAATTATATATGGTAATGTTGCTAGCAAAGAGGAAATCTCTCCGGTGGAGAGAAGGGAAGGGAAGTGATGACGACGGTGGGGAGTTCGTCTCGCAGAACCTCTGGTTTCAGCTACTTGTGTGTGGAAGCGGTTGCACCCGACAATGAAGCTGGTGATAATGAGAGCAAAACCGAGTTCGACTGGCTAATAAATAGTAATACAGCATGGCAATAAGTAGTCCCATTTGTTTAGTTACTGAGTTACGAAGCCGATGCATCTCCAACTGGTAGAGATGCTAGAAACACACCGGTTGCATTCTTATCTTTACTGTCAACAGTATTCTCTAAAAGGACTTGCTTCAAATAAAAAAAACTGGCTTTAGTGAATACAGTTGATTTTGTACAGGATAGAAAGTTGAGTTTTAACTGTCCTGAAACAGGTGGACAGGTGGCCAATGATACACTGATACCCAAATTATTGCAGCTAGCTGGGCTGGAAAATCGCCCCTGCATCAAAAATCAAAGGAATTGTGCCTCAGTCTGCGGATTCTAATTTATATCCCGAACATCCACCAACGTCACAGAATGATGGCATATTAATCAAGCACCCAAGAAACTCTGTAAAAATAATTTAATTAACAAATTTATTGCGAAAACTATCAAATCCCCATTCACAAACAACGCTGTCCAACGCGAAGCATTTCGTCTCATTATGCACTGAACGTGAACGCGGGTAACGTTTTGCTTAGACTTGATTTCAAGTCTGAGATTGCGGTTATTTCTCTACATCAGCGACGCAAAATTCACCCGCAGATTGGCTATCACACGTTCTAACTCGCAATCTCAGACTTGACCCTCTTGTGTATACGGGATATTCATTTATTCACAACTTACATTTACATAACAACACTATGCCAGAGAGATGACCAATCAGGAGGACACACACTCCTGTTGGCTGCATCTATTCCCAATAGGTTATAATTACTTCAGCATTTTATGTAAAATCGAGTTATTGTTTTTATTTGTATACATGTAATGTGCTTTGTACGAACTATGCTCTATATAATTTATACATAAAATAATACAAGATTTACTCTCAAAATGTTGAAAAGTAAACATGACAAACAACCTGATCCTTACTAGACGAAAAATTGTGATACCCATGATTTGAATGGAATCGTCCAAAGATTTTCCCAACGTTTTTTACGTATTTTGAATGAAAAAACTAGTAGAATCACTTTGTTTTTTTGTGTTTCCAAACTGTAAGTTGAATCACTGAGCAGAGACAGATTAGTTACACGTGCATCAATGTCGTACTTCTGTACTATATCCCGTGGTATAAACGGTTAAGTTTGAATGTGCATTTTATTGAAGACCTCGGAGATTCTGACCAATCAGAGTGTTCCGTCCACTTTTGGACTAATTCGCCATAGGGTGTGTACAAACCGATGAACAATGTTCCCAAGTCTGTGATCGGAGGTTAAAGACGGAGGTTTATCCACAAGAGGGCGCTATTTCAGACAATAATGTATCGGCTATCCGGTAGACTAAAAACCACGAACACAGACTTGGAACCAAGTCTACGTTTTGCTTTGTCTTGATTTTGTGTCGGGAACCTAAACGCGCGCCACTAACGGCAAAAGTGTTTCTATTTTTTCAAAACCTCGAAGTTAGGGCCGTATTTTTGATCGATAATTACTTAAAAAAAACAGAAGCGTAAAAACTTCAAAACTGTATTTAAATGACAAACAAACAAATCATAAACAAGTTTAAATAACATTCCCGCAAAAAAAATCGTTCAAGTAACTGTTTAAGGTAGTGCACGAAAAAGCTGTCACAGAAAGAAGATTGAAGCAAATGAAGTGGGTAAGATTGAGAGTACATTTGTACATCAAAATACCCGTATGAAATGTTTTAACTTTAGCAAGTGCTAGTGAGTGTGATTGGGGAAAAAGAGTGTAATTGCAATGTGCTCCTGTGAATGCGAAGAAGAGAAAAATCCAGATAGCATTTTTGTTTGAGTGGAGATAAGGGAATGAAGCTTGTTGTTATAAAAACATGTGCCCATGCGATATTACAATTCAATTCATTTCAATTCAATTCAATACATTTCAATTCAATTCAATAAAACATTTATTTCCGTTGTACTCACAATAAGAAAAGACAGAATTATGTGGACAAATTTATAGTAGATCAATACAAGCAAAGAGTAAACATGACCAATGAAAATGCTACTGCAAACATTTAACAATCTAGGCTTAGAGTAACGAGGCTATTCAAATAATCAGAGGCTTGTGGTGAACAGCCCTAGACATGATAAAAAAATATAAGAAAATATAAAAAGGACAGCAGAGAATGCAAAATGATCCGGTAAAGAGCTAATAATGCAAATAAACCCAAGAAGTATTGACAAAATTAAGACCAGCTACCAGCATAAACAAAAGGGGAGATGAAGACGAGCAGTGGACTCGAGAGAGAAAGCTACGTTACATAATGCGCGAGTAGGGCTCTTTTGAACAAGGCTTTAAAAATGACCAACAGAAGGCTGTTTTTTACATGGTCGACAATAGTTAAGATAGGGAAGAATAAGGGCTATTATAAAGCAATACCAAGGATTTGATAGTCCTAAGTATAAAGGTGCTGCAGTTAAAGAATACTTAACATAGCAGTATGTCCCCCCTTCTGTTTTGAATCCGGGTTGATGGAAACCCCGAGCTCCCCATTATGGGTTGCGCTTTGGGGAAAGTTCAGGTAAAGTTCTATGCTCGGAAAACAACTATGCCATGGACGCTTGTGTCTATCTAATACGACACGTAATACACCAGCAGGTCGCACCGGGATTTCCATTTTCATCAATAATTTCTTTGGGAACTACGATAAAAACAAAAAAATATTTAAAACATCAAATAACAAATTAGAAATTCATTGATAGAAATACGTATAATATTGAAGAAGGTTAGTAGTTTACAAGCCTTAGTTAATATTCGAAAAGTGAGCTATACTGGAAGTTTGTTAGTGATTTTAATTAAGTTAATCTAATTGTGTGAATTTTAGGAACTCATAGAGTCGGCCTTACATCGCTAATAAATTGTTTTCCTGATTTTTTCATTGAAAACAATGCTCTGCAATTAGTGTTATCTTTGTTATTCGATTTCACGAGCTGTGAACAATTCTCACTTTTGTTTTACCACGATGATTCCCAATAAATGTCATCAAAAAGATGGCGAATGTTTGACCTTCAGGGTTCCAGGCATACCATGAACTAATTGACGATTAAATTTGAAAAAGTGATGAGCTTTAACTTATAAAAGGGGAAAATTTTCCTGAATGCCGTAAGCTATTTAAGTTTATCCTGAATGCCGTAAGCTATTTAAGTTTATCCTCGACAAGAGGGCCTAAACTTTGCTTCTAATTTTCATTTCTGCAGAAAGCCTAAACTTTGCTTCTAATTTTCATTTCGGCAGTTTTGAGTGAGTGATAATTTGAAAAGCTATCCCATACAACTCCTCGACTACTGAGATCGGCATAGCGGTAGTACCTCCCGTTCAAATTGGATGATAGGCAGAATCTGAACCACCAGCCTCCGGGGTACGTGTCGGCACAGTTACCGATGGCATTGACATCATTGTCTTTGTCTTTTGTCGTGAAGGCCATGTAATTATGGGATTTTAACCCATTTGCTGAAATAAAAAACACGTGGTCATAGTCACGAATACAGGTGATATAGGAAATATAGGGATAAATGTTAATATGAATTTGGTTCATACGTTGCAAAAGGAACATAAGGAGATTATTCGTGAGAATTTAAGTTTTAGGGCCTATTCATATACTATTGTTTTGAATGCAAAGCATAGGCCTAATGTAAGTTTTCCTTCCTGGGTTGGCATTACACTGATATTTGAATATACCGCTGCCTAAACGAAATTAAGTTAACTCGTCTTACCTGCCGTTCCTGAATAAGCCCCCACTCTCAGCCTGTAGTTGTCACTCACATTGGCGATGCTGAACGAGTCATAGACGGCATACCCAGTTTCGCTATCGAAACCTTCCAGATCCACGCGTAGTTCGTACTCGCCCTGAGCGGTCAGACGGTGCAAGTTGTCGTTACCGAGCCAAAACTCCCCCTCTAGATTCCCAAAGCCCCGGCTGTAGTTGGCAAAGTCCAAATAGAAATCCTCAGTGCCGTCCTTGCGTCGCTGGAACACCTAAATAAACACACACAATTTAGAAGTTGTAAGTTTGTATTTAACTGATGATGAACTACTCTCATTCATTTGCTTGCGTGTCATTACTTGCGTGTCATTGCTTGCGTGTCATTTGCTTGCGTTGTCATTCATTATCTTACCGTCCATCCACCACCATCTGTCTCCATGTCACAATACACCTGGAAAGCCTGACCGGGGTTTCGAGGTCGCACCATGTACAAGCCACTCACCGACACACCGATCGCAAGAATATCCGAACAATCTTTCGGATAGGTAACTGCAGAGGCACGGAGAAAACAAAACATAACCCTAGTTTCCGTAACTGCAATAACTTTAAGGTGTGTGAGTTTGTTTTCCTCCTAGAGTCCTAATCATGCACGGAAGTCCAAGTTTAATATTGTTCATGAATCACCCCAACAATCAACACGAAACACACTTATCAAAGCTATATCTACTTATGAACCGGCAGGCATATACTTAATATTACTTAATCTTGGTTTCATATGAGCGGGATATGAACCTCCGACCTCAGGTTAAAAGTATTCTCCATTCCAATTTACAAAACCATTGTGTTCAAATTCTAAAGATCCTTAATACGCTTACCACCTAAAGTCGTCGTGACAAAGGCGTCCGTTGCACTGGGGCTTTCCATGGGAGAGGTATCTGCAAATAAACATTTTGTCGGTTTAATTTTCTTTAATCTTAAATGTTAAAAAAACAAAAAAACTTTAAAAAAATCCAAAAAGAGAGTATCCTACGGAGCCCCTAAAGGGACATGAAAAAAAAAAATAAAAAAAAATATCTCTAGCGCACGACATAATTATCTCGTGCGCACGACATATTATCTCGTGCGCACGACATAATTTGGGATTTCCCGGAAGCCATTATGGTTGAACGCCGTCACGTTGGAACAAGCAAAATCGGTTCTAAAAGACATTGTGTGTGTTTTCTTGTAGGTTTTGGTATGGTGTACAGTCCTGATTTTGCTTGTTCCAACGTGACGGCGTTCAACCATAATTATGTCGTACGCACGAGATAATATGTCGTGCGCACGAGATATGTCGTGCGCACGAGATAATATGTCGTGTGCACGAGATATTTTTTACTTTTTAAAATATTTGTTATGTCCCTTTAGGGGCTCCGTAGTATCCAGATGTCTTTTCGAGAAGAAAAACAAACTTTTGGTAAAAAATTGTGTATGGCTTCTTCGTAAATTCCATCAAAGCTATTGTTTTTACGAACAAAAATTCTCAATAAATTTGCACAGAGGGGAACAAGTTTTGAATCCAGAAACATGATGACCCTAATGTAGCTGATCATGTTGTATCTCCAAGTATCGAACTTATAATTTATATAACTTATAATTAATGGCTTCACTAAACTTACCGTTGTTAAGGAGGTTTACCAAGGCAGATACTGCAACCTGCAACTCACTGATCTTACGTCTTGTGTCTTCCAGCTCAGAGGAAACGGTTTCTTGACTACCAGAGACTGCAACCTGCAACTCATCCATCTTACGTCTTGTGTCTTCCAGCTCAGAGGAAACCGTTGCTTGTGTATCAGTCATTGTACTTTTCAGATCTTCCACTTGATATTTTGTGTTTCTTATTTCACTGTTAACCATTTGTAGGTGGTCTGATAGTATGACTTTCAACTTGTCTACAATTATATCTTGCTCACAAGAAATCGTTTCCTGATTGCCAGAGGAGGCAACTTGTAGACCAGCTTGAGACTTCACGATCATTACGATCAAAAGTGAACGGAGAAACAGCCCCATCGCACTCAGCTCAAAATGCAACAACAGCTACACAACTTCTTGTCGTTGATCCGACGCGGACAAATGTAGACAGAGATATGAGCTAGAACCTTTTTGTTAAATCATTATATGTTTTTAGTAATGGTTCAAACGATTCAAGCTTTGTTAGTCTTCCTGTTGAGCTATAAGCTGACCTTCATTAAGTTAAAGGTGAATCGAAAACGGAAACAGAGGCTGAGTCAGGAAATAGGAAGTGCCTCGTCCTCACAACTCCGGATACAACTACGACGGTTAAGTAGTCTAGCAGAATAAGCCTTGAAGTTTGGTAACATCTCATTCAGTCAAATCACTCCACCATCAACAAGCTAGCTCCCTGAATGGATATAAAGAGGTCATTTAACATTTTCAAGTCCATGTCCTTCAGCAAATATCATATAATAATGTGGTAAACTATACACACTTCTGTAAATCTTCTGGTAAATGTTATTAATATGTTTATTTAGCTATCCATAAAATGAACTCATTTGTTATTGCACCCTCATTACGACATTTTCCGGACAACTGTATAATCCAACAGATGGCGAAAAAGTTAGTGGGAAGTAAGCCCCTGCCTTTGCAACCTTGTTATGAAGTTTATTCATAGCCAAAACAATAGGTGGGAAAGAACAATTGAGTACCATTCAAGGACACAATTGGATGCATCGTCCTGGGCTACAAATTGTAGAACCATCGACCTCTCATTATTGTTTTTCAAGCAATTCCTCTATGGTTTCTTAATTCAGTTTTGTCAATTTGTATTTATCAAAATCAATTCTGGATCTGGCCCGAGTCAAAACTAATCCTGGCTTAACAATACCAGAAAAGACAGGAAGGTCGTTCACTCGCAAAGTATATCTGTCAACTCACCCATACTTACCGTGGGTGTCTAAGCAGACACATTGTAACCATGTTTGTGGCACTACAAAAGCTTATCAATTGAATTTCAAATTTCCTCATTGTTTTTTAAAACTTCTGTTTGGGAAAATCAAATTTACTTGTTTTACAAGAAGACTGCTACTAAACGGTGTCAACCAATCATCTTTAATTTAATGAACGTTTTCTTCTTCTTATTGTATATTTTGTTCTGTTAATAAATAATTTCATCCCCTCCACTTCGGACTTACATGATGTTCCTGGTATAAATGCCCCACCACGCCCAGTGCTCCCCAATACATTCTGTTAATAATAACATTGTACGAAGTATAAAAATTCGATGTACGTACTCCGGCACAGAAAAATGTATTGGGGAGCACTGGGGCGTGGTGGGGCATTTATACCAGGAACATCATGTAAGTCCGAAGTGGAGGTGATGACGAGGTGGAATTTAGCTATATCTGACTTGATGATGGGGGTGTATATGTTGATTATTGCAATTGCTGATATCATGTTAGGTAATAATAATTACATTCTTGCTAAGGAATGGTGGTCTAGTTTGGTTTGCAAGATTGCTGGGTAGTATCAGTAATGTTTGTGAAGCACCTAGGTATTTTTTGTCATCGTCATCAGCGTAGACTGCTTTTTAAGCCACGTGTTTCCTTTCAGCCAGGTTACCATCAGGGGAAAGATAACCAAAGTCATGTGGTTTGAAGCTGCGTGTCTCAGTATTATCCCGACTATCTTAAAGGAGCTCTATACTTCTGGTAAGATACAAAACAAAAAAGCTCACAGATTCACACTAAACTTACATGGTTTAAAGATATTGATAGTCGAAAGCTTCCCTTAAAATATTAGTGGCTGAGGTGCTGTAGTTTTTGAGAAATTAGTAAAACAATATCACGAAAAGACTTTTCGTCTCACTGAGACGAGAAGTCTTTTTTGAAGACAATTCGTTGAATGCTGCCCTCACACACTCGATAATAGTTGTACATTTTTAGTTGGAAATATTCGCAAATGGTTCATGTTTATGTTGCCTCGTACCCAGTAAAATAGGAGAATATCTATTTTGTGTTTGTCGTGTATAGTAGTGAGCACAGTTTCCGCGCGTGCGAGGTTGTTTGGAGTTGCTGTGTACACACTCGCGTTGTCGATAACAAATATCTTTGCAATCTTCATAAGTTATACCACGGCTTTTATCGATGTTAGAGTCTGAAAGGTCAATTTACTAGATCTAAACTGGATTCAACGGTTGCCAATAAACCCAGGAAGAAAATTGGGAGGCCAAAGTTGACAGAATAGGCCCTAAAACGATCAAAGAGTGCGTCGGTCAAACGCCATGTCAGGTATTAGAAAACTTCAAAAGTTGTTACTTCCAAGTTCCATCCAGCATGAAATTGAAAGGGTCCTGTGTCGTCGGTGCTTGGACCATCTTGGACGTAGGACTAGGATTAGGAAGATACCTGGAGAAGTAAAGCCATGGGACTGAGTCTTTCGAACGCTGACCTGGCGAGATTGCTGCTAGATATGCACACACAAGTGAGTTTTCTTTATATAAATCTTGATTATTTTAATACCAATGTGACCACTCTGTTCTGTAGGAGGCATTTTGGTTTGCCAGAAATCGTGGGCCTATTTTGATAGTGTCAAAGTGTGCCATTTGATTTAATGAAAAGGCTCTCTAAGTATTCATACTTTTTAACAGTAAAACAATCACATAATCATAATGCTGCCATGTATTTTTATTTATTTTTATTGATATATATTCTTCATTAGGTCTACTTCTTGATTAAATTTAACACAAACAAAAATATTTTTAACTTTTATAGATCTGCTGTCCAATCATCAGTGCCACTGCTACCCCCCTTTTGAGCCACTGGTTACGTCAACACCATCGTGGAGTTGGACCAGAAAATGTTGAAGGGGGACATTTCAGAATCTTCCAATGTGTAAGTTTATGGTACAAATTAAAATCTTTTAAAATAGGCGAGTTGTTGGCCAACAGCAGCCAAGCACCTATATTACTATAATTTATTGATTAAAAAAAATGTTTTATGAGAACATACAATGATACATGTACGTACAGATGTAACCATTACCAGCTGTCCATCAATTACAGTATATCTGTAGTCCCGCCGTATGTAGATCCAGATGACTTTGCAGTTTGTTTGAAAGGATGCAATTTCAAATTCTTGTTTGTGTTTATTAACTTAATTAACATGAAGTTAACGTGCATTCAACAAGAAGTACCATGTATGATGTGTACGTGTTAATTTTAGACATGTTGTACAGATTCATTACTTCAACTATTTTTATTTATTTTGTGCATCTTCTGTAGTTCTGTTATTTCTGGAGTTGCACCATTTGAATCACCAACAGAAAAGTGGTAGGTGCACACATTTTTATTTCTGTTAACTTCAGCTCTATTAAATGTAAACTAGTTAACTGGTAAGTTGAACTCGTTTCTCGTTTCATGAATTTGGCCAATATTCATGTCAGAACATACAACGCAATTGAAAAAAGGGATGTATACTATGCCAAGCCAATGAGGAGGAGGCAGAGATAGCAATTATGTGAAAAGGGCACCACGGCATTTTTGTCTGAATTAGGGGGCATCATGGCAAAAATAACATTTTACGAGACAGGTGAAAAAACTAAGGCCACAAAAACGTTGTACACAAAAACAATGCGTCTTAATAGGGGGGCGACTTTGTAGTGGGCAACTTTGGAGTGGGCGAGTTGACAGTAACGACACTGTAGCCAATACGTTTGTTGTAAACACAATCCTTTGGCTGCTTTTTATTCGTTTTGTCTTGGTGTGATCATGCTGAATTTTGTCATTACAACAAGAGACAAAAACCTTTTTTTAAAGTCTTTTTTTAAAAGTTTACCAAACATTTATCCTTGCTTTTATGTACACCATGTATGATGATCATACGCAAAGTGATTTAGCCTTTTTTTTCCTCTTATTATTTTAGGTATGATAGTATTGTGCAATACAAGTCTTTTATTCGAATTGTACTTTGTTTTATTGCATTTATAGTACATTTTGGTATTGACTTGTCCCAACTGGGTCGCTGTACTCAATTGTTTAAAAAATTCTGATATCTGTGCAGATGCAAAAATTCAGTCTTTAACTTGACCATTTACGTTCAGGTTAAGACATTTCTGTGCACAGTAACCCTGGTTATTTCAATAACCTTATATTATTTTGAGTCCATTTTTGGTAATTATGTTACCTAACCTGGTACTTTTTTTTTACCTCAAATTTCAGGCCTCTCTGTGACTGACCTACCGTTGTATCACGTTAAAGTTTTGGAGGATTCTGTCCGGAGGTACTTGCAGCAGGAGAACTTTACCAGTGACTGGTGTCTTCCTGATATTGTAACCCGGCCAGATTTCTGTGGGTTGGTGCAATGGTGTCCCGTTCAAGAATGCTGCAACCAGAGATATCTGTCACTTCGCTAAACGTGGATGGATTTTGCGTTCTTGTGTAAATACCGCGAAAGTTTTTGGCTGTTTTACCAGCATTTTTAGACACTGTATTCAGCTGAAACTTTCACATGTGATTTTATAGAATCTTTCTGTATAATTTTGCCTATAAATAAGCCTTTACATAGAACCAAAAAAAAGCAATCTAAGACCCTACCTTTTCGGTCATTTATTATTTATGTTGTAACAAAGTACTGCTAGGTAATTGCCTAATTGTTTGTTTATTAGGTGTTATAGAGGATTGGTACAGCCAACAAATAATAGTTGCAGACAATATTGATGTTTTGTGTGATCAACCGTATACTTGAAAAAACAAATCTGTGAACATTTTTGCTCAATCCGTTGTGTGACTCAGGAGAAAATAGTGAACAAGTATGCTCAGTTGTCAGCACGTAAATACATTGTCGTTATTTTGGGTTCTAACAACCGAAATCAGTAATATAGTGCATTTGTTTTAAGAGTTTCAGATACAGTTTTCTTGATTATGAATTCATATTTCACAGAAAAAAAAGGTTCCAGTGTGAACTTCATAAAGTTTTCAATTCTGTATAATGACTTTTAGATAAAGAAAAATCAATGTTCATTGTGGATTTAAGATAAAGAAAAAGCCACGTTCATTGCTTTCTGTGGCTTCCGTTTAGTATCAATAGTAAACTTATTTTAAGCAATACTCACGACCCAGTGTGCCAAATGCTGCATTGCAAATGGATCCACTCCAGAGATAAGAGGGAGCATACAACAAATATTTCAACATTGATGCTTTATACCAGTCTACTAATTGCCTGGGCGTCCTTTAGTTGCTTTTAATTATACTTAGCATTAATATTTAAATGTTTAATACAATTAATTTGTACTAGTGTACATGTAAATGTGGGTATGTGTGTGAGAAATTCATGCAGCTGAAAGAAGAAACTTAAAATAAATGAATGTTTCCATAAAACAAGAAAACAAATGTGAAAGTGTCATTATGGTGGTAAACACATTTATTAAAATTGGTTAACTGATCATAGGTTCCCTAGAGAGAAGGGTAAAACAATATTATCTACTTATATCGGAGGAATGGAATTATGCTTTAAAATATTTGTTTATTTTGTTGTATTATATTTGTTTATAGTGGGCTTGCGGGATTAGGCCTCTTTCTTTAGACGAATGCACCAAGCATTTGGAGAGCCAAAAATGCAATCATTGTTGGTTTTTCCTTCTCGGTAATCTAGAGGACAAGTGTAAAAGTTTTTCAAACAAAACAAACGAAACCTTGATGAAATTTTGTTATAATAGTCATATTATAGCAATGACTCGTGTATACTGCATCGTGAGTGTTCTCACAAGATAGTCGGGCACCTCAATGTTTACCCAAAACCGCATTCAGTATTAGTAAGGAGCCATACGTTTCCTTACGCAGCAGCTGATTGGTTACATAGCAACGTAGCACACTCAGTTTGGTTCACGGTTTTACCAATCAAGTAAGGGCTCTCATTTACAAACGAAATATGGCGGCCATTTCGATTCTGAACGGTATAAACGCTGACGAAGACGAATTCTTAAAGTATTCTTGACTGTTTCGAGAATCCTTAGAAATAAAGAATACAGTGAAAGACTAGATCAATAGTGTAGCTAACATTCTATGAGTAAAATTCTTCTGCCCAATTCCGTTAACTATTAAGCTATTTTTTTTAAATAGTTTTTTTGTCACAAAACTTGTTTAAACTAATGGCATGGCAATGTCAATAATAAATAACAAAAGTCGTATCCCATGTATTGACAATGTATTATTTCATTACCAAGAAATTCCGTAAAAATCGAGAGAAAGGAACGTACAGAGGCATTGAAACATTGCGATTTAAAAAACAGCGGATTCGAACAGTTTAGGTGCACCGACTGACGAACCGCAATGGCAAAGATTTACTTGGTGGTCTGGCTCCCTACCCGTCCCGCATGTGCATGAGCTCCCTGGACCTGCGGGTTCTGTCGCCCTATAAGCCCCACCGGCCGAGCCATTCCGCTAGCTACACGGATATTGCCTCTGGTTTCGTCTGCCAGCCCCCACGCTGTGAACTGTAGAAAATACTTCCGTTGCTCGGACTCTCTGAAATAAAATCTCACGTTAGATTTTTCAAATTATTTAAAACTTTGATTACAAAGTTAAATTTGGTGCAGTTATTTACCCTTTTACGGCTGGAAGTAAAACTAACTCCGAAGATCACGTGGGTTGGTTCGGATAACCTACGTGAACTTCGTTTTTTGAACAATGCTTTAAATGGCCAAATTTGATGATTTCTTTTAGGAACTGTTCTTCTCCATTCTTGGGAGATGTGTTGAGTCATGTCTTGGTCAATTGCATTGCCCAAATTTCACTACGAAGCAAAATCAGACACGGCCAAAAGTGAATCAATAATTAAAGGGACACGCTGCCTTGGATCGGACGAGTTGGTCTATAAAAAGCGTTTGTAACCGTTTGTTATAAAATGCATATGGTTAGAAAGATGTTGTAAAAGTAGAATACAATGATCTACACAAATATGCCTCGAAATTGCGTGGTTTTCCTTTTACATCGTGAACTAACATGGTCGGCCACTTAATGGGAGTCAAATTTTTGACTCCCATAAATGGCCGACCGTGTTGTTCGCAAAGTAAAAGGAAAACCACGCAATTTCGAGGCATATTTGTGTGGATCATTGTATTCTACTTTTACAACATCTTTCTAACCATATGCATTTTATAACAAACGGTTACAAACGCTTTTTATAGACCAACTCGTCCGATCCAAGGCAACGTGTAATTAAGTATCGTTTCAGAAAAGCAGATGTTATTGAGCCAAAATTGTCACCTTTGAATGCTGGCATATTCGTATAGTCAAACTGCAGTTTCTAAACCTTATAGGTGATTTTCTTAAGCTTTGGACAAGTTTTCCCAGACCCGTATCCCAGACCCGTACTAAATAATTTGAATAACAAATTCCTTAAAATATTCATTAAATGGCATTTTCAATCTACAAGTTTCTATTATTTAAGTAAATTATCAGTCATTATTGTTATGCCACAAAAAATCACATTATTATTTCCTATTCACTTATTTTTTTATTTTTTTATAGGCTGTGCAAGTCTCGCGCGCATTCGAACTTCCGGGACCAAAGTGGTCCCAACCATATGGAGTTTTACGTGGGCGAGATTTTGTTTCGTCAATTATTTTAGTTTAACGTAGGTTATGACCTAGAAAAGTATACATGTTGTTGGGAATGTAATACTAAGTGATAACAAAATATGAAAGTAAAACCAATTCAACAATATAACGAAGAAAACCCAAGAATTAAACTTGACCTCAGCTTCCGGTTATTGCAAAAAATTAAGAATTTTGTGCTCGCCTCCGATCATAAAACTTACGTAAACGCTTGTTTTGGATGCGCAACTATAATCGCCAGATGCTGTAATTGCAAAGCAAACCCTTTTCATTGCAGTCTATGGTTGTTGATGCGTCAGCATCCTCTTTAAACTGCGATACGGGTCCATTTAAGACCCGTTTGACATTCACGAATCCGCGTAAGGGGTTTCTAAAAAGTTAACATCAAATAGGCATCCTTGTCCCAGAGTTTTAATTTTTTTCAATAATAATATACACACTATTGTGATTTTTTTTTTCAAAAGCTAAACCTTTTCATAAAATTGTAATGATTAATTTTTGTTGTTCAGATTTTGTCATGAGATATAATTTAAAACAAAGATTTAATTTCAGAAATAAAAATGTTCTTCGTTTGACGTGTTTTCTCGTTCGGATACGCGCGAGACTTGCACAGTCTATTGTCAGGTCACTTTGATGAGGAAGTGACGTGTTTTTATCCACACTTTTCAAAAAGTGATACCTTTTCAAGGCAAATGTTGTCAACATAGAAAGATGTCTCCAGGTTTCACATAAAGACCATAGGTTTGTAGCCAGCCTCTGTCTTTTCTACAGATAAATGTTCATGCCACCAATGTGTCTGACCTGGTTCCTGCTATTAGGGTATTTGAGCATGAAACCAGGCCTTCTATACTTGTTCTCCAAGTTCCCCTTAAGGTGATCCCCTGGCTGCCGCTTCCCAGGTTGTATCGTATACTTGGGTGTGATCCCTGGCTACACGGCAGTTTGCGGTTGAATGGCTTCTGACTGGCACCCCCCGAACAAAGATATTGACAAAATAGGGAAACCGCCAACATAGGGCTAGATAGCTCAGTTGGTAGAGCGCCGGCACGTTAAACCGGAGGTCGTTGGTTCAAATCCCGCTCTAGTCAATTTTTCTTTGTTCAACCCAAAATCATTTAAAAATTTACCCAGTCAGTTTCCCTTGTGGTTTATTTTTATTTTTTAATCTATGTAATTTTTTATTATACAGACTGATTTGTTGCTGATATCCAATGACATCATGGTTCAAATTTAGCCCTGCAAAAGTGTCAAATAAAGTGACAATTTAACTTGTCGTTTTTGCTCCCACTTTCAAAAGAACTCTATTGACTGGAAAATGAGTGCATGTGCGCATGTGCATCCCAAAATCCAATTTGACCTTGGAGTCTCTCTCTAACGCGATGGGTTAACTCCGAATAGGCGTTTCTAAAAATGGACCTGTATGGATTACTATCGCCCGCTGACACTAACTAATTAAAAGCTATGTTATAAACCAATAAGGCTCTTTGTGAAGAAACATTATATTGTAGATGGGGGATGGGTTCTTTACCCATAATTATAGACAGTGGCCTAATTGCTCCTATTAAAAAACAAATTTAATATTTTGTTCACACTGCGTTCATGAATTAATAACTGACCGAAGAAAAGGTGTTGTAAATTAATTTCCTGCCTGTGGTTCATGTAATAGGCATCAAGAGAAAAACTGCCCATTGATTGCTTCACACACCTGACCACGGTCAATCGTTTCAACACACCCACGGTAGGACAAAAAGGTATGGTCCTAGTCTGGACTAGTATGGCCCAGTACAGCACTAGTATTACACAACTGCTTGAAACAGGGACTGCGTATCAAGGAACCAGACGGAACCAGCCGAGATATTCTGTTTTAGGCAGACCGTTATTCCTTTTGGTTACCATTACCTCGTGGACATTGAATAGGATCGTTACTGCTGGCCTGTTTTCTCATGAATCTTATACATTGTACACAGCCGACTGCTGGAGAAGACGCGACTGTGCCATTAGCAGGTCGTACTTAGTACTTAAGACTGTTGATTGCATACCGGCCTCAATATCTTACCAACTTTAAATATCCTGATACTGAAAAGTTGTAGAGACGATTGCCAAAAAGGTATTGGCTAAATACAAACGTATACAAAAAGTTGCTCAATATTAAACTCAAATGCGTGACAAGTATTCAAATATTTAATGTGAAAAAAATATTCTTAAAAACGATCACCAACATTATCATTTACCACCAGTATACTGATTTCTGATCAAGTGATAGGGCCTATGCTGTAATTGCACACGATAAAATATAAATCATGTTTCCTAACATGGTTAAAGTTGGTGTGATTTTATTCATTTGGGAATCCGTACATGCCGTGCTTGGGGCTAAACTTGGCTGCTCTAGACAGCCAGCGCCTCACTTGTGGATTCAACGTGAAAACAGATGCTATCTGGTGCAAAACGACTATAAACGCGAGTACAACTTGGGCATAGAAAACTGCCAGGCACACTGCTCGGAATACGCGACACCCAATTCCAAGAAAGAGAACGACTGGATACTGAACAAGCTTCAGGAGCACTACCCGAACAAGAACAAACTGTGGATTGGTTGCAACAACTTCATGGGAGAGTGGGCGTGTCTCGGTGAGAGGGCGGACGAATACCGAAACTGGAAAGATGGAGAGGATCTTACCATTACTAACAAGCCCGCGTACATGGATAATAAATTCGAAGGTACTTGGGTTGTAGCAAAACTATTTAATGCGAAGTGGGCAATGTGTGAGGCACCGGCACAGCCCCCGATCAGCCCCCTGAAAGTCCGATGCAACGCCGTGGCCATACCAAGCGGGAAATGCCCCAAACCCGTCATCACCTTCAATGGAACGACACCGATGCAGTGTTGCTTGATATGCGCCAAGCAGTGTAACTGCCGCTCTTTCAGCCTGACACCAGGGACTCAAGACTGCAATACAAACCCCGACAAGATCAGCGACCCAAACCCTACATTGATTGATCAGACATGTGAGTACTATGAATACGAAATACAGGATTAAATCTAGTAGTAACAGTTACTACTATTGATAATCAGAGTTAACACTTCTGTTTTGGATGGTAAAAACACACAAAACGTTCCTGTTTGAATAATTGTACAGTTGATTCAAAACCAAACCTGCAATATTCGTATCGGTAAAATTAAATTATTTTCGAAAAAAAAAAAATGTACATCTATTCATCAGGTTCAGGTTAATTGTTTTATCAATCTACACCCTCTTCAACAATTGAGGCGGATATTAACGATAAGATTACAAACGAGCAGTGACGTATTTCCCCCACATTGCAGTCCCTCATTGTAACATACACAGTTTGTAATTAAAGCAGTTTTTGTTTCTTGCGACTGATTAGTTATTAAAGGGGGCACATCAACTCAGTAAGCCTGCTTGGATCCAACCTTGCCTAACTTCATAATTATGACAAACGCTATCACAACTATGGAAATTACTACCTATTGGATGTTTTGAAATTACTGTTCATATACAAACTGTGCTTTGATAATACAGGTTTTCCAGGTCATTTTCGGCCAATAATTTCCACATTTAAAAGTTGCGCGAAATTGAAAGCTCCTCAAGTAAGTAATTTTGTTTCACTTAAACTTATAAGGCTTCAATTTTGCCATGCGCAATCAGGTCAATTTAGCACAGTAGGCAAAACTAGAGATTTCAGAGAAAATCTGTTTCGAATTTGACTGCTGCACGAGAGGGCTGATTATTGAACGGTAATCTTGTTATAAGTCTTGACGCGAAAGTACAATTTCAAGCACATTAATTGAATCTGCTCCCATATAACTTCAAATGTCTTACAGTGAAATTGAATGACGGTTTGAACTGAAGCTGAACATTCACTTTTAATAATAATACGAAAACAGGAAGGTAACACAAGCTTACTTTTTTCCGAAAATGACAGGGTTTCAATGTGACTTCGGGAAAGTTTTCCTTTGATATTTTGTGAATTTAAAGATTAACTTCAACGAAATTACCAACAAAATATGACCCTTTGTATTTGTTTATTATGTGTTTAGTTATTATTCAGTCGTAAGTTTGATCTTATCTGCGCTACATTTTTGCTGAAATTTGGTCATATAAACTAGCCATTTTTTCAATTTTTGAGCTAGTGTTTAGTTATTTGCAGAACTAAAACGTCATACTGCGGACTGGTCAAGATTGTTTATCTTCGTCTCTATGCATTTACTGGTTCGTTTATTTGGATATCTACCTAATTCTTCAATTTTGTTTCCCCCAGTAAGTTTGTATCATGCCGAGCTAATGCGCTGTCGGTGGATTTCAGAAATAGCAAAATAGGTCCCGAGGTTATTAATTCTTTCATTTTCCGTAGAAACCGGCAATGTTTTGTTAACAGCTCTCGAAATGTTTTCAAGTTGCTAAAATCGTACTTAAATGATATAAAACCTTGGAGGGCAACTACGTAACAGCTGTTATGTGATGAGGGGATCACCAACAAAGTTGTTTTATAAAAGCTTTAATTACTATTAAGTTGTTCACAGATCAAGGGTTGTTAAAACTATGGAGCACCGAAATTGACATAATGGTAGGGAAAGGCTGAAAACAAAAATAATTCAATTTCACTTGAAATACATTTGTTTTAGTGTTCAAAATCTGTTTGTTCTCACCAAATAACTGTAGTCGCAATCAATTGGGGTTTTGAAATAATTTCGCTCGAAATCATTTTGAACGAACCAAGTAACTTATTTTATGCACTCGGAATAAACCATTGCCAGAGCTCGGAATAAATGGTTGCGAAATTATTGCGTGCTCTCAGAAGCATTTCAAAAGCTCAAAAAAATAATAAGGGATCTAAACCAAAAATTTTTGCAAATGCTACACAAAAAGATAAACGCTCAAAATATTTCATTTTGTGCGCTCTGAATAAATGATTGCCATAGCTTGATCTAAATTGGTGTGGGAGCTAAAAATAAATTTTTGCAAAAGCTCGCAAAAATTCATGCGAAATTGATTTGTGCTCTCAAATGTTTCCAACGCTTTACATAATTTATATTGTGCGCTCGGAATAAATAATTGCGCTCAAACTAAGTTACTTTAAGTGAACAAAATAATTTTGTGGGCACTCTTTGTCCATTTTCGGGCTCCTTATGCTGTTGTTTTTGTTGCATTATTTTTGTAATTTTGAATCTTTGTATTTTGGTGCTGTTGCCCTGGTTTTACTTAGTAGTCTGCAAGGACATCAGCACCATAGCGCTTAGAATCGTAGTATTAAGCGCGGTATAAAATTTTAATTTTATTACTACTAGGGCCTATCATTATTATTGTTATTATTACTATATAGCCTCGACACTGGCCTTTGACTATTTTATAATCGTAGTTGAAGCAATTGTTTGCTGTTCATTAAAATTTATCATGATTTTATACTCATTCAAAGAAATACCAACCGTGATCCATAAAACACGTTTGTGTGGGGTTAACAAAATCGAGTCTGCAGTGTTGTTTTGATCGTGAAACTCGGCGTTTTATGACACATTTCGTATTGAGTTCCATTAATTTATATGGAATCATTACGCAATCGTTTACCTTTCTACAACACAAAAACAATAGTGTTAATTTCGTTCAAGTTGATCTTAAAGATAAATGCACAATTTTCATACAACAATATATTAATGGCGCTGAGGGGAGAGAACAAAATATTAAGTTGGTCAAATTTTACATTTTATTGTATTTCTTTATCATAATTGTAAATATACCAATATTAAGAAAAAATTTGCTTTTGGTTTAAGTTTTTTCCGTAGAGTTATAAATGTTTTGAAAAGTTGTAAAATTGTAAAATGTTCGTGACATTGAAATCTGAATAGACTAATGGTTGAAAGAAAACAAACAAACAAACAAACAACCCAACAAACAACCCAACAAACAAACAAACACCCCACCCAACAAACAAACAAACAAACAAACAAACAAACAAACAAACAAACAAACAAACAAACAAACAAACAACAGAGAACTTCAAATAGACATTAGCCTTTTAAAACTTCAGAGAATTGAACTTTGTCCGGGTCCCCTGGGGGGCCTTAACCAGTTCAGGGTAAAATTTTGACTCACATAAATGGCCGACCGTGTTGGTTCGCAAAGTGAAAGGAAAACCACGCAATTTCGAGGCACATTTGTGTGGATCATTGTATTCTACTTTTTAAACATATTTCTAACCATATGCATTTTATAACAAACGGTTACAAACGCTTTTTATAGACCAACTCGCCCGATCCAAGGCAACGTGTCCCTTTAAAATGACGCTGAATCTGGGTTAAAATTCAATTTTAAACAACTTTCCGGGAAAAACTGACCAGAAATGGGTCAAGCCTCTTAGGACCCGGAGTCTAGGACAATTCTCGTCCGTGATTTGTGTGTGTGTTTAGTACGAAGTAATATGTGATGAAACATGAACAAAATAGCGGTGCGTTTTTATTTATATGTATTATTATTTATGTATTTGTTTACTTATTTTTGCATGAGGGCACACAAGAAAAAAAAAGGTATGTGATGCCAACAATACGTTACTAAACATTTACCTATGTTACAAATACATATTTTTGTAGACTTATAATTTGTTTAAATATGCATGTGTATTTGTTGTCAATCAAACACGATTATCAATGGTTTTTGTGTAAAGCTTTCTTTTAAAGCAAAACGTAAAGTGCGATTCACTTTTCTCTGTAATTGTGATTACATAATGCTGATAGGGCAAACTCTAGGTGGCGCACTATATCGAGTTAATAATACATTGTTTAATTGATTATGTTATCAAACTTTTGTTAAGCCCGTCATTAAATGTGTACTCGATGGAAAGTGAACCTGAGCAATAATGTTGCAAGGGGGCGCTACCTGCCTTAGCTTTGCTTTAAGTTATTAAAGCTGAAAACTTTAGTGGAAAGTGCAACGAAGCTTCTATAGTTTTTTCTGTTTACGGCTTGGACATTGCTTCCCCATTCATATCAATGTAAACTAAAACGAGTCTGCTGCCTAGTCTAGCCCTTTAAACCTAACAATCATCAGTTTAATTGTTTAGAGACTGTGCAGGTCTCGCAAGTATCGAAACGAAGAAAATATTGTTTCTATGAAACCAAACATCTTGTTTAAATATTCGACGATTTAAAAAAGAAAAGGTTAATAATAATAAAGACCCATATCAATTTACTTTAAATACAAAATGAAGTTTTATATGTTACAAAACTTTGAAAACTTGAGAAGACGATGCTTGTTTGTTTTATAAAGTTTGCCAATCACATCTAAATTTGTGCGACCATTTTATTAGCTGTTATGACAACATGTACGATAGTTGGCAAACTTTCTTGATTGATTTTCTTCATTGTATGCAGGATTTGATTTTCTTTTTGGATGTGTTAATTTTATTTTACTTTTATATAATTGATTGCTTAATGTTCACTTTCCTGACAATTTATATAATATTTTGTTTCCATAAACAACGTTGAACTAAATTATTTGATGAACACATAATCGAGGACAAGTTAAACTCAACTGTTGGGACCAACTTGGTCCCGGATTTTCGAATACATGCGAGGCTAGCACAGTCTTTACCGGCAGTGAGTGTCAAACCATCGGACCGGTCTGATTGTTATGACATTGATCCAAATGACACTAATTGGCACTATATACCCCTCCCCCTGTCCCCGTAAATTAAAACAAAGCCTGGCTGTAATAGGGTTAAATTGATAAACTGTACGTTCTAATTTGCTTCGAATACATTATCCAAAATTGTCCATTAATATATTAGTCTTTTTGAAAGTAGTAGATTAAACTTCATAGAGCTCTCTTGAGTTTGAGCTGAAAACTGACAACAATAATGATTAAAGTTAAGTAGATTTGTTATTGTTATTAATTGTTATTTCTTCTAAACATGACAGCGGACTTCGATTTTTTTTTAGGCTTACCTTTCAGGTTCTTGGTTCGTTGCAGCGACACATCTTCCGTTGTCTCTTTTGGTTGAACACGCGGTGGCAGTAGTCATCCTTGCTTGGCTGGGTTTTGCAGCTCTTCCCCCGTATGGCTTGGTGTTGCAGCTCTGGTCATGCAGTGTGCCGAGGTTCTGGTACCGCGTGACATGTGCTGCAGCTCTATTACATCGTGCCGTGTGCTGCAGCTCAGGTACCGCGTGCTGCAGCTCAGGTACCGCGACGTGCCGTGTGCTGCAGCTCTGGTCCCGCCTACATGTGATGCAGCTCTGTTGCATCGAGCCGTGTGGGGTGGTGGGGTGGTGGGGGGGGGGGGGGGGGGGTGGGGGGGGGGACACAGAGTCTCCGGGTGGATCAAATCTCCGGCCACACCCGCACTTTCACTCATCAGACGTAATTTTTTTTAATTGACCACAAATTTAACCCCATGAGGACCAGGGGATGCACGTTTTGGCTTCAACTAATGCTTGATCCGATCTCCACTCTCTTTTTGCCTCCGGTTTTCCTCCGATCCCAAACCATAATCTTACCAAAACCCCTACCCCATCCCAAACCCCTACCCCATCCCAAACCCCTATCCAACACCAACCACTATCCCACCCCAACCCCCTGTCCCATCCCAACCTCTATCCCACCCCAACCACTATCCCACCCCAACCCCCTGTCCCATCCCAACCTCTATCCCAGCCCAACCACTATCCCACTCCAACCCCCTTTCCCATCCCAACCCCTACTATCCCACCCCAACCAATATTCTACACAAACCACTATCCCACCTCAGCCCCTATCCCATCCCAATCCATATCCAACCCCAACCAATATCCCACCCAATCCCATCCCAATCCCACACCAACCACTATCCCACCCCAACCCCCTGTCCCATCCCAACCTCTATCCCACCCCAACCACTATCCCACCCCAAACCCCTACCCCATCCCAAACCCCTATCCAACACCAACCACTATCCCACCCCAACCCCCTATCCCACCCCAACCAATATACCATCCAACCCCCTATCCCATCCTTACCAATATCCAACCCAAACTCCCGAACCCGTCCCAATCCCACACCAACCACTATCACACCCCAACCCCCTGTCCCATCCCAACCCCTATCCCACCCCAACCAATATCCCACCCCAACCCCCTATCCCGAACCCGTCCCAATCCCACACCAACCACTGTCCCACCCCAACACCCTGTCTCATCCCAACCCCTACCCCACCCCAACCTATACCATCCCAACCCCCACCATCCCAACCCCCTATCCCATCCCAACCAATATCCCACCCAAATTCCCGAACCCGTCCCAATCCCACACCAACCACTATCCCACCCCAGCCCCCTGTCCCATCCCCAACCCCTATCCCATCCCAATCCATATCCAACCCCAACCAATATCACACCCCAACCAATATCCCACCCCAACCCCCTAACCTATTCCAACCAATAACCCACCCGAACCCCCTATCCCATCCCAATCCCACACCAACCACTATCCCACCCCAGCCCCCTGTCCCATCCCCAACCCCTATCCCATCCCAATCCATATCCAACCCCAACCAATATCACACCCCAACCGATATCCCACCCCAAACAATATCCCACCCGAACCCCTATCCCATCCCAATCCCACACCAACCACTATCACACCCCAACCCCCTGTCCCATCCCAACCTCTATCCCACCCCAACCAATATCCCACACAAACCACTATCCCAGCCCAACCACTATCCCACTCCAACCCCCTTTCCCATCCCAACCCCTACTATCCCACCCCAACCAATATTATACACAAACCACTATCCCACCTCAGCCCCTATCCCATCCCAATCCATATCCAACCTCAACCAATATCCCACCCCAACCCCCTAACCCATCCCAACCAATAACCCACCCGAACCCCCTATCTCATCCCAATCCCACACCAACCACTATCCCACCCCAGCCCCCTGTCCCATCCCCAACCCCTATCCCATCCCAATCCATATCCAACCCCAACCAATATCACACTTCAACCAATATCCCACCCCAAACAATATCCCACCCGAACCCCCATCCCATCCCAACCCCACCCCAACCAATATACCATCCAACCCCCTATCCCATCCCTACCAATATCCAACCCAAACTCCCGAACCCGTCCCAATCCTACACCAACCACTATCACACCCCAACCCCCTGTTCCATCCCAACCCCTATCCCACCCCAACCAATATCCCACCCCAACCCCTATCCCGAACCCGTCCCAATCCCACACCAACCACTGTCCCACCCCAACCCCCTGTCCCATCCCAACCCCTACCCCACCCCAACCTATACCATCCCAACCCCCACCATCCCAACCCCCTATCCCATCCCAACCAATATCCCACCCAAATTCCCGAACCCGTCCCAATCCCACACCAACCACTATCCCACCCCAGCCCCTGTCCCATCCCCAACCCCTATCCCATCCCAATCCATATCCAACCCCAACCAATATCACACCCCAACCAATATCCCACCCCAACCCCCTAACCTATTCCAACCAGTAACCCACCCGAACCCCCTATCCCATCCCAATCCCACACCAACCACTATCCCACCCCAGCCCCCTGTCCCATCCCCAACCCGTATCCCATCCCAATCCATATCCAACCCCAACCAATATCACACCCCAACCAATATCCCACCCCAAACAATATCCCACCCCAAACAATATCCCACCCGAACCCCCATCCCATCCCAACCCCATCCCAACCCCCTATCCCATCCCTACCAATATCCAACCCAAACTCCCGAACCCGTCCCAATCCCACACCAACCACTATCACACCCCAACCCCCTGTCCCATCCCAACCCCTATCCCACCCCAACCAATATCCAAATAACAAATGGGGGGGGGGGGGGGGGGGGGGGGGGTCGGGGTGCTATCAAAACACACAGTGATTAAAGGAAACTACCAATGTGAGACTTTTTTTCGATCCTTTCCTTCTTTGCAATTTTATTTACTTAAACATCAAATGAAACATTATTTTATTAACCAATTCAAATTTAGTAAGATAAGCTAATGACCCCCCCCCCCACTCCATGCAAATTGTTTCTAAAGTTCCTGTACATTTTGTATTAAACTTGCCAACAAATATTTATTTCACCAAATTATATCTAATGACGTTAACAGAAAAACAACAAAATACTCCTTACTATTTACTATAGGTTTTCCCGGCCAATTTAACAAAATTGTCAATCAATTTAACGCCAGGTTCATTCAATTTAGATCGAAGTTGAAATATCGCGCAGATAGTAATTCAAAAATTAAAAAAAATCATTCAATTTCATTATCCGAGCATTCTAACATCTTTTAGCTTCACTCGTCTTCATAAGAGGTGCATTCAAGTGAAAAATGTTGCAATGTTCATTCAATTTCGTCTGAAGCATTTGCAAGGGTTAGTCGTGCATTCATTTTCATGAATGGGCAAACATTTTCCACATTTTTCCAAGCAGTTTCGTACATGTATCTGCATGTCTGATTGTCTTCATTCCTATAAAAGCCTGAACATCTCAGAGTTAACTAAAACTGCCGTTTTCAATCCGTGGATGAACACCTTGCTTTCTCAGCTATTATTTCTGTACAAGTTTTCAGACCGATAAGATGGCGGCCCGTGGTCATTACAACCGAGTAACAAATATAGATAGGGAAAGATTGATCGAGGCTTTTGAGAGCCCCGTTACCGATTATCTAGAGTTAGCAGATACTCTTGGAATTAAAAGAGCAACTGCAAGAGCCATCGTGGTCAACTATATACGCACTGGTCGTCAGCACAGGCTTCCAAAAGGAGGTGCGCGCAACACCAAGATTGACGAAGACATGCGTAATGAGCTTCAACGTATGATAGACATAAACCCACTTCTGACTTTGAAGCAAATGAAAGAACGCCTAGAGCATGCCCTGCCTGACAAGCCGCAGGTTTCTTCCAGTACCATTGCTCGAACCCTGGACGGCATGTTGATGACACTGAAGATGGCGGAGGATGTGCCTGAAGTTAGGAACTCACCACGAGTAATTAACATGCGTGCTGAATATGCACAGTGGTTTCTACGTCATGGTGTATTAGCCCACTGTGTCTTCATCGATGAGACAGGTTACAACATCTGGACGAGACGTTCTTTCGGACGAGCCCCTCGTGGAGTCCCAGCAAGAAGAGTGGTCCATGGGCAACGTGGTCGGAACTGCAACGTAACGTTTGCAGTATCCAGTGAGATCGGGTTGGTGCACCATCGCATTGCATGTCAGACCGTCACCAGAGAGAGGTTTGAGGAGTTCCTGGCGGCAACAGCACACGAGTGCGAGAATGTCTTTCCCCTGGATGAGCCAATTTTCCTAATCTACGATAACGCTCGCCCACATGTGAACGCACAGCTGCCCCCTGATGCCCATCCCTATATCCAGTTGAAGCGACTCCCTCCATACTCTGCCTTCAAAGCGGGAGTGAAGAGACAACTGGCCCTTCCAGAATGGCAGCAACGAGTAGGGGACCGAGACGCCGCTCAAGAAGCAGGACTGAACCTACAGGAGTGGAGATGTGATCGTGTGATGGAGGTGGCGCAGGAAAACGTTGGAGAAATTACCCAAGAGAAGTGTGTCCGATGGTACAACTATTCCCAAACATATATGCCCCGATGTCTAGCACGTGAAGAAATCGAAGGGTGAATTCAGCAACGATGTATCCCCAAAACACCTCCCCAAAATGAAACGGTTTACAAAAAGAAAGAATAAACATACCCACAGCAAGAGCATATCTTATAGAATTATGAAGAAACTGAGTTTAAACTGACATTACAGTAGCCTTTGAGAAAGATCTGAACGTCAGACCCTTCTATCTTTTTGTTGTTGAAACTTTTAAACAAATGTAATGATTAAATGAACAAGACAAATCATTAATCCTGTTAAGTTGTTATGTTTTGTGATATAGCTTAATTACTTTATTTTCTAAGTTTGCAACCAGCATATAATGAAAAAGGACCTTAGAGGAAATTACAGATCATTTAAATTTGACTTGTCACTTCATGAAAATGACTGCCCATAAACGAATTAGAAAGGAAAAACACCGTCGCATGTCTTGTGCGCTCCACCGCTCGCTAATTTGAATGCTCTAAAAGTAAAAAGACGCGAAAAACGTCATGCAATAATGCACACATTTGAGATTTGAATGCACCAACACGAAATAGAATGATCATTAACGAAAACGAATGATAAAAACAAAGTCCCGAATGCACCAACACGAAATAGAATGATCATTAACGAAAACGAATGATAAAAACAAAGTCCCGATTGCCTACAAAATAAAATTGAATGCCACAACAAGGAAAAAGAAACCCTACTTTGCCCTGGTGCGTAAAATTCGAGTCAAATTGAATGCTTGAAAATGAAAATGAACGAAAACTTTTGGTAATTGACCGGGAAAACCTATACTACACGTTTGTGTGGGGTTAAAAAAAAGAGTCCGCAGTATGACGTTATAATATTATACGGTGCTGTTTTGATTCCCATGCGCTTTTAGGGCTTCGTAAAACTGGGCGTTTTTTTCAAGCCACACATCAAAAAAAAACTATCTTCATTGTTGAATTTCGTACTCATAGTACTCACATATCTGGTCGGTCAGCGTGGTGTTCGGGTCGTTGATTTTACCGAGGTTCATCCAGCAGTCGAGACTCCCTGGTACCAGGCTGAAAGAGCGGCAGTTGCACTGTTTGGCACAGGCCAGGCAACACTGCATCGGGCTGGTCACTCTCAAGGTGTGGACAGGAGCAGGGCATTTTCCGATGGGTGTGGCCACCGCGTTGCATCGGACTCGTAGGGGATAGATGGGAAGTTGTGCTGGTGCCTCGCACATTATTCCTTTGGGCGACGGTTTACTTTCATTGCCTTTAATGTATGCCACCCACTTGCCGTCAAGTATGTGCATCGACACGAACTTTTTCAGCGGGTTGCTATGTTTTTGTCCACCCCAATTACGGTACTGCCTACCCGCTGTGTCACCAGTACAAACCCACTCGTTCGCTGGTTTGGTGCACCCCAGCCATATATTTTTAAGAGTGCCAGGAGAGTAGTTGTCCTTAAAAGAACTCCACACCCACTCGTTCTCTTCTTCGGAGTTGGGTGTAACGTAATCCGAGCATTGGTCTTGGCAGTATGCCCTACCTTCGTCAAACGGGTACTTGACCGACGGGTCCGGTGGCACCAGGTAGCAATTGTTGCCATGATGGGCCCACAGATGTGCCTCCTGCATTCTCGAACAGCTCAGTTCAGTCCCAAACACATCACCACTGAGTTTCACCACCAAAGCAACCCACGCGATGCTGATGAGGACTCCAAAGTGCATGACTATACGTATTTGTATAGTATTCCCCGTTACGTCTAGTCTTCGCAGAAATCTCCTGTTTGTTATGTTTGTTCAGTTTGTTGTGATTGTTGCTTTTTATTCTCTTTGCTTGTTCATAGGTTTTACAATTAATCTTGGGAAATCAGCGAAAGTAATTATTAGATTTGTCGATGTAGTTGAAGGCAAGGACAAGCACTGTGGTTGTTACTGCGTCTTCCGAGTGGACTACTGAACTGAAGTAACGAGCCCAAATATAGTGACGGTTTTTATTAATTGCAGTGCGTGTTTCAGATCAATTATGTTGAATGGTATGTCAATAAACTGCCTCCTTAATTATTCCTATTCAGTCTTTTCGCTTTGTGTACATTTCCACGTGACATTGACCACGTGACATTGACCAAGTTTAATGTAGAAAATAAAATCAAGGGGGCAGACTATGGTAAATAGTGTTTATGAAAAACAGAGTTTGAATTGATTGACGCTCAGTGACAATTATATAGTTTAATGCAAGAACATAGCAAGACACACGTATCTGCGTCATCCGAGTTAAGTATACTGAAGTATTCAGAGCAATAATTGTCTCAATCCAATCATGTTGAATGGTACGTCGATGAATCAGTAATTTTCACATGCAAATTCCTCCATGAATTATTCAGATGGAGTCTTTTTGTTGGTTTAGTTTTCCACGTGACTTTGACAAAGACAGAAACCGTAATTACAATGAGGGGGCACCCCAATTGTTATAATAAATTGTGTTGATGAAAAAGAGAGTTTGACCATATAGACGTTATACGTAGTACAGTAGTAAACGTAAAGCACAGCATCCAAAATGGCCGCCGGATATGGCGGCCGTTTTGACCTCCCACATTGCATCTAACACTATCACGTGACACATCACCTCCACTTTCCATGGTAACAGCTGACTTACCGATTAAAACTACTTTGTAAGGTATGGTGATCGGCAGTGGTATTTAAAATTAATTTGCTATTGCAAGGGTACATCCTCCCCCGCCCACTCCTGATAGGGTTAATTAACGGCTTTTTGGACATGAGTTTTAAACGTTATTGTGAAATCGCTGTATAAGAACTTAGTTATTGTAAGCCACTAATTGTGCAGTGCATGGCCAAATTTCAACATGTTAAGCATAGGCCTACACAATCTTCTGGAAAAAAAAATAATGTTATTAAATCTTGCCGTGTAGTTAAATAAGTGGCGCAATGTAAAATGCGTCAATTCTTGGAGGTTGATCTAATCGGTTTTAAACTAAACCTTAAAATCCGAAGTCCACAAATGCAAGAATTTATAACACTTGATGGAATTGGCATATAAAACATTTTTCTACAAATCGAGACAAGAAGTACACCAGTCACATTTGGTACATGTGGAAACACATTTGAGCTGAAAACCTTACTCTGCTAAGTATTTGAATATTGTGCTGAGCTACTTAGCAGCTTCATGAAATTGAGCCCTCAGTTTGTATGCATTTCAAAATAACTTTGAGACAATACTCTGATATATCCCCCTCCCCCCTAAAAATATATATACATATAGAAACAAAATAAATAAATAAAATCCTTTTTAAGGTAGAGTCATATTTTGGTAATGACCCCGAATTATTGTGTAATGTCTACCCATAAGCTTCCTCGTTATAAAGACGGTATTGGTGAGTATCCTGAGAGATTATTTCGTCTGAAATGCCCCCGATGATTAGAAGCCAATAAAGGTTTGTCAATAATTTGAATCACCAAAACTCCCTTCAAGGGGTGTTAAGCGATTCGAATCATTTTCTGAACGTGAATGGATGGCCCCGACGTATCTGATGAAAGACGGGTTTGGCTGTTTTCTCAACAAGTGGACAATCTGTTCAGCTGAAACTATCACAAGTGACCCATATCGTATCGTTACTTACAATTAATTAGAAATGTTCATCACGCGACAGTACGACGTGCAAAACACTGAGCTAATGTCAACACAAATCTCGTACACGATCATTGTTCTTCTTTCTTACTGGTCCTCCTCCCCAATCACATTCACCTTGTTTGTGCGAATACACATTAAGTGAAAGTGCCATATCAATGTCAAAGTGCAAATTAAACAAAGATAATCATACTTTACGATAATAAAATGACACACCAGCAACTATGTGCCCCAAAATACAAATATTAATTAACATAAATTGAACAAATTATGTTTGGTTACTATTTATTCTACCAACATGAATATACAATAATATTTCAGAGGTTATTTTTGAAAAAAATAAATCATTATGTAATTTTTTCTTATTTGTATTAAAGGGAGACATTTCCCTATCAACTCTCAAAGTACTGCTGTTTAAATTGCTCCTTATCCTTCTCAAAAGTTGTTCATGCCAAAAAACGAATAAATACATAAAATAAATACAAATAAATAAAGTGTTTTATAATTTATGAGTTATGATAGCAACAACAAAAAAATACAAAAAATACACAAAAGCCACACAATTTCGAAGGGATGTTTATAAATCATTACACTCTAATTTTCATAACAAACGTTTTTGTATAGCAAAAGCGATCAATCCGAAGGAACCGTGTTCCTTTAATGATTTTAAATTCAATCGATTGCAAACTTGTTTACGCTAAGACTACGTCATGATTACGTGACATTCGTTCCGTGGTGGTAAACAACGCCCGTGCGCAAAACTAGGGCAACTCATGTAGTCAATAAAATCAAGGTACTAATTTAAACAAAGTAGTTGACATTGAGCTTATTTATGAACATGCTAAAACTATATACATATATATCACTTCTGGTCTCGTTTCTACTACAACATGACCATCGACTTACACGAGATTTTGTTTTCCATTGTGACATGACATGTACTTTAAAAGCGAAAGGAATGATTTGATTTTTACTCCAACACACCTGATTCGATGAGCCACTGTCAAATATAATTTGAGTCTTTCAAGCAAGAGAAAACAAAGATGAGAACTCGAGAGTGTTCCCTAGCAACGGATGTTTGGTTTTGAGTGATCTTTAGTTGGCATTAAAATGATGGCGTTAGATACCCATTGACGTTCTAATGAACCCATTCTAAATCCACCCCACCTATAAGAGTGGATGCTCTATCGTGATACCATGATCTTATCATGAGCGTGTTATAAGCATTGGTGGTAATGCTAGAAAGCCTTGCTTAGTGACAGTGGTGAGCCGAATCGTGTATCTACCACAACCAATCATTTATTCACAACATCTAACAAAAAACAATACATTGCCTTAAATATTCATATATTTGAGTGAGTGAACATTATTATACTTACGTATAATATTCACGTAAATATATATGTTTGATGTCCCTTCAGGGCCACCAAAGAGAATACATCACTCAACATGTGAATACCTGTTACTACCACAAATCTACGGAATCGTATATTGCCGCCACATGGATGAAAAAACACGCTGTTTTCGGGTGCGTACATGATAACTATCGTAAACGAACACGATAAATCCGTTATTATCGTGTTAGAATTCAATAACAGTGTTTTTGTTTTTTGTTTTTTTTAGTGGCGGCACCTCGATTCCGTAAAAACCTTAGTTGCATAAATCGGTGTAACTACATCTAAACGAACTTGTTGCTGTACTCACACCTGACTTGATACAGTCCCTTGTTATTATAATTTTTATTTGTTTACTTTTTTGACTGACAAAAAATCTAATTTAGATTTAGATCAATGTATGCGCGAATCATTTAGCAAACATAAATACAAATTTAATGGCCACAAAAATGTTTTCTACTTCTACCAATCACCCGAGGCTGTAACACTGAAACCACTTAAACATGATGGACACACAAACAAGGGAAATCGGTCGCTTGGAAAGAAAAAAATGAACTCGCAAATTACAAGCTTACTTATATAGTACAGGCTTCATCGCCAACTTCAAACAAAGCCACTAGCTTTGGTTTTGTCTTACACGTGAGAAAGACAAAGAGAAAACCAAAAATACATTTGAGGAACAAAATAATAAAACTGGGGAAAGGGTTCATTCGCCGCAGGCAGTTAACAGTAAGTTTTTGAAGTCCCTTTACACACAAAAATTCCACCAGAACCTAGGTTGACAAAGAAAACATAAATTAAATTGATACGATAGTGCCAAATGTATACGATATTAATCATAACACTGTACGAGGTCATGTGGAGCAATGGCAAGTCAGCAAGGACAGGGGCTGTTTTATTTTGTTAAGTGAACGTCCAAGAATATAATTATTAAGATCAATAATGTTGGAGAGGAAGTGGCTTCAGAGATCAAATTTCGATCAAATTACACCAGGTTTGGTGAGTATCTCATTGAAAGCACCGTTACCATGGCGACGACAACAAGAGAGAGTATTCACAAAGGAGCTATCGTTCGCAGCTCTTAAAATGTCAAAGTTAACCACAACCCCTCCCCTCCAAAAAGGGGAAGAAAGAAAGCAAGAAAGAAAGATTAGATACAATTAAATAAAAGAAAAGTAATTGAAATTAATTTAATCTAAAAAAAAATAAAAAATACCAAAACCCCAATACAATTAAATAAAACAAAATTAAATCAAACAAAATTCAATAAAATTTATTAAAATAAAATAAAATAAAACTAGAAGCAAATTAGGGGGAAAGAATAACTGTCCATATTTTGATACAAATTATAATTGTCTAGTTTTTTTTATTTGCTTCGGGGAGAGGCTTGACATCAATAATGGCATAACCATTACCTTCAATGATACTATAACATAATTGTAAATACATATTGCAGGCATGAGTTCTTTTAAGCGATTTTCTTCCCAATTGTTCCTGTTTCATGTTTCAAAGTAGTTTATTTCGCTCACCCTCCTCTCTGTTTTATAAACTATCAAGTTGTTTGGCTGAGACAAGCTAAATATGAAATACCTTAAAAGTGAACTTACATCCATTATAATAACCACTGCAACTCGGAGGCCCCATCAAGGACATTTGGAAACAAACATGTACACAACCACTGGCTCACCAATATTGCTATGACTTTGAAATTGTGATAACAAATAACATAAAATCCAGGCACCTAATTTATATGCTGGTAATCGTTTTAATGGTGTCTATCAACACCATACTTTTAGCTTGAATTTAGACAATTGCAAATAAGGCGGAGTAAAAAAAAACACACATGTTAAACAGGTAGTTGAGCAAAACGAAGTATAACGGTACAGCTATTTAAACTTGGTTATAATGTATTTGTTTATCATTCCAATGTAATTTTGATAGTTTTGCACTTCGGAGCTCCCACACATGACGTAACTTGAGTGATGACGTAACAGGGCTTTTCGCAAATCTTTCTAAAAAGCACCGGAGACTGTTGTCAAAAGGATTGTTTTTTACACAATTAAAAAGTTCCCGTACTAACAGAATGTCCTTATTGATTGGACATTTTTTTTACGAATTTCAGCAAAGATCACGTGTTGCCGTTTTCGTTCAAGAAGGTCTTTAAGCGTCCCCGCCCACTTTTTTTTTCGGGCCGCGTGATTTATTGTTATTTATTTATTTTTGTGTGTGTACTATAATTCAATATGATATTAAACAAACATAAAAATTCAGAGATTAAACTGTTCCGGTTACACGGTTAAAAACCGATCCACAGCAGTTAGTCCGCAGCACACACAGAAACCGTTCCTTTTCTTTGCGCGGTATGCACGGCTCAGACGAGCGTGACCTCTCTTTGAATATTTAATGAGCTGGAACCGTTCGTGGAATGTGTGTGTTTTCTCACTTTTTATAGGTAAATTCACCCAAATATTCCCACATTTGCTAAGATTAGGAGTATTTAACCCACACTTGTGACGTCATGCTATTGTTCCAGCGCTCCATTATTTCGCACGAATGGCGCGATGGGTAGGCCTACATTTCACCCATTGTGCAAACGGGTCGAAATAGAACAATTTTGTTATCGTTTTCGACAACGGTTAGAGCTACGCATTTTTTACAAAATGGTCGTAAGTCTCTAAATAATATAGAGACTTTCCACATTTGAACAACAGCCACATTATTAAATTTATATTTAGTTGAGACATGTTCAAAAATATTAGTTAACAACAACATTCCTTATGTGGGCCATAAAGTCAGGTTTTTTTTGTTTTAACAAATAATTTTTAAGATGCACAATGCTCAATTGATCAAACACAAAATGATACGTGATTATTTAATTATTTAAGAATTATGTTTGCAAAGAGAATACTTTCATATCAATATAAATTAACAGGAATTTAACTGAAATTTATCATAAAGTTAACTAATTTATTTATCAAAGTTATATCGAAAGCGTTCAATCACGTAACACAGGAGTGAACATGGTTACGTAATACATAAAAACACTTTACTTATATTAAACAATATCGCGCCATTCGTGCGAAATAATGGAGCGCTGGAACAATAGCATGACGTCACAAGTGTGGGTTAAGTCGCATAATGCCCTCGGTGTACGCGCCATTCGTGGGTACGAATGGCCCTCGGGCTTCACCCTCGGGCCATTCCTACCCACGAATGACGCGCACCTCGGGTATTATCCTTTACATCATCCATTTTGCTTTGAACATTAATTGACTTTAGTGATATTCTAGTGGTGTATTTTGATCGTCAAATTTGGTTTCAGCTCGAGGTCAAACTGCTCCAAAATTGTTGTATGTAACTAATTGAATTGCCAGTGAGCGCTAAGGGGTTTTATGGCCCGAGAAAGACAATGGAACATATTTCAAAATGCTGTGACATCACCAAAATGCTGAATTTTGATTGGCTTGATGTTCGCAGTCAGTGATTTGAAATAATACGCATCTTTTAAACAGTGTTGGTGGCTAGAAGAATGTATAAACAGCTTCAATTATCTGTTTTATTGTGATGAAACTTATTCAATGACTCAATCTCTCCTTCGTAGTAATGGCTTTATTTTATTTGTTGCGGCTGCAAGCTTTCCATTTTCTCTTAGGTTTGTAAAGAAATTCGCACAGGGTTGCTTTCATCTTCTCTTGAATTTCCTTTGGAATTTCTGATCGTTTTATATCGTGATGTGTTGAGAAAAAATGCAAATTTCAAGTGAAACTTCAGCATTTGAAAGATCTTCCGAAGACCTGACAGCTTCGATCAACAGCTTTCTAGGTAAAGATGCCATTGTACTGAACTAATAATGATGAAAGTAAAACTGGTCTCGATATTACGTATACTCAACTGATGACCACTGAGAACTAACCAAGCTTTTTCGAGGTTCGGATTATATAAGGTTAATAAAAAACAAACGTATTTATCTCATCCCTGGACCACTCCACATCAACAGTCACTGGCAGTTAATGTGTTTGATTTTGAACAGACATTCCACCTTAAAACAACTCTTAAGTAAATGATGACGGATTGTGCTTAATAGTTTTTCTGCTGAGGTACAAATCTCATGGGAATACAATCTGTCAGACTCTCAAGTCGTTAGGGGCTGTTTGATTTTGAACATATTATATTAAAAAAAGTCCAACATGACCAGTCCTTTAAGTTGTACTGTTGACATGTATATGGTTTTCTCTCCACTGTAAAACAACTCGAAGTAAATGATGGTCAAGTCTTTACAGAGAGAGTCTTATCTTTCTTTGATGCTGAAGTATTACAACCTGACACACGCGCGAGTCGTATGGGTGGTCATGGTGGTTGAGTAAAAACAGTCGTTTTGCGTATAGGGGCCTACCACTTCAAAATGAATTATCTTCCGAAGTCGCAAAAAGTCGCAGCCAATTTTGATTTTAAACTGTTGCTGAAGGTTCAGGCTTCTAGAAAAAGTGAAAATTAAAGGGTCAATCGGCGGAACTATATTTTTTCTTTGCCTCTTAAGAAAAACAATCACTTTAAAAAGGCATTTTATGTGGTGTTTCAGGCTTTTTCAAACAGTAAACAGAAATCAAATTGATTATAAATTTAATTTTCATAAAAAAAATATAGACTGTAAACAACTATCGACACGGTTTTCATGGCGTTATCTTCTATGAAATGCTCAGAGCATCAAGTTAAAATACTCGTTAGTCTTAACGATTTACGTCACATGTTTTACAATTTTGTGACTATACAAGGGTTTAACCCGTATTTTAAAGTGATTTTGTCATTAATTCTTTAATATAATATGCCTCTGGACAACTGGGAACATTAAAAAAATAGGAGTATTGATTTTTGAAACAATCATTATTTGCCTATTTTGGCGCAGTTTGACCTTGAACTGGCCCACTGTGCGATCGTTCAGCTACACATTTACATTTATTTTACATGATTATTTTACAAGGTTTTATTATAGTAGCTTACATTTTGCTTTACGGTAGCTAGAGTATTCAGTTCACATGCACACTTGATAACTGTCACCGTAGTTTGCTGTTCGAGTCCACCATGTATACAGATGTAACATTTTTTGGGGGGATTTGAGGTTGAACAAGGAAAAATTGACTAGAGTGGGATTTGAACCAACGACCTAATTTTTTCGATGAACTGGCGATGAACTGGCACTGCAGTGGAATTCGCAGATAAAATAAACCCCTATGTCAACCATGATAATTATATTTAAATGTTAACAGTTCCTAAATTTCACATAAGAAAAAATGAAATTTAGAAAATTCCTTTTAGCATGTACATGTGAAATACGAATCGGGGCTTTGTAACTGCTAATGAGAAGAACATCGGTGCTTTTTATCATTATACATGAGACGGTTCGTACCGATTAGGGCTTTGTATTTTTAACAAAGTGAACTGTAAAGAAACGACGAACGTTTTGTTCATTATTTCCAAGGGCAATGGGTGTGAGTATCCATCCATTGAATATAAATTTGAAGCCGAGCAAATCCCTGCCATCAAATCCAAAAGAACTTCAATAGACACATATTGATTGGTCACAAACTTTACGTAACAAATTACACGCATTGAGAGGTTACTATTTCTATTGCATCTCATATGATTACTGCATAGAAAAAATCTAATGTTATTTTCCCCCGTCTTGTTTTGTCTTTATTTCAAATTTTATCAAAACAAACACAAAAATACAAGATTTCATTTGGACAGATAAAGTGATTTCATCAAGTCGAACTGTAGAAGAGCGTCTTTGGTTATGAGCTCTTATCTTAGTACCGAAAATTTCGCCTGAGTGGAAACTGCTTGATAAGTGTGATAGAGGCGCAATAAAGGACGTTTAGAATAAAAATATGGCGTCTCACTCAGACCCATGGCAGCCAGTAAGTGTCGTTACGGACGGCAAGTTGTGACGATTTGTTTCAGGTTTTCATATTTTACGATTTGCATGCCAAGTAATCAGTTTTTATTGTTCATATTATATCGGTAGATTTCAGAGGACCTGGCACAGTTTTGGTTAACATGTGACGGTTCCCACGTGAAACAGTCCACAGCTGCTTGTAGCATATGGCTCTATTAAAGAGCTAATACATTTTAAATGAAAATGCACCTTGGTCTGCAAAAGATAAATGTGTCTTCGTGTTTTGTGTTTGTCCCTTAGAGGTTTTAGAGTTTCCAATTATTTAGCGTTAGCTTTTATTTTTTAGTTATGTTCATGTTTAAAACAAAAAAAGAAAAAAGAAGAAGAGGGATTAAAACCTGCCACCCCCGGATTATTGTTCGCCGGATTAACATACAACTGAGCTATCTAGCCCAAATCTGAAGGTCGTAATGTTTTCTTCTTTTTCTAACCGACAATTATTTAAATTTTACTCAGTCAGTTTCCCTTGTGGTTTATTATTTGATATTTTAATAAAATTGAATAATAAATTGAATTTAATTTTAAAAAAATATATTTTTTTCCCCAAACTTCTCTGACAGGTTTCCCTCTTGCGTTGAAGCTACACAGCTTCATTTATTCCACAAGGAAACATCAGTTATTACTTATTTATCTGTTTATTTATTATTTTTTACTTTGATTTGTTTTGAATTTATTAATTTTTAATTTGTATTCATTTTTTACTTCTTATTTATTTTGTTTATCAATTTTATATGTTTTATTGGTTTTTTGGGGGTATTTTTTAGTACCTTCTTATTTTTATTTATTTTTATTATTATTGTATTTTTTATTATATATTATGTATATTTTTTTCTTTTGTTGAAGTCACATTTTTTTTTAGCATCACGGGTTGTCTGCTGGGTCAGACTTGACCCGGATTCTGAAACGCAGGTGGTATAACCTAATTCTGGGTCGGGCGGATTCTGCGTCAGTTTGACCCGTTTTGGGGTCATTTTGTCAAATATTCCGGGTCTGAACAAGAATCGGTTCAGGTCCAAAGATACCCGGAACCCGCGTCAATTCTGAACTGTTTTGGCAAGAGATTCTGTCCCCCGGAGATTCCGTCCCCCCCACCCCCAAGGCGAATTTTGTCGAAAATTCTTCTGACAGCGCCCTCTTTGAATCAACTTTCCTCAGACTCTGTACATTTGCCGTATGGAGGACATTGAAAGTTTAAGTTCGTTCAATTTGATGATGACATGTTATGAAGACAACGATTGAGTCACTCCATTATGTTTTCTTCTTGTTTCCATTGCCGATTCATCAAAGTTGAACTTGTCAATGTACGAGGGCATACTGTGTGAAATATTATGTGCATTACTGGAGAAAAGAATAAATTAATTTATGCCTTGATTAGATATGATTCCTTCAGATCAGATCAGAGCCATTCATTGGATCCGGATCGATGTGGATTGAAAAAGGTTGAATAAAGTTCAACCATTTCACAGCCTGCTGCAAAGTCCGTTTTGTGCGAAGTTACACCCGGTATTACTTGACTTCTCAGATTGAGATGTCTGTTTGCGCGACCAGGAACAATCTAAACACATTTCATATAGTTTGGTGAAAACACATAACAATGTCGATGTTACAAATTAGTGTTTTATGAATAATCTGTAGTCGGTTATTGATCATGGATAACTCCGGGGCTCAAAGCTCTATGGGGGATGATGATGTGGATTTTAGTCCAACAAAAAGTGAATCTGTCGATGGTAGGAGAAAGTCAAGTGAGATCGATGGCTCGAATGAAGGAGTTCAACTGGAGAAGACAATCACCCTGCTTAACGGGGTGACCATCATCGTAGGCTCTATCATCGGGTCAGGTATCTTCATTTCCCCCGTCACTGTTCTCTCAAACAGCGGCTCCACGGGCATTTCCGTCATCGTATGGGCCGCCTGCGGGTTGCTGTCTCTGGCCGGGGCGCTCTGCTACGCTGAACTAGGCACGAGCATCAAGAAGTCCGGCGGGGATTTCACGTACATCAAGATGGCCTTCGGTGCAGTCCCGGGGTTCATGTACCTGTGGGTGACCATGATGGTGTCCCTGCCGTGTCAGCAGGCCATTGTCTCCCTTACCTTTGCCGACTACGTCTCGCTACCTTTCTTCACCGAGAAGGAATGTCCTCCACCAGCAGAGCTACGTGCCATGCTCGCTGCATTTTGCATGGGTAAGTTATCAATCATAGGAGGGGTCCAAGGGGTTTCCACTATTAAACCATGGAGGATTTCCTTCCTCCATGATTAAACCAAGAACTGGTAGGTTCTAGACAATAGTTCATTAAAGAGACCTTCAGCAAATTGGTTATGCATAACACCCTTTTTTCCATTAAGCTATGCAGGTAATTATTCGACGCACAGTTATTATTCAAATTTCAAAATTACTTTATGATTTGTTTAATACAGTACCACAAGCACTGCAAGCCCCCCCCCCCCGTGTTTTAAACCCATACTCTGTTGCAACATAGACTACCAACAGAGTATACGAGACACTGCCACCAGGGCCCCTAGGCTGCCCGTATTACCCGGACCGTATACAAGCATCCCACCCCATCCTTCCCACTTCCATCATACCCCATAAAGAGACAAAGTGGTACCATAAGGCTCACCGTCTCCCGGGAGATTAAACTGTGTCCAGCCTACCTTCCTGTCTCGTATCACGCAACGGGACAGTAGCCCTTTTCGAAACCATGGCTGGGTTCCGCCTGAGGCTCCGTTTGCCTGTCTGAAGTCCCGAACAAAAAGCAAACGTTTTCAAAATACCCGAAGGAGCCTAAGCTGGAGCCCAAGCTGACCGTGGTTTCGAAAATGGACTTGGAGAAAGCGCGTGCTTTGACAGAATGCAATTGTCTCCAATTCATCCGTGCATTAATGACAAAAAGGGATGAAATAAACGTCATGTGTCTTGTTCCGCTTAACATTGACACATAGTATTGCTCATCCTTAGACAGGGGCGGTCAAAAATGAGGGTAGAAATAGTTTTGGAAGGCAGTAGACCAGCGGCGTAACTAAGGTAAATTTTTAGGGGGGCACAAGGGGGGGGGGGGCACCATTTTTTCTAGGGGGGCACTGCTGGCAAATCAACTATAGATTCCTTTGCACTTTTTAAAAACTGGATCTTAATCTACCCAATGGCGGATTCCAAACAGCCCTTCAATTAAACCAAAGGGAATAGGTATGGTCGATTTGCAAAATGTTGTTTCTATGCTCTTTTTCAGCGCTTAGTTTAAGATTTATTTTTATTTATTTTATTTGTTTCGTTCTTCTTTTTCGCACATTTAGAACCATGCAGTTACTGTTTGAATGTGTAGAAATAAATCATAACTGTTAACAAGGGATTGGAGACCCTTTTTTATGGGGATTTATATATTTGAGGACTGGCACTAGTATTTATTTATTACACACTTGGGGCCATGCACAGTAGGCCTAATCAATGTTAAAAACTTTGATCTTTTTTCGAAATTGTTTTGACACATCCGGCCCCCCCCCCCCCCAATTTCGATTTTTACATATTGACAAACTATTTAATATACCCTATACACTGAAGAACAAAGTAATGTCTCAAATGAAGCAGATATTTTAGATCAATGCTCTCACAGCTCAAGAGTTTTCAATGGCTTTTCCACATGTACTTACGATAAGTGCAACGGCACCCAGCACGTCGTGTAGCTTCATGTGACACCGTACCGTATTTAACGTGGCAGACTGTGGCAAAATGGGGTGCGCGCGGGCGATGAGTCATCATACAATGTGCGGACGTGATTTACCGTACTCTGAAGACGTTGGTAAAAATAACAACTGTCCATTGCAAGGTACAACAATTATGTGTAAATAGAAAAATAGTTTGAAACATTGAGTTATACGCCACCAGTGCTCTATAAAAGTTTATAAAACGTAACATTTTATATTCTGGTAATTTTATAGTCTCAAAGGTTCAGATTTCAAATGGGGGGCACCCGGGGGGGGGGGGGCACTGACATCAATTGGGGGGGGGGGCACGTGCCCCCCGTGCCCCCCTTAGTTACGCCACTGCAGTAGACCCATTAAAATGTTCATCAACCAGTTACATGAATCCGCAGTGTCACAGTTAAAGCAGAAATTATCATCACGCAAAATTGATGCACATCAATGCTTAAAGGCAGGGTGTACTTTTAGTTAATCCACAAGTTAATGACCACAAAAACGTACTTGGTTAAGAGCACTGAAGAGTTGTTGATGTTATAAAACATTGTTTTCACCCAAAAGTTTGAGTCTCAGAAAGGCTTCAGGGATGAAGCCTATTTCAGGCATATGAAAGCACTCAGTTGTATGCAATAAGGGTTTGTTTTTGTTTGTTTGTTTAATTATTTTCAAAGGTTTGTTGTTTTATGCAAATGTTGGAATACGCCAAGTGGGGAACACTGGTCTATGACAGTTACCAAAGGTATACCCCTGCCTTTCAGTCGTGAAATACCTGAGAAGGGAAAACATATAACAAACAGTTAATATCGTAATGTAAATGTACGGCTACCAAAGGGAGTATCTTTTGTTTAAGTTTTTTAGATGAAAATGTTGATTTGTTAAAATTTGCGTCTGTTTCTTTTTTTGCTTAAACAAAAATGTACCACTATCCATCATCAATAATCTTAATTTTAGAGTTTGCACATTTAAAAAAAAACCTGAAACTCATTCTAGCATTGTACATCAAGCAGTGTGGTGATACGAAACGCAGTTAACACAGAAAAGTACGGATCCTTATCGGCAGTGTCGAGTTCAAATGTATATGTAGGTCTACTTCATCACAAACAGATACGCCTAGATTGTAAACAATGATAACCAGCGATAAATACCAATACTTGGTCTTGTAATTGGTTACCTCACGACTAGCGCTTCATAGAGAGATACAAAAACCGATGTCAGCGAAACACTATCAGTCGTCATCTGTTATTTTTCCCAAAGCTAATTTGATCTCTAAACAATTCTTCATTCAGCGATTATATGGAGGAAAAACCCATTCCATATAATGCTGTAACTTGTGAATAATAAGTGAGGTTGGCAAATAAATAAACTAATGCAAGGTATAGGTGAATATTGGTCACACAATCATGGCTATCCCGGATGGAAATAGTATAACAATACTATAATTGAACTGGTATCAAAGTCATTATATGGCGTCATATACTTAATACATTCAAAGGGTGTGAGTACCACTTCCGGTATCCACACCTGATGTGACCCAACATAAACATAACATGGAATAACAAACCGGTAAATTCTGATATAATGTCGGAAGGCGAACTCTTTTTTAATGACGAATCTACACTTACAAGTACGGCCTATAACTCTCTGACTGAAACAATTTCATCCAAACCATTGGTTCCATCTGTCCATTTGTAAATTTGTATTGATTGTACTTTCAACCGTGCAAATTGATAATCTCTCTTGCTTTTTAATTCCTTCTTTTATATTCCTTGCAGTTTTATGTTTGATATTGTCCTCATTCTAAAACTTATTCGACTGTATGAAGTGCGCATTTATTATTATTATTATTTGTTCGATGAATATTTTTTCCCGATTCCTAGAGTCGTAACAAAGCTACAGTTACATTCGGATTCACCAAAGAAAAACAATTATTATACAATTTCCTCATGAGTGTAAAGTTATAGAACGTTTAAATAACGTTTATTGCTGTAACTTGCAATAAGCAACGATTGGCTAAAACGAGCACATTGTGAAGAACAGCAAGATTTCCCCAAACAAAGTTGCAATCAACAACAATACTATTAGTATTAATTAACCTTCAAAAAGAAAATCATGGAAGTTTAAACAGTTTATATTTGGTGTTGCATTTTTGATTCCATAGTAACATTGACTCTGATTAATGGAATCAGTGTTCGATGGGCCACACGGGTCCAAGACGTTTTCACGCTTGGGAAGGTGCTGGCACTAATCCTCGTCATCATCATGGGAATCATCGAACTTGCCAAAGGTAGAAATCATCCAAAATTCAGATTTTTTGTTTTTCGTTTTGTAGTGAAATTCCATTAACAGCTGTTGCCTTTCCCTTTTGTGTAACTGTACTTGGAATGTCAACTGTGAATAATCACAATGGACTCGCTACCTTAGCTAGGAAGAGCCAAAAAAAACCTAGTGTAATATAAAGGCATTTAGTTAACTTCTTTTGTGTATGCATAGAGCATACCCTAATCCTTTAATTGTTGTACATAGGCATATAAAAACCCATGGAGACAAAAAGACTCTCTCACTCTTCTCCAGCTTTCAAGAGAGACAAGTTAGCTCCTCATGTTAGCTAGTTATTTTATTTAGGGTTAGCTTTTAGATGGTCGTCCAAAGGCTGATTGGGAACTGAATTGGCAGTAAACCACTGACTAGACAGCAACCTTCAGGCTTGAGGACACCATAGTCTTTTAGGTATTTTCTCTAGGCATAATTACTATAGATAAGTGTTGTAAATAATTAAACCACATTATTTGACTGGAGTGTAACGGACCAGCGTAACATCGTCAACAGGAGGCCAGTTATTCACCTGAGACGCAGAAGTAGGGTAAGAATAAACCAAAGTAACCATTCTCCCTATAGTTTCCTATTCTAGTCCACGTCGTCCTGACCGAGTGTAGAGGTTATCATATAGTGTAGAATTTTGTTAGCGTGAGGGAGGATTCTAGTTAATATTCACTCCTTTGAGTTAGGGTCAATAAATTTGTAAAGCACCATGTCTGTCTAGAAGACACTCCTGCGCAGGATAGATGCAAATAGCAGATAGTCACAGTCCAGGTTGTACATCGTTCAAAGATGGCAACTTACACAAACTAATTAACTTTTAAACGAATTAACTGTTGTGAGGGATTTGGGCCCGGTGCTTGTCTGAGCTTTGGAATGGGATTAATTTCGTAGTGATGGCAGGACAGAGTGTGAGAAGAATTGGCTTTCCCCATGAGTGGTATAAGAGAGGTTTGTGAATTGGTTTAGTGACGGATGATCGCTAATTGTCTGTTGCACGAAGATGCGTCAGGTCCCGGATGTGTGTCAGTGATGTTCTCTGTAGTCGGAATCATCAACAGATACTAGATCTTCTATTTTCGTCGTGTGCTCACAAACGATGTTAAAATTGAATAGTTCGGTGTCCAGAAACGAGAATCGAGACTGGTCTGGAGTCCTACAACGCTCAATCATAAACTATTGATCCCGATTGCTTTCTGAGTTAAAATGAAGGATATGTCATTACAGGTACCACGAGCAGTTTTGAGAATAGCTTCAATACAGTACCTGGACTTTCGATGTCAGCCTCCGGTATGGCCCAGGCCATGTACGGTGGACTATTTGCATACGGCGGATGGTAAGATTTAATGTTCTCATTTGTCCCCCCCCCCCCCCCCCCACCACCCGTTAACGGCTGAGGTTTACGCTGGTGCCGATCCAGAAATTTGGAATTACATAGCTATAGCCGGCTTCCTCACTATAAGTATGTGGCGTGTCGTGGCCGGGCCGTTTAAGAGCACGTACGGACTCAAACTTTGAGGTTTCTGATCAGCAGAGTGTGGGTTAGAATCCTAGTTCTGGCACTTGTTTTTTTTCTGAACAATTGCTTTGTCCTTTGGATGGGACGTTAAGCTGTAGGTCAGTGTACGTAAAAGAACCCAAAATACTTATCATGGAAGAGTAGGGGTTAAGCTCCGGTGTTTCTTGTTCACACAGCAAGCACCCATGTTTTACAGTTTTGCGAGCTACAGTGAGGCATCATTTTTTTTAATACCAGAACTATAAACTACTATTGGTTGTTTGGGTAGAACAACTTCTGGAAGAGTGTTGTTTCGTAAAGGTTACGAAACAATCCTTCCTTCTGTTAGAGAGGCCTGTGGTTTGATTGATTGACATATACCACCAGCCCATGCGTGGCCACGTTCAATGATAGATGGACCTGTAGCGTTGTAGCAGGTATGTCAAACCATGTAGTAGCGGAAATGCTACCCTAATTAACAATGACGGCATATCAAACTAGACAAAGAAGTAATCATCCAAACTAAAGTGCTTTTCTAAAAGAGAAAGGTTTTATTTTCCATTTGCAGGAACTTTCTAAACTTTCTGACGGAGGAACTTCAGAACCCGATTAGGTAAGAATAGCGTGATACTCGTACAGTGATTAGCGGATGATGAAGACGTAACGATACAATATAACAAGGGCTAGGGGTAAAATACACTTGTCCACAAAACATTGACACCAAATCCCCCGTAGTGATGTTGATCTACGGCTTTGAGAAACGCTTTTATCATCCCGATGGAATGGTTCCTGGTTTGTTAGTTTGTACACACACGCAAATGTAAAACAATTCATATGAACTGTCGCAAATTACTGCTTTGGATGGGTTGAATTTATAATGCTTTAATTTAAAGAATATTAATTAATGCTTCAAGTTATGTTAATGTTCGTTGGAATTAAGACAACAATGTAGCATTGTTGCAGTCTGGTAAAGTCTTGAAACTTGTTCATGCGTCCAGACTTGGACAATGCAGTCAAAACACTCTAGACACAACACACTCTGTTGTGTTATTTAATTATGACTAGCAAAGAGACTACGTGCGAGTTATTACTGCCCTCATCTCTAATCACTTCTCGCCCTCTGTTGTCAAGGAATTTGCCTCTTGCCATCTTGATTGGCTTGCCTATTGTGTCCGTAATCTACGTTCTAGCCAACATCAGCTACCTAGCTGTTCTCAGTCCACAGGAGATGCTCATCTCAGATGCAGTCGCGCTGGTAGGTCACATTTATTCGTTGTCCAACCGGTGGCGTAAGGGGGTGGGGGTAAGTGGGGTGGGAGCAACCGGTCAGAACCCTTGCTAATAATATTCCGCCTCCCAAAATGAGATCGGAAAATGCACAAATTGGGTGGTTTGATAACCCCCGTCCAATGGTGTATTATTTAAAGGGTCTTCACGATAGTTGTAAAGACTTGACTGATTGCAAACTCAGCTTCTTAACAACGATAAACCAACACACCTTGACACTTTTCATGATCATTTACTCAGTGCTTGTGGGGGTGTTAGGGTATTTGATTGTTTTTTGGTTCAAATCTGTGACATCAAAAGTAAAGTCAGTCCTGAGCCAGTATGGCTCATCAGACCGGTGTTTATATCCAGTTTCTTGGGATTAAATGGCTGGGAATAATTCTGTTTCATCCTGGACAGGATTCCAGTCCTCCTGGGTGAAGGGAAGCAATTATGATAAAGTGCCTAGCTCAGAGTAGAAGCTGGCGTATTTTCGGCAGATTGAAAGGAGAGACGGGGGAAGCCTTGAGAAGCAGTGAATAGGACATGTTGCTGGTCGCGCTGGCAGAGGAAGGCCGAAAGCTAGGTGGACTGACAACATTCGTGCATTTAAAAGAAGCAGCATGCATGAGCTAACGACAACCGCTATGGACAGGGAGTCTTGGAGGGAATTCGTTTCTCGGACCACCACGGGACGGCAGACGCCATAATGGACTTGAGAGAGAGAGAGAGCGCCTTGCTCAACTACACAATTAGTGTTGCGACTGACAAGGCCATGATTTGAACCCACCTTCTGTAAATTACACAGCTTGAGTCCACCACCCAAGACCGCTTGGCCACAACCCCCTTAAAACCCATGATGTATTATTCTGCGTTAATCTCCGTGCATGAACGTTTTACTTTTTTTCGACAGACATTCGGCGAGAAGACACTGGGTGTTGCATCGGTAATTATACCCATATCAGTCGCTATGTCAACCTTCGGGGGCGTGAACGGGCTACTTTTGGCAAGCTCGAGGTAAAATGTTACTGTTTCAGCATTTTTGTATATGAGGCCACAACCCCCACTTTTCGTTTCCATTGTATTTTTAGTTGTTAATTCACATGTGAATTGTAAACGTTAAGTGGTATACCAATTCATGTTCTGCCGTCGTTCTAATAATGTTTCTCTCTGCGATAGGACCTTACCAAAAGGTAAGCCAATAACTGCATTAGAATTGGTTTGGTTATAGTGATTGAATTGCAGCCTGGGTAGTCCTCAAGACAATCGGCACATTGTCTTCAACAATGGCAATTGCATGTTTAGTTCCCTCGATGCAGAGCTCTACGTTTTCCTTATAGTGACAATTATTTGGGAGGCTAATCATCTTTACTTACAGCTTGAATAGCTATGGACGCGGTTATAACGAGTTCGAGCTTATGGCATGCAAGGGCGCCATTGATAGCAAGCCACATCGACACAAATTGACCACGGAGCACAGCCTGAGCTCGCAGGTTATTTTTTTTCCCAGGAAAGGAAAATTAGTGCCCAGAAAAACCCTCATGGCTTTGGAAACAAAATCAACACACAACCCTACTCACATAAGGGCCTTTGCCAGGAATCGAACCAGGACCTAAGTGGTGTGAGGCGAGCCCTTTACGCACAAGAACCCATGCCACCTGGAACACTATATCAATTATACTTTACGGCTCTCTCTGAATATAGTTAAAACGACTTTAATTTTCCGAATATATTTTCTCAGGTTAAACTTCTCTGGTGCTAGAGACGAGAATTTACCCCAGATGCTGGGCATGATCCACGTGCAGCAGAGGACACCCCTCCCAGCTCTTATGTTCACGGTATGCATTGATGACATTACATCCCATTTATAATACCCTACAACGTTTGATGAAATGCTATTGAAACTCAGCTTTAATACCCACTGATGTCTTGTGATATTGCGGTGGGCATTATGTGCAGCCCTTTGTAGTCAACCCCTGCCACCCGTTGATTTAAAAAAAATATATACACAACACAAACTCCCGGGTCGGAATTGACTCAGATAAGGATAAGAATTGACTCGGATCAGGATAAGAATTGACTCGGATCAGGATCAGAATTGACCCGGATTAGGATCAGAATTGACCCAGATCAGGATCATAATTGACCAAGATCGGGATCAGAATCGACCCAGATAAGGATAAGAATTGACTCTGATCAGGATCAGAATTGACCCAAATTAGGATCAGAATTGACTCGGATCAGGATCAGAATTGACCCAGATTAGGATCAGAATTGACCCGGATCAGGATCAGAATTGACCAAGATCAGGATCAGAATCGACCCAGATAAGGATAAGATTTGACCCAGATTAGGATCAGAATTGACCAAGATCAGGATCAGAATAGGCCGAGTTGAAATCAATGTTTAAAAATTTTTCGGATCAGTCTGACCCATAAATGGCTTTCCTCCCCCGACATGGGCCATCACGTCCGATAAGGTATTATTAGGTTGGACATTTAGGTTTGTCGAACACAATGGTTATAGAAACAAGGGCTTGTCGAATACATCTTTACGTACTCAATACTCACGATATTCAGGAACTATTTACGTAGCTATTTTTAACACGGCCGAAATCGGAAATATTTGCAAGTTGGGGCACAAATGTACGGAAGTGTATTGCCGCCACATGAAAATTAAAAAAATCTCTTATCGTGTACGTACAGTATAACTTATCGTGTACGTACAATATAACTTATCGTGTACGTACAATATAAAGTCCAAACTTATCGTGTACTTACAGATAACTTATTGTGTACGTACACGATAAGTCCAAACTTATCGTGTACGTACACGATAGATCGAAACTTATCGTGTACGTACATGATAACTTATCGTGTACAAGTACACGATAAGTTATCGTGTACGTACACGATAACAGATTTTTGTATTCATGTGGCGGCAATACGCTTCCGTACAAATGAGTCCTTTTAAAGCCACCTTGTGAATTATTTAGATAATAAAGAGAAGTTATTTGACTTTTGTCCCATTAGTGTGTTGTGTCGTTGATGTATCTATTCGCCAGTGATATTGACCAGTTACTTAACTACTTCAGCTTTGTGACGTGGACCAGTATCGGTATCTCTATATCAGGAATGTTATTAATGAGATGGAGTAAGCCAGACCTGGAACGACCAATAAAGGTAAAGCCTTTCCATCAGGGCTTACTTAACAGGTGGTGGACGTTTTGGAATATACATTAATCCTGCAAAATATTCTTTGATACCAATAGCTGTGCAACTTTAAACAAGTAGATTTACCCCTCAATAGATTTTATTAAATTTTAATAATTTAACAATAATTTGCACATTGTAATAAATTGACCAAATGAAAAAAATCTAAAAATGATTAAAAGAAGCAAAAACAGAAATCTGTGGAAATTTTAATTGGGACCCGATCAAAAAACACGTCATCAGGTTGCAGGAGAACCCCCCAAACGAAACAAACAAACAACCCAACAAACAAACAACCCAACAAACAAACAAACAAACAAACAAACAACCCAACACCCCTACAAACAAACAAAAACACTTTTCACTTCCTTCTGTACACATTAAATTGTCTTTGTTTTTCATGTTGTTCTACGATGGCCAAAAGCTTTAACAAAAAATACGTTATTACGGATGCAAAATTTGTTGTTACGGATTCACAATCCGTTATTATGAATTCAAAATTCGTTATTACGGATTCACATTACGTTATATTATGGATTCACATTCCGTTATTGAAGATTCACAAACCGTTGTAATGGATTCACATTCCGTTATTACCTATTCATAATCCGTTATAATGCATTCACAATTAGCTCTTACGGATTCACATTCTGATATTACGGAAGCACAATCCGTTACAAACTGCAAATAAAGCCTTTCTTTGTGAGCCCCCCTTAATCCGTGATAACGAATACTAAATCCGTAATATCGAGTTTTGAATTTAAGATAGCAGTTTTACTTAACTGTTTATTTGAGTTGTATTTGTTGTTGTTGTTGTTTGTTTTGGGTTTTTTGCAAAGGTTTCTTAACGCTTATTGCCTTTTTTACTTTTTCACATTTAATTTGTAAACATTTTGAAATTCTGACGCACTTCAATAAATGCAACCTATTGTTGGCAGACCAAAGGGTTCACTCGTTTGCTGCGGTGGTGTCGCCAAGCTTTTAAACCGATATTACTACGCATGTGCTAGTGATGTGTAAAGTGCCTTCCAAAGTCGAAAGGTGGACCAGCTGCAACTTTCACAAGTCGCTGGTCCCAAGCAATTTACTAGATTACTTTATAATCGCAGTCGATTGCAGGGTCATAACGAGATTGTATCAGTAATATTGACATTATTCTCAGATAGTGTAGTGCAAACATAAAAAGTTATAATTCCCACTTTGCCACCAATTTTGTGGTTTTTATTATCATCGTAGACGGATGTACCATTTTAGTTCAGTAAAGTTTATTGCCACTCAATCAGTTTGCTCAGACAATGAGTTTTGACCACGTGGAGGAAGTCTTCGTTAAAAGCAATGTTGCTTGGTGGAGTCCCTCAACATATAATAAACGAGTTAAAGAAATAAATTATTGGGGAACTTACAAGAGTATAGTTTAACATACAATAATCGAGTAAACAGGACAAACACTGTTACATTTTCTGGTAATTAAACCATGGTGTCTTTTTTATAGCTCCATGATTAAACCAAGGATGCTTCATAACTGAACTCAATGAACTGATGTGGAAACTTGTAAACAAGGAGGCTTGCTATTATGAACCAGAAATAATTGAATATACCTGGAGTGGCTCACCGCACGGCGGCTTTCAAATGGATACATAGACAGTGGTGACATTTAGGCGTGCATCTGACTTTAACAGAGAATCAAATGACCGTTGGTGCGAGTGCAATAATTTCTATCCGTTCTGTACACAGATACCTTGGATTCTACCCGTATTTTTCGTTCTCGTGTGTGTATTCCTCGTGGTGTTTGGAGCCATTGGTCAACCCATGGACACACTGATTGGGTTTGCTATCTCATTGAGTGGTATCCCAATTTACTTCGTCGGTATCTACTGGGAAAATAAGCCAACATGGATGCTAAGCTTCATTGGTAATACTAATACTCATGCATTCTAATGGGCGCTTTGGAGAAACGCTTAGGTGGCATTAGACCACCAAACAGGTCAATCAATACCTTTCTCGGAAACGCTCAAAACTATGTATTAATTTGAAATTACCTTGCATAGCCTTTTGCTGTGTCACAGCAACGAAATTAGCAAGCTAGTGGTTGGCAAGTGTGCACAGCCGTCACTAAAACAATTCTAGCAGTGTTTCATTAATAACATGGATGCTACACATTTACCCTGATGATCACCATTGATAAATCTATCATGCTACCCAAAACAACAGCTACACATATTCTTCTGAATTTTGTTTAGTTTTTTAAATTTGCTATTAATTATTCATATAATAATGTTTTACTAAAAAGGCAAAATTGTTGTCAACTCAGTTACCTTAATTTGAGGCCGCATACACAAGATCGTAGTCAATGTTTTCAAGAAAAGGAAAAATAAAAATAAACATATTGTCTGCTGCTACCAAGATTCCAAAGTCCACCAACTGGTGATAACGCCCGACCAACTTCTTCTGACCTTGGATAAAATTGTACCGAGGATTAATTTGTTTATTCCCCTAGCTAAATATTTAATAATCAATTACCTTATCTTCAATTGCTAGCTTTGTAAATACTTTTGCTGATCCTACTGTACTCATTTTCTATATTTCCCTAACAGATTCGACTACGATGTTGCTGCAGAAAGCCCTCCTGGTTGTGCCGCAAGAATCGAAACAAGACTAAGCTTATGGAGTTGGTCGAACAGAAAAACAAAACAACGCTGAACTTTTAACAAGCATTTTTCTTCCAGGTTTACTCATTACTTCATTTGAATAAAATCAAATTTGAAAAAACAAAATAATGAAGGAAATTTATATATAAATAATTATGATCTGCACTTCGCACTTCTTTAAACTTCTTCCACTTTCAATACTAAGTTTACTAAATAGGGTCATTTCATATCGTTTAACATCGTTTTACATTTATTCGTTGACGTATTCATAAAGTTATTGTAATGTTACGTTATTAAGTTATGCAATTGAACAACAATCTTTCAAAATCCTAAACGATGGATGTCACCTCATGATCATTTCGAAGTATTGTTTTGTTTATCAAGTTAAATAAAAAGGTATCTGTTCTCTTTTACAAGGTATGAGAAAGAAATTAGTTTTGAAGTTCAATCATTTTAGAGGTAGATATGTGATGTGTGGGTTCAATCTCTGCGATCTCGCGTCCCTGTGGCTTCATCACTCATTTTCTCAGTGAGGTCTATTGTCAGTCATGTTACAACACATTATGTAGCAAAAAGGTCTTGCCCCACGACTCACAAAGCATTTTTACAGTCAACTTTGAGGCAACCAACTCGACTGCGTGCAAAAGGAACACATTGCTAACACAATACACATTTATAATGTCAGTGTTCCAAAGAACTCTTGCATAATATTATAGACCGCAATCACTGAGGTCAAACAATGGACAACGCAAGCGCGTACGTGCCACGCACAACTCTTAACAAATGAAAGGTCTTCCTTTGACCTCGTTGAGGGCGTTGTTTGGGCTTGTGACGTCATACGGAAGTGGACTAGAACCAAAGAAACTTGTCCGTGTGTATAATTTTATAATTATTCTGTTTTTGGAGACTGACTGACTGACTGGAATTGTTTGCCTGTAAACTTCCACGTGTAACACGGCTCATCTTAAAAAAACTCTGCTAGGACAATATTCTGACCAGGTTTCTATTTCTAAGGGGACTATGACCAAGCTCTGGGTCAAACTGACCCGGGAACAGGTTTATTAAAAGTGAGTTCATAACTTGGATTCTTTGTCAGTTTGACACAGATTATGGGTCAAACGGCCTTTTCGCTATGAGTCGAAAATACCATGCCAAATGGACCGAAACTTTTGAAAGTTGTTACAATTTGTAAAACACGTTTCTCATGTTCTAGTTTATTTGCAATATTAATAATGGACATATTTTGAAAAGCACCATGTCTGTCAGAAAGATACTCCTGGCGCTATTAAAGACAAGGAAGTCTGCTAATGACGGTACTTAAAGCTATTGACTGAACAAGTGAGTTTTCAAATGAGTTTTGAAGCTGGAGAGAGTGTAGTCTGACGTTAAGTGGAAGAGCATTCCAAAGAGATGGTCTAGCATGTGAAAAAGAACGGTCTCCCCAAGTGTGTTTAGATCGAGGGATGTTGAGGAGCATGGTGTTTGTAGAGCGAAGCCGTCTTGTAGAAACACTTTGGCTGTAATGAATCTTGGGTTTATCTAGGAGATATGCCATGTATTGAATTAGATGATGAGTATAGGACCTAGAAATTTGTGCGTTAATTGAGCTTGTAAGATTGGAGAGATGTGTGATATGGGTTGTGTCTATAAGTGTGACCAGTCTGGCAGCTGCATGAGTTTTGCATGCAGTCGTTGAAGGCGATTTATTTGGTTGTCAGGAAGGTCGGTAAGGAGAGCGTTACATAAATCCAAGCGTGATGAAGAGATAAGTGCTTGAACCAGTATTTCATCAAACGACACGATCTAATTAAAGTTTCCCAACAACATAAATCATCTAAGCATAATTTATGTTCGAACTTTAAAATATTGCATTATATATTTCCTATGAATGTTGATGTTTTAATATTGTAGGTTGAGGGAGAATAAGGGTTTTTAAACTTAAAAGTTGCAAAAATAGATGTCTCTAATTGCGTCATCCATAACCCCGTTAATCATCGTGGTAATGGTACTAGAGACTCGATGTTGATGTGGCGAAATGGTAAAAGGCACTGGACTCAAGCTCTTGTGTTTCTGATCAGCAGAGTGTGGGTTCGACTCTCGGTCGTGGTACTTGTGCCCGGCCCTTGAGCCCGGCCCTTGAGCCAAGACGCTTGACCATGATTACTGGGAATGGTAGTGCACGTCAAAGAACATTTTTATTTTTATTTTTTTCATGTAAGAGTATTAATTCCGGTGTTTCTTGTTCATAACAAGCACCTTAAACTTGCGGGCTACAGTGATTAAGTTCACTGATGAGGCATCCTTGGATTGGAGTTAGTAATGCAAGGAGTCTAAAAATTCTTCAGGTTGTCAACAGTTTAATGAAAACTTAAGTCATGACAGATTGGAAGATTACAAATATTTCCAAGTGATGTCACTGTTTTCCATCTGTTTCAGGTTAACCAATTATATTTATTATTATATTATTATTTTAATACGATTAATGTAATACAGATTGAGATTTTCGTTCAACAAAGACACTTGTGTAAAACAGGAGTCGGCCTTGGGCTATTTTGGGATTAGATTTAAGCTGAGCATATAAAACAGGAAGCGAAGTTGAAGCATCGTTGATTACCTATAATTATTCTTTGCTAATAACCCTTTCAGTACCGCCGTGCCATAGCGGCTCAAAACAACATCCCACTTGGTGACCAATGAGCCCGTATGGCACGTAATTATTAGCACTCTTGGTGACCAATGAGCCTCTGTGGCACATCGACAAAAAGTAAGTTATCAAAATGTTAATAGCCCCCTCAATCGCCTGCGTCCATCCCCTTGGCAACAAGCTGGCCGCGTGTGCCCTGAAGCGTCGCAAGTTTTAAAATTTAAGCGGGATCGTTAAGCGTCCCCCCACGCATTCTTGAGTAAGAGATCATTCTGACAACATGGCCGAAGAAAATGATAAAATTTTGGAAGAAATTTTCGCAGACAGTGGTTCAGAAATGTCATCTGACGAGGATTCGCCACTTTATGACTCGGAGACGTCAGAAGACAGTGAGGATACAGAGCCGAGGGCCTCGACATCAACAGCAACATTAACCTGTTCTAAGAAGGGTAAGAAGACCAAAAAAAAAACGAATTTCAGGTGTGGATGGCGTGAAGCCAACTGTTACACACGGCGACCGCCTGTTAAATTTACAGCAAACACCGGGGCTACAGAAGACTTCAGTTCGTTCTCCCCCATACAAATCTTCAAACTGTACTTTTGTGAAGCAGTGTGGCAGATGATGGTACTAGAGACTAATCGTTATGCTGAACAAATATTGGGAGCGGGGGCAGAAAATAAGTGTGCATGGAGACCAACTGATGTACCTGAAATGATGGCATTCGTGGCCCTACTTCTTTGCATGGGAATCAACAAAAGGCCTCGTTACTCCATGCATTGGTCCAGGTCTGAAATTCTACGAAGTCCCCTGTACTCAGCAACCATGGCTCGTAACCGATTTACTGCAATCCTAAGATTTTTTCACCTCGCCAATAACAGAGATGTCGAGGGCGACTCTCCCCGTGACAAACTTGCTAAATTACGGCCACTGTTAAACATTGTACTATACCATCATTCCTCCGGGTGTACCAGCCGGGACGAAGCCTTTCACCGGACGAGACGATGGTCAAATTCAAAGGACGGGTGAGCTTCAAGCAGTACATGCCAAGAAAAGCCGCAAAATGGGGATTGAAATCTTTCTCATTGAACGAATCCGACACAGGGTACACATGTGCCTGGGAGTTGTTCACAGGATCGCAGCCCAGGTGCCCACAAGGACAGTCCTCTGTAAGTGATCCTGAGACAAACCATCCATCCGAAATAGGGGCACCAGGCAACGTAGTATTGAACCTTTTGCAGGGACTCGAAAATAAAGGACATTGCATCTACATGGACAATTGGTTTACTAGCCCGGCTCTGTTCTCCAAGTTGTCTGAGCTAGGATTCGGAGCTTGTGGAACTGTGCGCTATACCACCCTAGGGATACCCGACGTAGCAAACTCCAAGAAATTTCCTATGAAAAGCGGTGCAGATCCCAAATTTTTTCAGAAAGCAGGCCAACTATGCGTTATGTGGCAGGACACAAAACGTGTCACTCTCCTCTCAAACTATGGCGATTGCAGTGTCACTAGTAAAAAGATTCGGAGCCGGAAAACTTCAACAGGATTTCGTCATATCAAAAAACCGTGCATAGTCGAGGATTACAATAAATACATGGGGGGCACGGATCTGGCAGGACAATTATGCACGTACTATACTCATACCCACAAAACATTCAAATGGTGGAAACGTGTATTTATTACAATCCTAGACATATGTTTGCTCAATGCTAATGTCGTATACAACAGCATCCATACAAACAAGAGCTTGTCTACTTTGGATTTTCGGGTCAAGGTGATAGAGGCACTTATTTCAAGCTTCGAGAACAACCCAGTTCACCATGCCCGTAAAGTGTCAAGTGCTTCAAACGCCCTTTCAACTCGGCACTTTCCAGGTCCGAATGTTGACGGGAAGAAACGTGACTGTGTTGTATGCAGTTCCACCTCTAATCGGAAACAAACTCGCACGATTTGTAAGCAGTGTATCAAGCCAATGTGTGTTATACCATGCTTTGAGAAATTCCACACCAAGCGATAAATTAGGTCAACAATTCAACTATTAAGTTAATTATGTAAAAAATTTGTAAAGCGGTTATACCATTATTGGAGAATTTCCACACCAAACGAATAATTTTCTAAACTTTCTGAATACTCCCCCCCCCCCCGCTACAATGTTGAATCCCACAATCGCATGCCTGCCAACAATCAACATTGAGGCGGGGGGGGGGGGGGAGATGGTACTTAGAAAAAACAAGTATAGCATGGGGGGGGGGGGGAGATGGTACTTTGAAAAAACAAGTATAGCACTTTGGCAAAATGGAATGTTAGTTCCTTCTTTACATATTGGTTCATGATAGGTGTAAATTTGATTTGAGGAGTAATTTTTGTCCAGTTCCTCTCTTCTGTTTATTGAATGTGCAATCCTATGAGCCGGTTTGGGGGGTGCTTCAAAAGGAATTTATTAAAACATGTTTATTTCAGGTTTCAGAAACTAATTTTAAAATACTCAAAATGGCCGACTTAAGCAACTGTACCACATTGTTTGTATTTGGTCTCATTGGGTTCCAGCATCCTGAAAACCTGGCAATATTTTATGTTACGGGCCAAAACTAAATTGTTTGGCGGCCATTTTTATTATTAAAATGGCCGCCTTAACCTACTGATGCAATTATTTAATTGTGTGTCTTGTTGGGTTCCTGGATCCTTAATACATTCAAGTTTCCAACATTGAGGCGGGGGGGGGGGGAGGATGGTACTTAGAAAATACAAGTATAGCACTTTTGAAATATTTTATGTTTGTTTCTTCTTTACATATTGGTGAATGATAGGTAAAACATATATTTTATGAGTTATTCTGCCACCATGGCAATTAAAATTTTTGTATGTGAGGCTCATAGACGGAGATACGGACCAAAACCTAATTTATTGGCGGACATTTATAAATGGGCAATATTTAATGTTCTTTTATGTCAGTTCCTTCTTTGTCATTAAATGTAGAAAAAAAATTAACTTTTGATTTTACCAGTCATTTATTTCTAAGTCATATTAGTAATATAGGTTTTCCCGGCCAATTTCAGCAAAAATTCATTCAATTTCATTAACATGCATTCAAATTCACGCATTTTCCCCTAATCCTCTCAAACTAGGGTTTCTTTTTAGCTCTAAATGCATTCAATTTCGTTTTTGTGCACACATGATTTCGTTTTTCTCGTTCAGATTCGCTTCGGTCATTCTATTTCGTTTATAGGCATTCAGGACTACACTTTGACCATTCTTAAGTTAAATTTCTACTACGTATTCACAGTTGATGCATTCAAATTAAGACTCATTGAAGCGAACATGGTTTTGTTGCTAGTTTGCGTTTTCTTTTTCGTTTATGGGCAACGAATTTCAACTTCTTTGCATTCAAATTAAACATGAGTTATGGCTTTACGAGTAAGCTGGAAATTATAGCCCCTTTCTGGCACATAAGATGTCCTTTGTAAGAGGTGTTTTCATGTATTTTACTTCTTTTATTGTATCGTTTGTTTTTCGTTATTGAAACAGTCCGCTGTTCCTTTTGCTTTGTTATACACTTCGAAGTTAAAACCTGCACCCAATAACTTTAAAATGAAAACTAACTCTTTTGCGAAAGTCTTGAGATTTTTTGCCCTGGTATTTATGTTCTTGTCTTTGTTTTCTGCTAATGCCCGGACCATGTCAAATTTGAAGTTAACAAATGTTTTAAAGGAAACAAAAGCTTAAAATGATAAGGGGTCGTTATAAAATCTAAAGATAAATTAATCTTTTTGTTTTCTTGTGGATTTTGTTCACAAGTCCTTTTCTTCGTGTGTTTGATATACATTTCTTCTATTCGTTTATTTTTATCTGAAGTTGGTTTCTTTAACCTTCAATGATCTGACGGGCCAGACATCTCGGCATGTAAGTTTGGTTATGATTATGCCAAGAGTTATCATGGTAGTTGTAGGTGGGCCTAGTCATGCCTGGTTATTCTCGAATGCTTCAATCAGTGTCTCCCTGTTAACATTATTCACTACTCTGTACCGACCACGGGCAGCCACCTTTTCATTCAAAATCGCTTATGCCTATATTTGGAGATAACGTGAAACTAGTGTAGAAATTAGTTTTCCCTAAAAACATTTGCCTTTATTACAGGCAGCTACGAATCAGAAGGCATATAGTATAGAATTTGAATTTGAATGCAAACATTTTGAAAAAGATTGCCCATTAATGAAATTGAATGGTTGACCACCTCTTGCCGCTGGCTTTTACGAAATTGAATGAGTCTTGCGGTCTGATGAAATTGAATGATCTTATTTGACCAGTGAATGCTAAACTGGTGAAATTGAATGACTCCTTTAAACTGTTGAATGCTGTTTCAACGGAGCATTCGTTTTCAAACGAAATTGAATGAGCCAGGAGTTAAAATGAATGGATTTTTGTTGAAATTGGCCGGGAAAACCTATATTAGTCATATTAGTCATATAAGTAATCCAAACTCTCTTGTTTATATTTAATGTCTTTTCCTAGGAGCGGGTTTTTTTGGGGGGGGGTTGCTTCCTAAAAAATTTATTAAAACCTTTTGTTTTTTGGAGGATTCATAATTTGCCAACAATCTAAATGGCAGCCTTAACCTATTGATCAACATGGGTATAGTCACCAACTCCCAGTATCGGTGAGGCTCAACCAATATTTTTATATATTTTTGGGCGGGTTTGGGGGGGAGGATGCTGTTTGAAAAGTAATATCTTAAAACCTTATGTTTATTTAACGTTTCAAAAATATGTCTCATGCAGATTGGTATGAACAGCTACTTGACAAATGTTTAGCTTAAACATTTAAACTACTCAATTGTGTATTTAGTGGTCATAATACCATACCTCAAATATATGTTTAAGGCAATGATTTAGTCCAAGGCAATATGCCAAAGGAAACAGTAATTTCATTGCTTGCTCAACTTGCATTATGTGACTAGGACCTAGGCTAACCCCAATCTGCCTTGTGAGGGCGCTGTAACCTGAAACTTTCCTAAAATAGTGTTGGTCACCAGGTAGCCATGTCAAGGAAATGTCTCTGGTCACCATTGCATAAGTAGCCAATATGTGTTGGTACTGAAAGGGTTAACAACACAGCCATTCGGACAATTCCAACATGAACGTCGTACACTGGTTCCTTGTTGTTTTCGCATTAGCGTGTTTAGTGCTTCACCTCCCCAGGTAGACGGCAGATGTCCTACTTAGGCCATACGGGGTAAACTGTATCTTGTCGTCCCGTTCCGACCCCTGTGGGTCTAAGATAACTCTACAGTTTTTAACAGAGTAATTGCTGGAGATTACGATTCCGAAAGTTCTCCACAAAAACGCCAGTCAAATTTGGAGGGAGGATCATGAGAAAAAAGGAGACGGTGTGCCTATAGGCACTTTCCTGCCCATTAATCTTTAACGAATTCGCGGGAGCGTTCCGGCGTGAGACATCGACAGAAAAATGATCAGAAAAGCGTTGAAAACCATCCTATGGATGTTTTCAGTGGAAAAGCAAAAGGCGATAGTAAACATACTTTTCTTTGATGTTTGCATGCACCCTCACAGAAAAGGGGGTTATACGTGGTAAAGGAGAATGTTTTAACTTGAAAACAAATATATATATTTTTTTATATTTTACCTTAGGCCTTATGATATTTTTTTTGCAATAACAGTGATAGGTGTTTTAGGGGAAAAGTATCCTATTAATTAGAAATCAAAGGTCAAAAGTTCTTTAATTTTGTTGACAATAATTGGAGCGACTCATCATTCCATCCTTGTTGTTCAATGACTAGCCTGAACGACTAGCCTATACATTTTTTTTAAACTAAGCTCTTTAATTATTCTTGGCACAAAACTTTGATGGCTAACCTTTCAGTGATGTTAAAAAGACACGATAGTCTAGTTTTTGAGAAATAGGCCTACAGTTTTAAACATGGCCTAAACCACACAATTGATGTTGTTGGACGCGACGCAATTATTTTTTTATTTTTTATTTGTTTAAATAAAGGATATAGGCCTATAATATGTTTTACGACCCACACACCAACGGGGGGAATCGATACGGCGCGCTGCCCATGGTCAATACCGTGTCTCAGCCGCGCAATTTGATTTGTGTGTGTCGGAAGACTTCAGTTCGCACATTGCGCGCGCGCATTTTCACAGATTGCGCCCAACAACGTTTTTAGCAAACTTTGCATGTTTTTGCAAATTTGACTGGATATTTTTTGGAGAACTTTTAGTATAGTGTTTAGTATGTCTAATACTCACAAAATATACCATCACAAAGTAGACCCACGGGGGTCGGAACGGAAATCATTTTCCAGGCATCTTTTCGTTTACACCGTACGGCCTAACTGGCGCCACTAACTGGATCGAGAAAAACGGCACGTGCTACAATTTTATCCGAAAGGAGGAAACATGGGACCAGGCGAGACTGCAGTGGTGCATTTGTTACTATATTTAAGCAAGTCTGGTTGTTTGTGTGTCAATTTATGGGTCAATGAACCCCCGACCAGCATGGCTTGATGTATTGATTTATGGGTCAATGAACCCCCGACCAGCATGGCTTGATGTATTGATTTATGGGTCAATGAACCCCCGACCAGCATGGCTTGATGTATTGATTTATGGGTCAATGAACCCCCGACCAGCATGGCTTGATGTATTGATTTTGATTTTTTAATTTTTATTTAACAAATCAACATGGTGTAGTAAACCACCTAGGAATAGAGGTAGGTTCATACTTTGGTAATGACCCCCAAAATTGTTTCGTTGACAAAAACCAATCTATGACCCTACCTTAATATTGATTCTACCGTCTTTATTTGTGGATTGGAGTACCTTTTACCGTTCACTTATAAAAACGTTTATGTGCAACAGAAATGTATTGGACGCTAGAAAAGGTTTATGTGCATTGGAATAATATTGGACGCTGGAACACTTTGATTGATGGCCAATATTAATAGTAATTATTTTGTAGGCTAATCATCCTTACTCGCAGCTGAGAGCTGAATTGCGAAGGACGTGGCTGCAGCATGTTTGAGCCGCAGGCATGCAAAGCGCCTTTAGCAGCCAGCCGCATAGACCAATATATGGCCCCGGAGCACAGCCAAATATCAAAAGTTTTTTTTTTTCCGGAGGAAGGAAATCCGGAGGGCTTGGACAGAAACCATCCTGGCATTGGAGAGAACCAACGCACAACTCTACCGACGTATGGCCTGAGCCGGGAATCAAACTAGGGTCACATAGGTGAGAGGCGAGCGCTTTACGCACTACGCCACCCCTGCTACCCTGAAATGTTAATATAGAGAGACACATTGCAAGAAATAATTAGCTACTACTGACAAAAATACGAAACAAGTTCAATGCGAAACAAAACATCGTAGTTTGGCAATACACAATAAATCAGTTTAATCACAACACAAGACAGTACTTTATCAATAACTGATTTGAATAATTATCGGTAAATGATGATCGAGGAACCGTTCTTCAAGTAATGCAATATTTGGTTATATAAACTTGTTTATTACACTGCAAAAACTGGGGTGTTATAAATTGACACCATGGGTGCTGTCACATACAGATACCGAAGAGAGAATTAAAAACAACATCATAAGGGGGTTAACACAACACCAATTGTCTTGGCTGAAATTGCTGTTATTATGTCAACCTTATAACAAATGGTGTACACTTTGAAAAAACAAACCCCCAAACAAACATGGGGGTATCTATATGTAACAACACCCTAGGAAACAATTTTTACACCCAATTGTTTGCAGTGTAGAAGTTAGTTTTTGCTGTTCTTTTAAGAATTTTTACATCACCATCGGCGTTACATGACATAGTGATATCATTGCAGCATTTCGCATGCTTTGATTGGCTTTGCCAACAACTAAGTAAGATTTCATTTATAGTTTTCCTGAATAGTACACGCAAACCAAAGGATAAAATGTCCACATGGAAAAATGGAATGCCGGTGAGCTTCTTTTGGATTTTGTTGATTTCAACAACGAATTATCTTAGCGTTTATCTTATTAGCCGATACGAAAAGTGTTGAACATGGAGATTTTATACACTAGAGGACTCTCAAAATATACTTGTGGTTGAGGTACTGTGAAACGGTTTCTTATTCTAAAATTCCCATTGCGTCATTTTATCTTCCAGTCGTACCCTTTTATGCAATATATAGATAGTCGACAATGTAAGCTGTCGATCATAATTTTTATGACTGTTCTCTACTGGACCGGTTTCTCGCACACGAAACAACGCTTCTCGTTACAATCCTCGTCGTTCCACTTGCCGTCTTTGTACTGCATCTCGACACAGTCTTCTCCCCAGCTATTGTTAGGCTCCCAACTCGCCCAGTTGGTATAGTCGAGCACGTGAAAGGTGTCGAGCCACTCGAACCTGTCCTCTTTGTGTGAGTCGTGGGCACCTATCCAGTATTCGGATAAGCCCGTTAGGCCGCACTTGAAAAGCGGGGGGTTGGCGTGGACCATTGTGTGGACGAAGGACTTCATTTCGTCCGTGTTGACGACAACAAGATCGGCATCAGCTTGGTTGAACTTGCATTGCCTCCTATAATTAATCAAGCCAACAAAAGCATAGTTTAATACCCAGTGACGTAACCAGTGTGGGATCAGAATCCTTGCTCCTTTCCTGCAGGCACAATTTGTACGAAACTCTTATTTAAAGATTCCATAATATACTACTTTACGGAGATGGTAGTGGACGATTTGTTTTCTGCTTTAAAAAGGGGGGCTAATGTAAAAATGGTATCCAGCGGTATACAATAATACAACTGTAGTTAGTTTTAAGACGTTGAAAGTACAAAAAGGAAAACTGCCAATAACACTACCTTGCTTGCTCGAATGGCCTTTTGTGCCTTGTAGATGCAATTTCCATAACCAAATTAAATTAAATAATACATAAATACATAAATAAAAGAAATAATAACAATAATGCATTTTGTCTATGTTCAAAAGTAAACAAATAATTATGTTTGGTTCCAGTGAAATTTTGAGTCGGTTTACAGGCTACGATGAGTTCGGATTAGAGCCAATCGCATAACCAAATTTCCAATCCAAAGTTTAAAAAAGTAAAGAGAAAATCGTCGAACTTTTTTACAACGATCCGCTCACCGCTTTAAAAAATTAAAACAACCCACGAAGAAACAATGGCGTGGCATGGCCGAGTGGTCTAGAACATCGGACCTCAGTTCTGATGGCCTCTTCGTCAGAAGTGTGTGGGTTCATATCCCGTTCATGATTGTGTGCAAGGCACCAGCTGGGCCTAGCCCTGGCGGACTTTCACTTTCGTATTTGTACAGCACAGAGGAAGAGTCCTATATAGGGCTACAGCAGGGCCCTATTTCATGGCTCTGCTCACTGCCAATTTGTGTGCTTGCGATCATGCCATTCTCAGCTTACCGAGCAGGCGCCGAATTTCTGCGCTAGCTGTGTAAGCATAGGACTGCGCAAGCGCACAAGCAAAACTCATTAATTTTAACCCGTAAAATACGCTTGAAGAAAGCGCGGAATTCCCTGCTTCCGTAAGCGCCGATTCTTTGCTTACGGTAAGCAGAGACATAAAATTGGGCCCTGACCAGTTTTGCTTCTCTTAACCCGGACGGAACGGGAACCTCGGATGGTATTATTGTGGATTAACCATTTGGCACTATCTAACAGTAAACGAATGCATGTCCCCAGCCAGTTGAGAAAGTTATGATGAATAAGTTGTCTGATGAACAGGAACAAGTTTGCTTGATAACTCGATTTAGTTTTGTGATAAATTGGTTTTGGCTCTAGTACACCGCTGTATTTTGAGTAGGCCTACTGTATACTCAGTAAACACAGAACACGGGAAAGTACTGAGTATACAGTTTTAGGCCTATACTTAAAATACACATCGGTGTAGGGGCAAATACAAATTAACAATCTAACTTGCTTGATCTAGTTACTACGATGCTTACTGAGTCTTATTGTTGTACATGCTCTTACCTTGCTTCATGCCAGGGTTCCTTCATCTTAAAGAGTTGCAAACAATTCGTACCGTTGTACATTGACCAATTCTTCGGGCACTTTGGTTCTGGTCCAGGCCATGCGGCGATGACCGCAACCGCATAGAGCACAGTGAACAATAATACCAAAGAAACCTGCATGGTGTTCTAGGAGAATTCTTGTTCGCACAGCGAATACTGACACCCGCCTCTCTGGATTACCAAATGTTAAGTGAACGAGTTACCTCTTTTGCGGGGCCGAGCAGCAGTTGACAAGTCTTTTTTCCACACAAAAATTACGAGTGACATTCTGTCACGTGCTATCAGATTGATGCATACGCAAATCGTTCTTGGTTATCTATTTAGGTTATCTCATTAATTGTTTTAAAAAAACACGCAGCATTTTGTCCGGTGTGGGCATGCAAACAACCACCCAAAACAAACAAACAATTGGACTCTCAATTAAAAAGGAAGACAAAACAGGAGATGGGGACTTTTTGAACTATGGAATGGCAACATACTGCTCAGGGTAGAGTGCAACGGAGAAGAGGATTTCCTCCTGCAATGGAGTGAAATGGATTACACTCTAGAAACTTACGGGTCAGAATTGATGGGTCAGTGTGACCAGGAATCTGTGTCAAAATGACCAGGAATTGGGTCAAAATGACGCAAAATCCGAGTTAAAATCCCACTTTCAATCCACTTACCGTGTCAGCCTAACCTATAAATGGGTAAGGCCCCCCTAGAACCCGGAATTCGGGTCAATTCTGACCCGGCAGTTTTTTGATAATAATTATAAAGAAAAAGAAGAATAAGGTGATAAATAAGCTGAAAGTGCATTCAGCATCTATAGTTGCAAAAAGAATAGCAAGAATTATTTTGTTTGAGCGCCTGCTATTGAAAGGCTACATTATTGGTCTGTCGTGTGTCAAGAAGAAGGTTGGAAGACTGTACACTCTAAATACTGCTGGGTAAGAATCGACCCAGACTGGGGAGCTTGAACCATTTGGATGTCATGCTGAACCACACAGTGGTTTAAAATGGGTTTGAACTTGGATTACCCAATGGGTAATGGGACCCAGATCTGGGTCAAATCGTACCCAGAAAGTATTACAGTGTACGAACTTCCTTCCCGGCACAAAAGTACAACTTTTTACTACAGCAGAAGGTCATTGCAGACAATAAAATGGCTCCTTAAGTTAACAAATTAGGGCCTGACGTTTGTGTATTTGATGCTGCTAGAATTATTCACTGGACATGCTTTTCAAATCCTATTACACAGGACCTATGGCTCAAGGGCCCAACTTAAAGGGTCTGTAAACGTTTGGTAATGACTCTGAAAATTAATGGCAATAAAAGCTTACTTGGTAAGAAGTACAGCAGCTTTGGATCGTAGAATGCATTTGGAGAAACTTTTCACTTCGAAGTACTGCGGTTATGGAAAAATATATCACTTCTTATCCTCCAAAAATTTAAATCTGAGAAGCGTTACGGCCGTAACACTTCTCAGATTGTGTATATAGGGAATATTCTTACTGCGTGGAAATATTCGCTCCGGTTTTTCGGTGGTATCTCAAAAACGCGAAATTTTCACAGGTTAGTTTTATTGTATATACCTATCAATTATATAGGTTTGAAACAAACAGTGGGCTCCAATTACCCAACGTATACAGCACAATAATGTATCTTGCAACCCTGCGAGAAGCGAATGGCCTCAAGCGATAGGCTCACTTTTCTATTTTTGTTAATTAAAAAAATATGTTAATTTTTTTTTCGCTGAACTTAATTTTCATCCAACCCTGAACACCCCTGAACAAAGTGGTAGAACCGATTTTGCCCTAGAGGTCGTTTACCGGGTAGGCCAGCTGTCACAAAGTGGGTCCGCCAATTCCCTTGTGTACAAAATATTCCCTTGTGTACAAAATTGGCCCGACAGTACCAATACACGCTCTCTGTCATATGTCTGTGAATGGAAACCAGAGCTGTTTGTTTACAATCATGACCCAGAAATACCCTCAGGGTATATCTAGGTGACCTGGTTACTGCTTATTTTCACCCTGTGGCTGTTTCATGTGTCAATTTCACTAATTACATAATGCGCCTACCGAGTGAGCACCTTCGTTCCTCGGAGCAAATCAGAAAAGCTCGCTTATCGCAGGGTTAAGGAAACAAGTGCCCAGACTGGCACTCGAACCCACACTCTGCTGATCAGAAACACAAGAGCTTGAGTCCGGTGTTGTTAATCGCTCGAACATGACACACCACAAACGGCAGCAAGACGACAACAATTTCGCACTCGGTTTTCTTTAAACAAAAATTTGCGAGTATTTGCATACAACCCCTTTTCCAGTCGCACTTTCGCTTTGCCTTCCTTCTGGGCAGAGGAAGAAATAATGATCTGTATGAAGGAAGTTGTCTTTGAAATGGTTGAAAGGCAGACACCAACAAAAACTTTTTCAGGTTTTGATGTCGATCAAATTACATTTTTATTGTGGTTGTTACGAATGCAGCCCCTTTGTTTGACATTAATAGTCTGTAAACAAAACAATCAGCATTACACATCTTTTATTTATTTATTTATTTATATATTATTATTATTAAGTTATTTATTTCATCATTAAGTACAATTGGCAACCAGTGAAAAACGAAGAGAACACGTGTAACGATTGATTAATTATTCTGGTGTCGGTTATAGTTTTCAAGCACATAAACGATGATGAAAAAAGCTCTTATATAGAGTTACGTCATGCTGTTTTCTTTTTCACTTCGAAGTAAACGGTTTTAATTTGCTCTTCATATCGTGTCGACAAAATAAGATACACAAATCGAGCAAGGAAGGGTGGGGAAGTTTTTGTTTTAGAGCCCTATACCGATTAATTTCAAGTTTTCTTTATTATTGCAAATATTCTCTTGGAAAGATTTATAAACAATTCACAATCAATTAAGTCGACACAGATTTTGTTTGATTGTCAACAATCTCTTTTCACTTGTTGGTCATTTACTGCGCTGGCTTCTCGCACAAGAAGCAACGTCTCTTGGCGCAATCCACGTCGTTCCACTTGCCGGTCTTGTACGCCACAAGCACGCAGTCTTGATCCCATCGGTTGTTAGGCTGGTTGGCGGCCCAGTCGGTGTACTCGACAGGCTTGCTGGTGTCGAGCCACTCGAACTCACCCTCGGTGCCGTCATCGTGAGCACCGATCCAGTAGGATCGGATTCCCGACATGCTACACTTGAAGATGGACGGTGGGTCGGAGTGAATCATTGTGTGCACAAAGGATTTCTTCGCCCCTGAGTCGAGAATGGCCAGGTCAGCCCCAGTCTCCTTGAAGTCACACTGCCGCCTGGGAATAGTGACAAATTATTGTACATAATAAATAACGAAAACTAGGGTAGAAAACAACAACTATAAACAGAACAAAAGATGAACCTAGTAGTAGTACACAAAACACTTATTTTGAGCATGGAAACAATGGCCATCGGAAACGACTAAGGCACCCTTTTCTGGTACATGCTTACGCTGGTTCAGGTTTTGGATTGAACCATAAAGGGGTATGAGCTCCATATAGTATTTCCATTCGTCCCTCAATTTCGTTATTATATTGTAATGAAGGATACCATAAGACCCAGGAGTGTTTGATCATTAAAATACATCATATTCAATAAGTAAGCAATCTTCTAAAGACCGTTGCACTTCTGTTAGTTGAATGTATAAATACATAAATTAAACAAATAATTAAGCAGCCGTCGTGCATTTTAGAGAGATTTGCAGATAGAGTGCCCCTTTGCCCGCCCCTTTAACTGCCGCTGCCGCACATGCGCACAGGGATTTGTATCGTTTTCCACGTAACAGCCGTTTCATATGAAACAATAGTATGACGTCATTATTTTAAAGTATACACCACGACTGTTCATTTGGATAGGGCCAAAGCTGGAGAGATATTCGATATTTGTTTGTTTTGTCCTGAATTCAGAGATAGGAATAAAATTTACTACTGCTCAATGGGGGTTATTTCCTTTCGGTTTATTCAAAGTTATACTTTTGCAAGTTTTATAACTCACCGTGCCTCGTCCCATCTGTTGAACAAGTAGGAAACAGGTAGTTTCGTCATAGAGGGTCCATTTCTTTGGACATTTGGAAAGGCTTGGCTGCCAGGCGATGACTCCTGCAATCACAAGGAGTAGTGTGGACAACGCAAAGAATACCTTAATCCCCATTCTCGTTTTCTGCTTCAGAAATCTTAAGACCGATGGGTGTTCGAAAGTTCTCAAGCCAAGTCTGTCAAGCCAAGTCTGTCAGCAAGATGTCAAGCCAAGTCTGTCAGCAAGTAACGACTGACGAAGATTGGCAGCCTTTTATCCTTTACTGCTATAGGTAGTGAGAGCTATTTTATCTCGTTGCTCGTGGGAACTCGCAGCTTTTGGTGTTTCCACAATCGTTTGGTAGTTATTTTGGGAAGGTGATGTGACAGTTTTTGATGATATAAACTTGCACAAATTGCCGGTTCATTGTGTATTTTATATTTGTTTATTTATATTAATTTTTTAGTAGAAGAGAGAAAATGACACCTGGCCTTTATCTATTATTAGAGCAGGTCAGTTACGGTTTGGACTTGCGACCATCCACATCAAAGAAGACCGTCTATTATAGTTCGTCTCAGAAAATCACCGTTTCTTACAAGAAGATTGCGTGTGCCACAAGGTCATTTAGGTCAGTCTCAGTAGACAGCACTACACAAGCTTTACGTGTACATGGAGGGTACCTCTCTGTTCCCCCCCATTATGGTTTGAAGATTGAAAATCAAAGACGTCAATAAAGTTATCAAGAGCTTGTGATGTAGCTTTTTGGACTTCAAAGGTGAAAGATAAAGGCCACTGGACCTCGTGTGCAATTTGATAAGTTATCACCATTGTCATGACAAGCAGAAAAGCGGATCTCAAGAAGTCAGATTTGAGTCTACCCTTCACTATTTTTGAACAAAAGCCCATGGCTCGATTTTACGAAGAGCTAAGATTGATCTTAACTGCGAATCAATCTAAAATGTTAAGCAAAGTGTGATGTCATAATACAAATTACTATGAACAGGTTTATATTTAACTGCATTTTTTCATATTTTGATTATTTTTCATATTTTGGTTATTTTTCAAATTTACAGCTTAAAATTGTCATGTTAGTCCGAAAATTGCAATCGAAACAGGATTTTAAAGCAACAAATTTTTCTTTTACCATTTTTTCCTCTAAATTGTGAAAAACATGCTGCAGATTTTACTTATCAATCTATTTTTTCTTGGCTAACAATTTAAAAATGGATAAATTCCTGCCAGTTATTTGTTAGCAATAAGGATAAACATCTATCCCCTCCTCATTTCGGCTAGGTTTGAGGAACAAGGGTTAGAACATTCTATCCCCTCCTCATTTCGGCTAGGTTTGAGGAACAAGGGTTAGAACATTCTATCCCCTCCTCATTTCGGCTAGGTTTGAGGAACAAGGGTTAGAACATTCTATCCCCTCCTCATTTCGGCTAGGTTTGAGGAACAAGGGTTAGAACATTCTATCCCCTCCTCATTTCGGCTAGGTTTGAGGAACAAGGGTTAGAACATTCTATCCCCTCCTCATTTCGGCTAGGTTTGAGGAACAAGGGTTAGAACATTCTATCTCCTCCTCATTTCGGCTAGGTTTGAGGAACAAGGGTTAGAACATTCTATCCCCTCCTCATTTCGGCTAGGTTTGAGGAACAAGGGTTAGAACATTCTATCCCCTCCTCATTTCGGCTAGGTTTGAGGAACAAGGGTTAGAACATTCTATCCCCTCCTCATTTCGGCTAGGTTTGAGGAACAAGGGTTAGAACATTCTATCCCCTCCTCATTTCGGCTAGGTTTGAGGAACAAGGGTTAGAACATTCTATCCCCTCCTCATTTCGGCTAGGTTTGAGGAACAAGGGTTAGAACATTCTATCCCCTCCTCATTTCGGCTAGGTTTGAGGAACAAGGGTTAGAACATTCTATCCCCTCCTCATTTCGGCTAGGTTTGAGGAACAAGGGTTAGAACATTCTATCCCCTCCTCATTTCGGCTAGGTTTGAGGAACAAGGGTTAGAACATTCTATCCCCTCCTCATTTCGGCTAGGTTTGAGGAACAAGGGTTAGAACATTCTATCCCCTCCTCATTTCGGCTAGGTTTGAGGAACAAGGGTTAGAACATTCTATCCCCTCCTCATTTCGGCTAGGTTTGAGGAACAAGGGTTAGAACATTCTATCCCCTCCTCATTTCGGCTAGGTTTGAGGAACAAGGGTTAGAACATTCTATCCCCTCCTCATTTCGGCTAGGTTTGAGGAACAAGGGTTAGAACATTCTATCCCCTCCTCATTTCGGCTAGGTTTGAGGAACAAGGGTTAGAACATTCTATCCCCTCCTCATTTCGGCTAGGTTTGAGGAACAAGGGTTAGAACATTCTATCCCCTCCTCATTTCGGCTAGGTTTGAGGAACAAGGGTTAGAACATTCTATCCCCTCCTCATTTCGGCTAGGTTTGAGGAACAAGGGTTAGAACATTCTATCCCCTCCTCATTTCGGCTAGGTTTGAGGAACAAGGGTTAGAACATTCTATCCCCTCCTCATTTCGGCTAGGTTTGAGGAACAAGGGTTAGAACATTCTATCCCCTCCTCATTTCGGCTAGGTTTGAGGAACAAGGGTTAGAACATTCTATCCCCTCCTCATTTCGGCTAGGTTTGAGGAACAAGGGTTAGAACATTCTATCCCCTCCTCATTTCGGCTAGGTTTGAGGAACAAGGGTTAGAACATTCTATCCCCTCCTCATTTCGGCTAGGTTTGAGGAACAAGGGTTAGAACATTCTATCCCCTCCTCATTTCGGCTAGGTTTGAGGAACAAGGGTTAGAACATTCTATCCCCTCCTCATTTCGGCTAGGTTTGAGGAACAAGGGTTAGAACATTCTATCCCCTCCTCATTTCGGCTAGGTTTGAGGAACAAGGGTTAGAACATTCTATCCCCTTCTCATTTCGGCTAGGTTTGAGGAACAAGGGTTAGAACATTCTATCCCCTCCTCATTTCGGCTAGGTTTGAGGAACAAGGGTTAGAACATTCTATCCCCTCCTCATTTCGGCTAGGTTTGAGAAACAAGGGTTAGAACATTCTATCCCCTCCTCATTTCGGCTAGGTTTGAGGAACAAGGGTTAGAACATTCTATCCCCTCCTCATTTCGGCTAGGTTTGAGGAACAAGGGTTAGAACATTCTATCCCCTCCTCATTTCGGCTAGGTTTGAGAAACAAGGGTTAAAACATTCTGTCCCCTCCTCATTTCGGCTAGGTTTGAGGAACAAGGGTTAGAACATTCTATCCCCTCCTCATTTCGGCTAGGTTTGAGGAACAAGGGTTAGAACATTCTATCCCCTCCTCATTTCGGCTAGGTTTGAGGAACAAGGGTTAGAACATTCTAACCCCTCCTCATTTCGGCTAGGTTTGAGGAACAAGGGTTAGAACATTCTATCCCCTCCTCATTTCGGCTAGGTTTGAGGAACAAGGGTTAGAACATTCTATCCCCTCCTCATTTCGGCTAGGTTTGAGGAACAAGGGTTAGAACATTCTATCCCCTCCTCATTTCGGCTAGGTTTGAGGAACAAGGGTTAGAACATTCTATCCCCTCCTCATTTCGGCTAGGTTTGAGGAACAAGGGTTAGAACATTCTATCCCCTCCTCATTTCGGCTAGGTTTGAGGAACAAGGGTTAGAACATTCTATCCCCTCCTCATTTCGGCTAGGTTTGAGGAACAAGGGTTAGAACATTCTATCCCCTCCTCATTTCGGCTAGGTTTGAGGAACAAGGGTTAGAACATTCTATCCCCTCCTCATTTCGGCTAGGTTTGAGGAACAAGGGTTAGAACATTCTATCCCCTCCTCATTTCGGCTAGGTTTGAGAAACAAGGGTTAGAACATTCTATCCCCTCCTCATTTCGGCTAGGTTTGAGGAACAAGGGTTAGAACATTCTATCCCCTCCTCATTTCGGCTAGGTTTGAGGAACAAGGGTTAGAACATTCTATCCCCTCCTCATTTCGGCTAGGTTTGAGGAACAAGGGTTAGAACATTCTATCCCCTCCTCATTTCGGCTAGGTTTGAGGAACAAGGGTTAGAACATTCTATCCCCTCCTCATTTCGGCTAGGTTTGAGGAACAAGGGTTAGAACATTCTATCCCCTCCTCATTTCGGCTAGGTTTGAGGAACAAGGGTTAGAACATTCTATCCCCTCCTCATTTCGGCTAGGTTTGAGAAACAAGGGTTAGAACATTCTATCCCCTCCTCATTTCGGCTAGGTTTGAGAAACAAGGGTTAGAACATTCTATCCCCTCCTCATTTCGGCTAGGTTTGAGGAACAAGGGTTAGAACATTCTATCCCCTCCTCATTTCGGCTAGGTTTGAGGAACAAGGGTTAGAACATTCTATCCCCTCCTCATTTCGGCTAGGTTTGAGGAACAAGGGTTAGAACATTCTATCCCCTCCTCATTTCGGCTAGGTTTGAGGAACAAGGGTTAGAACATTCTATCCCCTCCTCATTTCGGCTAGGTTTGAGGAACAAGGGTTAGAACATTCTATCCCCTCCTCATTTCGGCTAGGTTTGAGGAACAAGGGTTAGAACATTCTATCCCCTCCTCATTTCGGCTAGGTTTGAGGAACAAGGGTTAGAACATTCTATCCCCTCCTCATTTCGGCTAGGTTTGAGGAACAAGGGTTAGAACATTCTATCCCCTCCTCATTTCGGCTAGGTTTGAGGAACAAGGGTTAGAACATTCTATCCCCTCCTCATTTCGGCTAGGTTTGAGGAACAAGGGTTAGAACATTCTATCCCCTCCTCATTTCGGCTAGGTTTGAGGAACAAGGGTTAGAACATTCTATCCCCTCCTCATTTCGGCTAGGTTTGAGGAACAAGGGTTAGAACATTCTATCCCCTCCTCATTTCGGCTAGGTTTGAGGAACAAGGGTTAGAACATTCTATCCCCTTCTCATTTCGGCTAGGTTTGAGGAACAAGGGTTAGAACATTCTATCCCCTCCTCATTTCGGCTAGGTTTGAGGAACAAGGGTTAGAACATTCTATCCCCTCCTCATTTCGGCTAGGTTTGAGGAACAAGGGTTAGAACATTCTATCCCCTCCTCATTTCGGCTAGGTTTGAGGAACAAGGGTTAGAACATTCTATCCCCTCCTCATTTCGGCTAGGTTTGAGAAACAAGGGTTAGAACATTCTGTCCCCTCCTCATTTCGGCTAGGTTTGAGGAACAAGGGTTAGAACATTCTATCCCCTCCTCATTTCGGCTAGGTTTGAGGAACAAGGGTTAGAACATTCTATCCCCTCCTCATTTCGGCTAGGTTTGAGGAACAAGGGTTAGAACATTCTATCCCCTCCTCATTTCGGCTAGGTTTGAGGAACAAGGGTTAGAACATTCTATCCCCTCCTCATTTCGGCTAGGTTTGAGGAACAAGGGTTAGAACATTCTATCCCCTCCTCATTTCGGCTAGGTTTGAGGAACAAGGGTTAGAACATTCTATCCCCTCCTCATTTCGGCTAGGTTTGAGGAACAAGGGTTAGAACATTCTATCCCCTCCTCATTTCGGCTAGGTTTGAGGAACAAGGGTTAGAACATTCTATCCCCTCCTCATTTCGGCTAGGTTTGAGGAACAAGGGTTAGAACATTCTATCCCCTCCTCATTTCGGCTAGGTTTGAGGAACAAGGGTTAGAACATTCTATCCCCTCCTCATTTCGGCTAGGTTTGAGAAACAAGGGTTAGAACATTCTGTCCCCTCCTCATTTCGGCTAGGTTTGAGGAACAAGGGTTAGAACATTCTATCCCCTCCTCATTTCGGCTAGGTTTGAGGAACAAGGGTTAGAACATTCTATCCCCTCCTCATTTCGGCTAGGTTTGAGGAACAAGGGTTAGAACATTCTATCCCCTCCTCATTTCGGCTAGGTTTGAGGAACAAGGGTTAGAACATTCTATCCCCTCCTCATTTCGGCTAGGTTTGAGGAACAAGGGTTAGAACATTCTATCCCCTCCTCATTTCGGCTAGGTTTGAGGAACAAGGGTTAGAACATTCTATCCCCTCCTCATTTCGGCTAGGTTTGAGGAACAAGGGTTAGAACATTCTATCCCCTCCTCATTTCGGCTAGGTTTGAGGAACAAGGGTTAGAACATTCAATCCCCTCCTCATTTCGGCTAGGTTTGAGGAACAAGGGTTAGAACATTCTATCCCCTCCTCATTTCGGCTAGGTTTGAGGAACAAGGGTTAGAACATTCTATCCCCTCCTCATTTCGGCTAGGTTTGAGGAACAAGGGTTAGAACATTCTATCCCCTCCTCATTTCGGCTAGGTTTGAGGAACAAGGGTTAGAACATTCTATCCCCTCCTCATTTCGGCTAGGTTTGAGGAACAAGGGTTAGAACATTCTATCCCCTCCTCATTTCGGCTAGGTTTGAGAAACAAGGGTTAGAACATTCTATCCCCTCCTCATTTCGGCTAGGTTTGAGGAACAAGGGTTAGAACATTCTATCCCCTCCTCATTTCGGCTAGGTTTGAGGAACAAGGGTTAGAACATTCTATCCCCTCCTCATTTCGGCTAGGTTTGAGGAACAAGGGTTAGAACATTCTATCCCCTCCTCATTTCGGCTAGGTTTGAGGAACAAGGGTTAGAACATTCTATCCCCTCCTCATTTCGGCTAGGTTTGAGGAACAAGGGTTAGAACATTCTATCCCCTCCTCATTTCGGCTAGGTTTGAGGAACAAGGGTTAGAACATTCTATCCCCTCCTCATTTCGGCTAGGTTTGAGGAACAAGGGTTAGAACATTCTATCCCCTCCTCATTTCGGCTAGGTTTGAGGAACAAGGGTTAGAACATTCTATCCCCTCCTCATTTCGGCTAGGTTTGAGGAACAAGGGTTAGAACATTCTATCCCCTCCTCATTTCGGCTAGGTTTGAGGAACAAGGGTTAGAACATTCTATCCCCTCCTCATTTCGGCTAGGTTTGAGGAACAAGGGTTAGAACATTCTATCCCCTCCTCATTTCGGCTAGGTTTGAGGAACAAGGGTTAGAACATTCTATCCCCTCCTCATTTCGGCTAGGTTTGAGGAACAAGGGTTAGAACATTCTATCCCCTTCTCATTTCGGCTAGGTTTGAGGAACAAGGGTTAGAACATTCTATCCCCTCCTCATTTCGGCTAGGTTTGAGGAACAAGGGTTAGAACATTCTATCCCCTCCTCATTTCGGCTAGGTTTGAGGAACAAGGGTTAGAACATTCTATCCCCTCCTCATTTCGGCTAGGTTTGAGGAACAAGGGTTAGAACATTCTATCCCCTCCTCATTTCGGCTAGGTTTGAGAAACAAGGGTTAGAACATTCTGTCCCCTCCTCATTTCGGCTAGGTTTGAGGAACAAGGGTTAGAACATTCTATCCCCTCCTCATTTCGGCTAGGTTTGAGGAACAAGGGTTAGAACATTCTATCCCCTCCTCATTTCGGCTAGGTTTGAGGAACAAGGGTTAGAACATTCTATCCCCTCCTCATTTCGGCTAGGTTTGAGGAACAAGGGTTAGAACATTCTATCCCCTCCTCATTTCGGCTAGGTTTGAGGAACAAGGGTTAGAACATTCTATCCCCTCCTCATTTCGGCTAGGTTTGAGGAACAAGGGTTAGAACATTCTATCCCCTCCTCATTTCGGCTAGGTTTGAGGAACAAGGGTTAGAACATTCTATCCCCTCCTCATTTCGGCTAGGTTTGAGGAACAAGGGTTAGAACATTCTATCCCCTCCTCATTTCGGCTAGGTTTGAGGAACAAGGGTTAGAACATTCTATCCCCTCCTCATTTCGGCTAGGTTTGAGGAACAAGGGTTAGAACATTCTATCCCCTCCTCATTTCGGCTAGGTTTGAGGAACAAGGGTTAGAACATTCTATCCCCTCCTCATTTCGGCTAGGTTTGAGGAACAAGGGTTAGAACATTCTATCCCCTCCTCATTTCGGCTAGGTTTGAGGAACAAGGGTTAGAACATTCTATCCCCTCCTCATTTCGGCTAGGTTTGAGGAACAAGGGATAGAACATTCTACCCTCTCCTCTTTTCTTCTGGATTTGAGGAACAAGGGATAACAAAATCTATTCCCTTACTTAAATTATAACCACTCGAACCACAAATAAACTCTTATTTTTTTCAGCTTTCCCAATAATGAGGTATATATTGGAAATAAAAATGTGTGCGTATTTTATTTGATGTCATGATGCAATAATAGTTTTTAGTACAAAATGTGTCAAATTCTTTTGCTAACAAAAAGGAATCATTCAAAACACTGTCAACAATATTTTTTAAAGTGCACCAGATTGTTACTTTGTTCATCCAGAAGTATTTTATGGAGAAAAACAGCATGATTTTTACGTTTTAGAAATAACTTCAAGAAAAAATGCTATATAATTATTACAAAAAGAGGTGACAAATGAAAAATTGTTGTTAAAATGAATCTGTTTATGGTAATACTGACAACTCACCTCAAGATGAATCTGAGTGCATTGTGAAATCGAGCCCAGGTTAGCCCCGTGCAGTAGATCCGTGCAGTAGATCCGTGCAGTAAGTCCACAACAAGTTTCAAGTCCACACGTACATTGCGTGGACCTCTTTGATTCTGAGGTCCACACTTCGTAAGGCTGAAACGATACCTTCGGTGGGTACCTCTACATATTTCTTGCGGATTCTCTCACACCCTCCTCTTCATTGACTGTGATGGCAATTACACCAAGTCAAGCAAATGTGTAGTGTGACGAAGGAAATCACAGAGAACACTTTGTGTAAATTGTGTAGTGTCTCAATTTTTTTTCTATGACACTTGCAACAATTAGCCCTTTTTGAGGTATGGTGGACACTATGGTGGACACTATGGCGTGTAGTGGCCGAGCGGATAAGAGCACCGAACTCAAGCTCTGGTGTTTCTGATCCGCAGAGTGTGGGTTCAAGTCCCAGAAGTGACACTGTGTCCTTAAGCAAGACACTTAACCACATGCTTCGTCCTTCGGATGGGACGTTAACCCAGTGCACTTATCGTAAAGAAGGGGTTCGTCCCGGTGTTCCTGGTTTGATTGCTGCATATTGCGCCACAGCACCTTGTAAACCATTACATGGTGCTATGCAAAGGAATAGGTCTCATACCTCAACACGTAACTCCACATACCTTGTAGGAAAAATACTGAGCGCTTTGAGACACCCATCGGGAGTATAAAGCGCTATATAAGAACTGCGTATTATTATTATTATAAGAGTGCACTGTTTGCTTTGGGTGTTTACAGACAAATTTACCCAAACCTAATAGCGTCATAGTATTGTGTCCACCATATCTCAAAATGGCTTATAAGGGGGGGGGGGGGGGGGGGGTGGGGTGAAGTAAGTTCCCACCATGAATATTTAAAAAGCACAGGAATGTAACTTGTTCTGATCGAAAGAGCAGAAAGGGTCAACATCTGTGTTGATTTGCAAGTTACCGAGGGTGATTTGTACTTCTCTAAGAAGCATCTTTAATACACTACTAAAAACAAAGTAAAACAACTGATGAATACAGGTTTCTTTTTATATTAACTGGCAGACCATTTTCTTTTATTTAATTTTAACCACAAATGTATCAATTTTACATTACAAAGACAAATAAGTTCCGCCCTCGTCGTCATTGCCACAGGATTAAAGCTTGTCAATACACGGAGGTACCACAGAACCAAACATTACATCATTCAAATAGAAATGTAGACCACACTTCATTATACGGTAATCATGCACACACAAAACACTAAAAGCTGGAAATGTTGTTCACGGCCATCACAATTTGGCCACATAGTAATGGGACAAGGTACTAACATCGCATGCTTTATTATTCATTTATACAGGTATAATCTTAGGGAATGGAGTGGTAAAGGTCATTTGCAGATAAACTTTCTTAAGCAGCCCGGAAATGAGACTCTTACTAATCAGCTTAGGCCAATGTTTTGTAAAGACCAGATTTTCAGAAGTCTTGATTTGAACGAATTTCGGTGAAGATATTATACAAGAAAACGGTCTCACATGGGTCATGCTTCATATATTTTACAATTCAGTAAAATTATCATTTTCTCGTTTTTAGAGAAACTGTTTTCTGCAGACTGAACGATTTATTTTGTAATGTAGCCATCCTCTTTATTTTTAATAACAACAGCTATTTACAGCCACCGTTTGTACTGATACAGCCCCAGAACACAGATATTTGGTAGTTTACCTTCAACTCCGTAATATTGCAATACGCATCAAGTTACACTTTAAGCAAGTAAAATTCCAGATCAACTGCACTTATAGGTTACACTAGGTGGCGCCCTACACCATTTCTCACTTCTTTTATAAAGTGAACACAGAGGGCATGGTGCCAGGTGCCACTCAAACCCACATGACAAGCCAATGAGAAGACTGGAACCAGAACATCCGGAACATACTTGCATTATAAATCTAAACTTGATACGAAGTCGACCAATTGGTCACGTAAGCGTGCTCGATTTGAGTATTTTCCCACACATAGCTTTACACTCTACGACATTGATAAATATTACAGACACTAAAGAACACATTCCTGCAAAATCACATTGAATCTGATTTCACCACAATGAAATATTACAAACGGTTAGCAAGTCGTACAGGTCCGTAATCCTACATAATTGTTAATAACTCAATTAATAGTTCGTACAGGCCGAACTTCAGCTTATGCACTACTACAATTACAGAAAGGCAGTCAAAACAGTTAAAGTTTGACATAATTAATCACGAAATCAGTGCTGATTGGCTGACATGATTTCGAAAATTGTTTTTTTTATCTACTTGTAGCCAATTTTATACTTGCGCAACAATTTATGTGAGACATTGAAACGCTGGGGGCAGCATAACAGGGTAAATTTCCATTGTTGACGTAGTCTCTGAGCATGCGCACATGCTTTATCCGGTATGCTACATACAATACAACCTGGCGTCACCGAAAGTCTCCGCAGACATTAATTGGCATACCATGAGTTTTCTGGACACCTGTTACGTTTTTGAGTGTGAACAGTGAAGCAATATAAAAATAACAGTTGAATGGGTTTTCTTTTTGTAAATGATCCAAATTTTGTTTGGAAAGGCAGGATTATGGACCTGTAACGTTGGTAACCAAGTCACAAAGTTAAAGCTCACTCCCCGATCACGGCGCACATAGTTTTAATTAAGGCCACCTTTTTAATGCATATTACAAACAATGTCTCCTGGCAGCATATATCAACGACCACTTCCGATGCATTTTTGTCTTAGTCACGTGAAATTAACAAAATCAACAATTTAAAAAAAATCAACACTTTTTGTTTGGAACATGATTTCTCCCATTTTGGTTTACCCCTTTAGGAATGATCTCGACGACAGTTAAACAAAAAATAAAAAGCAGGAACTTAGAAAGGTGCACTGTGGCTCCTAATCCTCAACTCGATGAACATAACAAACACACACTGTTAAAAAAATAAAAATTAAGCCTAGGACTCTAAAAGGGTTTAAAATACCATTCACCCGCCACATAGTTAAGTACTACAGATACAAGCCATGTAGACTCTTTGCACAATTGCGTTGTTTTACTTTTTTGGTTAAAATAATTATTGCCAAATTGATACAGGCTTATCACTAAGCTCGTATAAAACAAAATGCTGTCAATTTACAACACTCTTAAAGTTTGCACTCTGGACTCTGCATATTGTTACCATACGGTGGGATAACAAACACATTTCGCACAACCAATAGACCTATATGCGTACGACATCATTTGAGTAGGTCAAAGATGGTTGCTCATTTGGCACATCCCGTGCGCCGCGCGTACATAGATGAACGTTTTGCATTGTTTCATCATCGTAAAACGTCATTGCATAAGGTCCATGCGCAAATAGACCTCTATCATGCTGCCACCATCTTGGTCATGTTCCGTTTCCAATAACAGTAATGAATGCTAATATTCATTGCAAAAAAAGGAACCAGACTTCTTTTCCTTCCAGCCTCGGTTTGGTTACATTGAGTTGAATGGGAGAAAATCAAGATGGCCGCACCATGATCAAGATCTATTGGTCGGTATGTTGCCTTTTGTATTTTATGGAGTCCCATTTGTTCCAGGGTAAATTTGAAGCTGTGGCTGGATATTGCAGATATAATTACTGTTAAAGGAATTATCCAATCACCCATCAACCAAAATACACAACTCATGGCACTAATGGGCTTCCGTAGTATTACCACTTCCACGTAACCACTTAACCTGCATGTGGAACATTGTACTTTTATTCGCCTCCTCATTTGGAAGTAAACGAGTATCTTAAATGGCGAAACGATAACCCGCATTATACAATGTACAATAATATTATTATTAAGTACCGGTGGAAAAAAATTTGAGGTTAATCAATAAAAATGAGAGTAACTACCTATACGTTTATAGCCATGCGTTAACTACAAATTACATGTGTGTAAGATTTGAAAGGTGCTCTATAGTGCAGCCAAAATGAGTAGGCATTTATGTACCGGTAGTTACGATGCAGCAGTCGTATTTTTCTTTCTTAACAAACGCACAAGAAAGCGAGGCAAGTGCGAAACTAGTTTTGTCTCCTTGTTTGTGTTTGACAAAAGGCACCCAGCATCATATGGAGAATCTGAAAACAGTTTCCATCAGAAAGATTATGGGTAAATTGGTACCAATGAATTTAGTTATTATTTTTCATTTGTTATTATCTTTTTTTAACATCAGCTTGTTGGGCTCCAGCTCAGCTGGGCTCCATATAAGCTAAGGCACCGCTTAATATTGAGGCACAGTACACAACTCAATGGCGGAGCTAAGCCGGGGCCCACTCCAGAGGCGGAGCTAAGCCGGGGCCCACTCCAGAGGCGGAGCTAAGCCGTGGCCCACTCCGGAGGCAGAGCAAAGCCGTGCCCACTCTGGAGGCAGAGCTAAGCCAGGCCCACTCTGGAGGCAGAGCTAAGCCGGGCCCACTCCGGAGGCGGATCTAAGCCGTGGCCCACTCCGGAGGCGGATCTAAGCCGTGGCCCACTCCGGAGGCAGAGCTAAGCCAGGCCCACTCTGGAGTAAGAGCTAAGCCGGGCCCACTCCGGAGGCGGATCTAAGCCAGGCCCACTCAGGAGGCAGAGCTAAGCCGGGCCCACTCCGGAGGCGGATCTAAGCCAGGGCCCACTCCGGAGGCGGAGCTAAGCCGGAGCCCACTCTGGAGGCAGAGCTAAGCCGGGCCCACTCCGGAGGCAGAGCTAAGCCGGGCCCACTCCGGAGGCAGAGCAAAGCCGGGCCCACTCCGGAGGCAGAGCTAAGCCGGGGCCCACTCCGGAGGCAGAGCTAAGCCGGGGCCCACTCCGGAGGCAGAGCTAAGGTTTGGAACCCAAGCCTAAGTTTTGAAATTGCTTTCGGTGTTTGCAGTCACACGCATTCATTGCTTCTCACGCATTCGTTGCTTCACACAAAATCGAAGTTCATCCCTACTTCCGTTATTTCATGCCAGAAAATGTTAAGTTAAAAAAGTTTATGATGATTTCATTTGGGATTTGGTATATTCAGTTTTAAATCCAGATTGTTTCTCAAAAATTTGGTGTTTTTTTTCTGCATTTTTAAATAGACGAATAATTTCAAAATGAATGAATTAATGTGTTAATGTTTCATCTATATTTCCCGAATTTCAATTTCTAATAACTTACAAATTCACATTTAATATTTCAAAAGTCTCCATATTCCAGCAGCAACAATACAACAAACCAAAAAAGAATTTTAAAAAGGCATATTTTAAAGAAAACAATTATTTACAGAAAAGCAACTTATTAAAAAAAGAAAGAAGGGAATTTGGCATCAGTAAATCACAGTGCCATTTATCACATGTACATGTTATATTTTTTTCCATCTTCAAATTTAAATCCTAATTAGCAGTGATTGTCTATAAGTCTAGCAGTGATTTCTTAACTACTCCTAATAAGAACCAATTAAATTTTGTGATCTATAAAAAATTGAAGAATAAAAAAGTGCAAGTGCCTTTTATAATTTTATACCATCTCATTTAAACTATGTTTAATTTGGTATGACGTCCTGTTCAAATTGAGTGTACAATGATTATGACTTTGAAAACGGCTACTCCCGGCTAAGATGATGCATAATAAAGCACTGAGTATAGCAAAGTCGTAGCCAGAGCCAGTGTGCTGGAATACAGTTTGATCTTCTCTAGCTATATCTAAAAAACGTAATATATTTGTAACTTTAAAATCATTTTAAACATGAGTCCATTTTTCTTGCAAAAAAACATCAACAGCATGAGTCTGGTTGTATTATTTAAGTATCTGTAACAGTATGTTTCCGAAATGTATTTCCTCAAAGGAAGTAGGGAGTCCCAAACGAGGACTAAACATATCTCAGTTGAAAGAGTTTAAGAATTAACTATCCCGTTTCGGTGAGCACATCCTCACAATCACCTACGCCTTAACGAGATAGTGCTTTGGCTTCTGTTGTCAAATTTCAATCTCAAAATCATGTTAAACCCAATGTGTCTAAATCCCTCTCAGAAATGGCGCTTTGCTGCAACTGCCACTAGAAATAGCTCAAACCCAACCACTACCAAAAGCTGCTTTGAGAGACGGTCTGCCACCATGGCTGCACCGCAAACACCTCCTGAAGGTACTGTAACTTTCACTAGAGCTAGCTTTGCAAGAAAATAGGCTGTGCTCAAATTGAAAAAGTTTGGTTGTGGGTATGGCAGTTTGCTTGGAAAGCAATGTTATAAAGTACATTATGCTGTGATTGTACCATAACTAGGCTGAATTGTGGCAAACTCGTCCAATCAATAAATGCAGTTTTAGTAAATGAGATAAAAAAGTTATTCAAACAATGACAACAAATGATTGCGATTGCTAGAACCGGCTGCACCGAGCTTCACAAATCCATTTTTGTTCATTTGTCTTGTACTTGTGGAATCGTAAAAAAGAAAGGTGAACGGTTCACAAAAAGAAATCCCTCCAATCGGCGAGTTTTAAAGACATTTCCAAATACAAGAGAATGATATACAGTGTACACTTAGTACCTTCTGGTTGAACGACCAGTTTAAAAGTGAAAGTCCAATATTGGCAATCATTACCTACGGCAGTAACAAAAACAAAAAACTTACAAAACTGCACAATACAGTGCGGCAAGAAAATGGATTGGTCAAAAAACACCAGAAAGCCCTTGGACATTACTGGCTTTATAAATTTGTTCGTTCCAATTTCTTCAGCAAATCTGCTGACTTAATTTTTGTAATTGATACTGTTTTTTGAATCAAGCAGTTATATTTGTACTGTCTGTATTATTAAACGGAGAAAAAGCTGGCATTGCCAAGTAGAAAGTATGAATGGTTCCCCACCTTCACATTATATTGATTGAGTCACTCAATAAAGGACATCTGACTGTTTCGGACAAGAGCCTAGTTTTGATCCCAGCACATTTGTACAACACGAATGCTTTACAGCTCATCAAAGACACACCAAGTAGTAATAATTAAAAATACACATTTCTTATGCAGCGTTTTATCTCCTTTTAACGAGTGTCGACGCCGAGCGATTATTTTTTACAGCAAGTATGCAGAGCCGTGTTTGAGTTATGAAACCCAGTTGTGAAGCACCTCATAACAGTTTTATAAGGTGACATAACCACTGAAAGGTCCTGTCAAATTGACAATTGAGAGGGACAGTAGCATAGCAATAACTGCTACAGCTAAGTGTATGGCTTAAAAAGGACTGCATTGTACATCAGCCAGTATTGAAACGTGAGGAAGCAGCGCCCTTGTATCTGTAGTGACCACATTGCTTATTTTTTGCCGATGTCACCACCTCACAATGAAGGATAGCAGAAATAGATTGTATGAAAATGAAAATCCTGAAAATCCGGTAACAATTTCTTCTTGTGTAAACAAAGCTCCCTGAATGTATACATCCTAAAATGGCACTCAAACTCAGTGAATAGAGAGACCTAAGCGTACAGAACCACATGGCACTTCACTAAGATGTCATCTTAAAAACTAGATTCGATAAATGTACATGTAGTCATTTATTTGTTTTTGTTTTTTGTTTAACCCCACCCCCAACCCAACCCTCAATAAAGGAAGAAAAAAACAAAACACAGAAGAAACCCGAGTTCAAGAGGTTTTAGCAGCAATGCCCCGCCTACACTTTTTGTTACAAGCAAAAAGTGGAGTTCTCTCTAAGCAAGATGCAGCAAGTGGTTTCCAAGGACTTGTCTTAACCCCTGACTCCACAATAGGTGAATATATGACAGATTGTGAAAATGTGACTAGCTAAAAGTGAGAAACTCAGTGATGCGCTAGCTGGTGAATATTAAAATAGCAATTATTAGGAACAGACTATTGCTGCTTGTGGTTAAAACCTTTAAAACATGATGCTGGATTTGCCGCCTGGTGGTGCCAGAGCCTTGTGTGTACTTCTATGTGGGACGTTGTCGTCATGCTGCCGTCCTGCAAACAAAGAGAAACAAGGGGCTTGATCGTTAAAATCTATAGTTTGTAAAATACACCACTAAGCTTACAGGTAGGATAATAGATTGGTAAAATACTCAACAAATTAGCATCAACTATTTTGAGACATTATTCCCTTCAAGGTAATATGGTTACGAGAATTTTTCATCCAAAACAATTTAAATCTGAGAAAAGATTATACATGAATTGTTTCTCAGGGTTGGTTTCTCAGGATTTCTGAGGGTTGGTGTCAATTCACCAGAGATGTGGTTGGTACCAGCTGTCACTTCGCTAAACGTGGATGGATTTGACAACAAATACAGTGACAGTTTTTTTCAGCAAGTAGACACTGTTATAAGCTGAAACTTTCAAATGTGACTTTTATTGTATCTTTCTTTTAAAATCTTCCCATCAATCAGCATTATGATCCTACATTTAAAGCATTCAGACAACATTTGTATTTGTCAAAGATCAGTATCCACACTTTATGCGACCCAATATAAACATGAAATGAGTACAAGAGTCACAAGTATGCCTCTCCTGGATAAGCTGTAGAGGGCGTGCCGAATTGCAAATTGCACACAATACCAATCTTGGATTATGTCTTCAACCTTAACTAGGTTAGTAACCTGGTATAGACACCTTCATATCTCCTCCTAAATTCACTCTATGGTTACTATCTATTTAGACTGGGATAAGGTTGATAAAACCTAGTAAAGTCATTACCAAGTATTATGTGGGGCCTGAGGTACCACATCCTACAAAATCAGACAACCTGTTAGGGTTAATGAGTCCAACAAAAGGACTTACCTGAGAGACTGAAGCCAGACTTGTGTAGATCCCGCCCGCCACTTTTGGATGCAGCACCACGCTGGCCGTTGAACTCTTCTGCTGGGGATTGGGCATTCTTAGAGATGTACTTCTGAGCCTGAGGCCCATCTGGGGTCCAGATTGGGCCATCGTAGGGTTCACGTTCAACCTTAATAGGCTGGTTGACCTGTGAGAATGGATACAATACAAGAATCATCATCATTATCACAACTGTTAACATACAGCAGCGGAGTCAGTGTTGACATAAGTTCTAAAACCAGAATCCAAATTTCAGAAGGCAGGTTGAAAAAAACCTGGGCTCCTTTTCACAATCTTAATTGCTAAGCAAAGTAAGGTATCACATCATCTTAAGAAGAATGCTAGACCCTGATGATGCAATCTGTACAAGTACTGACAATGAAGGTTAGCGCGTAATGATCCATAATGCCCAGTTGTTAAACCAACAGTTCTTTTTAGAACAACCACAATTTGTGTTCATAGTGAGAGGACTACGACATGGTGTTACCGCAAATATTACTACATTAAATTTGTTAGTAATAAATCCGGTACTTTCACTTTCATTTTGGTAGGTTTTAGTTTGCGTACTTGACCAACAAAACCTGATAAAGTTAAACGAACATGGTACCCCTTTAAGATGTACAGCAACTTTAGACCTACCTTGTCTCTAATCAAGATTTTGTTGTAGGCTTCTGGGGCATGCAGAGGACGTGGAATGAAACGACCAGCTCCCTGTGTTACGTGCAGCTGTAGACAGAAATAACGGTAATAATAATAATAGAAAAAACCCCAGTACCCTTAATGAAACCGTAAAAAGACCAATGACAACATCAGCTGGCATTTACATATAGACGTGTGCCGGAAAGAAGGGAGTAAAGCCAGGTTCGTAATTCATACAAAAGAGAAGCGAATTTTCTTACATCACAATTAGAAAAACAGCGCGTGCCGACTACTGCATCACCAAAATGTGCTTCGTATTTGCTTCCACTTTACGTATGAATTCGGCTTGAGCCTCAACGCCTTCTTCCAGGCACACTTAAGTACTGTTTTTCAGTAACGTAGGGCCATAAGCAACAAAATGGGTCTTGACAAACAAATATGGCATAACTGTTACATTATTGTAGCTAGAATTAACCCAAAGACATGTTTTCCCATTCCAATGCAGAATTTAACCTTCCTATAATGCAGAATTTAACCTTCCTATAATGCAGAATTTAACCTTCCTATAATGCAGAATTTAACCTTCCTATAATGCAGAATTTAACCTTCCTATAATGCAGAATTTAACCTTCCTATAATGCAGAATTTAACCTTCCTATAATGCAGAATTTAACCTTCCTATAATGCAGAATTTAACCTTCCTATAATGCAGAATTTAACCTTCCTATAATGCAGAATTTAACCTTCCTATAATGCAGAATTTAACCTTCCTATAATGCAGAATTTAACCTTCCTATAATGCAGAATTTAACCTTCCTATAATGCAGAATTTAACCTTCCTATAATGCAGAATTTAACCTTCCTATAATGCAGAATTTAACCTTCCTATAATGCAGAATTTAACCTTCCTATAATGCAGAATTTAACCTTCCTATAATGCAGAATTTAACCTTCCTATAATGCAGAATTTAACCTTCCTATAATGCAGAATTTAACCTTCCTATAATGCAGAATTTAACCTTCCTATAATGCAGAATTTAACCTTCCTATAATGCAGAATTTAACCTTCCTATAATGCAGAATTTAACCTTCCTATAATGCAGAATTTAACCTTCCTATAATGCAGAATTTAACCTTCCTATAATGCAGAATTTAACCTTCCTATAATGCAGAATTTAACCTTCCTATAATGCAGAATTTAACCTTCCTATAATGCAGAATTTAACCTTCCTATAATGCAGAATTTAACCTTCCTATAATGCAGAATTTAACCTTCCTATAATGCAGAATTTAACCTTCCTATAATGCAGAATTTAACCTTCCTATAATGCAGAATTTAACCTTCCTATAATGCAGAATTTAACCTTCCTATAATGCAGAATTTAACCTTCCTATAATGCAGAATTTAACCTTCCTATAATGCAGAATTTAACCTTCCTATAATGCAGAATTTAACCTTCCTATAATGCAGAATTTAACCTTCCTATAATGCAGAATTTAACCTTCCTATAATGCAGAATTTAACCTTCCTATAATGCAGAATTTAACCTTCCTATAATGCAGAATTTAACCTTCCTATAATGCAGAATTTAACCTTCCTATAATGCAGAATTTAACCTTCCTATAATGCAGAATTTAACCTTCCTATAATGCAGAATTTAACCTTCCTATAATGCAGAATTTAACCTTCCTATAATGCAGAATTTAACCTTCCTATAATGCAGAATTTAACCTTCCTATAATGCAGAATTTAACCTTCCTATAATGCAGAATTTAACCTTCCTATAATGCAGAATTTAACCTTCCTATAATGCAGAATTTAACCTTCCTATAATGCAGAATTTAACCTTCCTATAATGCAGAATTTAACCTTCCTATAATGCAGAATTTAACCTTCCTATAATGCAGAATTTAACCTTCCTATAATGCAGAATTTAACCTTCCTATAATGCAGAATTTAACCTTCCTATAATGCAGAATTTAACCTTCCTATAATGCAGAATTTAACCTTCCTATAATGCAGAATTTAACCTTCCTATAATGCAGAATTTAACCTTCCTATAATGCAGAATTTAACCTTCCTATAATGCAGAATTTAACCTTCCTATAATGCAGAATTTAACCTTCCTATAATGCAGAATTTAACCTTCCTATAATGCAGAATTTAACCTTCCTATAATGCAGAATTTAACCTTCCTATAATGCAGAATTTAACCTTCCTATAATGCAGAATTTAACCTTCCTATAATGCAGAATTTAACCTTCCTATAATGCAGAATTTAACCTTCCTATAATGCAGAATTTAACCTTCCTATAATGCAGAATTTAACCTTCCTATAATGCAGAATTTAACCTTCCTATAATGCAGAATTTAACCTTCCTATAATGCAGAATTTAACCTTCCTATAATGCAGAATTTAACCTTCCTATAATGCAGAATTTAACCTTCCTATAATGCAGAATTTAACCTTCCTATAATGCAGAATTTAACCTTCCTATAATGCAGAATTTAACCTTCCTATAATGCAGAATTTAACCTTCCTATAATGCAGAATTTAACCTTCCTATAATGCAGAATTTAACCTTCCTATAATGACTTATGACCGGCACAAAACAGATCAAACTTTCACCCTCAGTTTTCTTGAAAACACATTTTTAACATTAATTAGTTAAGCTCTTTCCTTGATAATTTTTTATTAAGCCCTTCTTCCGGCAACACCAGGGGTTTTGAAGGCAAATGGATATCTGAGGGGAAAAAAATCAGGAGATTTCATGACAAAGCGGAGAGTCCTGATGAAGTAAATTCAATTGAGCTTACCTGTCCATCTTCCCATACTATCCTGCCCTGGCTGATGGTGACCACAGCAACGCCATGGCATTCCATCCCCTCAAAGATGTTGAAATCGACAGCCTACAACAAAGAAGCAATTACAAGATACATTCATCAACATGTTAGCAGAAGTTTGAACAGACAAATTTGAAGATAGACTTGTCAATCAGGTCTTAACCCTCTTACTGCCTGACCATTCAATACCATCCATATTGAATGATGGATAGACTATACCAACCTACAATACGATATCATGTGGTGAATGAATCTACACAGTACACAGTAACATCAGTCAACCCTCCTACTGTCTGACCATTTAACATCAGTCAACCCTCGTACTGTCTGACCATTTAACATCAGTCAACCCTCGTACTGTCTGACCATTTAACATCAGTCAACCCTCGTACTGTCTGACCATTTAACATCAGTCAACCCTCGTACTGTCTGACCATTTAACATCAGTCAACCCTCGTACTGTCTGACCATTTAACATCAGTCAACCCTGCTACTGTCTGACCATTTAACATCAGTCAACCCTCGTACTGTCTAACCATTTAACATCAGTCAACCCTCGTACTGTCTGACCATTTAACATCATCCACTGTGGTTTTGAAAGACAAACAAACTATGTCAGCCTCTAATATGATATCATGTGGTGAATGAATCTACATAGTACACAAGTCAGTCAACCCTCCTACTGTCTGACCATTCAAAATTATTCACCATGGATGGCATTGTGTTAGATATAAGGAACACAGGAGCATCCTCAACTAAGACTAGACAAACAAAAGGAAGCAAGGATGAGAATCTGACCTGGTGGTGTGTGTCTTTGGAGATAACTCTAGTTGCTTCTGGATCCCAGATAACGATATCTGCATCAGCCCCGACTTGGATTACACCCTGACAAAAAAACCATAGCATTATAATAATTGATTCTTTCTTCATCTTTCTGGTAATAAGACGGAGGAATCCCCCAAAGTGTAACCCAAAGGCCTGAAGACACCTGTGATGAGATGATTTCAGTTTTAGTTGTGGGAGGAAAACCCCAACTGGGGAAGAAACCCAACACAGTGCAGTAGTGACCTTTGACTTCTAGAAAACCCATGTATCTGCTTTGACATCTATTCCAATGTACAGGTTGATTTAAATGTTTTTCCTGGCTGAAGAATGTTTTGAAAGGTTTCGTGGACAAAGGTCATTTGACAATCATCGTGGCCGAGCGATCTAGCGCACCAGACTCATGTTTTGAAGGCCTAGTCATCAGAGTGTTGGGTCGAATCCTGGTAATGACACTGATGTCCTTGAGCAAGACACAAAACCATGACTGCTTCTCTTTAACCAGGTGTATATCTGGAAACCTGTGAGGGCTGAGATGGTATTGTGTTGGATTAACCAAGGGTTTGCCTGTAACTTTTTCAGTGACACCATTTCTTTTACTGGTCCATACTTTAAGATTTCCTGTCAAAATTGACTGGTAATTGTAATTTGAAGCATTATGAGCAATCAAAGGTCTGGAATCAGGGATTAGAAAAGAACTCCCAGAGAAAGAGATATTACAAGGCAGAATTTCCAGTACCTTGTGTGCCTCTTTGTACAGGCAAAAGGAAGTGTAACAAGGTAGATGCATGCTACATAATGGATTGTTTGGCTGCGAGTGAATAATTGAGGGCGTTCCAAGTTGTTCCTGTCGCAATTGACCGTCCGCTTAAGCCAGTTCAGACAAATTTGGCGGATACGCCATGCAACGTGAAAGCATTAAATTGAGCCTAAGCACATTACCCATAATCCATTATTACCTTGCGAGGATACATGTTGAAAATCTTTGCTGCGTTGGTGCTGGTGACTGCAACAAAGCGTCTGGCATCCATCTTGCCGGTCATCTACAAGAATCAAAACAAAAGTGATAAAATTTCATCAAATGCACTTCTTATTAAAAGGATACCTATACTAACAATGCCACAATTTCTAAACCTTGTAACTAAAATTAAAGTACAGATATGTAAAAATTTGGTAAATCTAGTGCAAAGTCGCTGGGTTAACAATGAATGTTCAGAGTTTGGGTAATGGTTCCGGGCATACAAGTAATTGCAAACAGTGTGGACCACGCAAGCAGTAGCAGACCGTATGAATGGGAGCCGTGTAAATGGTGGAAAATTACTTCATGAAATAATTGACCATGCCCCACCCCACTCCATCAAAGACAAACATTAACATAGTGTTAAAGCTGGCGCCCAATAATTGAGAGTCCCCTGGATGTCCTGTCTGAGAAGAATACTGGGGGGTTTCCAGAAGAGAGAGAATATGAAATGAGGCCATAAAGACAAGAGCTGGGCCTAATTTCATGGCTCTGCTTACTGTTGAATTCTGCACTTACGGCCCATAGAGTCATGTGCATTACAGAGCTCTGTAGGCACATTATTACGCTTACTGTGGAATTCTGCACTTACGGCCCATAGAGTCATGTGCGTTACAGAGCTCTGTAGGCACATTATTACGCTTACTGTGGAATTCTGCACTTACGGCCCATAGAGTCATGTGCGTTACAGAGCTCTGTAGGCACATTATTACGCTTACTGTGGAATTCTGCACTTACGGCCCATAGAGTCATGTGCATTACAGAGCTCTGTAGGCACATTATTACGCTTACTGTGGAATTCTGCACTTACGGCCCATAGAGTCATGTGCGTTACAGAGCTCTGTAGGCACATTATTACGCTTACTGTGGAATTCTGCACTTACGGCCCATAGAGTCATGTGCGTTACAGAGCTCTGTAGGCACATTATTACGCTTACTGTGGAATTCTGCACTTACGGCCCATAGAGTCATGTGCGTTACAGAGCTCTGTAGGCACATTATTACGCTTACTGTGGAATTCTGCACTTACGGCCCATAGAGTCATGTGCGTTACAGAGCTCTGTAGGCACATTATTACGCTTACTGTGGAATTCTGCACTTACGGCCCATAGAGTCATGTGCGTTACAGAGCTCTGTAGGCACATTATTATGCTTACTGCGGAATTCTGCACGTACAGCCCATACATGTAGAGTCATGTGCATTACAGAGCTCTGTAGGCACATTATTATGCTTACTGTGGAATTCTGCACTTACGGCCCATAGAGTCATGTGCGTTACAGAGCTCTGTAGGCACATTATTATGCTTACTGCGGAATTCTGCACGTACAGCCCATACATGTAGAGTCATGTGCATAACAGAGCTCTGTAGGCACATTATTATGCTTACTGTGGAATTCTGCACTTACGGCCCATAGAGTCATGTGCGTTACAGAGCTCTGTACATGTAGGCACATTATTCTGTGGTAAGCAGTGCCATGAAATTGGGACCTGGCATCAAACTAGACATAGTTCAGATCATCAAAACAAAGAGGTTATCCTACTTAGGGAACATCAACAGGATGCCAAATTCCAGATACAAAAATCGATCACTCTGGAGGGGAGGCGTAGCTGGAAATAGACCTTGCGGACGACCACCCATGCGCTGGATTGACACCATTCAATCCATCTGTAGTGCCAGAGCCATCTACTCTTCAACAGAAGCCGGCAGGAAGGCTGAAAACTGTCAGCTCTGGAGAAGTTTCATTACACAGCAGCTATCTCTAGAGGACGGCCTTCAAACTATTACTACTATCAACCCACTATGAATCCCATGGGCTCATTAAGAACCAATATGGCAACTTATATAATTGAGATCAATTAAACTTACCACTCCCTTCTCCCATATAACAGACATCCTGTCTTCTACTCCATTCACACCGTTTGGTATAAGTGAAAAGTCATCTTTTCCGAGGGCTTTTTGGTCAGCGTTGAATGTGCAGTTGTCTGTCCCCGTCACTTGAAGGTCACCACTTATGGGAAGAAAATTATGAATGTTTAGATACTTCGTGAAGACACAAAATGTACAACATGTAAGGTAGTCTCTTGGAAAGAAGCGGTGGTTCCGCAAAATTCAAATAATCAAAGATTAATTTATGTCATATAGACCAATCCGTACACTTAAGTGCTTAAGTTTTGTACACAAAAGACATGGAAAAAGGGTTGTACGTTTTACTTTTTATGCAAATTAGGTGACTTGCTAAACAATTCTTATTTCCCTGACAGAACAGCATGGCATAACGATGTAGAACACCGACCATCATTTGCAACTAAAAAACTGAATCCTGAAAACGGCATAGACAATACATGTAGGTGAGTTTAGGTGTCATAGACACGGAAACTGCACAGTCAGGATTAATATTAGAGCTGCCAGCATTTGCATCTTGTTATCAGGGATATTTTGTACAACAATCAGGGAGATTTACAATTACATTCAACACAACTGGGAAAAAGTTTACATAATCTGGGAGATTTTCAAATTTGTTCATAAGAACATGGAAAGATTGGTTTATTTCAAGGGATGTTTCTGCGGAACAGAGAGAGTTTGCAGCTCTGTTATATGCGCTATATCATCAGCAAGGTTTTATTTGTCAGAATTTCAGTATTTAGTTTCTGTTTAGTTGCAGTTAGTGACTTTGCTTTGACTCACTTTGCCAGAAGGTCCATCAAGTACCCAGGGGTTGTGGGATCGGGTCTGAGCGGGGGACCCATGACGTGTCCCGCTGCATGACGCCAGTTCTTACAGAAATAATGGGTTCCGTCAGTGCCTAGCGAAGCTGCAATGGGCTCACCGAACACAACTTTGCCTGGAAACAAAATCATCATGTCAAGATTTCAGTAAGAACCCTCAATAACTTCAATTTAGCTCTTTCAAAAACAAAAAGTACATCATCATTGGTTTTACGATTTGTGAACTTAAATGGAACCATGAGTCTGTAGTAATGTAGTGGGGGGGGGGGGGACGACGGGGACATACAGGTCTAAAAGTAGGATCCACATTTTAAGAGGTATTTTCACCTTTTGGTAACCCCTGGAGGTATAGATTTTAAGGAGTATTTGTGAACAGTATATACAGTGCTTATTGTTATGTCAAACAGGAATAAAACAAAATTCAGACAAAGATTTGAAAGTTCTCATCAGCTGACAAATATTTGACCTCACAGTTACCATTTTGAACTTTTCTGTTTTACATTTTACACCTTGTATACAACTTTAACAGATGATTTGTTCAATAGAACCCTTATTTCTTTCGCCTTCTGTACAACTGAAGAACTAAAAACAGTTCAGAAATAGATCTAGGCCTTGTAGGGAAAATGTGTCTCATTCTTCTATAACTCATCAAATTTCAATGAAAAAATATTGCTAAAATCCAGCATGGTTGAAATTAACAAAACAAAACTTGTACATGGATCATGCTACATTTCCTTTAAAAAAATTGAATAAATAAAATAACAAAACAACAAACAACAACTTCGTAATAAGGTAGTCATTAGTATGGCATTACTTTCTTTGGAACAATAACCAAATATATCAAATAAAAATGCGAAATTAGGTTGGGGTAGTGTGGGGAAAGGGGTGATGGGCAGGGTCGGGAATGGATGATGAGCAGGGTGGGGAAGCATAGGAAAGAGGGCAAGAAATAGCAAGATAAGGGGTAAGGGAAACTGGGAAAAGGGGTCTAGTAGGATGAGAAATTGGGTCAGGGTAGGTTTGGAAAGAAATTAGGGAAAACGAGTCAGGGTATTAATGGTGGGAAAAGGTAAGGTGGGAAAGGTAAGGTGGGAAAGGTAAGGTGGGAAAGGGTTGTGAGAGAAGTACGGGAATGATGGAAATAGGGTCAGAAAAGGATTGGAAAGGGGCTCCCAAAAACAAAATGGGGTTCACGGCTAAAAAGGAACTGGACACACTGTTCACTTGATCACATTGTTTTCATGCAACATGTATCATTCCAACTGACACGCCACTGGGCAGTGTATTGTTTACCCTCTCCCCTGGCCTTAGAGATGACATCAGCTGACCCTTTGCTCATGACCTTGGTAATGTACAAAGGACATTGGGCTTGGGAAGCTATGCAAATTGAACGGTTGACCGCCTCCTTCTCCACCTGGTGTCCATGGTGACGGTATAGTGATTGACAGATCAGACAGAATAAAAATGCTACAGTTAGTTACAATAACATTAAGAAAACAAAAGTTGCCAGATTGTACAAGTGAGACTATTGTTGGTGTTTTTCCTGTCAAAGAGCATAGGTTCCTAGACATTCTTCGTTACCAGTGTTATTATTATTGTCAAATATTTCTGGTAACAAAACCAAGGATGCCTCATAACAAGGGTGATTGCTGTGTGAACCAGAAACACCGGGGTTAACCCCTTCTCTTCCACGATTAGTGTTCTAAAGTCTTTTACATGCACTACCAATCCTAGTGCATGGGACCTATGGCTTTATGTCCCATCTGAAGGACAGAGCAATTATGGTCAAGTATCTTGCTCAAGCACACAAGTGCCATGACCGGGACTCGAACCAACACTCTGCTGATCAGAAACACCAGATCTTGAGTCCAATGCTCTTAACCGCTCGGCCATGACACGCCACAACTATTAACTTTGCGAAACCTCTGGTGGTATTACGGAAGTTAATTGACCCAACAATATTGCATTAACTGTTTTCTCCTTCTGACAAGGAAAATACATCTCTGATCATCATCACTTGTACAAGTAGCAACTTGAAGGAGTAGCCCTCCTTAATGTACCTTCACTTCTAGCTTTCCGTATAGCATCTGCCGCACTCCTGCTCATAACATGCACAATGTACAGTGGACAGTTAACTTGATTGGCTATGCAAATGGAACGTGTCGTGGCCTCTGCCTCAACCTACAATTTTTTTTTCAAAATGAAACTCGTTATGTGAGAGATTTCTGAAATCACTCAGTGTGTGATAAAGACAACAACGAGAAAAAATGGCATGAGTATTGTAATTGAGCAACGCCCACCATTTGACAATGGTTGGCCAATATATGTAAATTACCCGAGGACCAGACACAAATTTTTCTCAGACCTGCCGACATTTGCATCTTGCAAACAGGCTAAGTTTGCCTAGTAAAAATTGCTATGGTTAGTAAACACCACTTCTCAACTTGCCTCGTTGGCTTCCAACAACTTGTTGAAAAAGCTCATCTTTCTTCATTTTCAGATGTGAATAATACATTGTTAGAATGTGATAATTTATTTGTTGAGTGTGTGTATTTACAGGTAACTTCATTTGACCATTAAACTGGTTGTGATTGCAAGCAAATCACAGTTTACTAGACTGGAGGGATACTTTACAAACAGTTTAAGAGCAAGGCCTGCATGCACAGTTTAAATTCTCTCACACATAGCATGCACAACTACATGTAAATTGATAGCAAATTCCTCATTATAAACGCACTTTGATCTGGCACTGTATAATTACTTCATGATCTTTTTTAATAACGGAACCACAATGATTTAAACTGCAATGAAGACCACAAAGTAGGAATTTCCTTTTAACATTTAACGTCTGGTCCATCCATTTTTTCCCCTCTCTTCTTGTTTCCCCATATGCCCTGTGGCTGTATAAAGCAGTGACTCATCCTAGCATTTCCTGAGGCCAACTCTGCAGTCTAATTACCAGGGGCTTGTTACTGTACAGGAACTGTCCGCATTGCTGCTACAAATTGGAACAATCTGACAAATGCCACGTGTGAAATAACTACCACTAATTGAAACATGGAGGCAAAACACTCCAAAGAATCAATGACAAATGTAAATTAGCCCACAATAGCCCGGCAGTAGATGCAGGTTACTAGATTGGCTGTTCTGTGTCTGTCACTCAATCTCAGCAAAATTGTGCTATTAAGCAGGGTACCGACAAACTAGTCAAACCACATTGTTGTCATTGTTCGGAACAATATTATTCATGACACATGACATGCAGCATGGCAATATGGCTGCCACAATAGACCGTGTAAGTCTCGCAATGATAAGGTCACCATTGAGCTTCTGGGCACCTCCAGTTGTCATTAATCACGGTATTCAGCTAAATTACACATGTACATGTAACATGGCTTCCACAGTTGAAAACATGGAAGCCAAACAGTCAAAATCAGCCAAACAGTCAAAATCAATGAAAAATTCTAATTTGTAACAATTTGCTTGAAAGTGGATGCAGGTTGCCAGAAGGCTATTGGTAGTTTTATGTCTGTCACTTGCGCTTCGCAAACTCCTGCTAAGCAGTTAACTGAAATAGTTGCCAACTGTAAACAGTCACAGGTTACCAACTAAATTGCTACATGGGTGTGTTGTTTCTTGACTGGTTCCCTTTGTCCAAAATTGCTGGAAAGATTTCATTCTTGCAAACACCAAACGAAAAGTCAGCAGTTCTTTTTATTGGATGTACACAATGCAGCTGGATTGATTAAAGACTTCAATTTTGCCCAATTTGACCCTTTCAAGTTTCGGAAAAAGGCGTGGCAATACTTACATCCTCTGGCCTACTTTGAAGGTGACCCTCTGGGCCGGAGATGCCTAATTCTTTCATCTTCTTTGTATTCTGAGAAAAACAAGGTACAAACAAATAGAAATGATAAATCACAAATAATCTCACTATAAATGGTGTTTGAAGCTTTGCATGGTGTGGAAATAAGATTAATACATGGTTGTACCCGCAAGTTGACTATTTATTTATTTATTTATAGTTACCTCTAATCTCACTGTACATGTATATGCGATAGACAAGTGGGATTTCTGAAAATTAGGAACCAGCCTTTTTAACATAATTCAGGTATGCTGAATCCAATAAATCAAGTTACCAAGCAAAATTTAGGGTTTTTGACAATCTATTTGCATGAACAAAATGGCCCCCAAATTGCAAATTGTTGACCTTTCTTGAACAATTTTCTGCATTAGCGCTGTAACAACTGACTGACATTGGAAAATTCAGCACAATATCAGAATTTTCAAGAAGCAAAGATAAATCTCAGAATGATTATCACATCAACTAGTTTGTCAGGTGCCTCTTGGATTGGTTGTGGTTTGTAACCATGGTGATCTTTGTAGAATGCAAATACAAAGCTTAACTGTTTGTAGTTTGCCATGGTGATCTTTGTAGAATGCCAATACAAAGCTTAACTGTTCGTGGTTTGCCATGGTGATCTTTGTAGAATGCCAATACAAAGCTTAACTGTTTGTAGTTTGCCATGGTGATCTTTGTAGAATGCCAATACAAAGCTTAACTGTTCGTGGTTTGCCATGGTGATCTTTGTAGAATGCCAATACAAAGCTTGACTGTTTTAAACAGAAGTATGTTTTACCATGGAAACATTACAGTCAACCTTAAACCCTTTCTACTCTTGGTATAATTTTCAGGAATGAGAGTCATTGCTGGCAAAAAAGTCTGAAACTACATGTTAGATCCAAATTTTAGGATGTAGGGCCTACATGTATGTTGAAATGATGGCGTTTCTACCTTTTGGTAACCCCTAGGGAGGGTTTGGAATTCAAAGTGCTTTTAGGAACAGTGTCCTAAGCACTAGTGAAGTAGATCAAAGGGCAGTCTTTCATTTATGTGGAAAAATGAAAGGCTTTTTTAATTCACCAGGCTGACATAAAAAGTCTGAATTCAGACAAAAGTCTGACAAATCTCATCACTGAATTTTCCAGCAAGTTGACAGGACAGTTGAGACCTTTCAAATGACTGAATTGTGAATGGTGCATAGAGCTAAGGTGTGTACAATTGTATTCATTCACACAAAAATAATAATAACTGTGAAAGTCTAAAACCTTTGGAAAGTTGTGACTTGTCATTTTGTTTCCACGTCATGTCTAAGGAAAACTGCTGGTAGCCCATACAGTTCCCAAAATTGTTCACAAATGCTTGCGACTAAAGGCCTTGTCACATAATGCAATTTACAGGCAACCAGCTCCAAGGATCTCCAATAAGAAAATCCATTCTCATTTCAGTTTTCTCATTGTTTTCTTTTGGATGGTGAGAAACAGCTAGAGGAATGTCTCTTGTGCTGCTGAAGTTCTCCTTGTGAGTGCACTGCAGTTGCTTGCCTCAGAATTGCCTACAAAGATTGCCCTGTGTGACATGGCATTAATGTAACATTCTTGTTCTTCACCAGTTTACAGACTAGAAACACATTTTTTTGTATCCAATCGTCAAATAACCACATAGATGTTTTGGCCAGTTACCTAAATTTGCAAGGCATATTCGTTCAGTACAATACAAAGCAAGTTAAAATCCGTAGCATTTCTATAATAATGGTTCCATGATTATTTCACCCACCTCCTCAATGATATCTCCATTCTCTGCATGCATCAGTGCAAGGGCTCCGTTTTCCTTAATAACACTGTAGGACTTATACAGCTGTTGGACAAAACAAAAAGTCAATTAATAAACCACATGGGAATCTGACTGGGTAAATTTTAAGTAATTTGAGGTTAAAATAAAATGTCGCATCCCCTTAAAGTGATCCCTCTGGTGTGATTCCTGGCTACAGGGCAGTTACAGGTTGAATGGCTTCTGACTGGCACCCAACAAAAATAATGACGAAATAGGGAGACCACCAACATAGGGGCTAGATATATGTAGCTCAGTTGGTAGAGCACCGGCACGTTAATCCAGAGGTCGCTCTAGTCAATTTGTCTTTGTTCTACCCAAAATGAAAACAGAGAGTCATTAGACAATACAAGTTCAAGTATTGACCCCCTTGCACCTACATGTAGGTAACACGAGGCCCGTCTGCCACACTCACCATTGTGGGAGTCAACTCATAAGCGTGTTAATACTGCACAGCCTACAATGCACACTACACTATATAACACATGGCAACATTGACTCCCCATACTGACGAAACCAAGATTATTGTGATGATGACATCAGGTAAATATTGGGTCAATACATTGTAAATGTACAGCATAGACCCCTTGCACTAACATCACACACGGGTACAATCTGCCCACAATCTGTCATTGTGTGAGTCCAATTGCATGTAGTAGATATGGTGCATGTCTAACTATGCAAGTGGCCTAAATCGAACAGCAGCACGTTTGGAAGTCTTAACTTCTAAGATGGCACCGAGATGTATTGTGGGTGATAACTTCAGGTGACTGGGGAAGTCTCTGGATTGGTGTTACATCAGGATGCTGCGTATGGCCCTGAACATCTCATGGCAGGATCACATGAGGAACGTAGACCTGTACGCTGGCATGCTGAGGGTGACAGAAAAGATATTTGACCGCCATCTCAAGCATGCACTGCATCTGTTGTCTTGAGCTTTCCGCTAGCCCAACCATTCTCTGGGAACCCATACGGGGCACACCCTCACATGGGAGAAGATGTTTCTCCTTTGTGTACATGCTGAAAACAGGACACCAGCTTGGCCAGCACTGAGGAGATTTGTTCCTGTATGCTGGACTGTTCATCTGAACCTATATCACTGGGCAGGATCGGGATGCCGTATTGGCTCGACTTGACTGATTGAATGGGGTCAATTAGGCATGCATCTAAGGGGACTAACAATGCTTCCAACTAGCATCCAAGACAAAGACACCTTGCATATGTGGCTATCACTGAGGTCAAACTATGAAAACATGCTCAACTATCAACCTGTAATAGGTCTTGCTTTGACCTCAGTGAGGGCGCTGTTTGATAGTGTGACGTCATACGAAGGTTCTGCACTTTATTATGGTTAAATGTCTTGCTCAAGAGCACAAGCGTCATGACCAGGACCCAAACCCACACACTGACAACACCAGAACTTGTGTCAATTGATACAGTCAAGATTAGAATGGAGGTACCCACCTCATCATCCTTTAGCATGAAGATTCCTTTGTAGGCCATGAACATCTTAAAGGAGTTGATACCTAGAAGTAAATTAAATAATAAAACAAGGGAAATCAATTAACACCTTTAATTCAAACCTGAATTTGGAAGAATTGAATCCTTCATTTTTAACTTTAAAGGACAATTGTTGTTAAAGAAATGTTTTTATTTTAAAAGCAGTAAGTTGTGAATAAGTCAGTCATAGTAGCAAGCATTATTCAAATTTAACTTGGAAACAGCTTAGGCCTATTGATGTCATTGAGTAAAAAGCTGGTTGTGGATGATAGCGGAGGATTGATGGAATCTACATTACCTTTCTCTTGACAGAGTGCAGTGATGTCTTCTTTGACGCCATCCCCCCACCAGGTTACTCCGACATGAAGGGAGTAGTCACAGCAAACCTTGGGGTCAGCCCAGCCTCGCCACTTCTCATAGGCGTCCATCAGGGGCTCACCCCTTGAAGGCAGACAGTGATCAACTGAAGAAAAAAACAAACAATAAAAAGCATGGTTGATTAAATTCTTCCAATCTGAGCAATGCACAACACAAAGCGCCCTCTATAGTTCACCCAAGACGATAATACATCGGTAGCCGTCTCTCAGAGATGAAACCCCAGATGTTACAGTGGGCTGCAGATCGAGGACTCACAGATCTCTACATGATGTACATGTACAATGTATATAAAATCTCGTAAATTAAAATTAACACCTTTGGCCGCACCACACATTCCTCTGCTCATTCACATCCTTCTACTGTGCCAGTTATCCCCAAAGCAAACACTCATCAAGCTCCTTCCAACGTACTGCCTCACTTTGGAATTCCCTACCTGTATCCTGCTTCCCTGCCTCTTACAACCTGTCCCAATTCAAACCCAATATCAATGATTTCCTCTTCTTTTATCCCAATTAGCCCTCCCCTTGAGTGGCCTGTTTTAGGGCCTTGTAACTGATAACTCCCCTTTTGAAAAATAACATCTATTAAATAGTTGTGGTACTCGCTGCTAACATAAGGGAATCGAACTGCCTCTAGCCATTGGGCTAGCTCGGTAGTTTAGTGGTACTTAAGACATCTGCTCTAGAAATGCCAACGTCCTGGGTTCGAATCCCACCCGAGTGATTTACCTGTTGATAATTTTTTTCACAAAACGTTGGAAAGTACTGAGTATACAATGCTTCACCGGTGTAAGGGTTAAACAAATTATAACATTTGAAGTCAACAAGAAGAAAAATAGCAAGGAACTAAAAACAAAAAACTTCTTGCGAATCATAACTTACTGATCATGGTGGTACCTCCGGCCAAGGCGGCTTTGGTTCCTTGGTAGAAGTCATCTGCAGCTACGGTACCCATGAAGGGCATCTGCATGTGGGTGTGGGTGTCAATCCCACCTGGGATGATCAACATGCCCTTAGCATCAATGACTTTGGCACCTCCTGGAGTGATGAGGTCCTTGCCGACTTGTCTAGAGTATAAAGCAAACAAACAAACAACTGGTGAGATTTTGACCTTTACAAAGAAACCCGATAAGCACTGTATTTAGGGGCGTTTGGGTTGGCATGTAGTTGTTTCTTTCTTTGCCTTCCACCTCTAGAACCCTGGTTCGAATCCCACTAGGGGCACTATGTGTATTGGGTTTTCAGTCCCTACCTGAATGCGTGGGTTTTCCCTGGAATAGTTCTCTAGTGTTTTCCTCCCACAACTAAAACTGAAACTTACTTCATTTACTTCTTTCCATGGAAGTCTTGGCTAGCATAGTGACAAAAATCAGAAATCAGACTAAAGTAGAATATCATGTCTGAAAATGTAAGTGTAAGGCAAGTCTAATGCAGTGTTCTCCACACACGTATTTTGGGAGGGCGGGCCGCCCTCCCAAAGTTTAAGGCCGCCCTGCCAAAGAATTGGCCGCCCTGCTAAAATAATTGGCCGCCCTGCCAAAAAAATGACAAACAGACTATTTTTAGCCTGCACTTAAAACGATCAAACGAGTAGCCGACGAGCCAAGCCCGACTTCTAAGCGGCAGCATTGGAATTGCGATCATTCATTTTAGTAGTATACATGTACAAACGTTAAAACACGATGCACACACAATCACATGGTTCTGACTGCTGAGTATCCACCGCTGCACAACAACGTTCGGTCGGTAGTCCATGCATAGCGCATACACAACACACACGGTCCAAAGTCCAAGCTAACCAACACTCCGCACGCTGTGATTGGCCGTTGATTACCATATTCATAAGAGAGCTTTCTAGACTCCAACGCAGTACACGTTCACGAGCCAATAAAGAATTGCAACACACTGTGCTGCACGCCTGCAGATTGGTACAATGTACAGCCTTGAAGGATATTCAAACATTGACAACTTTTGCCGATAGAGGGCGTTGCGGGGCAAAGTTCATTGAATTTGTTCTCAATGTGCGTACCGTGCATTGTTTACCGATCGTTGAATATCGACGATTTTATTGAAAACTAAGTTCTAAACAACGGAACCTCTAATCACAAATCCATGAAAATGGTTGTTGATGAAAAAGTTATTATTGAGGGCAGAAATTAGGGGATAAGATCGTCCAAAAAATGTTTTTTTGTAATTTATTTTATTTTTTTTCCTTTTCGAAAATTGCACGTGTGGGCTATCCGATCACCACCAACGCATATAAATCAAGCTTTCTAAAATCCAACACTGAGCGGCATATCCCTCTGATGTTTTTGGCGCGGCGCACAAAGCAAAATGTATAACAAATTGTAGGTTTTGAATTAGTTTTACAACAAGGTTGTTTCGACAGAATGAAATGGATGTCAATCATTCGCCCGGGGGTTAATAAGATTATTTTTAAGAAAAGGATTATCTCAGGTGTTTTTTCCTTTCACGTGCGATGATGTCATAAACCAACGGGCGCCATTTTGATGACGTCATATCGACGGGCGCCATTTTGATTACGTCATGCCGCCCTCCCAAAGAAAAAGTCTGTGGAGAACACTGTAATGCTATACTGCTTGCATTCTTAAACTCTCGAAGAAACCCTTGCTCAATGCATTTCCTATGGGTCTCTTGTAATCATTGCAGCCAGTTTGTGTGGAGTGGGTTGTGGCTCACGGTGAAACTAAGTCACACTGCGAACAGAATACAAAAAAAAAACTATAGTAAATCTATTCTGTGTATAGTAACCCAGCGAGGCATGTTTTGCTTGTGCTTGAAAAACTCACAACTTGATTCCCAAAATAACCCTTCATTTCTGAGAACTTACCGGATGGTTCCATCCTCGATGTAGACATCTGAGAAGAAGGAGTGGTCTGCGTTCACCACCTTGCCTCCCTTGATCAGGATACGAGCTTGCGCCGTCTGAAAATGATGAGAGGAAACTTTAGCATACATGACGACTAGAAAAAGAGTCCAGCGGCCACCACGGCAACGTTGGTTCAAGTTTGCTAACACAATACCACACAACAAGCACAAGATGTTGTCTGCAACAGCACATTCAATGTGCAGCGTAGTTGTTTATGCACTTTTGGATAATGCTGCTGAACACCGTGACAAAATTATTGAAATGTACTTTGTGGGAGAACTGAGCATAGTATGAGGTTGCATCAATTTACAACAAAAGCCATACCCCAGGAAAGAATGGAGGCGTCCTATCTGATATTGAAAAAATACAAATAAATATTTACATCTTACAAATTTAGGTATGCATGATTTTTTATATATTTACATAGCCCCAGTGGCTATTGGGTGTACTTGCGCAGTTTTAAAATGCTACAACTTGTCTTCTTTAAACACAAAACTAGGAGGAGTTTTAATTATTAGAATCTTCCATTTCAGGTAGCGCAGGGGTGTTTAAACTTGGGTGTGGACGCAATGGTGATGACAAGGGGAAGGGGGAAATTATACTGCTGGCAAGGGGGAAGGAAGTTAGCACACATGACAGGAAAGACAGTGATTGTGCAGAACAATGTTTCTTCTGTGAGTGACCTCTCAGGTGGATCAGTGAGTTGGCAATTGGACTGCGTCAAAACCATCTATTAAAAACACGCTAACTGACATTTTACATCCCTGTGCCTGTTCACAGATTGTTGTGTTAACTTCAGAAAGAAACAGTCCGCAACAGAGTAGACACATGGGCCACTGCGTGCGTGTAGTACATATTATACATGTACACGTACGTAGCACAGGTACGTGATGTACAGCTGAGTACAGTCTAGGTATGTACAAATGTAGGTGCAGCTGCATTACCAATGATTGTTGTTAAGTGTTTCATCTTTTTGTCGGCATAAACTATTCAATATATATCATACATGTCAGGGCTCAAAGTTTACAAAGAACCGCAGGCAAGAGGGCAGTGATTATAGCATCAGGCCAGTAAACTAGAGACTAGGCAAGTCCAGTAGTCTTGTGTTTTTGTTCAAATAATGTCTTTCTGTGCACTACATTAAATATCTTTCAGTTCTGTTGAGAGTTGAACAATTCTTACCCATAATTCAAACGAGATAAATATAATTGTTGTGCTTTTTCAAATTAAACAGTTGAAATATAAAACTGTGTAGGTATTTTTGTCTCATTTCAGTTCTAGTCTTGCAAAAACATTTCTGGTCCGGTATGCATTGAGCTACATACAAGCCCTGCGGTCAGTGGATTTTCTCCCTAAATTCAAGCCGTGCATGTACATGTACGTCATGTAGTCTCAAGTAATTTATTGTACTTGATCCCCGACTCCTCTACCATGTCTACTGTATGCAATAACTGCCAATTGTTGTTAATAGACACATTCTAAATGCAAGTGGTGTATTTTGAAGTACATAATGGTCACAAGTGAATGCTGGATTTGAGTTCCAAGACTAAATCCAATGTTGCTACATGTTATTACACACATTACAACTAGTGTGTGTCACATGGTTGGGGCAAGCTTTTGTACTGAAACCTTTTCTCAGCACCTAGGCTGGTACATCTTGTTGTTCTTCATATTTCATTGAGAATTGGGTAAAATTTGTATTTTGTCTCCTCTTACATGTACATATAGTACAAACATGACATACAGCACCCTTAATCTTTGATGATAGTTGTTCTGGGTTCTTTTATTTTGTTCCGATCCTAGTAAACATTAGCCTTTTGTCAAGGCCATCGTGGCTTGGACAGCTTTGTAAACAGCGGAGCGACTGGAACGAGAGACCACGCGCGCGAGCCGAGTGGCGAAGCCACGAGAACCTTTTCCAACTTGTTTGTGTTTTTTAAAATGAATTATTCATGAAGTATGAAACGTGCGTTATGCGCTTCTGATTGGTTTGGACTTTTGCTACCGTTTTGGGTAGCAAAAGTCGAGATTATAAAGAAACACATAAGAAACCGCAAACAAGTTGGAAAAGGCCCTCGTGGCGAACTTCGCCACTCGCGTGCGTGGTCTCCCATTTCAGTCGATTGGGATCATGGCTCTACAAAGCTGTTCAAGCCACGAAGGCCTTGACAAAAGGCTAAGTAAACATGGGACCACAGAGTAATGTCCTGTCTGAAGGGCAAGACAATGGTTAACTATGATCATGTACCTAATGGCTCTTAGAGAAACACATTGGGGGGGGGGGGGACACTTCAAATAAAAGTTAAATCAATCTTGAAGAATGCCCAGATTGCACACATCAGGGCTTTTAAAACCAAGAGAAACACAAAAGTAAACAATATTTATAGGACCACATTCCAATTCAGCGTGCTTTAGCCAAATTTCCAATATTTCGCTGATCCAGAGTGCCCCACAGGGGTTTAGAAAAATCATAAGAAAGATATCTCATATCTGGTCTTCTAAAATATTTGTGCGACAATGAAAACTTAAATCCCTGTATTGATTATAAATCGGCAAACAATTACATTGTACATGTACAATATCACATTACGAAAACCATCTTTTATTCAAAGATAACTCCGGTATCAGTGGTCAAAGAAACATAAGTACTGTACAGTAACCAACCTACCATGTACACACATATTATACAGTAGTCATGTAACACATGCACCAAAAACAAAAGCGTTCTACAAACAAATGACAATAACCCGGGCTCATATTCTTCACCAATGATCAATAATTTGTCTATAGCTTCCATCTGGAGACAGTCTACATAATTTTTTTTTTTCGGATTTCCTTGGCTGTTTGTAAAGCTCCCCACCCCCCCATTACACAGAGTCTACAAATACTGCACACACTCTTGGAAGACTGTACTTTCCTTGTACAATACAGGTCCTCCTGGTCAGTGGCCGGCAAGGAGAAAAAATATGACTCATTGGTTGCATGGTGAATATTACATGACCACGAAGCTCATTTATTTTGTATGTGGAGAAATATCATTATAGCTCCGTCATCTTTGGGGTTTAATAATTACTGCGTGTGTTGTGTACGCAGAGGGAAAGATTTACATCGTGGTTGAATCTTAATACAGTGATTAAATTAGCATAATGTACAGAATTGTTTTTGAGTGGAATGATGTGATTAAATGGTACCTACGTACATGTATATATGTACATGTACATTGGGTTTTGTTTAATTTGAATTTGGAATGAGTATTTAAAAAATCGATAAATAAATATATAAAAATACTTTAAAAAGCTTACTGTCACTAGTCTCCATCTAACAGGGCTAAATACATTGTACACACCAAACTTCTGTGGTTCTACATGTAGCTATGGAAGTGAATAATGTTTAATAACGTGAAGTATGTTTACGTGTGTGCACTACACACTTATGTACATGTAGTACGCATGTTCATGTACAAAGTAAGCTAACGTGGGGCACAAGCTAGCACCCATGATGTCACACAAATTACGGGCTGAGAAGCGCACATTATTGTTATCAATTTATTTTACTTTTTTATTGATGAAGATCAAATTCACCAAAACCATGCAATGCTTCTGATTGTAAAGTGCGCCTTTATAACCAATATAAACATCCAAAAAGTAAAACATTCGTACATGTAGGACCTTATTTCAATTCAGAGTGCTTCGGTCACACTTCCAGCATTGGGGTCCAGATTGTGTGTGGTCCATTTTGGGGTAAATCCTGGCAGCCGGGGAATCTGCTGTACAATGTTTTCTTCTAATTAAAAAGCAGTAAGCGCATATTTCTTGCTTTACTGTCAGTAAAACCATGAAAAAGAGCTCTCATTCCTCAACATGTACTGAAATCCTAATGATTGCCAATGATGAGTGACAAATCAAGCAACTACAATGTACATACAATACATGTAATTTACATGTACTGTAATTGAAATGAATAAATTAGGGTATGATGTGCCATGGACACCTGTGAACAGTATACAGTACAGGCCCTATATACTGTGCATGTTGATATTGACACAGATATTATTAATCACACAAGCGAGAGTGGAATACTGAATGAGGCGGGTGTGATAACAAATTTATCTTTACAAGCAAAATTGAAACACAGAGTTAGAGCAGCCCACTATGCAGGGTGTGATATGGGCCATGCAACATACATATGTACATGTACAATGTACATTATAGGTTTATATCAGACCTGATGTTGCTATGGGTCGACCAATAAGAATCAAGCATTTGCTTGAAGATAATACATTTATAATTACATGTAGTTGTTACCTATTAAATAAATATTATTTACTTTTATTTTAATAATAATAATATATTAATAATGTGTTCTCATAGATTGCACATTCCTTACAGCAGCTGTAATTATTATTCTGGTTTATTAACAAATATTATTCAAATCTCATAGCCCAAGGCAAGAATTACATCTTAACTCACAAAGAAGTAAAAACATACCCAAATTCATTAAACAAAGAAGAAAAGAGACTTAAAACATGTAAAACTAAAACTAAGAGTTATTATTGAGCATTTTAGTTATTGTTTGGTTAAGAAAAATAGGACGATAAGTTGGTAGGAGTTACTACAATGTAAATTTACATTGTAGTCCATTTTATGTACATACTGTAAATCAAAATTTATTTCCCAAACTTTAGGGAGAGCTGTTTATGTTTACCGTAAATACAAATGTATAAATAACTTGCAAAGACGTATGATTGTTAAGATCAATAGAGAGAACCAAGATCAATAGAGAGAATAAATGCATGTAAAATGACACTAAAAAAGCGTAAATGAATTGAAAAATATCACCATAAAAAATATGAACAATTTTCAAACAATGCATCTGAAATACAAATCCCCCCAAGCCACACATCCATTTTGTCTGTTTGTGGAAGAGGCTTTCAAGATGCATTAAGGGCTGAATCATGTGTCATCCACAACTGCATATCAATCCATTGCTCTTTGCTATCTATACATATGTGATGTTTTACATAAAGAGTAGTAGACGCCAATGTGGTTCTGAATAATTTATCTAGGCCATGTACAATGTACAGTTTGTATGCCAGTCTTTTCTGAACTGGTTTGTGTTACATTGTACAATATTGTACGATGGTTGGAGTGAGGGTGGCTCGACATTATCATTTAATTAAGCAGGAAAAGCTTGAATGGTGTACAATGTACTGGGGGCTTGGGCAGACTATCCAGTCAGGTCACCTCAGTTCTCAGATGGATACAAAACCTGCAAGCCATTGTGGGCATCAACTTGTACCTTGTACACGCACACAGGCATGGCAGGTACTGTTTATGTACAACTACAAGTACACGTGCATGAGAAAAATTGGTTCCAAATGAATGTGTACATCTGAATATGAATTTCTTTGCCCGGAAAATTATTAATATCCAAACAACAACACACAGGACAATTGAAGGAAATGGTGACGTCAAACAGGATTCATCATGGTCCAATGTACGGTATATTCAGGCTTCAATTTAACAACAAAAAACCTCAGCCATGTCAGCGATTAGCTTTCGCATTGGTTTGCCATGGCACTCTTTTCTCCAACACTACGTTTTCTTAATAAAACGCTCTGTAACTCAGTAAAATTGCCAACTTGCTGCAACAAATTTTCAGAGCATTCTCTGCAGTATGAACAATCATTTAAAGCTCTCTGGTCAAAGCACTGAGTAAAGGAAAGAAGTTCTTCTCAGAGCCAATGCTCTCAAAAGAACTGATCACATGGCGCGGTGCAGCTGTCAAAAAAACTGATGTATATTAGGCCCTTTTTACTAACACGCGCATGCACTACACACGGACAAGTCCCATGGAATGAATTTCGTGCCCGATAAGGCAATGGAGGCAATTGTCTCCTTGCTCCATGGTCATTGCCTTCTTGCCCTTTGAAATGAAGAGTAGAATTTTTGAATTCCCTCATAGGCAATTAGAGGAGCCTTTTTCTGAGAAAAAACACCTCCCTTATACCCCGAGTACAAGAACAATCAGGCCAGGTTCTAGTCTCGGTTCCAAGACACTTGTTTAATCAAGAATAGCGGTTAGGTTTTCCTTACTACTAGTGTTTGTGACTACACAACCGGAGCGTCTTGTAACCAAGACTAGCCAGGTACACGATGTCCATCATGTGACTCACTAACTTAAATCCATTTCAAAAACCGTCTGAAAATTGTTCCATCTCTTTCCGGCAAACAATGAGAAAAACTCCTTGGGGATGGATCCTCTGCATCATCCATCCATTACTTAGATGAGTATCATTCAGTTCAAAATGTGACTCTTGGATCATGTAGGGGATTTTCAAAAACAAGAGAGAAAACAAAAAAAGAGACTTGGTTGAGAGAGAATAGAGACGCGGTGTATTTTTGAATATGAGTGAGTCATCGTGACTAGATTCCTGAAAGAAAGTAACAATGTAGTGGTTGTGTTATTTGCTATTTGCACTGTACATGTACATGTATTGTTCTACATGTTGCAGTACAATGTAAGTACAGCATTGGTAATTGTCAAAGACCAGTATCATCCACACTTGATGTGACCCAATTATTACATAGGCCTGCATGAAATAACAAACCTGTGAAAGCTTTAAGCTAAATCAGTGTTTGAAGTCACAAGAAAAAGGTGGATAATATTTTAAAATGTTTTCAGTGTTTTCAAACATTGAGTTTGGACTTGCAAGATCAACACCAATTGTTTTACTCATTTCTCAAGAAAATTGCATTTCAAGCAAAAATATTTCAAAGGGAGTTTCCCACCAAGACCATCTTTACATCATACAATGTACATGTATGCTGTGTGCAAATATGTGAACACTTAAATTATTACTCTAGTGTGAAGAGTGAACCTTAATACAATTTAAGAAAAATTTCCCCAGTTCGCTCTGTGAACGATACACGCCCACTTTCTTCCATGATGCCAAATACATTGAGGTCTGACAGTATTTAGAGTGTCAAATGCAAGCCTCAAATTCGCTCAGAGTGATTGATTTATAACACTATGTACTTGCAAATCGCTAACTCTGTCACACTTGTCCTACACTGTTACCACACGGCTAGCATTATGCCCTGTGAATAATATTGATCGGGACTTTGATAAAAGCGAGTTTTTACGGTCAACCTCCCATTACATTCTTCTGCCCTGATTCTTTCAGCTCCAGCGGAAATTAAATTGACACAGCCCTGGCACACTTTTTTTATTTCTCCTTATTCGTTTAAATTTACATTCAAGCTACTGAACAAGGCATTTAGAAGAAAAAGGGTTGAGATGTGTGTGGAAAAAAATATGGATGAAGAAATGCAGCTCAAAGGATACACTGTCTACAGATGTGTACAAATCATGAACAAATTAACATTTTTGATTTATTTGTTAAAGCACGCAGACAGCAGATGAGATGACAACAAGACAATGTGAGGTGTCTGTGATGCATGCTATTAAACTTGTGCATTGTATCACTATTACGAGCTGATATGAAAATTCATAGCTCACTTTGTCTACTTTTTAAGACCAAGGTGAGAGCTCAATTTATGTTTAATGCTTCTTTTAAAACTTTAAATCTAGATAAAAATCAAATTCAGACTTTTTAAGGATCCGCACACACCCTCTGTCCAGCTGAATTTGGAGGCTACCAGTTTTTGACTGGCATTTGGCCAGCAGTCCATTAAGCAAGAAAGCCACCTACAAAAGCCTCTATGCTCATAAAACATTAAAAACACACTGACACAAACTGGAGGAATTCCTAACATCTGCCTGGGAGCTCTCAAAGTCAGATGTCATTACTACATGTACATGATATCTTACATGTACAATCATAGATGCTGTGATCATTTTATCTTGTCACATCACAAGCATGTCCGCTAGTCTCGCTTCCAAGACGCTCCAGTTGTGAGGTCACAAAAACATGATGTCACGAAAAAACATTGTCGCCGTTAGAGGGCGTTGTCATTCTTGTAACTAAATCTTGGATTTTGTGTATTTTCATATGTGCGTTTGTAGCCATGTGGCATCGGAGTTGAAGGCTTTCGAGTCACAGTTTATTTAGTTCACTTTTTAAATTCCAGGCATGTGCCATTGGCTTTTAGTATTGGTTTGTTCTTTCTGTATTTTGTTTCTTTTTGCTATGCCGAATAAATAATAATAATAATAATAACCCCAGGCATCGCTACAGGAATGATAGCGCCCAATGGTGGCGAGCAGTTTGCGGGGTGAAAGCGGTAAGGTTTTCGTGACTAGTGACAACACAACTGGAGTGTCTTGGAACCAAGACTAGTCCGCTGCAGGAAAGAATGCAAAGTGAGCATGGCATAATACAGTACAGGCCATAAATTAAGTGATGCTACAAAGTGATCTACGACGTGTTGAGAAGATGAACCTCTTGGCTTAATGGAATAATATTGTCCCAAGGCAGTGGCAAGCATACAGTAGAAGTAAACAATAAGAAGAAAATTGATGACGTAAAAGATTACAGCCCTCAGTGAAACTTAAACAAACAAAGACGAGGAGTGGAATTTTGTTCATCAATGTGGTTGAGGAAAGGAACAGAAAACAATAATTTGATTGTACAAAAGATTCAAAATCATGAACAATACACGCATCATGTACGCCTACGTGTGTAGAGCTTTCCTCTAAGTTCTGGTGGGGACGTTTAACCAGTTAAGAATTTAACCGTCCAACAAATATTTTAAAAATGGATTTCAAATATCTTTAACAGTTTAACGAGGCCCATCAGTGAAAAAAATTAAAATAAAAATAAATAAATAAAAATGCAACCTTATCTTTCTTGAAAATGTTACCACCAGACACTATTAAAGTAAGGGAGAATGATTGACATCGCTTTTGTTTGTGAAGCTGTCTTATCTTAATCCCCTAGGCCTACTTTTTGTAATCATTTTCAATCACCTACATTTTGCTTTGTACCCACCACACTCGTGATTTGTGATTTTGTGACTGTGAAGACTGGGTTTCTGATCCATCCTGAAAAGTGTGTTGAGATCAGGTCCTATTACATGCAGGCTGATTGGAATCCTTATACATGTACATGTATATGTAAATGTTAAACGGTTTAACCGGAAGTCAGAAGTTCTGTTTTAACCATTTAGGAAAATAAACTTAAATGCACAAACCAGACTCTCAGTATTACTAAGATAACACTCCTGACCTCTACACCACAGTTTGCCCTGACTTTTTTCCTGGCCTGGCCATGGGAACCAATGAGCTCATTGCAGGCCTGGAATTTCATCTTTGAGAGGGCGGGGCCATTTCCATTTTTCAAAAGGCACTTCCATCAGATCTTAAAGTCTGTGGAAAAGTTATGAAAGGGCAACAAGGTCAAGACCAGGGGCAGCAGAGGCCATGGCCTACGTGATCAGTACTGGCCTACGTGATCAGTACTGTCGTGATCAGTACTGTCCGTGGCTTCTGTGGCCCAAGTGTAAATCCAGGCCTGCAATGTTTTACTAGTTCCTATATAGTATTTTCACATATATGTATCTTGTCATATAGAGATGCTTTTTGATGCTGAACGAGCGAGCTATGTATCTTTTCACAAAGCAGACATAAAAAGGTCTAAATTCAGATAAGAGTCTGACATTTCTCTGCATTCCTGTATACAATTAAGCCTACAATGTATGTGCACGCAACATTTCCTACTGCGTACTGTAGGCTACACGAAGCTCCCATGGTATGGCTCCCTGCTGATGTATTGTAATTTGATGCATATGATCAAGGCATCCGCTTCAAGGATTGCAACTGAAGCGTGTAGCTGAACCTAAAATAAAAGCAGCTTAGCCTATATTCATGACATTACCAACACCAGATTAAACACTCTAACAATAACATGTGAGCTGTTTATGTGTGCATCATTACGATCATTACATTTTGTCTTTGCCTTCTCCTTTTCCCACACAGATATCCACTTTTTTAGGCTGCCCTACATTGTATTAACTAATTATTTACCATTCTTCCCACCTTCCATTTTGTCCTTTGTGTTTCCAACTTTTTGTGGTCAAGCTATCCACTTCCCTTCATAACCCCCCCCCCCCCTTGTCTTCATAATCCCTGCTTACCCCCTGCCTTCTCTGTGCTTTCTGCTTTTCTCCCTCCACTCTCTCTATTCATGTGTTTCCACTTGACTGCTCTTGTAAACTCCTGTATCCATGCTTGTATATTTTGTGTTGTTTTGTCATTTAGCCTTCGAGAAAGACTCTGCTAGGGTCGAAACGTCAGGCCACTAACTTATTTTTTGCATCATTACGATCAGCGGGTAGAATTCCATAGAGTAGTTTTCCATTATGAAGTATTGCTTAAAGACAAAGTACAGTCTTGATCAAAAAAGAACATTGATCGGTTTCAGTCTGAAATTTTGCAGACTAATGGAATTTTATTTTTAAAAGTGTACTATAGGGAATGATTTCATCCAGCGACATTGCAAAGTAAACTGTTTAGACTGAACTTATTATGTGCAAACAAAATGCTAATATTGAGTAGCGAATGATGGTTTTTGAGTAGCAACTGGTACAATTTGTGTAGCATTTTCTACGCTATGTCTGAAATACTGTCAAAATAAAATGTGCAGACCCTTCACATTTCACCAGCTGTTTGTTTCAACTTCTGTAATCGAAATAAGGCTGATACGACAAGCGTACATGTAAAGTGGTGACGACTTTATCAAAACCGTAAGGGTGAAGGAATATGTGCATGTAGAGCAGTCATCACTTTGTACACTGTAGTGTAGGCCTACATTACACATGTCTGGTCAAACCACAAAATTGTGTTGTTCTCTATCCAGGCATATTTGCAAGGCTCCTTGGAAAAAAGTGGGAACATTTCATTGAGTACAAGGGCTGACATGGTGTAGGTTTTATAAGACATTTATTTTTTATTTTTCCGGTTCATCCAAAGTCGGAAATCGGACTTAGACTATCAAGCAAGTAGGAAAAATATCAATCCTGTCTATGCCAGATGCAACTATCAAATACATGAAACCATGATTACAAGATGTTCTTACAACATGTAATGGTGTACATGTACTAAACCATGGTCAAACCATGGTTTAACATAAGAGCAAGGAGGTGATGATAGGAGGTACATGTACAGTGTAGTAGACTTTTCTATCCTGGGTGTAGAGTGAGGCCCATTATTAATTGACTACCTGTGACACTTCCTTCCTACATGTATATGTTTATCCATGCATACCCCATACTAAATAGACACCCAACATGCCTGCCTTGTGGTTTGCTAGACTATTATTGACAGTGCAAGTCAACCACAAAATTATAACCAACTTGTATGACCCTAGCAGGATCAACAGTGTAAGTACATAATAGGTCAATCAATTACCACCTCACAGCACAGTAGCTGAACTAAAGAACAAGGCACCTGCACAGATGACAAAACCCAGCAGGCAGTGAATTGTCTACAGTGTGGGCATGCAGTGAATGTAGTTTCCTTTTAGCATACATGTACCATTTTCTTCCTCCATGCATGTACCAGGTAATTTACAATCTTGTGACCTGTGAGTGACATGAATGTAAAGGGCCACACAGCCCAGATGTCATGCAGGCACAATTTGTGCACAGTTCAATGGAAGAAAGCATCTAGGCCTATTCTTACACTTTACTGACATTGCATATGATTTTCTGTTTCAATCAACCTTAGATATTGTTATCAAAAAGAGGCACAACTTGAAACTAATTCAGTTGTTATTTTTACACTTCTCTATTTTATGTGAAGTTAAAAAATAACTGTGTACAAGAAGTTAGGATTAAAAAATAAAACAATCATGACTAGTGTGAGTATCTTACCTGCCAGAAAAAGCAGTGGAATGTGCAAAATCTGCAAGGTCACTCCTTTTATACACAAGGTGGCATGGTCTACGTAGATGTATAACATGCACAATACATTAAGTAATAAGCAAACAGGCCAGTACTACATTCATCATGAAAGGTGCAACAGTAACAGGGTTTCTCAAATGCCATCTTACAAAGAGCACTACACAGGATTGTTTACAAAGACTACTTGAAGTAGGGGCACCCAGGCCAAGACCAGGGTAAAACATGTTGGACACAAACTCTTGCTGAGGGATACATTCACTGTGAATTTCTGACTCGTGCATTTGCACTGACTTGAAAACAACAACACCCAGTATGCAGAGGAACAGCCTACATTAATTTACATTGTATGACATGTCAAAATGATTCAAATAGTAAGTCCCCTGCATGCGTGGCACTAGACAGAGAGGATCAATGTCCTACTGGAATGTGGTACCCAATTCGAATATGAACCCCTTCTTGTTTTGCATTAGAATTAGCCATTTGAGAGTTAAATTTGATTATTGTCTGGTACAGTGACTTGCCTGGTTATTATTGAATGCTCAATTGGAATTCCTCAGACTAAAGCTACTGATTGCTGTATCACATGGCTTAGCAAAGACTGGTATCCTTTGTACTGTACCACACATGTCATGAGAAATTGTGTATTTACTATTGCAGTCTCTGAAATATAACAATGCAAGAGTTTGCCCCTTTGCCATGTGCCACAGTGATGTCACTGGATTTAGTTTGAGGAATTCCAACTGAGCATTCACTTGCCACTGAACCAGGCACTGTTATACCAAACATCATTCAAATCTTACCCACAAATGCCCTACATTTGGTCATCCTATTTTGCAATTGTTATTTAGCGTATCATATGTAGTACCCACTTTCCTTACCACTTTCATTGTAAATAAATAACAACTTGGTAAAAAATAAGTTTCTTTTCAAGAATTGTATGCACAGAGATCCTCGTTTGCTACGGTGATTTGTATTGCAGAATCTTTATTTGCCCCATTTGCTTCCCTTTAATATGACAATAATGTAGTTTCGGTTTCACTTGACTACGGACACTGGAGCACCCAACAACTTCCTTCTATAGACCATGTAACCCTTGTTTACCAAAAGAGTGACCTGGTACATTCCAGGTCATTTCCTGGCAGGCGAGATACTGCAATGGCAAGATGGGAATTGTTACACTTTGTGTCATGTTTCCACAAACAAATAACAGCTAAAAACAAGTTTTGAGATGTGCTTCCTTTCTTCGTAACAAAAGTTATAAAAATTCAGACAGTGCAATCTTAATAAAATAAAATATGTTTTTGTATTTTTTCATTAGGCTGTGTACAAATTGGGCCTGCAGGAAGTCCAGGCTTGGTGGCTCTTGTACAAAGGTACAGACAGTGTTCACTTTATTTCAAATATAAGTGTATACAGATTGTCTAAAACTACATGTATACTGCCCCCCCCCCCCCCCACAACGAACAGTACCAATTGTTGGCATGACAGGATTGTACACCAATGGCAAGGCTTTGACCTTTGTGAGGTCACTGACCTTGACCTACATAATGTGCACTGTGTAGGTGTGATTTTCTTATGTCTGGCTCTTGCTCTATGGTGAAGTTGGATGGGTGCCTTGGTGCCTGTTGGGTACATATGTAAAAGGCACCCATTTTGAATTTGGAAATGTTAAGTCACCCTGTAGGACCTACATGTACTACATTGTACATGTTACAATTACAGAGGTGAAAGTCAATTCTGACCTAAAGAGTCTGAAACTTGGATCCAGACGTTGTTTTAAAATGATGACATTTCCACCTTTTGTTAACCGCTGGAGTCAATCGATTTCAATGAGCTTTTGGATGGGAACAGTATCCTCAGTGCTATAGAGGTAGACGAAAAAGCAATTAACTTTTTTTATCTGGAAAACAAAAAAACATTTTGTTTTCAACACAGAGAAAAAGTCTGAATTCAGATGATGTCTGAAATTCCACAACCATGCAATTAGAAGTACATGTGTGTAGCTACATGTTTGATAAGTAACTAGACGGCATGATGATTAAAATGTCAACGACAACTCCTTGAAGATCCTTAAAGACGAGTAGAGGTTAGTAACAAATAAATGCGCCTCCCCCCCCCAATAACAAATAAATATAAAAAAACATGAACAGTTTTGTTGCTGTAGAACAAAAGTGCCACTTGTTTTATTCAGGCTAAAGGACATTTGGGTTGGGCAGTCCTTTAATTATTGGTCAATGGTCCAGCTAAGTCCCAACAACTAGACAAGATAATGGTCTTGAAATGTCTGGAGGGTCACCTTGGCAGGCCTTTGTATTACTCAATGATGGAGGTTTCCTACTGTGTTGAGGAGCTTGACATATTTCCAAAGAGAAACATAATTTCCTTTGGTAACTGTAGCCAAGTTGCCTTACAAAATCATCACCATGGTCATTATATTTACGTCATTTATAAAACCCATGGTTACCATTCCAACATGGATGAGAGTCAGTGTTAACAAAAACAAAACTGAAATTTGGATTCATAATTATAAGATTCTGAAATGACAGCATTTCTGCCTTTTGGAAACTTCCACTGTACATTGTAAACTTCAACTTCTGGGAACAGTATCCCCAGCTCTAGAGAAGTAGATCAAAGGGCAGGATTTCTTTATATAGGAAGTAAACAATATCATTCTCTTTTCAAAAAGGCTGAATTCAGAATGTGTGTCCAAGATGTCTTATGTACAATAGGCCAACATTGTACAATACAGAAGTAGCATGCCTATGTGTGAAAGTCATATTGAGTTTTTATACGGTGATGTGCTTTATATGTTAAACACTATAAAATCTTGTGTCGTTAACTCTAGGGTACTGCGCCTTATACGCCGAGCCCCTTGTACATGTACACATAAAACAACTCCAAAGTAAGATTTGGTACATGTATACAACATTTTCCATACCTATGGGATACATGCTCTACTGACAGCTACAGTTGTGTTAAAAGAAAATTATATTCAATTTCAACTTGCAGTATATTCTTTACTACAATGCACAATTACATGCGTACCATCATTTTATAGCAGTTCAGAAAAGTTCAGGGGGATGTAAGTTCACGGCCAACACACATGTGTCTGCACAACATTCTTTGATTCCCACAGGGCACTGAGTGATGGGGGAGTAAAAATAACTGCTGGGAAGTGGAGTGTGAGACTCCCCATCTACCAGAACACTAACTGAACAATGTGAGCCAATCTCTAGAGACAGGCGCTAGGAGTATCAGCAATCCCAGTTATTTGGTTCCATATGTTGACAGCAAGTGGATACTGCGCAACTTAACACCCTCCAGCGAGGGAGCTGTTTGGTTACAACGCTCCTGTGGTACGTTGTCAGCTAATGCTGACAAGGGTTAAGAGGGATTATTACAAATGCATTTTGTTCAATGATTTTGTTTCATCTCAATGTGTTAATTTAAGCTTATTTTTTTGCTTCATTAATTTTAAAGTTCAACAATTTTGTTTCATCTACTAAAGTTCTATTGACGATTGACTGCAAGGTTTTTGTGCATGTACAGTAGTACTGTAGGTGATATCAGTCACTGCCAGGGTTTAAAATTACCATCTGATTATGGGAACAGTAAATCTTCGAATAAACAAGTCCTGCTGTGCAGTACAGTATTTTTTCCACACATTTCACCAAAGTAGTACAGTCAGTACATGTGCAAGTAAACATAAAGTTTGGACATGTACTGCTGTAGCCCATGTAGTGTTTTTGACACGTTGTCTGAGATCCAGATACTGAGCTTCTATTTTTAGCAATAAGCACTATTGAAGGGGCCATTAATTCAATCACATACAACCGCTTTAATCTCCATCATATCACTATTTTAACACTCAATATCAAATTTGATCACTTCCCATTTTATTGAATCCGCAATCATCCAGTGTAATTGTAGCTCAACATGCATGCCAACAAATAATACACACCCCATAAAAGTACACAATTGGATAATGGGATAGGTAAATGGATATGATAAGGTCCAAGTGAGTTTTAAAACAGCTGTTCCATTGGTCCTCAATTGTAAAAACAGGTTATTGTAATAATAACAAATCACAGATTTAAGAGCTGATGAGAAAACCACTGGGCCATTCATTCCACCATCTGGTCTCTCTTAGGACTAGTTATACAGTGAAAAGAGAAGGAAATACCAGCATTTTGTGGCCAAAGGCCATCATAAGTTGTTTAGTGACAGTGGAATGATTTCGTACAGCGATTTTGCATAGCAAAATGCAAAATATTTAGACTAAACACGTCTTGTGCACACATAATGCTAATAATATTGAGTTAGCAACTGATGATTTTTGAGTTGCGACGGACATTTTTGTGTAGCATTTTGCAATGATATGGAAGATCAATCACTCTGTATGTATTGTAAAATACATTGTGAATGTAGGTCTACATGTACATGTTAAAATTGTATAGCGCTACATGTACATGTACATGTAGGCTATAGAAGGAAAATATTTGACTGATGTACAAATATATGTACTGTACACTGTACACTCTACACTGTAAGTAATTTTATAGCATTCTTATTACTTTAGGCTATGTACATGGTATTATATTATTAATTATTTTACAGATTTTCTGAATGAAACCAAATTGGAAAAACGGTTTGAAATGTGTTGTACATGTATCACTTCGTGGTTGGGGCACACAACAAACTGATGAATTTTCCCAGACAAGCTATCATGGCTATGCCAAATGACATGGATCATCGTTGTGTTACTGTTAGTGCAAAAACATTTAATCTCCTAAAATTTAGCACATGTAAGCATGTAAGCTATGCACAAGTTTGTCAAAACAATATATCTCTCAAAAAGTAGCCCAGATGTTAGCATTAACAAGTACGCGCCAAGAACGCTTTTACACGCTACTCTTGCGAGATGCGTCTTTGTCGCAAAATTGAGATCTACATGTATGCACTGACACAACGAAGTGCATCAAATGTGGTGCATAAAGACTGAAGTGACAATACATTGACACATTTCCTCAATGTCAAACCGGGGTTAGTCCTTCTTTCTCATGCAATCCAGTTTGTAGCTTTCTTTGTGAAACGGAGGTTTTTCTGCAAATTGACTGGTACACAGGTTATATAGGCCTACCCTTTTTTTAAATACGAAGGATGTAAATTTAAAGTGTTATTTACTGGCAAAAATAGATGAACTGCATGACATTTACTTCAATTAAATTTCTCTAATGTTTCTTTACATCTCAATTTGTAATGAGATAAAAAGCACTTTTTAGAAGAAGCCATAGAAATTGTTGACATTGTTGATAGAAAAAAAAATGGTATGTGAATATACATGTAAGTCTGCCTCATATAATATTTTTCTGATATCCCTTTATGAAAATGAAAATTTTTCCATCTGTTTTTGACGCCTCATATTATTATTTTATTTTCAATTTTAATTTTCCTGGTAGGCAGTATACCATGCGAGTCTCTTGAACTTGGCATAGTTTGAGCTTTCCTTTGGTATGGTTGGATGAAACTGAAATTTTGTTAGCCATTTCCAAATGGCCTATCCGGCTGTTGTGGGATAGAAACATTTACAGCTACATGTATTGTTTTCGTCAGGATTTTTATTTGTTTTTATTATTATTATTATTCATTATTATTATTCTTTCCTTCCGTCAAAAAGCCATAGGCTTTGTACACGTATTTTGTGGCCTCTAAAAATCATACTTGGCTTAGTATAAAAGAGTCAAATCTTATATCATATTAAAGCTTAGGTCATGAACTTATAGTTAAATGTAATTAGCTTTACTAAATTAATTAATTTACTTAGTTATAATGACATGAATATTTAATTAGCCAATCTTGAGACCACTCTATCTCGAAAAGTATACACCCGATCCTCAAACTTTTTTCGTTTATGTGATCGTCTCGTATTGTAGATGTGAAATTTGTTCTAACATTTTTCGTCACGTCATCATGATGTCATTTGTAGGCGTATTTTCTTTTTGTGTACAAAAAATCATTTTAGAAACGTTTCGGTGGTTCAAAACACAAATTGTGGCTACAACGTTGTACATGTGTACTTATTTGATTGGGTTCAGCCACCTACAATTACTCAGTTAGCCTGGAATGTGGTCTGCGCATTGTGAAAGCCTGTCAAGAATGGGACTTATCTCAGTTCACCCAGAAGTAATGCTTGGATGTTATTGATAAACAATCTTAATTAATTATTCACGTGAAAGCGGTACATGTACATGTACGTATGAACATTTAATTAGCCAAACTCATTTCTGTCATATCTCAAGAAGTATACATCCGATTCTCAAACTTTTTTCAGTTATAGACTCCTTGGGCATGGGAAATTAGCCTTGGGTAACCGTGACCCCATGTTGACCTTTACTTCCAGGTCAAACGGAAGTGAGGCCATATCTCAAGAACTACACAACCGATTTTAAAACTGTTTTCAAATTTTTGACTCCCATAAAAAAAAATGGCCGACCGTGTTAGTTCGCAAAGTAAAAGGAAAACCACGCAATTTCGAGCCATATTTGTGTGGATCATTGTATTCTACTTTTAAAACATCTTTCTAACCATACATGTATGCATTTCATAACAAACGATTACAAACGCTTTTTATTAGACCAACTCGCCCGATCCAAGGCAACGTGTCCCTTTAAAGTCAGGCTCACTTTAGAGGTTTGGAGCGTTTCATCAAAGTACCCCAAAAACGGAACAGCTTTGTGTTTGTTCACAAACACCTAGTTATTATTATTATTCATTGTTATTATTCTTTCCTTCCGTCAAATAGCCATAGGCTTTGTACACGTATTTTGTGGCCGCTAAAAATCATACTTGGCTAGGTATAAAAGAGTCAGATCCTATATCATTAAAGCTTAGGTCATTTAGTTATAGTTAAATTTAATTAGCTTAGCTTAATTAATTACATTACTTAGTTATAATGACATGAATATTTAATTAGCCAATCTTTAGACCACTATATCTCGAAAAGTATACCCCGATCGATCGTCAAACTTTTTTCAGTAAATAGACTCCTTGGGCATTGGAGATTAGCCTTGGATAACCGTGACCCCATGTTGACCTTTACTTCGGGTCAACCAGTAGTGGGACCATATCTCAAGAACTACACAACCGATTTTCAAACTTTTTTTCAGTTATAGTTTCCTTGGGCATTGGAGATTAGCCCTGGGTAACTGGACCCCATGTTGACCTTTACCTATGGGTCAACCGGAAGTGGGACCATATCTCAAGAATTACACAGCCGATTTAAAAACTTTTTTCAGTTATAGACTCCTTGGGCATGGGAGATTAGCCTTGGGTAACCGTGACCCCATGTTGACCTTTACTTCCAGGTCAACCGGAAGTGGGACCATATCTCAAGAACTACACACCCGATTTTCTAACTTTTTCAGTTACATGTCTAAACCCTTTGAGCACTAAATGTTAGACAAAGGTTACCATGACCCCATGTTGACCTTTATTTCTGGTTATTCTTTGTTACCACTCAAATCCCATAGCATTTGCACACGTTTTTTTCTTTAAGCCTAAGTTGGTAGCTTTCAACAATTGCAAAATTTTATTAACTAAGATGACCCCAATTTGACCTTTACTTCCGGTCCAAACAGGAAGTTCAAATATTAAAAACAACATATCTCCCAAACCACATGTCAAAAAAATCAAAATGTTTGTGTTGTATTGTAGAGTGCAACACTTGCAACATTTTATTCAAAACAATGACCTTACTTTGACCTTTATTTCAGGTCTAAACAAGAAGCTCAAAACTTGAGATAATCATATCTCCTAAACCACAAGTCATAAGGACGTAATGTTTATGATTTCTTGTTTATTGTACTTTTTTTTATGAATCAGAAAACTGGAACAGCTTTGTGTTTGTTCACAAACACCTAATGTCTAGTTTTACATAATCTTTGTCAACATCTGCGTACATTTGTAGTAGAATCATGGAGGTGGTAGAGTCTGGTATCTTCAGTCACACTTCAAAAAGTCAAGTTTAAGACTTTTTAAAACCCTTTTAATGCCACCTTGAACAACATTTACGACCAAACGTATGAATAAAGCAAAGTTCTACCCACTAACCACTCAACATGCATGATCCATTTTTGGGGGATCTAAAATAAATTAATGTTTGAAAACTTTTTAATGCTTCTTAAGGCCTTAAATTTGGATAGTTCAATTTAAGACTTTTTTATTATTAGATTAAGGATCCACAGAAACCCTGAAGAGTAGACTTTGTGTACTCAGCAGTTTTATAAGGTAGTCTTTGGTGAATCAAGGAGACCTTCCTCCATGGTGTGATGCACACTTTCAACCAGTGAGGTCAAAGAACTAGAACCACCTGCAAGCACAGCACCCATGTCAGCCAAGTGTTACTAAGTAAGTGCAATCACAGCTGGTTCCAAAAATGCATACTGTTGTTCATGGAGGTGTAGCTACATGTATGGTAGCTAGCTACTGAGTATTAAAGTGCAATCACAGCTGGTTCAAAAAATGTATACATTGTTGTTCATGGAGGTGTACATGTACATTGTAGCTATGGTAGCTACATGTAGCTATACCTCCATGCACTGTCGGACTATAAAATCCATCCAGTAAAGATACTGGACCCATTTCGTCTGATGTCAGTAGTTCTAATTATTATTGGCAGCGCCATTGGTTGGGATGCGGGTCTCTGTGTGTGTACAGTAATATGTAGTGTGCATTTTATTAGTTGATGACTGCACATTCAAAAATGGCAGACCAGAGCAGACAGTAGCTGCATGCAATGTCAGTGCAAGGGGTTAATCCATAGAGCAAGGATAGGCCACTCCATGTACACAAGCTAAACCTCCTCAGTAAACCTACTCAGTATAAATCCTCTTAATTCTAATGCACAATACTCAGTAGCACTCCATCACACTTTGTCGTCAATTTTTCTCAAAATACAATGTACCAGTAGGCGCGTTTTGAGGGGTTTGAATTTTTTTCGTCTCCGATCACGCTCAGAATCAACCAGTTTGTTCACAACACCCTTGTTTCTTAGTAAAGAACAAACATTCCACCACTTACGCAATCACAGCATCGGCGGGATAGACCGCAGTAGTTCTACCAGTACAAGCGAATAAACATAAAGCGTGATGTACCCGGTACGCGCGCATCATTAATAACATTTGACCATTTCCCAACTGAGCATCCCTTTTTAGCATCAATGTGGAATGCTCACCTTCATGATGTACATATTGTAGGACCTACATAATGTTCACGAGTCAAATACATGCACAAAAGTACATATTTTAATCATCCACATGCAGTGCACTCCTTTAACTCCTAATTATGTACACAAACACAATCCCATCAGGCATTCAGGGTACTTGTATAGCAGATAATTGACACAGTCAATAGTGTTAACCTTGATTCAACGAATTGCATTGATATTGTTTTTGAATCGAGATTAAAGAATACAGTTTGTTTTTATACCCTTACACCGGTGTGAACAACAAATCTGTTACGACAGGAAAAGATGCCAAATCCAACCACCATGTTTTCAATTATGACCTAAAGCAGTATCGTAAACTTGCAATTTTTCCAAACTGTGGTTAATAACGTAAAAGGTGAAAATGTAGCAGTTGGATTCAGCAAATTATAACTTATATAAAGGAATTCTTTTTAAACTCACCTTTGGTACATTTCTAAATTTTGATGGAGTTGTCATCTTAAAATCAACGGCTGTGCTACCTTAGCATTTATAATGTATACAAACAAGTTAAAATCCAGGTCCTTTACACACAAACTAAATTAAGTTATGTTCCTGAGAGAAGAAAGAGTGTCTCCGGTGGAAAAAACGGAGCCCGATGGCAAGATGTAGTTGCTGAGATGAGCAAGAACCTGGAGCAAGAACCTGAAGCAAGGAGCAGTAGTCAGTACTGATGACCTATGAAAGAGCACTGCGTAGACTACTGACTATACCATTGCATTGCATGAAATCCAACTAGTGTGTCCTTCCTACCACCACGTTGCTTGAATATGTCAAACAGATCTCACAGTCACAGTTCACAAACAGCAGAGGAACACACACTACACACTACAGATGAGAGGTGGTGCTTCTCCAGATATTAATTTTGGAGGATGCCTGCCCCACCAGCCAGATGATCTGAACACTTCAGTAACCTTTGACCTTTACACTTGCAACCCCCCTTGTTGTGCTTTTTTCCTCAAGACAGAAGGTGTAAACAACATGTGAAAAAACTGGCAGAATGTCCACAGCAAGGCATTGGATTAGGGCCGTTCACTGCAGAGAGCTGTGTGCAAGGCCTAGTGAAATGAGCAGCTTACATGCACCCCCATAGCCTGTGTGTACAGCCAGCACAGCTAGTATTTGGCGCCCTGGAATACAGTTGAACCACCCACTTTACATGATAATGGTATGATAATACAGGCACACTGATGTCATTGGTGGCCCCTGAACATGGATGAGCAAGCAGCTCCACATATAGAGCCATGCTACTTAGTACTAGCAAATATGTGCACCCTTCCAATTAACAAGGTGGGAAGGATTGTTCCACTTCACACATAGGGGTAATAAAATAGGATTATAACTAATCATCAGTAATGTGATCAGCTTTTCCTTCCTCCATGGTTTATGCATCTAGACATTTATGATAACAGTTACATGTACATAATCAGCCATTTTTATTTGAATCAATGCGTACACTATATGTTTTTGTTTCTTTTTAATATCACCTAGTATGTTTAAATCTATTTTTTTCAATTTGAACTGTGGCTATGAAGACATTTTCTTGTGAATAAACCATTTCAAATCCAATTGAAAGAAATAAACAACAAATAATAAAACAGTTGCACAAAATATTTATTGCTAAAGAATCATTTTAGACCCTCCTGTGAAAACATGAGAGTTTCTTCAAATTGACTTCTTTACCTTTCACTTAAAAAAGGAAACAAAAAAGGGAACAATACAAACTGAAGAAAGCCAGCTATTTTGTTTACTGTTCATAGAAAACATATATGTATGTATATTTTGTTTTTGTAACAAAAATAAATTTAATCCAATAGCACACGTAAAAAATAAAATACTAAACATGTTAACAAAAATTGTATCCCTTGACATGCTTGAAGCCGAGCTTCAGGAACATATATGAAATCACTGACACCTACGGTAGCTATAACCCAGAGTGTAATGAAGCACAAGGGCTGGACAATGGAGAGCAGAATGGATTACTCCGCAAATCCAAAATATTCTTATTAAGGTGTGTGAAATTACCAGCCAATATTTTCCGCTCGGATAAACGAAGCATGTATCCGGACAACCTTTAATGGGGTGCGCTAAGAAGTTGTTTGTCTGTAATGTGAGCCACACATTCAAATGTTAGTTACAGCAACATTTGCCTAATAAAGTAGACGAATTAAATGGACCTTCAATAGTGAAATTGAACACGTGAGTATAAAAAAATTAATAAAAAATTAAATAAACATTCTTGAAAGTAAGTTTATTGAGAAAGAATTGTGTGGGAATGTTACAAATTTAGTTAAGCTTTCAACTAAAATCTTTACAAAGAAGAACATAAACCCATAGGCTTAGTCTGGCATGTTAAGGAACTAATTTGCAATTTCATATTATTTGTCAAAATCAAACCTAAATTAAAAGCAGGCAGCAAACATTGGTAATTTGTCAAAGACCCATCCGCATGTTGTGTGACCCAACATGAAATATCAAACCTGTAAAAGTTTAAGCTCAATGGGTCATCAAAATCAGAAGAACATGGTGCAAAAAACAAAATCACTGTCTGAGTGTTTTCAGTGTTTCAAACTTTGGATTTTGAACTTTCAAGATAAAAAATTTCTTTGAAATTTGTTTGAAAAACTAAAAATATTTTCCTCCCAAAACAAGGTTTTTTGTGTGTGTGTTTTCAAACTTACATACAGTTGTATGTATGTAGGCCTACATCATAAAAAAATATACTGAAAGCAAGCACTTAAAATTAACTGAAAAAACCCCCAAAACACATTGTTTATTCTTGGTTCAAAACCTTCGCAGTTTGCTTTTAGCCAAAATGGATATTTTTTCACAGCAGAGGGTGCTGCCTAAAGTTGAATGTGTTTGGTCAATATGCGCGATCACGTTGCGCGATGGGTCCATTCTGTAGATTACACTTTACTTACTAAGACTTTACTTACCTTTAAAAAATAATCCACCAGAGTTGTGAATTTAAAAAAGGTGTTCAACTGGTAGGTGATCGACTGATAGCGTCATGATCTATCGATGGCGCAACACAATTAATCGATCAAGCAGATCGATCGATTGCGACCAACGCATACTACGATTTGTTTTTTAATTTGAGCAGAGCGTGATTGCAGTCATTGGTAACAATGTTTTTTCTTGAGTTAGTGCCCTCTATCGGCGATGGTTAATGGGTGATAGCATAATATGTCTGGCAGTGGATCAGGGGATTATAAACAACAGGAATGTCTTCAACCAAGACTAAAACACTTCTGCCAAAAATAAACCAAATATCAATAAATACTGAACATTTTTGACATCTCCAATTTGAAAAAGTCAACAGAAAAGTAGTCCATTGAAGAGTTCTGAGTTTCTTTTCCCATTGATGGCTCTTTCTGGGCAAAGTGTTAATGTGCATTTCAGACATTCTTTGTGGGGTGCGAAACACAAACATAACTTTGACAAAAGATAATATTTTCTCTGGGATGAATGAAAACACCTTGAGACTGTGGAAAAACAAACCTTAAAAGGTGGTATTCTGGTGCTGGCAGTATGAATGGACCTTGCTGGGTTTCAATGCAGTAAACAAAAACTTTCATCGGCTACACATGTAGACCCCAAAACAACCAGTCAAATTAATGTTTTTTCTGTTTTTTAACAGAAAGTACATGATTGTAAACTATGAGGAAAAATGTTTTAGATGTATATTTAGTTTGGGAGCTCAATGATTAAAACATTTAGTTTAACTACTACTAATCCACTACTAATCCACTAAAATCTAGTATAAGAACGTTTTATTTCGGTAGCTCAACATTTATGATGAAACATCAACTTTTTGTTTTCCCAACTTAACCTAGGCCCCCAAATTCTCAGAGGACAGTAAAGCATTCAGTGACAACTAGACAATGCAAATTGCATTCACTCTTCCCCAAACCAATGATGTACATGTATAAAGCAGGAGTCCTCTGGATGAATAGGCTAATCCTGCTAGGCCAACGCCCCTTTCCCGACTTCAGGGCAAATATTCACAGCGAAGTAGTACTATTGGCAAAATAAATTAGCAAAGAGTCACTAGAAGTATTGAGGTGGGCCGCATTAAGTTTGAAGGGGCGGGGGACCACTGAAATTAAGAATTGCGAAGTGGCAGCACCCCCAACTTTTGGATCGGAATGCTGCAATATACTACAATGTATAGCACCCTCTATATTCCCGTATGTTTCATAATAGATCATAAACTCACCCGTACATGTACATGTACCTGAACTGAAAACTTTGCAAAAGTCAGAAATGTATAATCTGTGATTTTTGGGTTGAACAAAGAAAAATTTACTGGAGCAGGCTTTGAACCAACGACCTCCGGATTACGTGCCAGCGCCCTACCAACGAAGCTATCTAGCCCTATGTTGGCGGTCTCCCTATTTTGTCAATATGTATAATACCCGTGACAAATAACCAGCCATCAAGCCTGTCTGCACTCATCTTTGCCACATAGCTTTGCCAGGACAGCCAGCTTGCATGTTATAATATTGTTATTACATACTGTGATATCTCAGAGTTTGAAAAACCTAGCACCCCCTTGCAAAAACGTGTCCTTGCGGTCTTGATGTTAAGGCCCCTTTTGGCAAATCGGCTCATGTACATTTATGACCATGGAGCACAGTCAGAGATCGAAAGTGCTTGATTTTTCAGCTGGGCCTGGAGAAATGAACTTGTAAAGCCAGTCTTTGAGAACAAGGGTTGCTGTAGGTGCTGTAGCACCCCCAACTTTTGGATCGGATCGCTGCAATATACTATAGCACCCGAGTCTACATTAGTATACGTATGTTTGATGTTAGATGCTGGGCCCGGAGAAAAACCCCTTGTGGCACAGGAAAGAACCAATGCACAACTGCACTCACATATATGGCCCTAGCCGGGAATCTACATGTAGTGATGAGAGGCAAGTGCTTTAAGCACAAGCCACCCATGTACCGTTGTTCTCAGTGGTCTTTCCACTTTGAAATACCATGCCTGGATACTCAAGGTATAATAATAATAACTGGTGAAGATAATGAAGAAACGATTGAAGGAAAAATAATATACATGTGTAAAGGAACATCATTAAGAAATGAAAATCATACAGCAGATCAATTAAGGAACAACATTGGTCATCTCGTACATTTAGCCCTATTTGTAACTGAACGCTCCTTGTACAAATGTGTTTGTTGGCAGGACTTCTATCAATCTGTCAACCAACTGGATTCATTTTTGATCCTCGGTGTCAGTGGTTTGACATGCTTTATGTTCATTTGTCAAAACAACCACCGTATTGGGCATTAGGTTGGCTCATTGGTTTCTTTCCCTGCCTTTCACCTCTGTGGACCTCGGTTTGAAACCCACTTTAGACCCAAGATTTGCAAGTGAATTAGTTTTGACTCAACGGTCATGTTTCAAGTTGCGATTGTCCACTCCAGTGTGAATTAACCACCAACACTAACAAACAGGTGGCATTGAATCCCATTCCCAACTTGGGCATTTTGGTTGGTTGAGAATAGAAGAACTCAAACGGGTACAGTATAAAGAAATTACATTATCTCTGCTTTTTTTTCTTGCAATATTACTTTGCAATATCACTTTGCAATATCCATTTTAAATATTAGTTTGACACCAATGTTGTACCTTATTTTATATCACAAATCATATTTTGTCTTTCTTCTTTTTTTGATTGTTAATGGTGCAGGAAATTAACAGTAAGAAAAACACTGCGTGAAGTTTAAACTTGGGACAACTAAATCCTCCATTAAGAAAAGCCTTTGCTGGTGCATGTCGTGAATGTGATTTTTTTTATAGTGCAGCATTTTAAGTATTTTTATTTTAAAGAAAAAATAATACAAAACACAGAATTCATGGAAATCAATAATCGTAAATTAAGGAGCAAATATCAAGCTTTGAATTTCTGCAAGAAATAAAATAAAAAACACTTCCAGCTTCCATCAAGGCACATTATGTTACGCCAACAGGGTTGCTGTCACCCTGGCTTCTCAACCGGGTATTTAAACTCTGAATGGAACCCAGTTTATCCACCCCCCTAAAAAACAAGGTTATAAATAATACCCAATCACAGTAACCCTTAGGTGACAGCAACACCTTCATTGCCTGTTACAAGTTACCCAGCAATCCCAGCAATCCCAGCAATCCCAGCATTACGTCCTCAAATAATAAAAGTCACAGTTATTGAAACGTAAATCTGCAGGTGGCTACAATACTATCAGCTCTTCAAACAACAATGTTTACGTGAACACATAAAAGCAGGATTTGATTTCTTTTCATATTATTGACTGAAAAAGCTTTAAGCAGCAAGTGGCACATGTTAATTGACACACTGGCATCGTCAGTAGACGCACTTACCACTGACTCCTCCATTTCCCCGATATCACACAGTGCCTCCTTGGGAAAACCGGGCAGACAATAAGGAAAGTTTAATAGAGGATTCTGGGATAGGTGAGGTGCACAATGGGAAGGAAAATTTATCCAAGTCACACCCAAGTTTACATCGTAAGCAGAGACTGAGACAGCATCAAGCCAGGGTCCCGGACAGAAAAAAAACCCGAATACAAAAAAATCCACATAAATTTGTCTGATCGCAGGACTGATGTCCCACTCGTGAAATTTACATGTGACAGGGATTTTGTAGGCAGCCTTTTTTTTTATCACTGTATGACAAAGTGCAGTCTAGGATAATCTACATGCAGATATTATTATGTTGATTGTAGCAATGTGCAAATATTGCAGACCTGTCCCAGCGTATTCAAAGGGCCTGTAATCATCAGGGGCCCTAACCTAGGTACTATTTTTCACAATGGACGGACTCGAAGCAGGGGGGGGGGGTGTCTATCAGTGGGGTTTGGGCAAGTTTTGTATTGTTGTATAAGTACATGTAGATTATATTATCAATGTTTCGAATTATTGCAATACATACTTTGCATTTAGTGTCCATCATATAAGCAATACACAAGTAGGCCTACATGCCTGAAGGGAAATGCAGTTTTTCCATGAGGGTATCTCTATAAATTAGTAGGAAAATCTGCTTTTGTGCTGAAACATTTCAAGGAGCACCAAGGCAAGGCAAAGATCAGGGGCATCAGGGAAGTTGCATCCGTTACCTCCAGGAAGGATCACCTGTAAGCTTCATACAAATGTATGGTCGGCTATTCTGCTAAACTATGTACCGTAATTTCCTGCGGATAAGACGCGTCTTATCTGACTTTCAATGGTAAAAAAAGTCACTGCGTCTTATCTTCCGATGCGCCTTATCTGATTTTGATTGAGTTCATTGTGATGATTACATCGTAAAATCTTACATTTATACTGCAAAATAGTTCCTTTATTTTGTTCAGGGTATTATTCTACATAGAATAAAACCTACACCGTTCACATTTTTGACGAAACTTACCGAAGAACGAAGTCACTGGCCATGCTGCTGCCCCAAAATAATAATAACAATACCGTCGCGAATGAGCGACGATCAATGCATGCTGCACACAGTACACTGCTATATCACATGACTGGTACTAGTTTTTATTACTCAAGTCGTTTTAGTATGTTATCGTGAAATGCTTTCGTCAACAGAGGGCGTACGTTCTTCTTGTGAAAGCATTATTAAGAAAGCGCCCTCTAGCGTTCGTTGGTTCTTGCATGTATCGCAGCATTCAGCGAAGACTACATGTAGCAAAGACCAGCAGCCCATTCATTGGGAAACGTTGGGAATACGTGTGTCCTGTCTGCGCTCGCTCGTTGTGTGAAAAGAAAAACTGTTAAGCTATTGTTTTAGAAAAAATCTTTAAAACGAAAATGGAAAAAATAATAATGAAAAAATAGAAGTGAAGTTCTACTTGTCTTTGTGATAAAAAATGACGATCCCTTTGCGCTATGGTAAGTGTGTTTATAAATACCATCACAACGAGCCCTGTATGTGTTGATGTTCCAGCAGTATGGGACTTATAGCGAGCTTGTGTATATGGCATATTATTCAAAATACATGTATGCACCATTTGCAAGCCTGAAAATTGGACCCTGATATTTTCATAAGTGAAAGCTAATTTTTATTTTTATATAGTGTAATTAACTACGAGGTACCTGACATGTTATCATACACAATATTGACAACCGATGTCTTTCAACTAAATCGAGGTAAAAGGTTTGGAGTCTCGAACGTCAGCATTTTTGACGGACTTCCACTACCACTATAGATGTAGAGGTATTTAAATGATCAAATTTTCATATTTGCTGAGGTACATATTTTCTTTTGCATGCTCAGGTTGTGGGGGCTGATGCCAAATACTTTAACAGCAAGAGAAAATAAAAATCCGACAATTGATTGAAAAGAAATTTTTATTTTAATCGCAAATTCCCGAACGTCATTTTTTTCCGTCACAAATTTCAACAATAAAAAACATGTCAATTAACCAAAGTTTCAAACATTCAATAAATTCGAAACAAATATGATGAGAACACGTTTAAATAATTATTATTTTGAAACAATGACTACTACGATACCTGGTCAACAATGAGAATAATCCCTTTTTCAAATTTCCAGCGCCGACATTTTTTCAGCGTTAGTCATTTTTTTTACGTGACGTTGGAGAACTTACCGATCAGCCTGTAAGTTAACCCTTGACATGAGACTTACCCCCTCTATTGTCCTCTTGCAGTTTGGCAAGATGTCAACATAGAGGGGGTAAGTTCGACTCTCACATGTTTTCTGTTAATACTTGCGCAAAATAAATCCGTCAAGTAAATCACGCTCATACTTACTGACGTTCGAGAATCCATCGGACAGCTCCAGATGAAAAACCAAAACGTATCTGAGATGATTAACAACGGAAATACTTCCTTCCGAATGCTAGTTTTTGGAAACTAAATCAACTTATGTTCAAGTACGCTTGATGTGGATTGCGCGAAGGTAATAAAGTCCCGAACGTCATTTGCAATAAATTCCGTCAATTTTCTCTAAACGTCATGCAATTTCCGTCATTTTTTCTCGAACGTCATTAAAGTCCGTCAAAAATGACGTTCGAAACTGCGTGTTGATAGCCTTAAAAAAAAATTGTGGAAGCTTGACAATGTTTTTTTTATTTATAGATTTTAGGTATGAGAGGCTGCAAATATTTCAGAGAAATTACGGTAGTGTTGTGCCAGAAATAAATTAATAACAGACAATATTTGCTTAGTTTTCCCGTCAATGTTATGCTCTCTTCTGTCAGGCTTATATTATTTTCTGTGTGTGGTGTTTTGTTGAGTTTTTTAATTTTTTATTTGAAACTACATCAGTTGGGCCTCACCATAGAAAAGAATGAATGTTCCTTGTGCTTTACTTGTGCTATCTTTGAACTAAATATAAATAACCACATGTTTCACTGCTGGAGACTCTACTTTTTTAAATGACCACTGCAAGATGAAAACTAACTGAACTATCCTTACATGAACATTTTGGTAAACTTAAATATGTATACAAAAAATATCTTACAAGGTCAAAAAGATTTTTTTGAAAAATGACATTTGAGGTTGTAAAATGGTCCATATTTTGAATAATATGCCATATATAATGTTCAGGATATGTTGCGCCTTATTCGGCGGTGCGCTCTATCTGTTAACCCTTGATTTTTTTAAAGGTTATTTGAGGGTACTGCGCCCTGTACGCCGAGCGCCTTATACGCAGGAAATTACGGTAATCACATTGATGCTAATTAATGGTCTTGCCTCTCACCATGCTTACCACTATTTCGGGGAGTGAGGCAAAGTCCATTAACCCTTGTTTTTGTTGTTGTTTTTTCCCCCCTGTTCTTTCATGGAACGCTGTTGAAATTATCAATGTACATGTATGTAGCAGAGATGAAAAACATTTGCATCTTGCAATCAGGGAGATTTTACAATCAGGCATCAGGGAGATACATTGTAGATCTAGAATTACATGTCATGTACAACATATAATACAGAAAAAGTTCTCAAATTTAATCAAGAATATTCTCAAATTTGTCCATCAGAACATGGAAAGATCGTTGGGGTGTTTTTTCTGTTTTTTTCTTTTTCTGTGAACTTTCAGCAGAATTCGGGGCGAGTTGGCAGCTCTGCATGCAACTATATTCCCAGGAGTGTTTTATTTGATTCCACGTGTGTGCTCTTTATTATACATGTACATGTAGGTGATTAGGACTAACAATAAAACAAATAACCAAATTGGGGCTACATACAAGTATTATTATTTTGACTTGGTACACAATATGAAAAATGCAGATGAAATGTTCAACAACACAGACATGATAGATTGTGAAGCAATGAACCGTAAAAATTATATCAACATTTTACATATTTAAAAAATTCATCATTCCTGCAGCTCTTTGTCAATGAATGTTCAAGACGAATAAATATCAACAAATAATTAAAAACAAGAACACCAGATTGTGTCAACAGAATCAATATGTGTTAATTACAAGAAATGTAAAAACAAATACTGCGAATTTAAGAACACTTTGCATGCGCTGCACACATATCACTTGCACAATATAAATGTTGAAATGTTATTGTTAACATTCTTCTCATTGTTTTTAGAATTTGGGAATTAAAACACAAACACACAAAAACACCTTAAATCAAATAATAAACCTAAACAGCCAATCAACACAATATAATGACACACACTGTCTTCATACAAATTTAGCCTGTAATTAAAAGCAACCCGACAGACACCTGTTAAGTACAATTACAAAAAATCAAGTTATTCGACCGACACACGTGCTCCTACACTGAGCCGGCGATATAAAATTAGCCCCCTGGCCATCCATCCATTCAATGCCTAAATGAAAATTTGAGAAAATGTATGCACGGACCCAGTGAGTCATCTTAGACCATAAAGATCAGGCCATACTGCCGTTCTTCATGAATATTCATTACTGCTTTTGAACTTTGATTATTTGTTAGGCATAGATAATTTGAATAATTTCCAGACAGATCCACTCTAAAGGAGGGCAATAGATGTTCCATGAGGTGACCTTTTAAATCACAATTTAGTGAATGTATGGAAGACTCGGCTAAGCAGGTCTCAAGTAATATTCATGTAATTTGTTATGAATATGCAACTATGCAAATGATACATAAAGTTGGTCATATTTTCATATTCCAAATTCATATAAATAAATATTGATAAGCGAATATAATCATTTTATATTCAACCAAATGAGTCATATGCTGCAGACAACACACAGTTTATTCCACGTAATAAATATTAAGCAACCCCATATTACGTGAATATCAATGAGCTAGTTTGAATAATAGCACCTTGGGTATTACAGCAGCAGGTGTAATACACCAATGACACTTGGTGAGTCACACTCAGTCTGCACATCATAACACCTGAGTGAGCAGCTAACTTTTAGAAACAGGATCTGACCTTTATTTTTTTTTTCTTAGAGTTTTTGAAGACTAATCTGCTCAAATTTTTTTTGTTAGCCAAATGTTTTCAGCAGTCAGATGTTTAACAAAATAGTATCAATATAAATCATGTTGTTGAATATCAGGTTTTACATTTTACAATGTATTTGTATAGATAGTTCCCAGTAGACGCCATCTTTACGGGCAAATCGCATTTTGGCTTGCAGGCGCGTCTAGCGCTCAAATTATTAACGCAGCCGCGTCGTTCACTAACCAATCACGCAATGAGTTTTGTGAAATGTGCGCGTGCTGCACGCCGTTCTCACGCGTAACGCATGACTGTGTGTTCCAAATTGCCCGTAAAGATGGCCGACTTACGTCATATTGCAACCTATCTATAGTTACAGATACAATACGTGTGTATGAAGATAATTATTGTACATTTGTAAGACATATTCTAGTACACTGTACAATGTACATCAAATTTGTGTACATGTATGTCTCAGATTAAATAATGTCGACTATCAATTAGCCATTGTGTGGCCAGATTGTCTGGCTCCTTTAGGCATTGGTGTAATGATTTCATCTTAAATGCCCAGTTGAATAGAAACGAATTAAAGAATGTTGACAAAAATTGAATCTCCAAAGATCGCCTAAAGGCAACAATTGGAGATTTAAATTACCCTGGTGTCCGTTTGTGAATGCTGTGGCCAGAGATGCGGCTGATATCCGCTGTCACCTCGCAAAATTTAGATGGATTTGACTTCCCTGATAACAATACTGCATACTGTGAATTTGTTTCGCTGTTTGCTCAACAAGTGGACACTGTATTCAGCTGAAACCTTCGTATGTGACTTTTATTGTATCTTTATTGATAATTTGGCCTTTAAATCAGCATTTTATCAACCTATGACCCCTACCTTCAGGCAAGACACTTAACCAGACATGTACATGTAATTGCTTCTTCCTTTGTATGGGCCACTAATAAGCCAAGGTCCTGCCAGTTGTGTAAACACATTTAAAAAAAACACTTACATCATAAAGGAGTTTGCAGGATGTTTTTGGCATGGTTGGCTGCATATTGCAATTCATCACCGTGTCAACTTGTAAAACCTTACAAGGGGCTACTATTTACTACACGTATCATAAATAAAATGGGTCACATAATACAAACACAGAGCTCTTCTGAGTCTGCACACATTATGTACCTAGGAGGGCCTACTATACATGTATCATTAAAATAATAGTCAATTGTTATTATTAAATATTTCTAGTAATGAAACCAAGGATGCCTCATAAGTAAGCTTCAATACTGAGGCTCACAAACCTGCTTGCTATGTGAACCAGAAACACCAGGGTTAACCCCTACTCTTCAGGTGGCAAAGTAGGGGCTAACACCAGTGTTTCTCCATGAAGTGTTGACTAATAGTTGTTTGTCAACTTACCAATTATTTTTCTTGCCAAGAAGAGTTACTGATAACAACTCAGAGTTTGACTAAGGATCGTCTTTTCATTAAAGTCATCTTGGCAAGATGTATTGTATGTTCACTGCAAATCAGCTTCTTACTCTCAGTAAGTCAATTTGAAAAAATGTATTGTTTTTCTTTTTAGCTACATGAGTAGTTCTTTGAGCTTCTAAAGCACTCACACATTTTTTGCTGGTCCAATAAGTTACACAAATGTATCTTTTTTTTGTTTTTTTGCCAAAATGCAAAAAGATTTTCCCTACCCAGTTGCAAAGCTCAACAAACAAAGTACACAACACATGGCAACTTGCCTCATGAGGGAGCCGTGCACATGTAATCCCACATAAATGCATGTGTACAGTTGGGGAGTAGTGTGTACTGGTACAATCATGGAGGAAGGAAACCTCCATGGTACAATGAAGTACAACTACACACATGTTGCCCTCTGCAAGGGGTCCAAGGTGTTTTGTACTTAACACACCAGGGGTCGATTTCACAAAGCACTAAGATTCATCTTAAGATGAGTTATCAGTATTACCATAGTGATTTGTATTGTGGCATCACTCTTTGCTAAGCAACTGCGATGGATTTGCACTTCAGATCAATCTCAACTCTTTGTGAAATCGAGCCCTGAGAAGGCAAATGGCACCCAGGGTAAAGTTTGCCCCTGAGGAGGAGGGTGTACAAAATTCCTGTACCCCATCAACATAGTGCAAATGGCACCCAGGGTAAAGTTTGCCCCTGAGGAGGGTGTACAAAATTCCTGTACCCCATCAACATAGTGCAAATGGCACCCAGGGTAAAGTTTGCCCCTGAGGAGGGTGTACAAAATTCCTGTACCCCATCAACATAGTGCAAATGGCACCCAGGGTAAAGTTTGCCCCTGAGGAGGGTGTACAAAATTCCTGTACCCCATCAACATAGTGCAAATGGCACCCAGGGTAAAGTTTGCCCCTGAGGAGGGTGTACAAAATTCCTGTACCCCATCAACATAGTGCAAATGGCACCCAGGGTAAAGTTTGCCCCTGAGGAGGGTGTACAAAATTCCTGTACCCCATCAACATAGTGCAAATGGCACCCAGGGTAAAGTTTGCCCCTGAGGAGGGTGTACAAAATTCCTGTACCCCATCAACATAGTGCAAATGGCACCCAGGGTAAAGTTTGCCCCTGAGGAGGGTGTACAAAATTCCTGTACCCCATCAACATAGTGCAAATGGCACCCAGGGTAAAGTTTGCCCCTGAGGAGGGTGTACAAAATTCCTGTACCCCATCAACATAGTGCAAATGGCACCCAGGGTAAAGTTTGCCCCTGAGGAGGGTGTACAAAATTCCTGTACCCCATCAACATAGTGCAAATGGCACCCAGGGTAAAGTTTGCCCCTGAGGAGGGTGTACAAAATTCCTGTACCCCATCAACATAGTGCAAATGGCACCCAGGGTAAAGTTTGCCCCTGAGGAGGGTGTACAAAATTCCTGTACCCCATCAACATAGTGCAAATGGCACCCAATGATGCAAATGGCACCCGAGGGGGAAAATGGCACCCGAGGGGGCAAATGGCACCCGAGGGGGAAAATGGCACCCAAGGGGGAAAATGGCACCCAAGGGGGAAAATGGCACCTACATGTAAAGGGGGTGGATGGCATCCGAGGGGGGGGGGGGGGGGGGGGGGGAGGCAAACGACACCTTTGGGGAAGCTCAATTTCCCCCTAAGGGTCTACAAAACCCTGTACCCCATCAATATGTGCAAATTGTTTAAGTTTATGTACCATGGTACAGTAGATTACAGGAGGGGGAAACAAACAATGAAGTGAAACAAAATGTTTGTTGAACATAACATTTCATTGTGTAGTTCTCATCTTGGGAACAGAAGAGTAGCCTCTTCTTTGGAGGCAATCTGTTGTCATCTTCGGACACTGTTACAACAAAATTGGCACACTTTGAAAAAAAAAATGAACAGTGGAGAACAAATTAAAGAAATATTGCCTCACTGTTCCCAACGGGGAAACAATTTACCTAGTACCGCGTAAAATTACAACCTTAAATTGTGGACTCTTTAACTTAAAAATCTAAAACAGTACATGTTGAACAGGCTTGCAACACAGACACTTGTACATGTACATACATGTAGGCCTAACTGTACACAATGGAACAAATTGCCAGCACTAGTAAAATCATCTGTTTCTTTAACCCAATTTAAAACAAACCTTAAGACACATCTTTTCAATCAAGTATTTGAGTAAATGGTTTGATTTTTACCCTTCAATGTTTTTCTTAGATATTGCATTTGTATTGTATTTCTCTACCACATGTTCTGGATTTCTTCTCAGCTTAAGGCTTACGTTTCAATTTTGGTTATTGTACATGTGTAAGTTATTGTTTGTATTTAGTGCCATGAGCACTTTGATGGATTTGTGCACTTTATAAGTTTTCATTATTTTTTATTAATTACAAAAAGGCCTGATGCTTCATTTTTGAAAGGGCAACGGCACTAAGGCATTTGTCTGATAGATTAAAGGGTATGTATTCTCCATGAGGAAATGGATCATTTCGTGGGAGGGGCACCAAAGAAAGGACCAGGGGGCATGGGCAATGGAGGCAATTGCCTCTGTTGCCCCTGTGAAGTATCAAGCCTGTACACACATGCACATGTAGGTCCTTGGTGTTGACGAGGGGGCAATCTGTGGGTCACTTGAACTTGGAAATCTGACATTTGCATGCAGTGAAAGTATTAAGTATTGCATTACAATGAAACTGAAGAGCAGTGTGAATGACCTACACTGAATTTTTCAATTCATCAGAAACTTAGGACAAACTTGTCTCAAATTCTAGCTACATCCCTGTTACAGTAAAATGCCATTACATGGTGATAATGCTGGAGGATCCATATTAAGTTAAAATGTAATTTGGCATTTCTGGACGCAAACATTTTTCATGACACTATAGTCGTTGGAATGAATCATCCCATCCTCCAATGTGCACTGTACTCATGGTAACGAATGTTCCTTCAACATTCCTGACGAGTGCCTGATGCATTCATTACTGCAGAGAATGGATCTTGACATTTCTGGTGCATGTTTTAAACCAGAGTCAGTTTCTGAGCAATCGGTCTGCATCATACAGAGATTCACAGACTTAATGAGGTTGAAATTCTGGCAAATACACACTCTGTAATGTCATCAAGCTTTCCTTGCACATTATAGCAATAGCAGAATACTACATGTAAATTGGTAATTACTCCAAAAAGTAATGACCATAAAATCTTACTTGGTAAGAAGCTCTGCAGCTGTTAATTCAGCTGAAACTTTTACGGGTGACTTACATATTTATTGACAGAATTTAATCAGCAGTCTACGTTGACAAAAGACCAATCTATGACCCTACCTTTAAATTGAGAAACTCCTCTCCTGAATATTGCAATCCAAATTATCCCACACTGCCATTAATTATTGACTCAAATGACAGGAACTCTTTTAATATTAATAAACTAGTTCCATACTCTAGTAATTTGCCACTTAATACAAGCAGCATAAACATCACAAACACATGAAGGAACTCGCCTGAAAAAAGCAATTTAATTATAAAATGGAAGACTCCTGAATTGGAAGAGAAAAAAGGGAAAAATGAGTAATGTGTAATTATGAAAGTACATGTAAACAGTGCTCCCAGTGAGTCAATGCAGCTGACAGTTTCACCAGACATATTGTAAACAGAGAAAGATGGCTGATACATGTACGGACAAGGGTGGGGTTGCTAGAGTTGGAAAGATTACTGAATTGCAATGCCCAGCAACAGTAGTAGTGTAGTAATATCATTTACAATGCAGTATAATTTACAGTAGCCTGATCATCTGCATGCCTGATACAATGAACTTCATTCTCAAAAACTAAAGACTGGGAAACTACATGTACAATAGCCTACTTTTTGGGCATCAGTGGGCACTAATTGCCAACTGACTTAAATCCCATTGCCAACCTTAAAAGCCAACCTTAAAAGCCAACCTTAAAAGCCAACCTACATTTGTACTCGGTGGTTTCTTTCCCTGCATTTCACCTTCGTGGACCCTGGTTTGAATGACACCTAGGACCCCCGGTTTGAATTCTACCTGGGACCCCCCCCCCCCCCCCCCCCCCCCCGTTCAAATTCAACATGGGATTGTGATTGGCATTTTTAGTCACTACACCTGATTACATGGGTTTTAGGCTACCCATTTTTTTAAACCCACATCTAAAATGGAACTTTTCTTCTTGTTTTAGGCACTTGTGCTGTTGGAATGGGAATTAATTAATATTGGTCATTTACTTCAGCCTTTGAGAAACACTCTGCTAGGGTTGAAACGTCAGGCCATTAACTACTTTTTGCAAAATAAATCAATACAACAAAATAAATACTTGTATTTTAACCCTCGGGATAAATTCAAATAACAACACAATCATTTAACTGAGACATGTACCAAATTTCCCTTTAAAGGTGTTACTGTTCTGCTCCTTTAAGCAAGTGCCTTTTCAACTAAAGCCAGGTTGACAAATTCAATCAATCATAATAATAATAATAATAACAATCAGCTGAAATTCATAGCACTGGAATGCAATAATGAGACGATGTTGATTGAACGAATAGACCTCTTGGCTTTACAGAGCATGCTCTCCTCTTGAAGGAGTGGAAATCTCAAACAGATTTTGATGAATTCATGTGGAATCATCTTAAAGCAAATGGACACCATTGGTAATTGTCCAAGACCAGTATCTTTATGTGACTTCTTTTTAACTTAAAAGTATAATACATATATATTAATTTTTTTTAACACGAAACAGCAAAGTTTTAAAAGTCTCAAAAGTCTCATATTTGTCCGTATTCATGAGAAAATAGTGACAAGAAAATGATTTCAAAGAATTAGTTTTGGATTCAAATGATCATTGTTTTGTTATACTAATTTCTCAAGAACAATTTTAGCATTTCAAGCACAAATATTTCAAGGGAGGTTTTCCATGACGACCATCTTTATACAATGTAAGTTATGTGGAAATCTGTGATCATTTACATTTTCAACCTTACTGCAGTGCTGTACACATTCTTTAAAGTGGTCTTCATCAGCTTTCCTCATTAGATAACATGAAGGACTGCTTTTGGGCTCCAGTTTTGTCCACACGCGGTTACTTTGACTGTTATTAGTTATGGTATTCAAATGCTATACTTTTACATAGGGCCTACATGTACGGCATCCTTGTCGGTATCTCAGACAAATATTTCCATAAATGGAGGATTGGCACTAGTAGCATGAACTAATCAGTGATGATTCAGATCAAAACCAGGTTTTATCATTAATAACATAATTTTGCACTTTTTGTTTGGTGTGTAAATGTGCAAAATTATTGGCCTAAGTTTTTGCTTGGTCCCAGCGCCTGAACCTTACGTACATGTAGGCACTGGAATGGGCTGGTGTACACATGCTTATTTGACCATGCCCCTGACCAATTCCCCCAGCCACCTCATTCCTGTTTACGAAAGATCAACCTGTATACACAAAAATGTGGCTCTATTGTGTAATTATCTATTTGAAATACTTATTGCCATTCTTTGCCTACTAAAAATTGGGCTTGATGGCAACACTAACGATGACTATCAAAATTGTGTGAGTGTAATAGGAGTAGAAAAACCATTGTTCTATATAGGTGACCAAGTGTCTAGGTTAGAGTTTTATTACCCTTCCACTGTTTATACTTCCCCCTAAGCTCTTCTAGCACCCCCTTAGTTAATTTCTTAGGAATCCTTTGTAATAAACAATGAACCCTCTTGCATAATCCTTGGTAGTGTGGTTAGTCACCCCTGTAATTGACTTCAGATAGCAGCCTGGCAGCGCAAGGGGAACACTCCACACTTATGTGTTCTCCCATCACAAGCTTTGATTTTTACTTCATATGTTCAAGATTTGCCTGTTTCAAGTATCACAGGAATATAATGATTGCCAAAATGAATAATAAAACAAAATTTAAGCTTACCGAGTCCATAGCAGTAAATACTTGAAACAGGCAAATCTTGAACATATGAAGTAAAAATCAAAGCTTGTGATGGGAGAACACATTTAAGTGTGGAGTGTTCCCCTTGCGCTGCCAGGCTGCTATCTGAAGTCAATTACAGGGGTGACTAACCACACTACCAAGGATTATGCAAGAGGGTTCATTGTTTATTACAAAGGATTCCTAAGAAATTAACTAAGGGGGTGCTAGAAGAGCTTAGGGGGAAGTATAAACAGTGGAAGGGTAATAAAACTCTAACCTAGACACTTGGTCACCTATAGAACAATGGTTTTTCTACTCCTATTACATGTACATGCTGTGATTGTGTACATTAGCACAATCAGTCCCATCAAGCACCACTACACCCAAAACAAAAACTTGTACTACTACAAGCTTGTATCAGCCCATCCCAGTGGTCTTGGATGAGTGGCCCAGTGAAGCTTTAAAAGCTCTGCTTTTTATATTAGAGAGAAAGTAAACTGCTTTATTACTGTGATCTTGTAGTTTGCAGTAAACAGTTTACAGCGAAACAAACTACAAGTTCATGTAATTTATAGGGATTATATTTTATGTAGTTTGTACAAAAAAATTAAAATCATAAGAAAAAGTAATTACAATTGTACTCACATAATTGTGGGACTTACATTGTACATGAAAGACAATGCCTGATCTTACATTGTACATGAAAGACAATGCCTGATCTTACATTGTACATGAAAGACAATGCCTGATCTTACATTGTACATGAAAGACAATGCCTGATCTTACATTGTACATGAAAGACAATGCCTGATCTTACATTGTACATGAAAGACAATGCCTGATCTTACATTGTACATGAAAGACAATGCCTGATCTTACATTGTACATGAAAGACAATGCCTGATCTTACATTGTACATGAAAGACAATGCCTGATCTTACATTGTACATGAAAGACAATGCCTGATCTTACATTGTACATGAAAGACAATGCCTGATCTTACATTGTACATGAAAGACAATGCCTGATCTTACATTGTACATGAAAGACAATGCCTGATCTTACATTGTACATGAAAGACAATGCCTGATCTTACATTGTACATGAAAGACAATGCCTGATCTTACATTGTACATGAAAGACAATGCCTGATCTTACATTGTACATGAAAGACAATGCCTGATCTTACATTGTACATGAAAGACAATGCCTGATCTTACATTGTACATGAAAGACAATGCCTGATCTTACATTGTACATGAAAGACAATGCCTGATCTTACATTGTACATGAAAGACAATGCCTGATCTTACATTGTACATGAAAGACAATGCCTGATCTTACATTGTACATGAAAGACAATGCCTGATCTTACATTGTACATGAAAGACAATGCCTGATCTTACATTGTACATGAAAGACAATGCCTGATCTTACATTGTACATGAAAGACAATGCCTGATCTTACATTGTACATGAAAGACAATGCCTGATCTTACATTGTACATGAAAGACAATGCCTGATCTTACATTGTACATGAAAGACAATGCCTGATCTTACATTGTACATGAAAGACAATGCCTGATCTTACATTGTACATGAAAGACAATGCCTGATCTTACATTGTACATGAAAGACAATGCCTGATCTTACATTGTACATGAAAGACAATGCCTGATCTTACATTGTACATGAAAGACAATGCCTGATCTTACATTGTACATGAAAGACAATGCCTGATCTTACATTGTACATGAAAGACAATGCCTGATCTTACATTGTACATGAAAGACAATGCCTGATCTTACATTGTACATGAAAGACAATGCCTGATCTTACATTGTACATGAAAGACAATGCCTGATCTTACATTGTACATGAAAGACAATGCCTGATCTTACATTGTACATGAAAGACAATGCCTGATCTTACATTGTACATGAAAGACAATGCCTGATCTTACATTGTACATGAAAGACAATGCCTGATCTTACATTGTACATGAAAGACAATGCCTGATCTTACATTGTACATGAAAGACAATGCCTGATCTTACATTGTACATGAAAGACAATGCCTGATCTTACATTGTACATGAAAGACAATGCCTGATCTTACATTGTACATGAAAGACAATGCCTGATCTTACATTGTACATGAAAGACAATGCCTGATCTTACATTGTACATGAAAGACAATGCCTGATCTTACATTGTACATGAAAGACAATGCCTGATCTTACATTGTACATGAAAGACAATGCCTGATCTTACATTGTACATGAAAGACAATGCCTGATCTTACATTGTACATGAAAGACAATGCCTGATCTTACATTGTACATGAAAGACAATGCCTGATCTTACATTGTACATGAAAGACAATGCCTGATCTTACATTGTACATGAAAGACAATGCCTGATCTTACATTGTACATGAAAGACAATGCCTGATCTTACATTGTACATGAAAGACAATGCCTGATCTTACATTGTACATGAAAGACAATGCCTGATCTTACATTGTACATGAAAGACAATGCCTGATCTTACATTGTACATGAAAGACAATGCCTGATCTTACATTGTACATGAAAGACAATGCCTGATCTTACATTGTACATGAAAGACAATGCCTGATCTTACATTGTACATGAAAGACAATGCCTGATCTTACATTGTACATGAAAGACAATGCCTGATCTTACATTGTACATGAAAGACAATGCCTGATCTTACATTGTACATGAAAGACAATGCCTGATCTTACATTGTACATGAAAGACAATGCCTGATCTTACATTGTACATGAAAGACAATGCCTGATCTTACATTGTACATGAAAGACAATGCCTGATCTTACATTGTACATGAAAGACAATGCCTGATCTTACATTGTACATGAAAGACAATGCCTGATCTTACATTGTACATGAAAGACAATGCCTGATCTTACATTGTACATGAAAGACAATGCCTGATCTTACATTGTACATGAAAGACAATGCCTGATCTTACATTGTACATGAAAGACAATGCCTGATCTTACATTGTACATGAAAGACAATGCCTGATCTTACATTGTACATGAAAGACAATGCCTGATCTTACATTGTACATGAAAGACAATGCCTGATCTTACATTGTACATGAAAGACAATGCCTGATCTTACATTGTACATGAAAGACAATGCCTGATCTTACATTGTACATGAAAGACAATGCCTGATCTTACATTGTACATGAAAGACAATGCCTGATCTTACATTGTACATGAAAGACAATGCCTGATCTTACATTGTACATGAAAGACAATGCCTGATCTTACATTGTACATGAAAGACAATGCCTGATCTTACATTGTACATGAAAGACAATGCCTGATCTTACATTGTACATGAAAGACAATGCCTGATCTTACATTGTACATGAAAGACAATGCCTGATCTTACATTGTACATGAAAGACAATGCCTGATCTTACATTGTACATGAAAGACAATGCCTGATCTTACATTGTACATGAAAGACAATGCCTGATCTTACATTGTACATGAAAGACAATGCCTGATCTTACATTGTACATGAAAGACAATGCCTGATCTTACATTGTACATGAAAGACAATGCCTGATCTTACATTGTACATGAAAGACAATGCCTGATCTTACATTGTACATGAAAGACAATGCCTGATCTTACATTGTACATGAAAGACAATGCCTGATCTTACATTGTACATGAAAGACAATGCCTGATCTTACATTGTACATGAAAGACAATGCCTGATCTTACATTGTACATGAAAGACAATGCCTGATCTTACATTGTACATGAAAGACAATGCCTGATCTTACATTGTACATGAAAGACAATGCCTGATCTTACATTGTACATGAAAGACAATGCCTGATCTTACATTGTACATGAAAGACAATGCCTGATCTTACATTGTACATGAAAGACAATGCCTGATCTTACATTGTACATGAAAGACAATGCCTGATCTTACATTGTACATGAAAGACAATGCCTGATCTTACATTGTACATGAAAGACAATGCCTGATCTTACATTGTACATGAAAGACAATGCCTGATCTTACATTGTACATGAAAGACAATGCCTGATCTTACATTGTACATGAAAGACAATGCCTGATCTTACATTGTACATGAAAGACAATGCCTGATCTTACATTGTACATGAAAGACAATGCCTGATCTTACATTGTACATGAAAGACAATGCCTGATCTTACATTGTACATGAAAGACAATGCCTGATCTTACATTGTACATGAAAGACAATGCCTGATCTTACATTGTACATGAAAGACAATGCCTGATCTTACATTGTACATGAAAGACAATGCCTGATCTTACATTGTACATGAAAGACAATGCCTGATCTTACATTGTACATGAAAGACAATGCCTGATCTTACATTGTACATGAAAGACAATGCCTGATCTTACATTGTACATGAAAGACAATGCCTGATCTTACATTGTACATGAAAGACAATGCCTGATCTTACATTGTACATGAAAGACAATGCCTGATCTTACATTGTACATGAAAGACAATGCCTGATCTTACATTGTACATGAAAGACAATGCCTGATCTTACATTGTACATGAAAGACAATGCCTGATCTTACATTGTACATGAAAGACAATGCCTGATCTTACATTGTACATGAAAGACAATGCCTGATCTTACATTGTACATGAAAGACAATGCCTGATCTTACATTGTACATGAAAGACAATGCCTGATCTTACATTGTACATGAAAGACAATGCCTGATCTTACATTGTACATGAAAGACAATGCCTGATCTTACATTGTACATGAAAGACAATGCCTGATCTTACATTGTACATGAAAGACAATGCCTGATCTTACATTGTACATGAAAGACAATGCCTGATCTTACATTGTACATGAAAGACAATGCCTGATCTTACATTGTACATGAAAGACAATGCCTGATCTTACATTGTACATGAAAGACAATGCCTGATCTTACATTGTACATGAAAGACAATGCCTGATCTTACATTGTACATGAAAGACAATGCCTGATCTTACATTGTACATGAAAGACAATGCCTGATCTTACATTGTACATGAAAGACAATGCCTGATCTTACATTGTACATGAAAGACAATGCCTGATCTTACATTGTACATGAAAGACAATGCCTGATCTTTGGAGTACAATCAAGAACAATTACACATCATGTCCCATACTTTATTTTAACGACACAACCTATAATTGGAAGGAACGTCAACAAGATTGTAAGTGTATTACATGTTGTAAGTGTGTTTTTTAAACTGCTAATTTATAGGAAAGCTACACTGATAATGTACAATGTAAGAGCAGTAACTTTCAGCATACTGTGCGTAATGTATGAAGTAAAAAGCAGGTGTACAAACCTGGACCCAATTTCATGGCTCTGCTTATACCATCGAATTATGCGCCTCCAGGCCTGATGTACATATAGAGGCCCTTTAAGTACAACAGTAGTCGCTTTTTAGGGTTCCTTGATTTGGTTTCATTACCAGGAATTAACATAATCTTATTTACAGATACAGCGCCAAAGTCGGCCTACATGTAAAAGATGCTTCAAGGCACTTCAAACTTCAAGGCGCTTATAGACAAAACAACATTTGTATGGTTTTGGTCCGTGACAGTTTTGGCCTGCACGACCCTGGCCAAGCGCAATTACTCCTGAAATTGAAGTCCTGTTTCCAGCAGAAAATAAAGAGTATGCAATATTGCTTTTTAACATGTAGTGTTTGTAAAACTGATGGCTACAAAAATTGTTCATAAGATAGAAAACTTTGCCACTGGTCTCAGACTTCTATAATTGAATAGCAAGCCCAGCTACTAACCCCATATTGGATATTTTGTAATTCAATTTCATTGAAACACGGAGCCCTCGGCAGAACATCAAAACGTGCCAGACCAGTTTGATCGGCCCCACTGCAAATTATTAATCTCAAAGGTTTGCAATTGGAAACATAGGCCCCACATGTACATTGTAGGCCACTATAAACCTTCTATAGGGTGTGTACAACATTGGTAGGATTAAAAATATTAAATGTTCACAGATTTGCACATAACTTGCATGGTTTGACATATACAGTGTATATATAAAAATGGTCATGGTGGAAAACTTGAAATGCTATAGATTTTAGGAAATGAGTAAAACAATTAGAGTTCATCACTGCTGATAAAATCCGATGTTTGATAAAATTGAAAACATTAAATGTTTTTTTTACACTGTTTTCTCATGACTCCGAAGACTGATTTAGCGTTAAAACTTTCACAGGTTTGTTATTTCATGTACATGTTGGATCACATCAATTGTGGATACCGGTTTTTGACAATTAGCAATGTTGTACATTGTCTTTAAAGGGAAAGATCTGAATAAAAGAAGATTTCAGTATGATAAATATTTATATCCGTGTGTTCCCTAACAGTGTATTAACTGTTGAATTTGTTTAAACGCTGGAAGTCAGTGGGTCAGAGGCCTGGGCTACTAGTGCGACCATTATCCAAATCGCAACTTATGCTGTACATGTATGTCGCGACTGCCGCTGTTCAACAACCCAGTTAACCTCGCCACCACAGAAACAAATAGTCAAGACTAGTATCAAAGTCGCGACTTAATTAAAGTGCAACTACAAGTAGAGAAATTCACTGGTCGCAAAGGCCTAGTCATCTTGGGGCGCGTTTTGGTCACCCCAACAGAACTGTGTTTGAGCTCAGTCAAGAAGCAAAATAATATATACAATGCGAATTTATGTGATGCGAGCAATATGCACTTTCCGATAGTGTACAAGAAAAACATGAAGTATGAAGTATGAACCGGGCTTTATGAGGTGAAATTGGGCAGTATTAAAATGTTGTTGTTACTACATGTTTTGACGGTATTCAGAACTAAAACGAAGGTACAGTGTATTGACCCATTGTATCAATGCTACATGTACACATGGAATACATGCCAGGATGGCCATTTTGGGAGTTAACACAGAATTAAGCCCGTAGGTATGGTGTCGCCTAAAATGAACACTATGGGGTCATCGACTTCCAAAATGGCGCAAACCAAGATTATTGTGATGATGACATCAGGTGAATTGGGTTTGAAAAGAAACCTTTATCATTGTGCAGCCATCTTGATTTATTTCCCCTCCAAATTGTTGTAACAAAATCAAGGCGGGAATAAAAAAGTCTGGTTCCTTGTTTGTGCAATGAGTTTTAGCATTCATTACTGTGACTGGACACAGGGAACATGACCAAAACGGTAGAAAAACGGTGACCTGATTGGTAACCAGTGAAACCTGTTCTTGTAGAGTGTCTGGAATTAATTCAATATGAATAATAACAAGACCCTGATTGTAAAATGCCTCAGGAATGAATTCTACATGTACATGTATGTGATGAGATGAGGAAGGCTTAGTGCAATCATTTCTCCCCCCTTGTCCGGTCATTCCCTTGAAGCATTGGACTATTGGACAAGCCATAAGTCCGCACACATAATCAAGTTTGACTAACAATATTTATTTCTAATTGAAGGCCCATTACATGGAAGGAGAATTAAAAAATTAAGCTAATGTTAAGTACCCTTTGACTACCTACATGTACATTAGGTACACATGAGCAGTATGCAAAAAGGGCATTGTGTATGATTTGTTCAAGTACATGTAGAGTATCAATCAAAGCTTCAAATCTCAAGAAATTTTACTGAATTGTTACCAACTGCACAAAAACTGCAACACAGTTGTAGCTTCTCCATGTCATTCTCCTAGGTGCTTTTATGTGATAAGTTCACTATCTTACTTTATCATGATTAGAGAAATTTATAAGCTACATTTGTAAATTGTGTACATATCGTACATGAATGTGGGTAGGCACAAATGACAAATGTACATCACAATTACACCAGGTACATGTACCAATGGTGTAACAAAAGAGGAACAATTAGGGTCCCTGGTTGGATAAAGGTCCCCAGTTGGAAAGTGTGTAAAAAACCAATTTAAGTTTGTACAAAGAGGGACAATAGGAGGTCCAAGATTGCAGGTGTTTACTTGCATAGTCTAAACAATTCATACAGTTACACGGTTTTAACACTGTATTTGGTATATTGACAGTTTATAGCTGACTGTCAGTTTCCACTCTGCATTGATGTGTAATGCAAGGGTGTACAACTTCTCAATTTTGGAAAAGACCTAAATGATGCACAATGATGATGTTGAGTGTTTGTTTGTTTGTATGATCTTCCGGTCAACAGAACTTGGCAAACTCTCACAAAGGGGCTACAGGTTTAACGTCTATGATTAGGAATTGCAAAAATCAAGAAATTGGGATTCCGGAACTAGACGACAATACTTATATTCTAGTCATTGTGGAATCAGCAGTTAGCTTGGTAGGATTCGAACCCACAACCTTGTGATTGCAAGTCCTGCAGTCTGACTGGTGTTGCGCTCAGCTAGAGGTCAACAGAAGGTTGCTCATTAATTGGCCCACCATGTTTGAACCTTTGCATGGTGTGGAGATAAGCGGTAACTATAAATAAATAAATAGTAAACTTGCGGGTACAACCATGTAATAAAACTCTTTGTGGGAGTGTTGGCTCTGAAGAAGAGCCGGTTTGGTCTCGACGTTTCGAGCAGTATACTCTGCTCTTCTTCAGAGCCAACACTCCCACAAAGAGTTTTATTACATGGTTAAAAAATACCCCCAAGTTGACTAATTATTTATTTATAGTTACCGCTTATGTTGATGTGCATTTACCATTGATTCAGTATCACTTTACCGCTGAGATGGTCGCGTGATGACGTCAAAGCAAGGTCCATCTTAATCTACTTCTCATCCTATTTTACAATGAGCAAGACACACTGCTCAAAAGTGAGTGCAATAAGATGAATAATGTACTTGTTGAACAGTTCTACTCCATTACATCGTGCGTAATGATCAATCTACTTTCTCATTCACTCATGCGATACTTCCGACTCATTCCCATCATCAGGGCCCAGTTTGATAAAGCTAATGAGCAGGAAATGGTGCTGAGCAAGTGTTTCTGCTTAGCACAAACTAGCAGGGAACCAGTCACAAATGATAACATAACAAAGCATTTTGCTCGGTGACCTGTTTCAGCTAAAGTAAGATTTGTTTAAATGTTAAGCTATTTTCTCTGTGCTAAATTAACAGCTTTATGAAATTGGAACATGTGTAAACACTCCTTTTATGTACATGTTGTTTCAAACATAACGAAGACAGTGATGCCATGAATGATGGAATTTCTTAGATACAGCTGGAACTTTCATTCATCAAAATGAAAGTGCAATGTAAATAAAAAGTACAGCTTGAAAAATATCTGCAATGGTACAAACAAATCCTACATGATGTAATCTAACGACTTCATGCATTTTAAAAGAAAACTGCACATATTGCTACTGTTTGTGCTTTAAGGCCAGACAACAAAGCACTTTACAAACACACTTAACACAATGACTGTACATTACCGCATCATCATCGCTAGGCACCAGGCTCAGCGACGCATCTCTCGGAATCGTCCCCCCATCCGTGCTCTCCGGTCCCCCTCCGCAGGACCTGCTCTGGAGAGGCGTGTTCTTGACGCGTGGCGTCCTCTCAAACATTGGAGAGGGATCTCGTTTGTGATCCTTCGTGGCCTCCAAGTTGGTTCCCTGGTCAACGATGGTGAAGACGGCATCAGAGGGAGTGTGTCTCGGCGAATCGCTGAGGTTGCTTGTTCTCGAGTCACTCCTCTGGGGTCCCGTGGTCTTCCTCTCAGAATCAAACTGAAGAGAGTTGCCGCCCCCTTCAACAGCGGCAAACATGGAGCCCTTGACATGACCACGGCTGGATCGGGGCGAGGAAAAGTTGGAGCCATCCGTTTCAGTGGAACTGGAATCCTGGCGTCGAGGGCGTCCTTCCCCTCGCTCTGACGGAAACTTGAAGCTGTCCTGGTTGGCTTCAATGGTTGTAAACATTGAACCCATCGGCTTGCGACCATGTCGAGGTGAATCAAGGCCGTCCTCATCTTTTTTCCCCTGCGGAGGCTTGTCCTCAGAGAACTGCAGCGAGTTTCCACCGCCCTCCACCGGCTCAAACATGGAGCCCAATTTACGAGGCACTCTACGAGGAGACTCCCCAAGAGACTGGAAGACTGCTCCGGAGTGCTCAGAATTTTGTCTTTCGGCCATTTCAATACTCTGTCCAAGTCTCTGTTCAACACCGTCTCAGAAAAACTATAATTCCAGGGCAAGGAAAGGTTCTGGCTGACCCTGAACAAAAAACTTCCTAGAATCCAATATGCGTAAAACTCACCCTCAAAGTTGCACAAAGTAGTCTGTTGTTGTTAGTTTGTGTGTAGAAAAACCATTGGCCAGGTTTAAAGCAGCATTATTGGAAAGAGAAAAAAAGGTTGGAAAGAAATTCAGAAGAAAAAAAACCACATTGTTAGTTCTACAAGTTGTTCCTAAGTATTGACAGGGTAGGTCTACAGCACACAAGAGGGTGTTTAGAAAATACATGAAATGTAAAGATCAGACTTGGAGAGTTCAAAAGATCAAGGGTAGAAAGAGAAGAAAAGAAACTTGTGGGGGAAAAAATTGCCTAAAATCAAGATAAAGGGGTAGGTTTACAACCCAGGCACTCAACAAAGTCACAGCACCAGTTGTGAAAAGAAGGTGTTCCCCAGGCATACAAATTTGTGATCTTTGACAAATCATGGTGCAGAGGTTTTCTTCTCACATTACAATGGACTTCACTTCAAACACAGATGGCCCCAGTAAATCTGCTTCCAGTCAGAGTACATTACACATTGTGTACAAAAACCAAACTTTCCGCTGTATTGGTTTTCCGCAAAACTTTCAAAGGATATTATCTTTGCTTTCTTAAAGCTAACTAAGTTTTTGTTCCAACAAAGTATTTTGCACTAACCAAATCTTTGCATTGTTTTTGGTGCAAACCAAGTTTTTCTGCGCTAATAAGGCGCTCCCAAGGCTTTCCAAAGACTCTACCCCTGCAGTACATTGTACCCATTTATACTCCTACATGTACTGTAGGTGAAGAGAAGCTACATGTATTACATGTGTAGTAAACCATCTTACTCAATGAACACAAGTGTCATGGCCGGGATTCGAACCCACACCTTGATGACTTAAACACCAGAACTTGAACACAATGCGGTAAACCACTGGGCCATGACACGCCACAAATACAGTGGGACACTGAGCTTCTTTCTTTTTTACAAAACAAGTGCAGTTTAGAATGACCCACTTCAGTTTGTTATCGCGTATCACCCCTTCAAAAAATCAATTACTGTACTGCAAGCATTTGAACTTTTGGACCAACAACAAAAATAAATAATAAAGAGTACAAACGTGGTTATCAAATAGACTGATACAAAGTAAATTAAGAATCTTATTATTCCAACAAACATTATTTGGTCATGCATTCAACCACCAAAACAACACAAGGGTTTTTAACATTGATGCAGAGTGTACCAAATTAGAAAAACAAGTAATATCTACAAAATCAAAGAAAAACAGAACACACTTCTGCGGCCTTTTCTAAAATGACAGCTTTGGCCATGTTGGCTGTGGCTATGGTTTAGCTGTTTCTTCTTCCAATACATCATGAGTACATGTACAGTACACAATCTTTTGGAATGTGATTGACATGGCTGTTCAAGATGAAGCCACTGTTTAGCCATCCCATGTAGCAAAGGTTTGTTCCAATATCTTACAAAAACAAGCAAGTTGAATAGAAGACTTTTGCGAACCTTACAGTACAATGTAATGTACGTGGAGGCAGACTTCAGGTAAATGTAATTACATTGTTCTTGGATGTGCGCATGCTCAGAACTATGTGCATAAACAATGGACGATTATCCCAGGCCTGGTGGGATTAAACAGCAATATATGGCCACTATTGCCATGGTCTTGGCCTACATGTAGGTGCCCCTTTAAAACTTTCCCATAGACCTTGCAATAAGCCTTTTTGAGTTATGGCGGACACAATGCTACAACACTATAAGGTTTGGGTAAATTTGTCTGTATACACCCAAACTAAACAGTGCACTCCTATAGTGTCCACCATATCTCAAAAAGGCTAATGGAATTGCCCTTTGCAAATTTGAAAATGGCCTTGAAAACATGGCAGTGGGGTTCACTTTTCCGAAATTTTCTTGGGTTTTATTTCCCCAAAAGTTGGGTCTGAAGTTCATAGAAGGGCTCACACAGAGTATACAAGGAACACACAGGATATGATGTGTAAATAATATTTACAAACTTGCAGAAAAAACGAATCAAAGAACATAAAAAAATCTATACAGAATGATCACAAAGTAAACTATACAGAATGATCACAAAGTAAACTATACAGAATGATCACAAAGTAAACTATACAGAATGATCACAAAGTAAACTATACAGAATGATGATAATTTACATAAACTTTACAGAATGATCACAGTATAAACTCTACAGAAATTATCACAACCACGTAAACTCAACCAAACTTGCAATCTTTTGTCTACATTGCAGAACATATAGCAAACAGTCGTGGCGCACTGCATGGTCATTAGCCTGAATGCACTGGTCAAGTTCTCTTCATAACACCATCTAGTCACTGTGGGATGCACATTAAGAATATTCAATGTGGACACCACCAGACGTTATTTTAATTTGATGCCAAATGAGACCATGAGACCATCTTCCTTCATTGATGATGAGGAAACACCAGATGGTAACTTGCTTTGAGAAAGGGTGTGGCACAGCTGATGCTGGTGTACTGCTCAGTATGAAAAGTGTATAAAAATCACTAATACATTTGAACTTGATAATGTATAGACTGTTTGCACATAACATTTTGGTAAAATTGAGGAGAGTTCTGGAGAAGCAATTTGTTGTCTTAGTTTGGCCATGGAGGTAGAATTAGACTAATTCTACCTCCATGGTTTGGCTTATCGTCTGACCCCTAACTGTAACCCCAACCCCTAACCATGACACTAACACCTAACCCCTCACCCTAACCTTGACCCTAAACCCAAACCTTAACCCCAACCCCAAACCTTACCCTAACCTTAACCCTAAACCCAAACCTTAACCCTAACCCCTAACCTTAACCTTAACCCCAACCACTAACCATGACACTAACACCTAACCCCAAACCCTAACCCAAACCTTAACCCTAACCCCTAACCTTAACCCTAACCCCAACCACTAACCATGACACTAACACCTAACCCCAAACCCTAACCCTAACCTTAACCCTAAACCCAAACCCTAACCCCTACCCTACAGAGAGTGTGCCAGTTCCAGATTCAGCCCTTTGAATATTTGTGGGACGTTTTGCTCAAGGCAGCACTCATGGTTTCATCCCATGGTGGATTAGTGAATAGCAAACGACAGGCGTCAAAAGATCATATCTGTTTGCAGGCAAGTCTAGATCAATGATCAACATACTGCTGCTGGCACTGACTCAACACAGAGCATGCAGCTGCATATGGCAAACATTTTAGAAATATTGCTTGAAATTGCAATAAATCACTTTTAACTAAGACTGTTATGTATTATTACATGTATTAGAGTATAATAATTTATATAAAGAATAATTTGTTTTAACCCTAAACAGATACGTTTGTATTTTAATAATAATGATAGTACTTGGCTTTTTATATAGCGCTCATATCTGTCACTCAGTAACGCTCAAAGCGCTTCAAAATCTGTGGACAACCCTGGCATGGTATGTATGTGGAGCTACGTTATGGTGTATGAGACCTATTCCTTCAAGACATACATGTAGCACCATGTAATGGTGTACAAGGTGCTGTGGCGCAATATGCAGCCAATAAAACCAGGAACACCGGGGCGAACCCCCTCTCTTTATGATAAGTGCACTGGGTTCTTTTACGTGCATTACACAACACACGGGACCAATGGCTTTACGTCCCATCCGAAGGACGCAGCAATAATGGTCAAGTGTCTTGCTTAAGGACACAAGTGTAACGATTGGGACTCGAACCCACACCCTGCTGATCGGAAACACCAGAGCTTGAGTCTGGTGATCTTAACCGCTCGGCCACGACACTTAGACAAGAACAAAACCCCAGGGAAAATACTCCTACCAGTAGGATTGGAACCCCTGACCTCCACACTTTAGAACAGATACAAACATTTGTAGACCACAACAACAACACTATTACTGCAGATTTACTAAATGATCTCATACAAGATCCTTGCTTACACAAAAATCCGAGCAACAAGTTTGCTTGAAACATGCTTTAACTGCCAGCTTTGAACAAGTTTAGGAGTATGATTTATTTCTTTCAAGCCAATTTTGATTCACTGCAAGAGGAAAGCCTCTTCACCAATTTTCCATTTAACTCTATCCTCAGCTGTCTGTTGCCAAACAATGCCAATTTAAGTTCATACTTGTACAGTAGTTTATCAAAAAATGTTGTCTTACATCTGTACATTCACAAAGTTCCCTGGAACATATATGCAAGTGCACACAGAAAATGTGTCCCTCATTAAAACAACCCCAAATGCTTGCCATCAATGTGCCATGTGTTTGCATCCATGATCGGTCTCAGCTGCCATAAATGTCAAACATATGTACCTATTATGTGCATCAAGTATCTGCATGATACCGCTACACAAGTATTAACATAAATTCAAAAATAGTGACTTTGTATACTTTAGGGCGTTTCCTGGCAGGCGAGATACTGTAGACACTGGTCATGTATGAGACAATTAACATTTTGTGTGATAGGGGCCTAATTGCCACATAAATTTTAGAGAACTTATAAACGTAAAAGAGATTTGACCCCTTTCTTCATTTAAATCTGTTTTAAAAATCTGGCAGCGCAATCTTCAAAATGAAAAAAAAGTAAGATTTTGTTCTTCTATTGGGCTGCGTATAAATCGTGATCGCAGGAAGTCCAAGTTCTGTGGCTCTTGAGTAGGCTATGTGATTACATGGTCTATGTGTAAATGTTAACATGTTTACAAACATTAGGACATTATCTCTATCAATACTGCCAATACAATAAACACCTAAGTCTTTTCACACTAAAAAGCCAATTCTCAATTCACAGGAAATTCCTGGTTATTTAAAACCCCATGATTGTTTCACATTTTTACAACTCCCAAAATTAATTGAAAAGCCAACCCTGGCTAACTTCCGAGGGGAAAGTACCTCTGCTTGTTGGGAACAGGGTTTTAAAAACGAGAAACCCCAATGTCAAAGTAGTGCTAACTGTTCTCAAGTAAATTGCATTTTATGCCAGGTGTGAAATGGACATGGGTTGGAGAAGAGGGGTACAAAATCCACAGGAATTTCCTGGGTTGTATTTCCTGGGAATTGGCTCTGTAGTGTGAACATGGTTTAGAAGTTAACACTGTACAATGACATCATGCAATAAAAGACACATCTCATTCCAACATGCAAACATGGCAGAGGATAAAACCACAGGCAATACAGCACATCATGCAGTAAACAGTTGATCACAACCTCCCTCCCAGCCCATCCTCAATTTCTTTATTTTGTATTTTATTAATTCTGGTTGTAAAGCCGAATCGGAAAAGCAAACGTAATCACTATACTAGCCAAGAACCCCATGGAGAGAGGACAAAGAAGGATGTTTCAGTTTTAGATGTGGGAGGAAAACCCAAGAGATTTATTCCTGGGACAACCCACGCAAGCAGGTAGGGATTGAAAACCTAATCCACATCATAGTGGCCCCAGCGGGACTCAAACCGGGGTCCTAGAGTTGGAAGGCAAGGAAAGGTGTATGTACATGAACCACCGCCAACCCGACCGCCTGTCCAAATCCTCATTCCTAAAATGTCCCCATCCCCCTCTACCCAAGCGGATTTAAAACGATGTGTAACTCATCAGGCACCAAGCATCATTCATGAGAAAGTTTTACTGGCCAGAGCCTGGAATTTCATCTTTGAAAGGGCGAGGACATGTTCATCAACTGCAAAGAATACTTTCACTGTAAACTCTTTAAGTCTACAGGAAACTTTTGAAGGAGCACCAAGGCCAAGACCAGGGCAACAAAGGCCATGGCCTTAGTGTAATTCCAAGTCTCATCTGCTGTTGGCCATTGCCTTGGTGCCCCTTAAAATGTCAGTACAAAGTTGAATTTCCCTCAAGGAAAAACTACCTTGCACTCCCCATTTGAATGGAAGAGGGGCTTATGGGAAACCACATCAAGTTGCTGTCTACATTGTACAGCAACCTTTTATTCTTTAGTCTACGCAAATGTCACAAGTATTTGAATGTTGGGCCCTCTTAAAGCTTCAAGATTTTCTTTCTTTCGCTCATTAGAAAGGCATACAAAAGGTACATTCAAATCTTCTAGTTTTCAAGACTATTGACCCAACTCACTTGATGTTATAATCCACAATATTTTGATTGCCGCCATTTTGCGAGTTGGACTCCATGTGTGTTACTGCACTGTGTGCATTTTTGGCGACCACACCATGTGACTACAAAAATGGCAGACCATAGGCAGACATACATGTATAGCCAGGTGTGACGTTAGTGCAAGGGGAGGTGTACAACAGTGTGTATAAACAGAAAACAACAGGCTCTGGTGTTTCTGACCAGCAGAGTGTGGGTTCGAGTCCCGGTCATGGCACTTGTGTCCTTGAGCAACATACCAATTGCTTTGTCCTTCCAATAGGACATTAAGCCGTACATGTAAATCCTGCGTACTAGGATTGGTGGGCAATGTTCATATTGAAGAACCCAGAACACTTATTGTGGAAGAGTTTCGGGGTTAACCCCACTGTTTCTGGTTCACATAGCAAGCACCCAAAAGTGGTATACAGGTTTCATCAGGCTTGCAAGCTACAGTGATTAAGTTTACTTATGAGGCATCCTTGATTTAGAAATATGAAATAATAATATAGTACACAATGTAATGTACATGTACATACATTGTACATGATGTCTACAACCCATGGTGTGGTTACTATTGAGCATAAAACCATGGCATGACTGGCAAACAACATTTTCATTTGCTTTATATACAAAAATAAGCATATTTTTCAAGTACAGTGTAGAATTTCTTTCTTGCGCCTGTCACTTGTCCATAACACTTCACTTCACGAAGTCATCGTTTACACAGTGCAGAAATTTGGCGCCAACCATTGTAAAAAGAGAAGGATGTGGCTGAATCATGTGAACACTGCCCGGGTTATAAATGCCATGAAATTATGCCAAACTCTTGTTTATATCATCCAGTCAAGTTATTTTAAAAAGAATTGCACCATTAGGTATATAATATACCCCAACAAAATAAAACACCATAAAAACTGAACCGTTTTACAATGTTTGCACCGAAAAATTCATGGGTAACTTTTTTATGAGACAGGTCTTGAAAAGTAGAGGATGGAACGAATGTAACCTTCCAAAAACAGATAAATAATATAATAATAATAATAATCGAAGTCTTATATAGCGCCGGTATCCGCCAATGCAGGCGCTCATGGCGCTTGCTCAAAAATCTGCACTCTAGTCAGTTGAGCTCCAAGTGCACTGCTCGTGATATCTAATAAAATAGTTATAGTTATTATGCTCTGTGGTCAAATCCCCATCGTTTTAATCAAAAGGCGGAATACATTCAGATACCAAAATGTAAACAAACTTGTGTTCAGTTGATGTTTCAAACACTACCACTTCACTAGACTGGTGTCTCAAACATCCCAGGTATAGAATCACAGGTTGGTCAAAATGAAATTGATATGAAATCATCCCAGTCGTTTTCTAGAAAAGAACTTGCCTCTATCATAATCAAATGTTTGAAATGATTAGACGTAATCAGCGAAATCTCGCTTTGGTTAAACTCACCGGTTATTAAGCCAACGTGATCTGGTGGTCGCTGTGTGTATCATACACCCCTTCCTGGCATACACAATACATGCAATATGTATTTTAAATCTACTCACTCAGTGCAATTCTGTGTACACACATGGAGGCTAGTAAATGCCCGATGGTAAAGCACATGGGGCAGTATAGGTGCGTGCACATCATCTCTAATACTACCATCCCACTAATGATATTATAATGCACAGTCTCACATGCTGATCAGGGGGATGGGTTTTTAATTAACATAATGTATTACTGTGAGGCTCCTCTTGCTCTGTGAATGCATAATGTATTCATCCATATGGTCTAGTGCTTGCTTGACAAGCAGGTGATGGGTGGTACACTCATCAATGACAGAACTGATGGGTTGGGTGGAAGGAGGGGTGAGAGGGTAGGTACCTGGGGGGAGGGGGTGACAGAAACAATGGGTTGAGCAGGGGGTGAGAGGGTGGGTCCTCTGGGGGGGGGGGGGGGGTTACAGAACTGATGGGTTGGGGTGGGAGGAGGGGTGAGAGGGTAGGTACCTGGGGGAGGGGGTGACAGAAACAATGGGTTGAGCAGGGGGTGAGAGGGTGGGTCCTCTGGGGGGGGGGGGGGGGTTACAGAACTGATGGGTTGGGGTGGGAGGAGGGGTGAGAGGGTAGGTACCTGGGGGAGGGGGTGACAGAAACAATGGGTTGAGCAGGGGATGAGAGAGTGGGTCCTCTGAAAGGGGGGGGGGGTAACAGAACTGATTGGTTGGGGGAGCAGGGGGTAAGAGGGTGGGTACCCTTTGGGGGGGGGGGGGGGGGGGGGGTTACGGTATGGTTACATTAGATGGCTTGATTGTAATGTACAATGTACAGTTTGCCTGTCTCAAATAAATAACATCTTTGGGAGGGCAGGGCCATTTTCATTTGCAAAGGGCACTTCTTTGGGAGAGTCTTTTAAGTACATTGTACAGTGTATAAGGGGAACTTTTGAAAGGGCACCAAGTCCAATGCAACAGGGGCTGTGGCTTCAGGCCTGATGCTGCATTCTTGAAAAGAGTGTTTTCCTCGTTTGTAAAGGGCACCTCTATGAGGAAATTGTAAATTTAAATCAAAATGATTGTAATGTAATGTACACTCGAACAAGCTCTCATCGTGAACAGGTGGAAGCACATTTGATGGTGGTTGACGAATAGGTGACATTTAAATGTGATTTGCTTGAGTTTCGGGGAAGGGGGAGGGAGCATTTAAGCAATAATGGACATTACTTTTTGCTCCCTTTTAAGATTGTTGAAATGGGAATATGTAGCTGAACATACATTGTAGATGTCCTCCTTGCTAGGAAACAGGTTCAGGCAGAGAGGCCTTGCATAGAGCAAGGACTTTTGGTTTTATTCAGTAGAATGACTTGAAGATCGCTGATGCACAATGAGGAGTCACCTACTCAACGCTGACTATGTCAAGTGGTTCTTAGGGACGTACATTCAGGCATGTTGGAGGAGTGATTCACACAGACTTTGAAGAAAGTGGTTTTACAATTCTAGAGGACTGGAGCAACGCTTGGCTCTGATCACATCATGTTGAATCATTGCTGGGTTTAATCATGTCCGTGCTCGGCATTAAAGGGGGACAGTGTCGCCATGATTTTAGTCAGCCTGTAGCTGTGCATGCATTTATTAACTCTCAGTTCACCCAGCTACTGCACGCGCATGCGCTGGTTGTTTCAGATCTATGGCCAGAGCCCAGCCTGCAGTAACTGGGTAAGAATTCACAATTCCATGAACAGCTACAGGCCCTCTTTGATCATGGAGACAGTCTCATTTTAATGACAGTAAATAATCAGGAGAAAAATAAATAAATGAACACACAAATGGCAATCCCATCTGTAAATGTTTCCGCAATGAGTGTCTTAAGTACAGTATAAATTATAATGCAACTGTTTCTGGACCCCAGAAATGATTAAACCATTTTATGTCATTTGCATTAAGTCCTGGAATAGTTATATCCGCTATTGGGACAAATAATTAATAAATTATGCTAAGGTGTCACTATGACGCTTCACACTATTGCGTCATCTTTATGCGTTGAAAAAGGTGGTGATGTGTACACAAATGAACACCATGCGTTATGTACAGAATAGTGTCTGACCCAGAAACGTTAGCACATGATTGCTACTTGGATTCCTCACACCACTCTATATAAAACATGTGTGCACGAATTATGTGTGTGATTGCACCAACATTCAAAACAAAACCCTGTACCCTTTACAGGGGTACATGTACTACGGTTTGCCGTGGCTGAGTGGTTAAGTGCACTGGGCTTAAGCACTGGTGTTTCTGATCAGCAGAGTGTGGGTTCGAGTCCCGGTGGTGTTTCCTTTTTCAGAGCAAGATACTTTACCAAACTTTACTGCCCTTCGGATGGGACACTAAGCCCAAGGTCCCATGTACTAAACATATAGGGTTGATAGTGCACATAAAAGAACCCAGAACACTTATTGTGGAAGAGTAGGGGTTCCTCGGTGTTTCTGGTTCACATAGCAATCACTTTTGTTCAGTGGTTTTCTCAAGGCTTGCGAGCTACAGTGATTATGTTCACTTATGAGGCATCCTTTGTTTCATGACCAGATATATATTATAATAGTAATAATAATTACAAAACCCAGAAGTGTCAAAGCCTTTGTTATCCAATGTTACCTTCTCACCCTTGCTTTCTTTATTTACTAACATTACCTTCACACAATAATTCACAAAGGCCATTAGTCACATGGCTAGATGACAGGGCGATGACTTATTATGTAAATGAGCAAAGACTGACAGGATGGGCTTGTGAATATTTACCTCGATTGACCTCATGAATAATGCAAAGCCATTTATCCCAAAACTGTCAACTTTAATCAGCATTACACATGTAAGTTATTTTATTGGTAGACTGAACACACAGTGGTGTGGTGTTACTGTTTATGTAGATCGCATGCATAATTTTAAACTGTTTTATATTAATACTTGAACTATTTTGAATACCTACAAAAATATCACTAATGCAGAGAGTGTGGATAGTGAATTCACTCATACTGTATCTTTCATTTTAAAACAATAGTATACTGATTTCCCCGTTTTTTAAAGCCAATAACAGTTACGTGTACTTGTTTATTTCAAAATTAAAGGAGATAGACTTAAACAATACATAAAGCTTTATACTCATAATCAAGGTAATTAATTGTCTTAAGATGACATTTTTCTAATGATTTTTCTTTCAGTGATACAACCATTTTGGGGGTACAATTGTAAAACTGTTTAGATACATGTGTAAATTAGCTTTATTAAAGATATAAAACAAATATTATATTATTTTGTTTTGTTTTTGTTTTTTCAGAACCAAAAACAAAATTGGTATTCGGCAATTATTGTTAAGTTTTCAACTCTAATATTTAAAAAATACAATTCAAATATTATTGTTCTATTTGATCCCAATTGAGTTTGGTCAAAAATTCAGCCTGGGTGTGATTTAAATTTAACAATAACAGAATATTGTGTGAGGCTCTGTGATTAGTAAAAAGTGTCAGGGTGCTAATACTCAGTCAATTACAGACTCTCTACATCACCACAAACTTGTAAAAATGGAAGATTTGACACAATAAGGGTTAAATAAATTATGTCTTTCTCCTTTTGTAGTCGGTTCACATCTTTCTAGAAATGTTGAAGGCAATTGCAGCCCTGATGTACTTCATTCTAGTAAGATAGAGCACCTCAACGAAGGAACTTAAAATGTCTACAGTTGTTTCAACATGTTATAAGGAGCAACAAGGCAATAATCAAGGGCATGAAGGTTATTGCCTCAATGCCTCCATAAAGTTTCAGACCTGTGGATCCTGAAATTAGGACAAAACCTGACAAGTCCCAGGCGTGAAGAGGTACAGTTATCTCCATATTCCTCAAACATATTCCTTTACACTATACAAAACACATGTACAAGTATGTAGTTTGTGTCAAAAATTGAATATCATAATCATGCTGTCAAACAACACATTTTCTGCTTGGGAAAATCAGTGATTCATCCATTTATGCCAGTAATAATTTCTATTTGTTCAGATTGTTGTGTCAGGTTTGCCAGACACTCTCTTTGTCTGGAAAGTCCGTACGGAGTCTGTGGGTCCACATCAACACCCTTAAAGATGCAATTTAATTAATAATGGCCCCTGAACAAGCACACGTCCGAGGCCACCCTACAGATGCAGCTGGCCAATCAGAGCGGGGTCTGTGGCCCGCACGAGCCAGTTGTCATGAAGGTCCGGGGAGTACTTGTGAGCACGCTCAGTGTGTAGGGAAATTACATTACATTACATTACACTTCAAACAGTGATTCATGCATAATTAATTATTGATCCTGCGTCTGGCATTTGATCACTGAAATCATGCGGAATGGGGTTGCATAGCACAGAGCAAGGGTCAGACAATCCCCCAAATAATGTTTTGCTAAAAACAAATTCTTCCTTTGGGATTAGTTCTTTGTATTTGTTTGCTTCTAACCCGAGTGCCGGGGCCTGGGCCTGGCAGTGGTTTTTGTTTACTTGGTTTCCTATACATTTGTAATTGTTGTATTCTCTTGGTCATTCTCTGTACCCTAGGAAAAGGCGCTACATACATGTAAATTTTGTTTTTATTGCAGTATTATTATTATTAATAAAAATAAAATAAAATAAACAAATCCCAAGACCTGTTACTGTAAACAATTAAATGTCAAGAAAACGTGGACTATTTTCTTCTCCCTTTGGTGATCGCTTTACTTCCTTCAAAACAACTTGAGGGCTCTAAGAGAAAACTGAAAATCACACACTACTGACAATTCTGCAAAACAAAATTGCTTTACAGACTCTAAAAAACCAGAATACAACACTACAGGTTCAGACACAATAAGAACTATTTCTTTCTCCCTTTGATGACTGCTTTACTTCTTTCAAAAAATTTGAAAGATCTAGGAAATATTTGGAAAAAATCCTGAAAACAAGAAAAATCTTCAGGAATCACATGCCTGCATGAAAAAAGAGAAATCTGAAAATCAAACAAGATTCCTGGTTGAAGGTCGGTGAATGTGAAAAGTCCTGAACAAAAACATTGCTTTGGGCCTGGATTCCACCTAAATCGAGACCTGGAACCTCCAAGATGTTACATTAACAATTCAGGAGATTTACAGACTACATGTACATCACCAGAAATACAAAAGGACAGGTTCAGACACAATGTGCATTGTTTCTTTCTCCCTATAGTGACTGATTCACGTCTCCCACTGAAACTTGGGGGCTCCAAGAGATTTCGAGCAAATCCTGAAATCAGGAAAAGCGATTCTGAGAAAACTTTGAAGTGTTTCTCAGGTTTCTATGGCAATGCAACAGCAGAAACTGACAATGAAATCAGCTGATTAGCTGAAAAGTTACATGCCTGACTAAAGGCCTTTCATGTATTGCTGATTCTAAAAAACAATGCAATACATTTTACACTAAAACATTAATGTCCTTATTGATCCAATGTAATGCCATCAGATGGCGGGAACAAAGCTTTCAAGTAAGCCTGGATTAAATTAACTCTAAATCAATTAATGACAGTTGAACATTATTGATTTTACATGGTCTAGTTATCACCAGCTTACAGTAGCAGTAAAGTGAAGTGACTCAACACTAAATTTCCAAACAGTAAATGTTCCAGTTTCAAAGTTGATAATCCAAAAGGCCTGATATTTTACGGAGGCAACGGAGGCAATTACCTCCATGTCCCCTGGTCATTGTTTTGGTGGCCCTAGAAATGTCCAATAGAAATTTACAATTTCCTCATACATGTAATGTAGTGGTGCCCTTTCTTGAGAAGAAAATGCCTTGGTACTATTGCCCTTTCAAAAACCAAGCATCAGGCCTGTATCCCTGTATTTCATAAAACCACTGGATACCAGAAACCTCCCAAGACAATGTTTACTCTGTTCAATATCATATTGTTGAAAAAGTAACCATTACCCATGATTTTGTTTTCTTTCTTCAAATTAACAAAGAAAACCTGATAATAAGACATGACCTCCATTTATGGTTACATTGTACTTCTAAACAATTGAGAGTTCTGCAGTGCTAATGTTTAAATGTTATCATAAGCACAAATTCCAGCATAATTGGCAAATGGGGTTTCTAACAAATAAACATCCTTGTCACAAATTTTAATTTTATTTCAATGTTAGAAATCTTATCCATTGTGATTCACAAGAGGGCTCCTGTCACTATTATGGAGAACCAGTCTACAGAACAGCATGCTGACAATGCAGCCTTCTGGGCAATGCAGCAGGCTAATGTAAACAACAAAGTGCAGTATTCAGCTATTATGGATATTACATTATTATTCAAGCCAAACAGTTGCTCTCCTCTGCACTCCTTAAAGCATACACATTGGTAATTGTCAAAGACCAGTACAACATGTACACTTGATGTGAACCAACACACATAAAATAACAAACCTGTGAAAGTTTTCTAAATCGGTCTTCGGTGCCATGAGAAAACAGTAAAAAACCACATTATAATAATTTCACTGTTTTCAAACATTGGATTTTATCAAGCACGATAAAGACTAATTGTTTTACACATTTCCTAAAAACTAAAGCATTCCAAGCAAAACTATTTCAAGGGATGTTTCCCACCATGACCATCTTTATACCATGTATGTAAGTTATGTGCAAATCTGTGAACATTTATCAGGAGTCGAAATTAACGCTGGCCCGATGGCCCGAGACCAGTGAAAATATCTCCGGGCCATCGCTTACCCCCAAAACGATAGCCCGGTGGGACAGTGAACATTTTTCCTAAATAGCGAGTGAAAAGAAAACTGCTCCGAAATCCATCGAAGACCTCTTCAGTATACTTTAAACTCACATGAGGTACGCAGGAGATGTTTCTGGTTAATATGAAGGTATGATTGTGTCAGATATATTTCAAAAAAAGATACATTTTCGGCTGAAAAGATGCCCCAAATCGTCCGCTTGCGACTTCTGAGGAGTCCCTCGTTCATCTGTCGAGCACAATTAACAGATTTGAACAACGAATTGGACAAACTCTCGCACAATCTTCAGTTTGCGCCAATCTTCAATTGGCAGCTCTATTAGCCTATCAAGCAACAATTTGCGCAATAATCAAATTGCGCTCTGAAATTACGCTTTCTTGTCATGTACACACGTGCGCGCTGTACTTTGAATTGTGGGTATTTTTCGCTGGGTACTTTTGTAGGAAACACGATGCGACGACCGTGGATCACAAAATCATGAGACTCAAATCACGGAGATATCGGTAAAATTGTCTTGATGGATGTGTTCTGGTATTTAGTTCAATTTTGTTAAAAACATGTTAAAGGCACTGAACACGTTTGGTAATTGTCAAAGACCGGTATTCTCACTTGGTGTATCCCAACATATGCATAAAATAACAAACCTGTGAAAATTTGGGCTCAATTGGTTATTGAAGTTGCAAGAAAATGATGAAAGAAAAAACACCCTTGTTGTACAAATTAGTGTGCGTTCAGATAGGAATAAAAGGCTTCTGGCCAGAAGTCTTTTATTATTTTAGTGAGAAATTACCTCTTTCTCAAAACTACGTTACTTCAGAGGGAGTCGTTTCTCACAATGTTTTATACTATCAACAGCTCTCCGTTGCTCGTTACCAAGTAAGTTTTTATGCTAATAATATATTTTGAGTAATTACCAAACGTGTACAGTGCCTTTAAGTTGGTCAAAGTCTGACATTTTGTCCATGGTACCTTCATTTTTTTATAATTTTTATTTTTTATTTTTTGTTTCAAGCCGAATAAAAAGATTAGGTTCGTAAAGTTAAGGTCGGTTGGGTAACCATTTAACATAATTTTTTTTTTTTTGGGGGGCCTTTTAGAAAGTTAAATAATGTACAATATATATAAATTTGTTTTAAATAACCTCCCATCTGTTTTGGATGTTAGTTGTTAAAATAATAGGTTTTTTTGTATAGTAGAGTGTTTTTTGTACAACATGTGCACTGACTGCCCGCCGAAAATGATGCTGATCAAGTTTTAAATTACAAAACGGTGGGCCACTAAATCTTCTGGAGGGCCAGTAAAAAACAAATCTACTGTCCCTGCTGGCTAGTGAGCAATGTAGTTTAATTTCGACCCCTGTTTATATTTTCAGGCAAGGTCATAATCTGGTAATGACCCAAAAAGAAATTGTGTACCCGGTAGTATCAGAAAGCCTACTTGGTACACATAAATGTAAAGATTGTAATGACATTAAAGGAAGCTACAACATTATTTCAAGGAGCCAGTCTTTATACATTCAAATCTTAAATACACCCCCTTGTGACCGGTATAATCAGAGTGTCTGAGGTGTTTATTAATAATACACATTTTTTTAATCATATTATAGAAAAATAATACGACAATTTTCCCACATATTTTGAACAGACGGTCGGGTTACATTGAAACAAACACAGGTTTTAGCCCAACCATGACAACTTTAATAAAAAAATGTTTCAACGTGAAACATATTGTAATCCTCCTCACACACCCACAAAAAGAGACACATTCCAGCAGAGAGCCCCCAACAGAGTCAAGTGTACAGCACACAATGACATTACTTAAATTGTGACAGCATTCCTGTGACTGAAAGCTGTAATACAAAGCTGGTGCTATTTCACACTCACTGAACTCGAACAAGGTTTTCTAAAGCGTCAAATTGACCCCCAGAACAAACAGCACTGACAAATCACCCCATTTTCCCACCATCAACAAAAGGGGAAAATATTTTTCACTGGCATGGATTCATTTTTGAAAAGATCCCCCAGGCATGAGTTGATCAGGGATCAGAGAAGGAGGTTGTTATAGAACATGCCCCTGGAGCTCTGTATTTTACGAACAATAAAAGTAACAGCAGTGTATCAATAATTGAAAGCCAACAACACCTCCATAAAGCTGTTACGCACAAAATTAAACGAGAACAGAAATCTAGCCTTTTTTCTATCAAGCTGAAATGGGTAACCAATGTACCCTGTACCACTACCATGCTTTTGACTCATAACTGGTTCCCTGTGCAATATTTGCTAAGCAAATACAGTAAGTAGGATTTGAAACTTTGCGCTGATCATCTCCAGAATAGTTAAAGTTGATCGGAGACTACTGATTGATACATTGAGCTGGTTCACCACTGGGCCCAGCTTTGCAGAGCTGCTTAAGCTGACAATTAAGTGCTTACAAGTTACAATTTCTGCTAAGTAAACATATTTAAGCAGGATACAGTCACATGGTACAGTGAGATGGTATTTTGGCAGGTAAAATTATTCTTGCAAAAATAGCTACAAAAAGCAGCCAAAGAAATTGGGTCCAGTTATTTTTGACAGAACCACAATTCATTAAAGAGATTTTATCATTTAGGATTTTCCAGTAACTTTTTCAGTGACTAACCAATAGGACCAGTAAACATGTAGCTCAAGTCAATTTAAAATAAGACGGCCATTACAACAACAAAAAGTTACTGGCCGGTCGTTTCGACCCCAGCAGAGTATTTCTTGAAGGCTACGAAAAACTACATGTAAATGACAACACAACACACACAACTAGGTTTTTCACTTAGTTAACATAAAGTAGAAATATAATGCTTTCCAACACTGAGCTAGCCGCAGGTGTTTTAATTAGCAATTACCCAACTGGCAACTGTTACAGGAGAATGCTAAACAGCAACAATTACCCAACTGGCAACTGTTACAGGAGAATGCTAAACAGCAAAAATCCAGAATATGTTCAGAAATACTTTCTGCAAATAAAAGAGCTTGACCCCTGGCACAACAGCTAATTTAAATTGGATGGTTTGGAAAACAGGTTGCAGGCAACAAAATCCATGTACACACATTACGTTTGTATGGTAGAAGCATAGAGAAAGGACTGTGGTTCTTTATTAGTAGTTCAAGTGACTTGTGGTACATGTGCTAACACTGTCTGGAACCAAGGGACCCTCATCAATGTTTCAACGTAGATGCCACAATGTACTTCTACACAGCATAATTTGAAATGTAAACAGGCGACTCTACTCTCAGGAAATGCATACAGTACAGGTTTAATAATACTTTGGGTCTTGACAGGGCAAGACTGTTTCTCCTTGGTACAAAGCACTTCACTGAGGAACAGCTACTACAACATTCTATGGAATAGGCCTACATGTACATTCAAGCTTTTAGGCAGGATCAGTGAAACAGGGTGTGTAACCAAAAAATCTGGGTGTGTAAGTGAAAGTTGATTTTGAAGACGACGGCGTCACCCCATTGCGATTGCACCAGCCTCGTATAACCCAAAAATCAGGGTGTGTAAGTGAAAGTTGATTTTGAAGACGACGGCGTCCCATTGCGATTGCACCAGCCTCGTACCCGGCGTTGCGCAAAGGTTTTACAACAAAAACACCACACAGGGTCCATCATGGTGCAACGATTTGAACCTGTGTGATGGCTGATGATCTATATTTTGAGTAATTTTACCATCTTATTTTGTTAACAGTTTTGTTGATATTTTTATTAATTTTGTTGTTGTATACATTTACAATCCTGGGGAGCAACTTAAAAAGTAAACAGAAAACAAGCTTCAGATTTTAAAGAGATATAACAAATACATTTTCAATTGGTGTTCAACTAAAAAAGAATTTCTTTAAAAAGTTTTTATCAGTCTGATTTTTATTGCTAAAAAACTAATTTGTTTACTAAATACCAAGTCGGCCCATGGTCGGTTCAGACTCGACTTTGAATCATACCATTTTGCTGTACATGGGCAGTCATTAATATTTTCATGACATGATAAGTAATTAATTATAACAAATACGTGCATTAGCGTAAAAATTAATAAATATAATCCAGTGATGAAGTGTTTTAAACCAACCATAGAGAAAGGACACGGACCAACCAACAATGATCGGCACGGTTTGGGTCAAGACGCAGACGGACGGTTACGAATACGATCGTCGTCGCAACGAAATGAAGACTGATGAATCTTTAATTGATTAAAATTGAGACCTAGGTTTATGTAAAAATCAATATTTTGTGCAGAAACAACGGTTTAATACTTGATCAAGTTTATATCCAGACCACAGGCAGGTCTTCTTAGTCTTACTTCATGTACTTTGCAAGCGGGAGGCATCGGTTAGTTTCCGTAAACACACCGTCCGTCCATGGTCCGTCAGAGCTACATCAATACACGTGCGATGTATGCTGCTGTTAAATAGTCTGGTTTCAAAAGAAGTCTGCATAGCAATACCGCGCAGTGAACAGGCAATTTATTTGTGGAGGTAAAAACCAGACATACAAATGACAACCTCCTTCCCAAAGAATTGGGAGAATCATAGGCTGATGTAGCGGGTTGCGTGTATGGGATAGATATACATGTAACATCGTGCTTGGGATCGAGAATATTTCTTCTGCTATAAAGCTCTCTCGAAACTGAGCAAACCGATCGCGCGTAGCTACTTTTTCTTCCTGATCCAGAATTAAGTTTAACTCTTGCAAATTTATTTCATCAAATAATTATTAATGATACAAAAAATATATGTTTTTCTTTTTTCGAGAGCACGGCTTGCAGTAAAAAACGGAAGCCGTGCATCTGAAAATAGGCCGTGATTTATTTAATTTAGCCGTGCCAATCACGGCTGCACGGCTGGCTGCCTAAAAGCTTGTGTACATTAGTCCATGGGGCACCAATGCAATGACTAGGAGGGGCATTAAGGCAATCCTTATGTTTGAAGTACCAGCAGGCTTAATAGTCATTGTACAAACCTATGGCCTCAACCCTACAAACTCAGGGAATAACAATCCAGGCTTAAGATTATAGTGTCTTGCTCTTGCCCCAGACTCAACCCCACACAACGGTGACTTTATTAGTCACCAGAAATTGGATGCACTATAACACTGGGCCCAAACAAAGTGTTTTTTTGTTTTTACTCAACCTTGTCCTCAAAGCTGTCACCTCAGTTTCCTGGGCATAAATTTACTCTGGTTGGAAATGTCCCCAGCCTTTCTAAACAACATTCATCACAATGCAATTAAAATCTGGAAACGAGGGCAATCATGACAGAAGGTATCAGTTACAATTATGATTTCTTTTCAGAGATCTAAATGTAAAATTAATTTCAAATCAATTTCGAGCCATTGTACATCCTGCTACAATTTATTTTCCTTTCTGCATTGTACACCCTGTAAAGGTTATTTGTACGACGATCTTTCAGTCAGTCTTCATCAGTTATTTGAAGTATCGTCACATTACACAATTAAATTACGATTTCATTCCCTCAGAAATATCAAATGAACATTCATAGAATGAGGAAAAGAAAACATGTGAGGAAACACAGAGAGCACAATGCATGTATAAGAGTAACATTTAAAGAAGTTCACAAAGTCAGACAAATATTTTGTACAAAAATATGCAGCAAAGTCATATAATTTGGGGATGTATTCATTTCATCACGCTGCTTTGTATTTTTAGTTTGTTTTTAAACAAAATATTTATTTGACTTATCTTCTGAATCCACAGAAAAATATATAATAAAGAATCAACATCTTTGTTTGTTTGTTTACCTAAGAATAAGCATCGGCATGTGAATCTGTAGGTCGTAGGTTCAAATCAAATGTTGTCTTTGTCCACCAAAACTTAATTAAAACCCAGCCAAGTTTCCCTGGTTTATTATTTGATTCAGATTAAAATATTAATAACAATCTTGTAAAACACCACATCAAGAGAAAGGCCTAGGCAGTTGTAATGCGCCAAATCATACAGGAGATAAACAGACAATCAAAAACATCTGACAACATCCAGCCAGCAAAACGAAAGCAATAAAAAAGCCCAATACCAGTGTCACAATTAACTAACAAATGGCACGGTCTTATCAGATAGTGGACATAGTGCATAAATAAATAAGGTACAAGTTTACATCTAATCAAGTATTTGTTGCTTTTGGAGAAGGTGGCAAAATTGTGAAAAACAGCTGATAGTTGTTTACTCTACTAACTAATTACAAAACAATACTTATATGACAGTCTTTTTTCAATACAAGGTGGATCATACAATTCTGAGAGAGACTAGGGACACACAGCGCTGAGTTGTTTCCCATGGCATTTGTCACTTGTCAGCCTGTGAATGATTGTGAATCATGATGTGCATAGGGCAATGCACTTTTTACTTGGTTTATGGATGGTTCTATATCGTTTATACATCTTACACAACAGTGCAGAAATTGTTCAATTGTTCAATTGTTCAATCTATAAACAATATTTTAGCTTTACTTTGACTTGAGCTTTCAATTACCAAAAGTAAATAATGCAATGCAAACTCATTACGTAGTCACAAGACAAAATAGTGGCAGCATAAAAGCCTTTACGCGTCGACCTGTGCAAGGTCAGAACCAGGTCAACATATTTGACCCGTCTACGGTATGTGATGAATCTGCAGCGTGTCACCCCCTGATCATACGCATTATACACGGCGGCTAGGCTGAACACGTACTCCTTTTTCACTCTACACACCACACAGCTAAAACTTCCTCACAACTTCAGTTTTACGAGCTAAAATCAAGCCGAAATAAATACACATTTTGGGTTTGAATTAAGTAGCAATGATCTACATGGACACATCGATTAACTGATCGTAGCAATATATATGACAGTCAGTGAAAGAACGGAAATTTTAAAGAAAAATAGAGGAATCACTTACCATTTTGAGTTTCTCCGTTTATTTTACCGCGGTAAAAGAATAACAACTTAATCCCAAAAAGTTAACTTCCATAGAAGGTTGAGGGCGCTATTTCAAAAATCAGCTGCCATCATTTTCTTAAGTTTCGGAAATCGTTTCTTCTTCAGCAATGTAACTACGGAAATTGCGGGACTTTATCTTATAATTGTAGAGTTGACTTAATGTAAGTACAATCTGTAGTTCTTAAAGAAGTGAAAGATTTCTGAGGAAGAAATATTTGTACGCCATAGTTTGGTTGTGTACCTACTGCTATACTACTGTTGTCGAAGACGAAGACGAAGGTGACGATTTACATTATTAGCTGCTTCCTGCAATACATACGGACATGAGAAGGACGTGTATTGCCGACACTAGTTAGAAACGTGGATATTTTATGTCAGAACATGGAGGTAGGAATACCTCCATGGTCATAATTTGTAACCCCATAGAATCTTTTGAATGTTAACGTTTTGGGGATCGTGCAATTAATAGGGTGTGTAATTATAAGATTCTAGCACAACCTGGGGGTTCTGTGGTTCAACTTTTGTGGATACTTGATAATTTTAGTCATTTAAGTACCGGTGTGAAGTTGGTTTCACGTTCGACGTTCGACATTGGACATTCGAATGTCAAACACGGATCAGTTACTCGTTTGACATTCAAATTTCATTTACGCACAAAACCAATGTAGCACTATACATCAATACCACGATGCATGCATTAGCCATTACTTTACGTGTTTTCATATTCGCATGATGCAGAACGAAAGTGTTCCGATTCCGAGTTTTGAATGGTCAGTTTCACATGTCCAGACCCCATGGGCCGGGCACCACTACATACAGAATTGAAGAGGAAGGTTCAAGGAAAACACCCATGGTTACCTTGACCCGGCCCATGGGGTTTTAGTATTTTTTATTAATTTTTGAAATATTAATTTTTTGACGTACAACAATCCTACCGTACATTGTTAAGCACTTTATCAATGGATTTACTCAAAGTCTTGAGTGGTCAGTTTCACATGTCCAGACCCCATGGGCCGGGCACCACTACATACAGAATTGAAGAGGAAGGTTCAAGAAAAACACCCATGGTTACCTTGACCCGGCCCATGGGGTTTTAGTATTTTTTATTAATTTTTGAAATATTAATTTTTTCCCCACAAAAGTTTTACCGCGCAGATTGAGTGATGCATGCATTTAATAGCCATTACTTTACGTGTTTTCATATTCGCATGATGCAGAACGAAAGTGTTCCGATTCCGAGTTTTGAATGGTCAGTTTCACATGTCCAGACCCCATGGGCCGGGCACCACTACATACAGAATTGAAGAGGAAGGTTCAAGGAAAACACCCATGGTTACCTTGACCCGGCCCATGGGGTTTTAGTATTTTTTATTAATTTTTGAAATATTACTATTTTGACGTACAACAATCCTACCGTCCGTACATGGTTTTAAGCACTTTATCAATGGATTTACTCAAAGTCTTGAGTGGTCAGTTTCACATGTCCAGACCCCATGGGCCGGGCACCACTACATACAGAATTGAAGAGGAAGGTTCAAGGAAAACACCCATGGTTACCTTGACCCGGCCCATGGGGTTTTAGTATTTTTTATTAATTTTTGAAATATTACTATTTTGACGTACAACAATCCTACCGTCCGTACATGGTTTTAAGCACTTTATCAATGGATTTACTCAAAGTCTTGAGTGGTCAGTTTCACATGTCCAGACCCCATGGGCCGGGCACCACTACATACAGAATTGAAGAGGAAGGTTCAAGGAAAACACCCATAGTTACCTTGACCCGGCCCATGGGGTTTTAGTATTTTTTATTAATTTTTGAAATATTAATTTTTTGACGTACAACAATCCTACCGTACATTGTTAAGCACTTAATCAATGGATTTACTCAAAGTCTTGAGTGGTCAGTTTCACATATCCAGAGCCCCATGGTCCGGGCACCACTACATGCAAAACTAAAGAGCTAGTGTAACAAGTGAATATCGATTAATTATTTTAATAATTAATGGTGATGATAGCTAGATTCAGGGTTTACACTAGTCTCAACTTTTGGGGATCTACTAGCACAGAGGAAGAGTCTTATATAGGGCTAGGGCTCGGGCATCTACACGGGATTATCGCCATTATACCGGAAGAATATGGCACTATAAGCACTTTCTCTGCTGAGCAGGCTCATCAAGGAACCTGATATGCCGCATGACACTGACAGCCCTTCAAATAATGTATACACAAGAACAAAACTATACTACGACTAGCTTGTCACCAAGCTCGTCAGAAGATCATACGATCCGACTATTGAGTCAGGATCATTGTCCGACTCGCTTTATCAGCCATGCAGTCAGAAAGGAAGAGCATACCGATCTGTTAGATCACATCTCTCCCCCCTCATCACTCTGCACAACGCTGCTATATAGCTTTTCTGAGCTGCGCACTTGGAAGTGGGGATTGCTTGTGGTCCACAATAGTGTAAGCGGTGTCCCAGCTCTTTGTTGCGCCACACAGTACTGTTAATTTAACCGTACGTAATATTTTTAATCCGTACGTACGAATTAGTATTAGAAATAAAACTCGATATGTGCAAAACACTTGTTTACGAATTTATAGTAACATTTTCGTACGAATTGTTAACCCGTACGTACACTGCAAAACAACTGGGGTGTTAAAATTGACACCATGGGTGATGTCACATGATACCCTCAGAGAATCAAAATTAACATAGGGTGCTAAAATAACACCAATGTAATTTTTGGGACAGAAATTAATGTTAATTTAACACCCTTTATGGTGTCAATTTTGATAATTTTTTGGTATTTGAACATCCATTGTGTCAATATTGTTACACCCCAGTTTTTGCAGTGTGCAAATTGGTAATTTATTTTCTTACGAATTAGTAACCCGTGTTTGTTTTTGTATGCGCAATGATTATTATGTAGGGACAATTATTATAAAAAAAGATACCAACAGGACTATGAAAGTTTCAGCTGTACAAAGTATACTCTCTGCTGAGAAAACAGCGAAAACTGTCACGGTACTTTCAGAAAAACATCGAACCCATTATTATATAGCTTAGTACACTCTTCGTATTTGTTTACAGATTTGCTTTCTTTGCTCTTTTTTCAACCCCTGGGTTTGGGATATGTCTCTATCATTGGGCTGTTTTTTTCTTCTTACAAGCAGGGTATACTTTTGGTAATTGTCAAAGACCATCCTCACTTGGTGTATCCCAACATGCATAAATAAACCTGTAAAATTTTGGGCTCAATTTGCCATCGAATTTTCTAGAAAAACAATGACAGAAAAACCTTAGTTGCAAACTCAAATTTTGGGGTTAAAAAATGACCTCATTCTATAACAGTAAATTATTCCAAAGGGGGTAGTTTCTTATAATGTTATGTAATATAAACATCTCACCGGTGCTCTTTTACCAAGTACGTGTTTAATGGTAATTAATTTGTGAAGTAATTAACATAAGAACACCTTGCTTAACTTGAAGTAACTGTATTCTTCATATCCTTTTGACGTGTTTTCTTTAACATCATTCATTAACTTCACAATGATTCTTAATTATTTATCAACAATTAATGGTTTTTCCAGTTGGCAATCGAATTGCGCAAGTAGTTTCCTGGAGGTTAAATTCATCCCAATTAACACGCTACTCAACTTGCTTTATAGTTCCTTGATTTTAATTCAAGTTGACTTGTTAAAGCTGTGGTTGGTTTCAAGGCCGTATTGTTTTTCAATTTTACCCCACGAACAAATGCTATTGATTTAGTTATTCAATTGTACCTCATAAGTTGTTTTGCACTTATTTATAGATTAACAAGGGGATCGTCTGCAATTCTTTGTTTTTATTTGAATGTATACCTTAATCGTTAAACTACGCTTAAATATTATTTAAAGAATCGTTGCAAATGGGTTAATTACAAATAATTTTCCATATACAAATAGGTTTCAGATTGAATAGTTTGACAGAAAGATCACTGTTGTTGATGACCTGTGGAAAAAACCTCAGTAGAGTGTAACACAACCATATAGGCCTACTGTTTATTTATTTTATTCGAATTGAACTGATTATGTTTGGGATAGGTCTCTATCATTGGGATTGTTTTATATGGAAACTTTCGCTCCCTTGTCGTGGCCTTTACACTCATTCTGTAGTTGAGATACGGTTGGTGTACACTATACACGATTTCTGTGTGGTTTTTTTTGCGGTGGGACTTATTTCCTCGTTATATTTTTTTCCTGTTTTTTATCAATTTTTTAAGAGTATGAGTCAAAACGGGGATTTCCCCGAACCTTATAACCCCCTGCCACAAAGAATACAAACATAAACCAAAACACAGCAAACGACTTTTAAATGTACGAAATGGTTAATTCCATGTGTTGAACATTCTCCACAGTTATTTGTGTGCCCTCGCCCCCCCCCCCCCCCCCCCCCCCACCCCGCACGAACTGTCTGGTTACACCACTGCTCTATCTGATTTGTTAGTAAACACCGTTTTCTCAAGTGTTGTTTTTTGTCGGTAGCCCTGAAGGGAAGACAGGGACATAACGCACCACAAATTTCCTCCGAAATATTTGCGTTGTTTCAAATATCTTTGCAAATAATTATCTTTGCAACTATTTGCAGTATGTTGTCAAATACTTGGTTGCAGTGCTGACCCTATTGCCTAATTATTATTGTTTGCACTGATCATTATCTTAACGTTGTTTGGTGTCAATTTTGTCATATGGATAACACATTGAAAGCTAAGATTGTACGTTATACAAACATTTTATAGGCATGACGATCGAATAATTTTGCTCGCCTTACTAAAAAAGGTGCGTTTCCTTTCGATGTTCAGTGATGCTCTACGATCCAACCACTTTGGCCTACATGTGCATTGCACACCCGATCGACAGAATAGTTTGAACACTCCCGTATGCACACGAAAAAAATTTGGAACCCACTTTTAGCCATTATATTCACTTTTCTAAGAGTTTCTTGAAAAGTATTTATGCGGTAAAATTTGTGACTTAAAGGTATTATACAGGATTGGCAGAGCTGACAAAATAATCACAGACAGTGTTCATGTTTTGTGTAATCAACCACATACATGAAATAACAAACCTGTGAAAATTTGAGCTCAATTGGTCATCGAGGTCACGAGAAAATAGTGAAAAGAGACCTTATGTGTTTTCTGTTTTTCAAACATCGAGTTTATTATCACGCGTGATAAAAACTCTTGTTTTACTCATTTCTCAGAAACGTTAGCATTTTAGGCAGAAATATTTTAAGGAACCCTTTCTACCATTACTTACTTCAAATCATGTAAGTTATGTGTGAATCTGTGAACAATTGTGTTTTTCGATCTTACCAATAGTGTACAGGGCCTTTAACAAATGTTTGCAAATAATATAATAAGCTTAAATATTGCGGCATCGGAAATATTTCCGATAGGGCCACCAACGTTTAGCATAACCATTACATGCTTGCGCTCAGCTAATGCTCTAATGCATCGTTTATGGTAATAGTGTGAGACTTTCCTTGATGTAGATGAGATAACCAATCGATTCACCGGTCCTGAGAGTTGGTGATGAGTGTCGGTCATACAGGTCACTCTGTAAGCCATCATAGCAGACCCATTGCATGTTATCTTTGAAACAACAAGTGAAATGCTCTCCACTGTGAACTGTCATCGCCTGTAGAAGATACCTGCATCAACCAAGATTTAAGCAAAGAGCAAAATAAACAGAGCGTTAACGTGAAGAAATGCACTACAATACCCTTCCTTTTTGTTATTTTTCCCAATTTTAAAGAACTTCTATTGTGCGACATGATGGATATGGTGGATGCTTTTTACAAAATGTAATTAAATTAGTTTATTGCAATTACAGTATTTAACCACCTAAAATGGTTTACCTCTGTCTCTGCACTGTGATGGAGTGTTGGTACATCATTGTCACATCTCTCTTGTGTTTTACACTGTAGAACGTTGGACTGATAATTAAAAGGGGCGGGGTGCCGTTAATTGCTGTGAATTTTCTATTAGTCCAATGCCTCCGACCTGTGCATGATGACCTGTACATTTTCAAAGGAGATATTTAAACATGAACAGCATTTAATAATAATCTCTCTTATGCATGCCGTGACACGTGATCGTTGCCATGAAATATATTGGATGGGAAGTTCTTGCAAGTTTTTGCTTTCAGTGAAAAGAGAAAAAGAAGACCTACTGGGAAAAAAGGAGAAGTGAGAAAAAATGACCAAGACCAAGGTAAGCTATTTGATATGTTCTTCTAAAAATGTTTATATTATGCATAACTTTCACTTTTAAATGTAATCCATCATGCCTACCTGTCTTCTTCACCAGGAAAGGTAGCGGCGCATGGACTGATGTATGGGGCGAGCCAGTGCTTCAAAGCATCTTGGAGACTGCCAATGTTTGCATCTTTTGGACATCTATAAGTGACGCGTGAAAGAATTACAAAAAATGTTATTGAAGATCACCTTATTTAACAGCTATAGTATAAGATTGAAAATGTTTATTTTGCTTGTTTGTTTTTGGTTATTGTTTTTGGTGTTTTTCTGATTTAATACTGAAATATTCAGCCTTTTAAGATGCCTTCTAAATAATGCAACTCCCACCAAACGCGTTTGAAAAGGTGATATTTAAAGCTACATTTTTTATCAGTAGGCTATCATTGGTTCGTAATTGGTATTTAATTTTGAATTTCTTTTAAATATAATTAATTATAATATAAAGAGAAAACTTACCCTAAATGGATATCTACGTTGCGGACCGTTGTCTCCTTCCTTGGGCATGACTCTTTTGTGCATGTTGAAGTTTGGTAATTACCTTGGAACACTGACATGAACCTAACGAACATTTCATATTCAGTTCCAAAGGCATTCCAAGATTGTGATTTTTGCACTTGTAATTCCATCCGGCACACTTTGTGCAGCCACTCAATCTTTGCCAAAGTCCACTCTCCACGTAAACCATACCTGCTTATTGCTAAAAGGTGCATACACACCTTGTCTCTACTTGCATTTAGAATTTCAGACAGACGTGGATACTGATTGACAATTCTTGAGAACAAGAATATGAAATTGTCAATAGTACAAGGTACACTCGTTTTCCTTTGAACATTTCGTTTCCCCCCCAACGAGGACAGTCTGCCCTACTGCATGGTGTTTGACCTTTTGGCGCATTAGGCGTACTTGATGCATGGACAACTTTCTTGTTCTGCTGTAAAACCTTTGCTGTACAAACATCAGGGTGGTTTTTTTCTGGCTCTCTCGATTTCTTCCATACTTCTTGCGGGTTCATGTTGTCCTCTGCCATCCTTTTTTTCGACGACATCTTTCCTTGCACTTTCCCCTTTTTTTTCTCGGGCTTTGGAGGTGGTAGTTTGACTTTAGGAGTGCTGAAGTATTTTCCTTCCTTTCTTCTTCTCTTTCCGGTGTTTTCCTGTCGATCAGATTTTGTCTTTCGTTTTTTTGCCTGCTTCAGTTGAGTTTCTCCAAGCCTGCCGCAAACATTGGTGAACGCCTTCCTTATGAATTGGCCAGCCGTAAGGCGCAAGCGACGGCCAGGACAAAAATCTTTCTTTACTATTCCGAACCAGTTCTCGATTAGTGCATTTGTCGCTCGGTTGATGGCAGGTGCTTGGTTGCATGACTTATTACCTTGGGTGTATCTTCCCAAATCTCCCAACAAAACTGCACTCCAAAGAGGGTAAACATGCAGAAACTGATCCAACAGTAGCGTTATGAGTCCTGGTGTGTAGTATATGTTGCTACATGAAGGCTCTGCAGTACCACCACCATCTACCTCGTCGTCATCATCATCGTTTACAGCTGCTTGCTTGTTAGCTACCCGTGTAAAAAACTTACGCCAAGGCGAACTCTCTTTTATTGTATCAAGACGTATGTTTGTGTCGTCTTCACTTGCTTGAGAAAATTCGATTTGATCGGTTGTCTCCTCTGACTCGTTGACTTCAGAGCGAACGTTACTTCTTTCAAACAACTGGTTCAAAGTAAGCAGTGCCAAATCGACACTTGGGCTTTCTTTTTCACAGTTGAAAACTAAGCACATATTGAAGAAGACATGTTTTGCACTATTTAAACTATGTTGAGTCTGCAAAAGAGCGAAACAGTACAGTATGAACTGCCTTTTGTGCTTGTCAGTGGTGAAATCGGGCAGTCTGCGGGAAATATCCTTCAGCATATGAGCAGCACATATGTGCGGGTAAGTGTAACCTTTCATTAAGTTGTGTCGCACATCTCCCAGAACAATTTTGTATGTTCTCCTTAGGTAACACTTGCAATCCTCCGCGTTGAAAGTTTGCAAAACCGATTGCAACAAGGCCCATGAGAAATCGGTTTCCACCCTATGCGGAACTACGGAAGCAACGCTTCTTCCCTTACTAACAAAGAAAAGAAATCGAGACAAAAAGTGCTTGATTTCAGTAGCATGTTGATCATTTGTGATCATTTCTGCTACTGGAATTCCAGCTTTGCCTTTCACTGGATTTTCCATTATCAACGCATAGTAGAATATGCTTTTTGGCTGGTCTGGGATTTTTCTTATAAGAGAACCTGTTGCATCTAAATGCAGTACAACATTACCTTTCTTTGCCTCTTTTATGTAGATTTCTGCTTGCTCGTCAAGCATAAGGTGGGCCTTGAAGGGGTAACAAGACAAATACTGAACAAAGCCCCCATCGGTGAACTTTGATGCAGGATGAACTTCTTTGTACACCTCTTGCAGAAGTTTTGTTTCTTGAAGAATGTCATCATGTAGCCTTGACGTTCCCTTTTTTTCAGAGAGTACTTTTCGTAGGACGTCAGTGGAGGAGCACGCTGTTAAATTGCCTGCTTTCTTTTCTTCTTCTGTCATATGACTGATGGTATGGTAATACCAATTACCAACTCCCTCCTTCTCCAGCTCTGTAGCAATGGCCTTTCTTCTGTCTCCTTTCATGTGTCTTTTTTCGCCAAACTCGCCCTTGTGGCTGATTTCACCCTTTCTTGCAACTCTTAATTTTACGTTGTTCTCATTGACTCCGGGCTGTTTCTTTATGGTGAATACGTATTTACAGCAACCTTCAAATTTGCAATTTGCCTTCAACTTTCCATAAGAAAGCTTGCGCTTCCTACTGTTTTGAATTTTACATCGGTTGTACGTAAATTTCAGTACGCAAGTACAATTGGATTCTCGGAATTTACCGTTAACGATGTCGGTCCATTGGTTCTGTAAGCGATTTTTCTTTCCTTTTGGCCGTATTTTAGACCACTCGTCCCTAGACAGAAATAACGAAAACTTCCTTGGACAAGGAACTTTGGCCTGATCGGTTTTCTCTACTGAACCATCAGTGCAACCATCACAATCATCTACAGGAGTGTTGTTGCCATCATTAGAGTTTGGCAAGTTGTCATCTGTATAGTCAGAGTAGATCGGCGATGTGTTTCCTGAGTGCGAAGTGTCATCACAAGGAAAGGGACCAACGTCATAATTTAAAGACCCTTCATTGCTTTCTCGGCATGACGAACCAACAACATCAGTCTTTTGTGATCTAGGCATGTTTTTGGACTGGCAAGACTCGCTACAAAACTGACAAGTGAATGACACAGAATTCTCGTCAGATTCCTCATAGTTCACACAATCAAAATGGTACCAGATTTTGCATGATTCACAAAACACATAGGGCCTACCATCGTTTGGCTTTTGACAAATACAATGTAGACTTGAGTTGGGAGACCGACGAGACATGGGGGTATTCATTGGAGTACTGCTTCGAAGGTGAGCATTAACTCCTTTGGCCCTCTTATCGCTCACGTCACAGTCATCGGTGGGTAAGGGTTTCCCCTCATCATCTGTGTCGGGTTCATCTGTGTGTAACAACGGTGTTGCTATGTCGTCACTCATGCAGTCATCAATGTGTAAGGGTGTGGCCTCATCATCTGTGGCACTTTCATCTGTATGTAACGATGGTGGTACCTCATCACACGCGTCACAGTCAATGATGTGTAAAGTGGCCTCATCATCATCAGTGTCACATGTGTGTGACGGTGTTGCTACCTCATCACTCATGCAGTCATCGATGTGTAAGGGTGTGGCCTCATCATCTGTGGCACTTTCATCTGTATGTAACGATGGTGGTACCTCATCACACGCGTCACAGTCAATGATGTGTAAAGTGGCCTCATCATCATCAGTGTCACATGTGTGTGACGGTGTTGCTACCTCATCACTCATGCAGTCATCGGTGTGTAAGGGTGTGGCCTCATCATCATCTGTGGCACTTTCATCTGTATGTAATGATGGTGGTACCTCATCACTCACGTCACAGTCATTGTTGTGTAAGGGTGTAGCCTCAACATCATCTGTGGCACTCTCATCTGTGTGTGACGGTGGTGCTACCTCATCATTTGTGTCATGGTCGTCATCGTGCATTGGTTGATGACTGTCGGACTGCCCGTGTGGTGAACTAGTTTGATGAATGTTTCGTTGATGAATAACAGTCTCTCTTAAACCTCTTGCATTTTTGTTCCACTGGTTGTAAAGCCATTTTCTGTTTGTTCGGTTGTTTTTTAGTTTCAACGTTGCAGCGATGCGGGCCCACAAGGATGTGGAACTTCTGAAGCCTACTCCCTGTAACTGGTGAACCTCTGGTAAGTTCACCAGACAATCAATAAGGGCTTTCAATCTGACGCAGTCGAGAGCTCTCATATTGAACTCTATGTAGCAAAGCCTAACATCAAAACAAAGAAGGTTAAAGATGGGTTCTAAAATTAAATTCAATTTTGTGATGCACTCATTTCTCAACAGGCAGCCAACCTTTTTTCTTATGAAAGTTGGGAACTTTTAGGTCAATCCAGAATGTTAAACTTGTTAACACTAACATCCATAACATCACGTTTGAAATATATGACTCCGCATCCAAGTTTCAGAATTTCTATGACATTGACCGGGCTCTTCGAGTCGGACCTTTTGGTAAACGAAAAATTCCTCAGTGAAACGTGCCTACGCATTCATTTTTGACATCCAATGACTACATGTTTAAAATTTCGATCGGAAAAGTTGTCAGTTAAAATGGCATTTTACACAATTTTAACGTCAAGTTAGAGACATTTTTTTCAACCCTAAAACTTACTCTACCTGGTTGTCAAATAAGTGCATTACAAAGCTGGATTTGACCTTAGTGGCACACTTTAAGTTTTCCTTTTCGAAAAATGTGGTGTCAAGCATTTATGTCTTTATACCCGGTGTGGCAGGAAATTCTGTCCCCCGGAGATTCTGTCCCCAATAAGGCGAAGTGTCCTGTTTTGTCTTAGGCTCCGTCAGCCTGTCTAAAGCCGCATACCAAAACTGCACATTTTCCAAAATGGTGATGACTGACGTGCCTATAGCCGGAGCCAAAGCCGAAACTTGATTCCCCATGATGGACCCAATCTTCCTTCATGTCATGTTGTCGTACAGGGGCCACACACACCAGGGGAAAATCTTTCATTTTGTCAACGGATTCGAATTAACAATTACCCATGTATTTTTTTTATATAGGCCTAAACCTTCTTTTATCTCTTTTGTTTTGCTTTTTTTGGGGGGGGGGGGGGGGTGAAGCGGTTTGTTTACTTCAACAGAATTGAAAATATAGCAACCAGGTCACAAGAGACATTTTACACAGACAACCAGTTCAAGGGTGTGTACAAAATTGGTAAGAGTGAACATGTACAGGTTTGCACATTACTTAGATTGTCATGGTGGAAAACTTAGCTTTCCTCGAAATATTTTTGCTTGAAATAGTTTTTAGGAAATGAGTAAAACAATCACTGGTGATTAAATCCAATACTTGAAAACAGTAAACAAATATAATACACACCCTAAGGCAGGCACTCTTCACAATAAAGGAGAGTTACCTCACTTTCAACATAATCCTGGAGACGATTTTAGAAAAATAAACGAAGATGTCTTTTGTCCGACTGGATTGCTTCGTTTGCACTCAGTGAGGGCTGGTTGCCTCTCAATTTACGGTTGCCGTGTGTGTGTGACAAGGCTTTTGGATTTTCTTGCACCGTTTAGTTTTAAAAAGCAAGGCAACATTTGTGGTTATATTGACAGGTTATGAAATGTTTTAATTATTTTGTTTCTGATTTTTTTTAAATAAGGGTACAGGGGGCGAGCCCCCCTGAGAGCTCTGAGCTTTTTGCGTTTTGGGGTCGAAAAATCAAGCCTCCGTGTTGCTAAATACAGAGAAAATGAAACATTTCCTTAGCACTTCTGATTCATATCAATCGCCCAATTTTACTTGAAAATTTCCTGATACAATGTACGCGGGACTTCTAGAAAATGTTAATACCACAAATCTTTTGAGTCTGTATTGCCGTCTTTCAGTGATGCTCCTCCCTCTTGTAGATAATAAACTGAATCTGACTGTACATCGTCGGCAAGGGTTTTGGTTTCAAGTAATACTAGCCTAAATATTGATTTAAGATAATCGGCTGCCTGTGGGCTATTTTGACCGGCAGTGAATAGAACAACTAAAATACATTGAGAAGGGGCCTTTTATATACATACTTGCAAATTAAAGAGAAACTCAACTTTTAGGTATTTTTCTTGGAGATGGACAAAATATTGTAAACACGTGTAAAGTGACAAATTTGATGTTTCAGTTTGGACATTGGGGTATCTGTACCTAGAAGCTCTCAAGTCAGTTAGGCTGATGCCCGCATATTTTCCTGACTTTGTTGAGCATGTATTAAGACCTCTAATCCTCGGGTCACCGTATCCAAGTTATTATTGAATATTCGGTGGATCAGTTTAGTGGCATTGACCAATGCCTTATACCTACCAGGCTTGGATGCAATGAATCGACTGATCAGCTCTGGCTGTGCTGGTCCATTTTATAAAGGTGGAGATGGTAAATAATTGTCACACGTGACTATTATCCAATAGGAGCTCTCAAACTTTGCCACAATCAAAACTATATTTAGCCAATTACAAACAAGTTGGTCTGCGTCCCCGGTAACAGTAGTTTTAACAAATCACATGTCTAATTTACGTTTTATGTAGCAGCCAATTACAAACAAGCGGGTCGGCTTCCCCAGTAACAGTAGTTTTAACAAATCACATGTCTATAATTTACTTTTTATGTAGCAGCCAATTACAAACAAGCGGGTCGGCTTCCCCAGTAACAGTAGTTTTAACAAATCACATGTCTATTTTACATTTTATGTAGCAGCCAATTACAAACAGGTGGGTCGGCTTCCCCAGTAACAGTAGTTTTAACAAATCACATGTCCAATTTACGTTTTATGTAGCAGCCAATTACAAACAAGTGGGTCGGCTTCCCCAGTAACAGTAGTTTTAACAAATCACATGTCTAATTTACGTTTTATGTAGCAGCCAATTACAAACAAGCGGGTCGGCTTCCCCAGTAACAGTAGTTTTAACAAATCACATGTCTAATTTACATTTTATGTAGCAGCCAATTACAAACAGGTGGGTCGGCTTCCCCAGTAACAGTAGTTTTAACAAATCACATGTCTATAATTTACTTTTTATGTAGCAACCAATTACAAACAAGCGGGTCGGCTTCCCCAGTAACAGTGGGGGCCTTGTTTTTAACAAAGACATGTTTAATTTACATGTTATGTAGCAGCCAATTACAGACAAGTTGGCCATCAGCGTCTCCATGTCTCCAGAGCAACAGTAGTTTTGAACAAATCACAGTCTTGTATCACTTACATAATGTTGTAGCTAATTACAAAGAAGTGGTCAGCGTCACCAGTAATATTCTAATTATTCTTCCTGTATAATTATACTTTATAGTTGTCATGTTTTTGCCATTTTTACTATTTAAAAATCATGTAAATTTGTATATGTACAATTCGGTGCATTTTTTTGCCTCTGGCAACAAGTTCGAATTTTAATAAACCATGAATGATAACTATAGCAGTTCTAGTATACATGCTTAATTATTGCTACATACATTAACCAATACGAACAAAATTTGTTAATGGCACCCATAATCATCAGGGGAGATGTTATTTTTAAAGAATGTGTAAATGTTGAAATCGACCATCGCTTTTTAGTGACAAATCAAGTGATTTATTGCACAGTAGAAAAACAAACCAATATATAGATGGATTGCAATAGACGTCATTGGCCGCCATCTTTGATGAATTATGCACGCGTGAATGCTATCATTGGCTGAGAGTCGTGCGTATAACGCGTGCACTTTTCCATTGTTTCACATCAAAGGTGGCGGTCAATGACGCGTATTGCAATCCATCTATACCGAAAACTAAGGCTACGCAGGCTATAGGGCAAACATTTACAACCGAATTAACGCGGAACCGTGAAAATGAAATAACATCAAAAAATCAAAATCTCTTAGTCTTATTTTTGAATTGAGTCCCTGGCCGAAGGGGTCTGAACATGTGAAACTGACCACTCAAGACTTTGAGTAAATCCATTGATAAAGTGCTTAACAATGTACGGTAGGATTGTTGTACGTCAAAAAATTAATATTTCAAAAATTAATAAAAAATACTAAAACCCCATGGGCCGGGTCAAGGTAACCATGGGTGTTTTCCTTGAACCTTCCTCTTCAATTCTGTATGTAGTGGTGCCCGGCCCATGGGGTCTGGACATGTGAAACTGACCATTCAAAATTCGGAATCGGAACACTTTCGTTCTGCATCCGACATGCGAATGTGAACACATGTAAAGTAATGGCTATTAAATGCAGCGCGGTAAAACTTTTGTAAGGGAAAAAATTAATATTTCAAAAATTAATTTAAAAAAATAAAACCCCATGGGCCGGGTCAAGGTAACTATGGGTGTTTTCCTTGAACCTTCCTCTTCAATTCTGTATGTAGTGGTGCCCGGCCCATGGGGTCTGGACATGTGAAACTGACCACTCAAGACTTTGAGTAAATCCATTGATAAAGTGCTTAAAACCATGTACGGACGGTAGGATTGTTGTACGTCAAAATAGTAATATTTCAAAAATTAATAAAAAATACTAAAACCCCATGGGCCGGGTCAAGGTAACCATGGGTGTTTTCCTTGAACCTTCCTCTTCAATTCTGTATGTAGTGGTGCCCGGCCCATGGGGTCTGGACATGTGAAACTGACCATTCAAAATTCGGAGTCGGAACACTTTCGTTCTGCATCCGACATGCGAATGTGAACACACGTAAAGTAATGGCTATTAAATGCATGCATCACTCAATCAGCGCGGTAAAACTTTTGTGGGGGAAAAAATTAATATTTCAAAAATTAATAAAAAATACTAAAACCCCATGGGCCGGGTCAAGGTAACCATGGGTGTTTTCCTTGAACCTTCCTCTTCAATTCTGTATGTAGTGGTGCCCGGCCCATGGGGTCTGGACATGTGAAACTGACCACTCAAGACTTTGAGTAAATCCATTGATAAAGTGCTTAACCATGTACGTGGGATTGTTGTACGTCAAAATAGTAATATTTCAAAAATTTATAAAAAATACTAAAACCCCATGGGCCGGGTCAAGGTAACCATGGGTGTTTTCCTTGAACCTTCCTCTTCAATTCTGTATGTAGTGGTGCCCGGCCCATGGGGTCTGGACATGTGAAACTGACCACTCAAGACTTTGAGTAAATCCATTGATAAAGTGCTTAAAACCATGTACGGACGGTAGGATTGTTGTACGTCAAAATAGTAATATTTCAAAAATTAATAAAAAATACTAAAACCCCATGGGCCGGGTCAAGGTAACCATGGGTGTTTTCCTTGAACCTTCCTCTTCAATTCTGTATGTAGTGGTGCCCGGCCCATGGGGTCTGGACATGTGAAACTGACCATTCAAAACTCGGAATCGGAACACTTTCGTTCTGCATCATGCGAATATGAAAACACGTAAAGTAATGGCTAATGCATGCATCGTGGTATTGATGTAAGTGCTCCATTGGTTTTGTGCGTAAATGAAATTTGAATGTCAAACGAGTAACTGATCCGTGTTTGACATTCGAATGTCCAATGTCGAACGTCGAACGTGAAACCAACTTCACACCGGTCATTTAAGTTGGCCCTATTTTACTTGGTAGTAAAGTCACGAAAATTGGCAGCAAGTATGTAAGTTGGTATAAACAACATACAAAAAGAGAAATTATTTGGCCAAGATGGTTCAACACGGAGGTCCATTTTTTATGTTCTATTCTTCGTCGGAAAATTATCAAAAAATCACAAACCACTCCATATATGTGACCTCATTTCTATCCAAAAAATAATATGTTCTTTACTTCGGAAGGTGACTTAAAACACGTCTTTTGACAGCCCGTCCTATAGGGCTCTCTGTGTACACCACACCGTGGTGTGTGCACACACATACATAAAGAAATAATTATTTAGCCAAGATGGTTCAACACGGAGGTCCATTTTTTATGTTCTATTCTTCGTCGGAAAATTATCAAAAAATCACAAACCACTCTCCATATATGTGACCTCATTTCTATCCAAAAAATTAATGTTCTTTACTTCGGAAGGTGACTTAAAACAGGTCTTTTGACAGCCCGTCCTATAGGGCTCTCTGTGTACACCACACCGTGGTGTGTGCACACACATACATAAAGAAATAATTATTTAGCCAAGATGGTTCAACACGGAGGTCCATTTTTTATGTTCTATTCTTCGTCGGAAAATTATCAAAAAATCACAAACCACTCTCCATATATGTGACCTCATTTCTATCCCAAAAAAATAATATGTTCTTTACTTCGGAAGGTGACTTAAAACACGTCTTTTGACAGCCCGTCCTATTATGGCTCTCTGTGTACACACACCGTGGTGTGTGCACACACATACATAAAGAAATAATTATTGAGTAATTATTGAGGAATTATTGAAATAATTTGAGTACTTGAACATGTACATGAAGTGTGTACATACATTAACCATAAATACACATATGTAGACTGTAATACAATATATTTGCATGTTTTTAGATTTGATCGGAGTATCGGCCAGAATGAGCCGACATCTACGATTCATTGCGCGGACGGTGTTTGTGAAGAACAGTGATGTTGATGGCGCTTACAGGTCCTTGAATAAGTAAGTCACTTTAATAAGGAACGGAGTTTGGCTTTATAGCAGCGGGGAAATATTTTCCTTCAAAAGTGTTTCAAAGATTAGGTTAATGTTTGAGAAAGTTGGTCATTTGATCAGCTTTATGAACAGAAAAGGCCTGACCGAATTGTTCATGACTCATTTTTAAAATCTTTCTGTTTTCCCAACTCCACGCCTGGAATTATATAGAGGCCATGACCTCTGTTGCCCCTGGTCTTGGCCTTGGTGCCCCTATAAGAGATCCCATGGACTTTTAAGTTTTTCCAATGGAAGTGCCCTTCGCCAAATTAAATGGCCCTGCTCTCTCAATGAAATTTCCAGGCCTATAACTCCCTGGAGTTAATGACTAGGACTCGGAGCCATACTCGCTCTGCTAATTCCAACGCCATGTTAACTCAACACCCAAACTGTTGGACTTTGATTGTGATTTACCTCATCACTTTTTGCAGTCCTCGGCCCATTAGGGTCAAACAAAACATTGTGCCAGACATCACTCTAATCTAACTTACAAATTTCTGTAACGCTTCTCAGATTGTGTATTCCTATAGGGAATATTCTATTCTTCCTGCGTGGAAATATTCGCTCCGGTATTTCAGTGATATCTCAAAAACGCGACCACCTTTTGAAGTGAACTTTTCACAGGTTAGTAGCGTGTCATGGCCGAGTGGTTTAGATCATCGGATTCAAGTGCTGGTGGTTTAGTCATCGGGGTGTGGGTTCGAGTCCCGGTCGTGACGCTTTTGTCCTTGAGCAAGACACTTCGCTATAAGTACATGTATAATTGCTTCTCTTCACCCAGGGGTATAAATGGGTACCTGTGAGGGTAGAGGTTGATATTGTGTATGAAAAAGCTTTGGAGCGCCACGGCAGCTCAGGCTGTATACTCCCCAGGGAGCTGAGAAAGATTAAAGGAATGTTATTGGCCCAATGACCAGGGCACTAATGTAAAGCGCATTGATACGTTATTGTGAAATGCGCTATATAAGAACTGGTTATTACTATTGTTATTATATACCTACAATTATATTTGGAAACAAACAGTGGGCTCCAACTACCAAAACGTATACGTACAGCACCTTTAAGTATCAGGCCTGTTTGAATTGAGATTTTAACTCTTGCAGTGGCCTGTGGTATTGAATAGTGCAGTGCCATGCACTTTAAGCTAAAACTACTACATTTGCTCAGAGATTGAAAAACAAGAAGAAGTAGAAACAGTGACTGCAGGCCAGGACTACCTGACTTTATGTACCCAAGTTCAATGCTGACTTCCCAAGTTTATTTTGGTCACAATGTGAACTTTCACAAAGGTCATTTTAAGGGCATGTGATGTGTTGTTACCAACACAAATGCATTATAAATAGACTTGGCTGATTTTAATCGGCCCTGCCAATAATACACTATCCATAAACTAGGCCAATATATTTTATATTTTCTCCTGGTGATATGAACTATAGGGACCCTTAAATAGCACTGTGACTGCTAGGCCTAAAGATACTGTTCTATGTAGGGAACATAATAAAGAAATGTCAGCTTTAGATGTGGGAGGAAAACCCTTGCAATCAGTAGGGACTGAAGAACCCAATCCACATCACCACATGGTAAGGATCCAGTCTGGGATTAGAACTGGAGTCCACAGACGTGAAAGGCAGGGGACAAAACCACCTTTTTAATCAGACCAGGACACTGCTACTACATGTAAAGCCACATTGGTAATTGTCAAAGACCAGTATCCACACTTGATGTGTCCCAACACTTGAAAAACAAACCTGTGGACGTTTAAGCTCAATCGATCATTGAAGTCGAGAGAAAAAAGTGAAACAAAACTTTATGTTTTCACTGTTTTCAAACATCAAGTTTTTGACTTGCAAGATCAAAACTAATTGTTTCACTCATTTCTCAAAACCTTTGCATTTCAAGCAAAAATATTTCAAGGGAAGTTTCCACTATGACCAACTTTATACCATGTACGTTGTTTGCAAATCTGTTAACGTTTACATTTTTACTATTACCAATGTTATGCACATTGTTTGTCAACCAAAACTCAATGTATTTTCTTGTGTCACTCAACAGTTCACTTACAAGAGAAGGTATCATTGAGGAGGTCCGCAGGAGGCGGTACTACGAGAAACCTTTCCAGATGCGGAGACGAAAGGAATATGAGAACATGAAGCGTATATACAATCAAGAGATGGGCAGACGGATAGCGTTCATTATGAGGAAGAGTAGACCAACTCCATGGGTGGTGTAATTCAGAGAGGCTATAGTGAGGCCATGTGTCACCTGCTTTTGGGGCCTGTGTGCTTGTATAATGGAACATGCAGTTGTCAATTGCTTTCAGAGACATTAGAGATGTGGGTTTGGGGATGAGTTACCTGAGACCTGAAAAGTTAAACCCTTTTGAGTTGAATGTAAGTGGATTTCTGTACCTTCCTAAACAGATATGAACATCCAGTGTCACCCAGTGGATCTTGGGTGCCACAGCCATGGTTTGATCACGAACAGACATCAACACCCAGTGTCACCTAGTGGATCTTGGATGCCACAGCAGTGGTTTGATCATAAATGATATATGTATGCCCAGGGGATCGTCGGTGCCCCAGATTCGGTACTATCATAGACATACATTTATGCCCAATGTCACCCATTGCACATTGGGTCTTGCTGACTCTCTGTACATTTTGCCATATGAACATGCCACTCATTTGATCTATAAGGTGAACTGAGTCGATTACACGCTGCATGGTGTGCCAGAACCCTTTGTTAAAGATGCTGAATTTTACATCTGGGTTTGCCCCAGTCTAGAGTGAAATTTATTCTCACGTGCATGTACTTATACATGGTCATAATTCATGCAGTCGTTCTCAACATGAACAAGGACGATTTCATGGTGTTTGGAGATTTTCAATTCTAATTGGGACAAGTTTGCACTTTATGTTGATTGTTTTTGTGCGTGAAAATCTGTACTGACTGTGAAGGGGTGGATACGGTTATTTAAAAGGCAGTGTCGTATTGATCAAAGTAGGCCTGTGGCTGTACATAGAATTATGAACTCTCACCCAGTTACTGCACGCAGGCGCCCTTTCTCTGTACCAATGATGGGGAGTCAACACAGCCCCATTTAACTGTAGGGTAATCGTTTGGTTTTTGTCCTGTAAAGCTAATTTATAGGCAAAAAGTTCCATGTCCATTGTACAATAAAATTCACTTGTGAAAGTTCCAGTTGAATACAGTGTCTTCTTGTTGAGAGAATAAGAATAAACTGTCCCAATCAATCAATGTTTAGCGAGGTGACAGTGGGTACCAACTGCATCTCTAGCCGCAGCATTCACGAACAGACACCAACCCCCTCTCGGATTCAAACGTTTGAACTGTTTTTTCATCAACAGGCATTTCGTACGAAATAATTGAACAGGATTCTTACTATCAGTCCATCTTTATAACATGTATCAGGTTCATTACTATAGTATGGACCTACCTGTAAAGACATGGTTGTGTTTCACTTACATGGATTGAGTTATGTGTCGTGTGAATGTAGAATATTGAGCCGTCTCAGAGAAAATAAATGAATGTACATGTACTGTTTCCTGTAAAATTGTAGTGATTAATTGTCGTTGTTATTTTCCTTCTCTTTCATTATTTTAAATTATCCTATTTGATTATGTACATGTGTTTGTTGTCGATGAATCCTCAAAAATGTTCCAGGCCCGGAATAACATAGCCTTTCGTCAAGGCCTTCGTGGCTTGAACAGCTTTGTAGAGCCGCGATCCAAAGCGACTGAAATGGGAGACCACGCACGCGAGTGGCGAAGCCACGAGGGCCTTTTCCAACTTGTTTGCGGTTTCTTATGTGTTTCTTTATATAAATCTCGACTTTTGCTACCCAAAACGGTAGCAAAAGTCCAAACCAATCAGAAGTGCATAACGCACGTTTCATACTTAATGAATAATTAATTAAAATAAACCACAAACAAGTTGGAAAAGGCCCTCCCCACTCGGCTCGTGCGCGTGGTCTCCCTTTCCAGTCGCTCCGCTATTTACAAAGCTGTCCAAGCCACGGATGGCCTTGACAAAAGGCTAGGAATAACACGGAGGCCACAGCCTCTGTGTCCCTGGTCTTGGCCTTGGTGCCCCTTCAAAAAGTCACCGATAGACTTTAAGATTTTCCAATGGAAGTGCCCTTTGCAAAATGAAAATGGCCCTGACCATCTCAACGATAAAATTGCAGATCTGATGTCCCTTCATCATCTTCTTGGTATAAACAAAGGGAAGAATAATTAAAAAACTACAAGTAGATCTATTACTTATTAGACTGAATCTTGCTCCAAACCATTGATGACTGTTGCCTTTGATGACTTGAGCAGACTGTGTCAACCTGCTTGACTGGTCAGACTTAATAAGACAGAAGTCAAGGACAAGTTGAAAACCATCGGTGATATATACGGATGGGTTGATGGCCCCACTGGCCACTGCAAGTAGATTCTCTAGCCTAACGAACAAAAGAATTACGTCATTTTAACGAACTGGACTTGGGTAATGACAAAGAATCGAGGCCCAATTTCATGGCTCCGCTGACCGCGGAATTATGAATTATGTGCTTACCGCCCATAGAATCGTGCACTTACATGGCTCTGTAGGCGAAGAATTCTGTGGTAAACAGAGCCATGAAACTGGGCTCTGGTTTGTTCAACATGTATTATATAGGTAAGCCAAGGCAAGGAAAGCAGTCCAAACCAATGTTAGAATATGGTACATTACAGTGGCGTAATCGGGCAAAGGGTCAGGGGTCGGTAGCCCCCCCCCCCCCCCCCCCCCCGCTCAGAACCCTTGCCCTCCCAATGAAATAGAAAAATAGCCCCCGCCCTAAATTATTTAACTGCCACCGCTTCCCCCCCACCCCCCCTTCTCTCCTCGAAATGTGTAATGTTACGCCACGGGTACAATGAGTGGCAGCCCGCTTTTATTATTTTCATCCTCAGTTATGCTAAAAGTTGATGTCAGATTCATGAAATTATTGGCTCTGTTCACCTCAGTTTATATGATAACTACTTTTTTATTATCACTCTCATTATTTATTAAATCACAACGTACTTATTTATTTGTTCTTCTTTCTTTTACCCTTTTAAATGTTGGAGTCTTTATGAGGATTATAAACACGTCCCTTTTGTTGGTGGTATTGCTGAAGCAGCTATGTGATTCTGGTCCCTGATCTGACCGCTTGCTAACGTGCTGCCGCCGTCGTAGGTTCGAATGATGTGGAAACTAAAAGTCAAATATTAGTCTACGGAGATCTGGAAGTGCCAACCGACAAGCTGAGATCCTGAGATAAATTACTGCAAGATGATGACATCATAAACGTAAAATTACGACATCCTGAGATGATTTTTCTCTGCATGACATAAAGTAAGATGTCGTCTTCCCGATATATTTTATCTTATGATAAAGTCGACATTATGAAAGTAAGATGTCGATTTTCCAAGATAGATTTTCTCAGGATTGATGAAGTCCCTGAACGTTGGATGTCGACTTTGCAATTAACATCCTGAAAATGTCGAAAATCCAGGATAAATTATAATGGAAAGACAACATCCTACTTTCAGGATGTGGTCATCCCGAGATGAAATATACCTGGAAGACGAACCTCAACTTTGAAGATATCGTCACATTATCTCGGGATGTCGTCATCTTATCATTATGACGACATCAATCCTAAAATTGTCTCAGCAAGTTTGATGACATTTCAACAGCTCCGTACTTGTGTATAAGTGCCATGCTCGCCCATCATCTGGTTGGCGTGGTGGTATCTTTCCTCGCCTTCAACCTCTAGGACTGACCCCGGTTCGAATCACGCCGGGGGCACAGTATTTGATTGGGTTTTCTGACTGAGGGCTGACTGCGTGGGTTTTCCCTAGAATAATTCTCTGGAATAATCCTCCCACATCTTAAACTGAGACGTCCTTCCTCTCCACTGGGATACTAGTAGTAGTACAGTGATTGAGTTCATATTTTCATTTTGTTGAGAGTCCTTATCTTCACAACCGGAATAGGCCTACAAGAAATGAAATGGGCTGCCGTTTGAGCCTGTAGCGTCATTATAAGGGGGGTGGGGGCCCGTATGTATTGTGTTGGTCCGATTAATGTTTTCATTATTTCCATTTTATATCAGTAACTTGACTCCGACAGCTATGTCCCTCGGCGAAGAAGAAACAGTTGCCGTTAAACACGAGGTATCCCTCCACACATCACCCAAATTAACGTCTGAAAGGTGAGACTACAACACCGTGACCGTTCCGGATCTCTCATCACGTAATACGGTTAATGGCTCACGCTGAGCCCGCTTCAATTATCTCCAATGTGATCCCGGAACCAACAAATTGCTGCAGCGTTCGATTGTAGTGATACGAAGATCTTCATCCGTGGCTGATACATGTAATTAAAAGATGGTCATGGGCATTGGCAATTTCACCAAAGCGGATCTTCATAACAACGACTATACCTTACATTGATTCAAAGACTACGGACAATTTTCCATGGTTACTCACGTTTCACTTGACCTCGGCGATTTATAACCAGCAGCTTTTGGTTTCTTTTTTTTTTTTATTTAAAATTTGAAACATATTTAGTTCATTGACGTCAAATCTCAACATAGTGAGAGAATCACGTCGTCGTTTAGCGTTCAAACGGACTCCGTAGAATGTCGCCTGCGGGCGATCTTTGGAGATTCAAATTTTTCGTTCATGTTTATAAAACCAATATTGGTATAACTCTATCCAGCATGCAGCTTAACCTAGGAAATATGGCTCCTACCTATATACCAGTGTTGGAGGTCTCGGCCGAGGTCTCGGCCGAGGTCTCCCCCTCGGTCTCCCCCTCGGTCTCGGAAGATCAGGTCTCGGTCTCGGTCTCGGTCTCGGACTTTGAGGTCTTGACTACAACACTGCTATATATACCCATTGAACAACGCAAAGCGCACTTACACGCGCGTCTCCTGTCCGCCATTTTGGGAGTCAAATTAATGTGCACATGAGTATGGTACAAGTGCTTACACTTGTACCATTCTTTTTTGCACGTTTTGACACCCAAAATGAAGCGCGTGTAGATGATGACGTCATATGCGATGGGTCTATACACCAATCCTTCACCGATCTTGAACTCTTGGTGGCAGCAGATACGCCTCAATTATTGCGGTGGTACCTGGGCGGTACTGCGCTGCCTAGCGACGGGTTTAAAGGTTGGGCTACGATCGCCGTATAGCCCAACCCTTAAACCCGTCGCTAGGCAGCGCAGTACCGCCCAGGTACCACCGCAGTAATTGAGGCGTATCTGCTGCCACCAAGAGTTCAAGATCGGTGAAGGATTGGTCTATAGATTGTTTTCGTTTGATTCCTTAATGATAATGACATACATTTACCCATAGAGAAAGGTCCTTTCTCTATGATTTACCTAACAGGTTTTACGCTTACATGTCACTTGAAGTGCTTAACACATCCTAGTGAAGCTGGTTGACATTAGATGGATGTCAAATTTAATATAAGTAGGAACATCTGGAAATAGTTAACTATTTCCTGTGAATAGTGGCATCAGGGCCGGAACTCATTGCACGAAGTGGTGGTTAACTAATAAACGCCCAATTGGTGAGTGGATTCCATCTGGGTGTACAAAACACGGGAATTCCCCCTGATGTTTCGCAACTAATTTTGACAGTTCATTTTGCTGAGCATCAAGAAGGTTTACTTTCTCATCCGTGGAATATCCAAAGTTGTAGCAATGTTTGAAAAGGGCATCTCACATCTATCATTACAAAGTCTGTCCGGGTTTCAATCCATTATGGATTATTCATTTGGCTAACAGTGCTGTGAATTGGAACAGCGCTAACCCATAATCTACAATGAAGGATTGGAAACAGACGAGGGTATGTTTGCAACATACGACTATTAAAGTTGTACGGGTCAATGGAAAGGATAGGGTCTATCCATTTCTACCCATGAGTTCAAAACGAGGAAACAAAAAATGTTTGTCTGAGTCATTGCATCCCTTGAGCTGGGATGGCGACGGGGGTCGGGGACTAGGAACGCTTGACGTCATGGCTGGGAACTCCGTATACTCGTCTGAGGTTTGAACTCAACAAATCTGGTTAACCATCTTTATAGTGTTTAAGAAAATGAAAACACATTATAAAAACAGACAGCGTTTGTTATGAATGGTATAAAAGAAAGTTCAGTTTAAATAATTAATATAGCACTGTTATTAATTATTCATAATGATGCAAAACGATTTAAATCTGCACGTTGGAAATTGACAGGGATTCCACGCGATACATCAATTGTATTGTATTGTTATACATCTGTATTTTAGAATGTCCATTGCCATTAAAACATCCTATTAAAAACATAGACAAAATGGAATACAAAATGTATTAACTAAATACAAATAAATGCAGCCTTTCCGTTATATTGAGCATATAACAGTCGTCTGTGGCAATAGTCTTAGTTCATCCTCAGTGGGGAAGGCGCTGGGGCTGTTTTTAGAGTCTGCATCATTACACACGTAATCCACAAACCAGACGGAATGTTCCGGTATGTCTAAATTTACACCAGAAGCGACCGTTTATTAAGAACGTATCCATTGGGTTCATAATGCATACGTCATCCAAAAACGCTGCCTCGTCATCAGGGTGCTCGTCATGTTGCCCCTAAAAGAGCAAGCCTGTGCAAACTCGATTTATAAATAACCAACGTTTTCCAAAGCGACCGTGTTGTTTAAAGTCAATCTGTGATTTTGTTTTTAGGCCTATCTGTTGAAACTTTCAACAAAACTTGTCGATGATGGATGAGTGCTTGCTACTTGTTCATGTTGACATTTTATATCCCCTTATTAATTTATGACAAGCCATCTTGAAAATCCACGGCGATACCAACATTCCCCGGATGAGTGCCTCCCGATCGTCGCCGGCACTGTTTTAACAAAAGCTGTGAGCATGCAACAGCCGTTGGCAGACACCTTTCGGCAGATCCGTGACAAATGAAAATAATGTGGTCCCTCTTGATTGACGAACTCTAATTCAGACTGAACGAAGAAAGGTAGATCGAGAGAGGGAGAAAGGGAGAGAGAGAGAGAGGTGGGGTTGAATGAGGCTTGTTTGAAAGCCGACTTGACGTCCGACGCGGAACGCAACGCCCTCCTGCCACTCTTTGCACGTAGGCGCGGCCCGAGCCCCGTCACTTGATGCACGATAGGGCGGGAACACTCTACGCAAGTTGAGGCGGTGAACGTCATTACGTTACTCGCTCTGTATAATACAGTGGGAGATGGTACAAGAAATGCTGCCGGTCTTAGTCATATTAGCTTTAACTGCGACCGCGGGTGAGTTCACTTGATTTCATAGGCTTTAAACGTATGTTTCTTTATTTGCTTCTTCTACTTTTTTCCATTTTGTGTGAAGACAGTGTTTCAAGATTTCACTTTGATATGATATAATCAGTATAACAACCCCGATGGCAATACGCCCCAGTTGTAGTTATAAATTATACATTAACTGCTTTTGAGTTATCGTTGGATGAACGTAATCCTTGTGCTAAAGTGAATGGATAGTAGGCCCTATTAATTCTTAAAAAAAGCTTAAACTATTTGTGTGATATATTATTTGTCTTATTATTTATTCTAGGTTTTTCATGTCATTTGGGGCAAATAAGCGTTATTCTAAACAGAAAGCTCGTAAAAAGGTCATTCAATCACGTGTAAGCAATCTGTTTATTACTTTATCGTTCTTTTTCATCATGCGATTAAAAAGGATAACCCTTCAGAATCCAGTCGACCATCATTCAAATTAGCTTCAGCTTTATACATCAATCTCCAGTTATGTCTACTCTGCTAAATAATGAGTGCCGATTTCGCATGACTTAAAAAAAACGCCTTTTAAGTTATAAGTTTAGTTGAGTATAATGCTCTATAAATTTGCTTGCTCGGGTCGAGGTAAAATTGGATGACTGAAGAGGCGAAATCGCATTAAAGGCAAATTATCTCTTTGGTTTTTGGAACCGTTCGATTGTTTTAATCTTTTATAAATGTAGGACTGGTGCATGTATAATGCAATAAAACTAACCTGTGCAGATTTTACTACAAAAGGTGGTCGCGTTTTTTTGTGATATTGCCGAAAAACAGGAGCGACTATGTCCACGCAGGACGAATAATTCCTAATAGGAATGCACAATCCGAGAAACATTGATGACAGAAACGTTTCTCAGATCCAAATTTTGGGGCATAAAACATGATTAATTTTTCATAACCTCAATACTTCGAAGTGAACTAACTCTCAAAATGCTTTAAACTATCGAAAGTTGCTGTATAGGCGTCTAACCAATAAGTGGTTTGTCATTAGATTTAAGAGTGATTACCGAAATGATACCTTCCCTTGGTATGGGCTGCCTGATTTTATGCTGAAATAAACAAGATTAAAAAGAAGAAAAAAAAAAGAAAAAAAAAATCATCCCGAGTCAGATGTGACCAGAATTCCTGGTCCAGGGACCCATTAACTGGGTCAGGCTAACCCCGCAACTGGTTAAAAATGAGTTTTTAATTTACTCGGAGTCTGCGTCAGTGCAGTTTGACCCATTTCTGTACCATTTTGACCCACAATACGGGTCAAACTGACCCATAAATGGACCAGGCCCTAAAGGACCCAGAATCCGGGTCAATATCCAACCTGAGAGTTTCCATAATGTCAATATCTTAAGTAATAATATACAGGTTGTTTGTATTGTATCGCTCCGTTTACAAGTCAAAGAGTTAAAAATCCGAAACAAAATACATCAAACTAACATAACAACAGCTTAAAAATATAGACGGAAGCTGCATGGTTGACAACCAATTAGCTTGGCCCACAGCTCAGCTTAGTCTTTAACTGTGTTTACCGTGTTTTTTAAGCTGAGTGATGGCAAACGATTTGCTGGTTTTAGTTCTCGTTATGCTTTTATTGGTGGGGCACTTAAGATTGATATTTTAGTCAGTTCAATTCTCTTTAAATAAGACATATTGTAAAGCTCTTTCTGTCAGTAAATGTCCATTTATGAGAATTGAAGGCCGAGTATTAAGTACTTCCTGACAGCAAGTAGGCTTAAGGCCTTATATTGAAAGCTCATGTCAACAGACTCACTAATTGCAGATGGCAATCTGTTTAATGTATAGACACAACAAATGGTCAACGGTTCATTCTGTTTTATTGTGTGAACACACCACAAAGTCAGCAGTTCTTCAAGAGATATTAAACCAGCGGAATTGACTGTGATTTTAAGTAAAAGTTGATTTTAGATTAACCTTGCCTTTGCAAAAATGAAATGCTGTAGAAAGGTCGTTTCTTTAAGAGCAATTGCAGTTAGTTCAAAAGCTATTAATTATTATTATCATTATTATTAATATTATTTTAATATCAGATGATATACACTGCAAAAACCGGGATGTTAAAATTTACACGGGTGTTGTCACATGAGAGAACCAACATTAACATCTCATGGTATTAAAGTAACACCAATATACTTGTGGTTGCAGAAATTAGTGTCATTTTGGCACCATACGATGTCAAATTTGAGTATTATTAGGCCTAGTATTATTATTATTTTTTTGCATCTGTATGTGACAACAACCATCCTCAATAACATCAAGAAGCATCTTTGTGAAACGACGATATCGCAAATCTGAAACTTGTGTCAAACAAGAGACATTAAAGACAAACAAATAAGTTCAAGGGGTCTCCTGGGTATATATAGAGTTTATATACCAGTACCAATCCAGCGGGGACAAACATATTTTGATTTGAAACATTGTCGAAATAGAGGAAATAGCATTTTGTCGAAAGACAACCTACCACCCCCTCCACTCCCACACAACCAGCTCTGTATTGTAGTCACTCAGTTAACAGTCCTTTGTTCTGTACACTGGTGGGAAATCCTATTCTTCAGCACTGCAAAAACACTGTGTGGACGTGTGTAAGTCCACAAAGTTCCTAGATTATATGGACCTCTTTTGTTCTGAGGTCCATACTTTGTACGTAGCGTTAAAACACACCCACAATTTTCAAGTCCCTATACATTATGTGGACTTTTTTTGTTCTTAGGTCCATACTTCGTACGTAGCGTTCAAATACACCCCACAATTTTCAAGTCCCAACATTATGTGGACTTCTTTAGTTGTTGGTCCGTATTCGTACGTAGCGTTAAAACACACACCACTAGTGTGTAAACACCCGCAATCTAGTGTGTAAACACCCGCAATCGGGGACCACATATTTTCCCTCTTTTGTTTGTACATTTTGGCAACAGCTCCCAACAAACTTTTCAAGTGGGTATACCTTTACCCAACCGAGGAACCTAATTTTGTCCTCGTATGCTTTATGTTACCTGGATGAATGTGTACCTGAGTGTTTCAAGTCCTATAAATCGTGTGTACCTCTTTTGTTTAAAGACTGGACACTCCGTGAATCGGGGACATCACCGTTTTTCTTTGTTTTCCTTTGTTTTTGCCTCTCTTTTTTGTTTGCGATGCACCCGTTATTTTTTCACTAAAGGGAAACGAGAACGTCCTCGCTCTGCCAAAATCCGGATCCTTTACGGATAGACACACCCACCCACCACACAGCCACTGTCATATGTCTTCTTGATTTCGAGCCTGGTGCACATACAGTACATATTAATCATTGTAATTAATAGGAAAATTGTCTTTCTGAGGTAACAGTTAAGACAATACAAAACAAGCTATCGCCAGGTGGGTTTCTTCTAACACAGTTTGCGGAATACAGTTTTCAATCAAATCTCAGGTTTTTTTTCTTCCAAATATATATTCTCCCCACCCAAATTTGTATCAACAAACTTTTGGGTGATGCTGACTGTCTTATACCTTTTGCAGAGGGTGTATTTTGTACAGCCAATAACTACCACTGCGTAGGGTCGGCAAAGCGCTGCATCCCGCCTGGTCTTGTTTGTAATGGCGCAAAAGACTGCCCGTTGGGAGACGACGAGTTCTTTTGTCGTGAGTATTACAACATATTTTAAGTTATTTTTCCTTTAAATATTCGGTTATACTATCTATATACTTTTATTTGTTAGTGATTACAAGTACGTGAATCAAGTGGACATCTGGGGGTCTTGTCATGAAACACAATCCAGTTATTCTCAAAAACAGAAGCACACGAAACTCCATATTTTAATGTTCACGTCATTTTTTAAGATATAGTTTTAATTTTCCCCTTTGCTACGGAAGCGTTAAAGGGACATTGAGAAAAATAAAAGAAACCCATAGTCATGACTTGTAGGCCTATATCATAATTATGACTTATATCTCATAACTATGATACTATAAGTCATTTTATTTTATGTCTTGTTCCAATTCAGTCATTTTTATAAGATATATAAATCATAATAACTTGCTATAAATCATAATTATGAGATGAACTTTAAGTCAAATTTATGACTTGTGTAATTCAGTCAAATTTATGAAGTTATAGTTATGAGATGAGATATAAGTCATAAAAAAATAGTCATAACTATTTATTGTGCCAATTCAGATATATTTATGAGATATGTAACTCATGTCTACGACTTGCTTTTAGATATGAGATAAAAGTCAAAATTATAACCTTTATTTTTATTTTCTCTCAATGTCCCGCCGCTTCCGTAGTAAACAGCGTCAGCGCATTACTCTAAAAGAAGTGAGGTACAACACTTTGTTCCCCATTGCATTATCGCTGGTAGGGGAGGCTGACCCTTCGAGCGCTCTATTAGGGTGCTGCCCATAAATTTAAAGTGATCACAAGAAGTGAAAAAACAAACAACCCAAAACCCCAACAACAACAAACAAACAAACAACCCAACACACCCAACAAACAAACAAACAAACATCCCAACACTTTCAACCAAGATGCACCAAATCACAATATAATAGAATATTATGCAAACTAATGTAAGAAGTATCAAGTAATAAACTACAAAGAGATCTGACTGTGTCAATTTGGAACAATTTCGAGCAGTTATTGTTCAACCAAAATTTGTAAAAAAGGTAATTAAATACTATTTTGATGAGGATGCAAGTAGCAGATGGTCGTGTAGTGATACGCGATAGGGAGGCATAGAAGGTAACATGGCATGATAACAAATCATAGCTGATAATTATTACTCACACCGCGTTGATATTGAAATATTTTGTTCATCGGATAAAATATATCTGCCTTAGATAATGCTTAGAGATGTGGTAGGCTCGACTTGGGTTGCGGTGCTGCACTGGCGGTCACGTTCTCCGCCTACAAAATTAACGAGGAAAGGAAATTACCAATACAATTTTGTGATGCTATCATTTTCCATAGAGTCCTCACGTTAGGCCTAAAAAAAAAAATTATGTTGGCGTAACGGGCCAGAAAAATAGGGTAGGTAGGTAGGGTTTTAATTTTATTTTTTAAATATTTTTTTATTTTATAGTCTAGGTATAGGATAGGATAGAATAGGTAGGACATTCCAGCCTTCAGTGTTTAAATGGCCTAGATTTTGGGAAATCTTTCCCATCATCTAAAAACCTGTTGCAGACTGGTGGAACGAGACTATACATGCATAAAAGTACTATCAGCCAGTGACGATCTTCTGCATGTTGTGCAAAACATTGTGCACTCCAAAGTACAATGAATGCTATGGCCATACAATTGAAGAAAAACAGAGAGAAACGGTTTCAAACGTATTTATAACTGATTTATAGACTTTAATTAGTAAATTTCTTCCCTTGAAAAAATAAAAATATCTAGGGTAGGCCCCTGTTTTAGGGTAGGTCGGGTTACGCCAACATAACAATTTTTGTAGGCCTTAGGGGGGAAAATAAAACTTTCTAACCTCACGTTATACATTTAAAAAATCATTCTTTTTTCATTTTTAGTCACAATTTCGTTATGTGGATTTAAATGAGACTAATATAAAATGGTTTCATAATATTGTTTGGTTATTTTATTGTTGTTTGGTTTCATTAATTGGCTCAGTGCTATTTCGCTTTCTTCTTTTAACACGAAAAGGGTCGAGCTGGATAGCTCAGTTTCGCGCTGCAAGTTATATTCACCACAAAGAGTATTATTTGCTCTGTCATTTGTTGAGTCCGGTTCGATTCAATATTTTAGTTGTTTTCATTTTTTTAAAATTCTGTTGAACAATGAAAAGTTGACTAGAGCAGGATTTGAACCAACGACCTCCGCGTGCAGGTGCTCTTTCAACTGAGCTAAATCTAACCCTATGCTGGCAGTCTCCCTAAAATATATAAATAAATACTTGTTCAAATCCCGCTCCGGTCATTTTTCTTTGTTCAACCCCAAATTATTTCAAATTTACCTATTCAGTTTCCCTTGTGGTTTATAACCCTTTTTCAGTCCTCCGCTTTCACTGGGTTTGTTATCAATGATGTAAATGACCTTGATTCCCAGATGTTTCTCACTTTTACGCATCACTGCCCAGGCGATCTGTTTCATCTGAATCAAAAGTATTTTAATTTGTTTCATTTTCTGCGAAGATGGGAATGATAAACGGACAGAAGCAATTCAAATTGGTATTAAAGGGATAAACTTCTTCTTTTTTCCATGTTTCTTTTGCCTGGTTGAGACAACAATCTAGTGTGGTTTGTGGTAAGACCGTGTCTCTCTGTGAGTTGTGGTAGTTCTGAAAAGAACCGGATGTGTAGCAGGTCGTCACGTCAATCAGTATGCTCTGATCTCTTCTTATAGAGTCTGAGCTTAATCGAATCGTCCAGTTGTTACAACCACCGGCTCTTTTTAGAATAACCACAACTCATAAAGCGACACTTCATGTAGGCCTACATGTGAATAATCTATGTTTTGGTATGGCTGACACAAGATTATGAAACTATTAGGTTTAAACTTGTCTGTATACACCCAAGCCAAACAGTGTCCAGCATACCTCAACAAGGCAATTACCGCAAACCTGAATAGAAAATTGGCTGATGTTTTGTCAGATGACATATTTTTGTGCACGGACCTATTCCGATTGCAGCAATCAAAATAGACAATGATGTTTTTAGAGGGCGTTTAGTATGGAACGCCAAAGAGGCATTTAATAATCGGTGATGGTCTTTTACAACCGGTGATCAAATTTTTAATCGGTGATGGTCTAACGCGATCGGTGATCAACTTTAGCAATTGGTGATGTATCACGATCGGTGATGGTCTTTTGCGATCGGTGATCAACTTTAGCAATCGGTGATGCATATTCACGATCGGTTTTGGGGCGCCTGGTGCGTTACTTTTCCTGTTTGTTTTGTTGCTGGTTGGAAAGAAGACATTACAACAATTTATTGTGCTACTTTTTAACACCAGGTTTGCTATCAAAATGAAAGAAAAGAGAAAGAACACGAAGGTTTAAATAAAATAACACCAAGGGTGTTGGCATAAGATACCGGGAAAGAATACATTTTGACACCAATAAATAATATCTTGCAGAGTCTGTGGTGTTCAATATATAGGTGAAACAAGAACTACACTCAAGAGGCGTTTCTATGGCCACAGATCCACAGTCAACACCCAAAAGCTGGATACACCTGTAGGACACCACTTCAACCTTCCCAACCACTCCATTTCTGACATGAATTTACAGGGCATTGAGGCACTAGGTAACTGCAGAGAGACTGTCCGTCTGAGTAGGGAAAAACTTTGGATAAGGCGCATAAAGACCACTGAGCCCCATGGTTTGAATATCCAAGAAGGAAATGACTAATAACCTTTTGTTTTTGCCTTCTCCTTTTCCCACACAGTTATCCACTTTATTAGTCTGCCCTTCATTGTATTAACTAATTATTTACCTCTCTTCTAACCATCCATTTTGTCCTTTGTGTTCCCAACTTCTTGTGGTCAAGCTATCCCCTTCCCTTCATAACCCCCCCCCCCCCCCCTTTGTCTTCATAATCCCTGCTTACCCCCTGCCTTCTCTGAATGCTTTCTGCTTTTCTCCCTCCACTCTCTCTATTCATGTATTTCCACTTGACTACTATTGCAACTCTTGTCTGCTTGTATGTGTGTTGTGTGTTGTCATTTAGCCTTCCAGAAAGACTCTGCTAGGGTCGAAGCGTCAGGCCACTAACTTATTTTTGGCATTTACACCACAGGTCCTTTTGGTTGGTAAGCAGTTTGCAACAGCTAATTCTATTTTCTCACCAATAAATAGTGTCAAAAATTTACACCAAGTTTGGTGTTAATAAAGAATTAATTCTAAGCATTTGTGTTGATTATGATATCCGCCCATAATATAAGCACCACGAGCTCAATTACATTATTCAATTAAAATTTATCAATAATTTACGAAAATGTTCCTAAGACAAGGCCAAGATTCTGGGCCGAATGTAATCATTCCGTGCCACGAAAATAATGTCATAATTATAAACAAGTATGGAGATAATTACCCTTGGAATGTAAACAGTTGAGATTTCACCATTACCTGCTTTAATACTATTATTATTTTTCATAAGGAAATAAAGGCAAAGCCCATTATAAAGTGAGGGAAGTGCCTGTGGGTGGTTTATGTGATGTTTTGGTGTGTTTCTATCTCCTTTTTTCGGCATGACGGGGGCGTGGGCGTTTTAACTTTCAGTCTAACTGTATCGTGCACGCAGTAGGCATGCAGTAGCCTTCAAAAAGGTAGAATAATTACCGATATGCAACGCCAGTCTTACCATTTGTAAAACTAAATTATTTTGATATTGTTTGATTACTTAACGTGACTGTTAAAAACGATCTAACATTTATGTATAGCTCTGCTTGTTTTTCTTTCGTTTCGCTAAAGTTTGATAATTAAAAAAACCCTAAATTCATAAATTGACTGGCCTACTTTGAAAGCTTTTTAAAGTTGATCACCGATCGCGTAAGACCATCACCGATCGTGAATATGCATCACCGATTGCTAAAGTTGATCACCGATCGCGAAAGACCATCACCGATCGTGATACATCACCGATTGCTAAAGTTGATCACCGATCGCGTTAGACCATCACCGATTAAAAACTTGATCACCGGTTGTAAAAGACCTTCACCGATTATTAAATGCCTCTTTGGCGTTCCATAGTTTAGATGCCATTTCCTTGACTTTTATAGTAATTCGGATCATGGAGGTAGAAAAAGAACTATCCTCCATGTTCGGACGAAAATACTTCTTGCAAGGATGGGTACTGGTAAAAGCTTTATAATTAGTGAGGTATCAGTTGAAGCTTATCTTTCCAAAATGTATCTGTTAGTAATTAAGTCGATAGGTCAGACGCGTGTGGGCATCTGTTACATACCCAATGGTTTATCTACCTCTGGCTCCGATGCCAGATAAATTAAAGGCGACTTCTCAGTAGAGAAATTCATTATGTTTAAGAAAAAACCTCAAGTCTGTTGAAAAATACATGCCATGAGCGTTGATTCATATAAAATAGGAAAACCGGAGGAATTAATAGCATTTTTGGCAACAATAAATATTAAGATGTACTTCATATTGATTCAAAGAAAGTGAGCATTTTTGGCAACATTAACCACGCTGAACCTGATATTGATGTAAAGAAAGTTCATATACCAGTTGCAGCAGTTGCAACACTATAAATAATGTACCTTATATTGATTCAAAGAAAGTACACAAACCAGTCGCAGCAGTTTTGACAAAATTACCAATGATGTATCTAAAATTGATTAAAAGAACGTATTAATTCCAATAGCAACATTTAAGCAACATTGACATTGTTCCTTGATTCAAACACAGTACACATACCAGTAGCAACATTTTGGCAACATTAACACCGACGTACCTTACATTGATTCAAAGAAAGTAAGCAACATTAACAATGTCGCACTTTATATTGATTAATAGGAATTACACATTATCACTAGCATCAATTTGGCATAATATTAACAATGCTGTACCTTACCTTTATTCAAGGGGCGGTAGTGAGAAGCACATATTATTTGCCAACTCTATTGCTATCCATACATTAATGTGAATATGTTTATTAAACAGGCAAACCAAATTTATAGAAATATTAATGATTTACTAAATGTTTCTTGTCCACTTTTAGAGATACCGGAAGACGATTCATGCTCGTTGCCGTTCCCCTGTCCGACTGCTAACACATGCACCAACTTCACATCAGTTTGCGATGGGAGTGATGACTGCCCTGGCCGTGGGGACGAGCTTGGATGTGGTACAAACAACTCAATAATATATTCAATGTATTAACAAATCCTCCTCGAACTTTTAATTACGGAAAATTGTTTGTTGGTGAAACATTGTAGAAGATTTAGCAATTACAATCAAAACCCTTGTAGACCTTTATTCATGTGGCCCGCAAAGCTGTATGCAGACTCCTGTGTAAGCTCATACTGTATGGGGTGACCGGTACATACACATGGCAGTATAATATAGGTTTTCCCGGCCAATTTCAGCAAAAATTCATTCAATTTCATTAACATGCATTCAAATTCACGCATTTTCCCCTAATCCTCTCAAACCAGGGTTTCTTTTTAGCTCTAAATGCATTCAATTTAGTTTTTGTGCACACATGATTTCGTTTTTCTCGTTCAGATTCGCTTCGGTCATTCTATTTCGTTTATAGGCATTCAAGACTACACTTTGACCATTCTTAAGTTAAATTTCTACTACGTATTCACAGTTGATGCATTCAAATTAAGACTCATTGAAGCGAACATGGTTTTGTTGCTAGTTTGCGTTTTCTTTTTCGTTTATGGGCAACGAATTTCAACTTCTTTGCATTCAAATTAAACATGAGTTATGGCTTTACGAGTAAGCTGGAAATTATAGCCCCTTTCTGGCACATAAGATGTCCTTTGTAAGAGGTGTTTCCATGTATTTTACTTGTTGTATTGTATCGTTTGTTTTTTGTTATTGAAACAGTCCGCTGTTCCTTTTGCTTTGTTATACACTTCGAAGTTAAAACCTGCACCCAATAACTTTAAAATGAAAACTAACTCTTTTGCGAAAGTCTTGAGATTTTTTGCCCTGGTATTTATGTTCTTGTCTTTGTTTTCTGCTAATGCCCGGACCATGTCAAATTTGAAGTTAACAAATGTTTTAAAGGAAACAAAAGCTTAAAATGATAAGGGGTCGTTATAAAATCTAAAGATAAATTAATCTTTTTGTTTTCTTGTGGATTTTGTTCACAAGTCCTTTTCTTCGTGTGTTTGATATACATTTCTTCTATTCGTTTATTTTTATCTGAAGTTGGTTTCTTTAACCTTCAATGATCTGACGTGCCAGACATCTCGGCATGTAAGTTTGGTTATGATTATGCCAAGAGTCACCATGCTAGTTGTAGGTGGGCCTAGTCATGCCTGGTTATTCTCGAATGCTTCAATCAGTGTCTCCCCGTTAACATTATTCACTACTCTGTACCGACCACGGGCAGCCACCTTTTCATTCAAAATCGCTTTGGCCTATATTTGGAGATAACGCGAAACTAGTGTAGAAATGAGTTTTCCCTAAAAAACATTTGCCTTTATTACAGGCAGCTACGAATCAGAAGGCATATAGCATAGAATTTGAATTTGAATGCAAACATTTTGAAAAAGATTGCCCATTAATGAAATTGAATGGTTGACCACCTCTTGCCGCTGGCTTTTACGAAATTGAATGAGTCTTGCGGTCTGATGAAATTGAATGATCTTATTTGACCAGTGAATGCTAAACTGGTGAAATTGAATGACTCCTTTAAACTGTTGAATGCTGTTTCAACGGAGCATTCGTTTTCAAACGAAATTGAATGAGCCAGGAGTTAAAATGAATGGATTTTTGTTGAAATTGGCCGGGAAAACCTATAGTTTCTCGACATTTCGAATAGAGTTGCGTGGACAATTCTCAATTATTGCCCGTAAAACCCAAACTTCATAATCCGAAATGATTGCTGAACTGATTTTGCTTCCAAGTAAACCACACCTACGTCCCATCCTGCACTATTCTCCTCAAACTTAAACAAATTTTTGTTGTTATTATATGTTTCTTTAGAAAAAGGGAATTAGCTCCATACTGTTTACTTTTCTTCATACTGAAACCAAAACTTGTCTCTCTGAATGTAAAATTGTAATAACAATAAAGTTATTGTCGGAATCAAATTGTCTTCAAATGACATCCAGCACCAATAAACAAGTTGAGAAATGAACACTTTGCAAAACTAACTCTTAATTTTTGTCATTGTGTGTTCCCTCAGATCTACCATGCCCCGCTCTGTGTATGTGCGGTGGGTACATCGTCTTTTGCGTCAACGCTCCATGGAACGCAGTATCCGCAAGCTGGGTGTCCAGATACACTGTCAATCTGTGAGTAGGTCCATAATAACAACATTTCAGTTTCTTTGTTTGTTGTTTGTTGGGATGTGGGGTGTTGGGTTGTTTGTTCGTTTGTTTGTTCGTCGCTGTTGTAGCTGTTGTTGTTTCTGTTATTGTTGTTGTCATTAATTTACCCCGAATTTGAGACTTTGGTGGCAGCAGACATGCCAGATAAATTTTCATTGTTTGCATAGTTCTGGGCATGCGCACATTTCCCGGAACAATGGTTTTACCTGGAAAGTCTGCTGCCACCTGTATAGACTACACAAGGTCTACCATTGAATGTGCAATTGGTGTTTCGCCATAATCCTTTTTAATTTGTTATATGTCTTTATCTATACATGGCCATGTAGCTTGAATTTTGGGGTCACAATGAACAAAAAACTCTAACTTAGAAGGAAAACATTTATATGAATAACATAAAATTAACCTAGTGTAACACTTTCATCCGGTTTCGAAGAGAGAAGATACCTCAACAGAAAGGGCACAATGAAGACTTGGTGTTCCTGGGGAAAATTCTGATCAAGAATCTTTTCGTTTACTTTCTATTTTTCAATGTAGGTTGGCAGTGAATCTTCAGGTTGATAATTCTACCAGTACTCAAAATAAATCAGTACAAGATGTTCTTCATTTGGATTTTAGCGAATTCAAAAATCTTAAAATTCTGTAAGTTTTTGTCTGATAGTTTTCTTTCATAACAATTATTTCAAATTAGCTTAGCTTTTGGTTCAATAAATATTGAGCATAAAATTGACAACGTAATTACAAACGATGGGGAGAACCTGTCCTTACAATTTGAATTCAACATTGGTCAGAACATAAATAGTTTCCATTACACATTAATAAACAAATAAACAGTATTGTTAAATAGCAAAAGAAACTATGAATCCCATTTTGCTGCAAGGGCTTTTACCAAAATTTTAATGCGGTTTTATGAAATTTTAATGCGGTTATGAAGATTCGTACAAACGTTTCTTTCACGAGCAGCAAAACACGAAGTCTCCTTTCGAATCCAGGGCCTGCTGCTTGTGCTCCGGGCTTTGACTTCAGTTATTTGGAAAAAGCGTGTGGTTTCGGCACAGGGCTTCAAGCTGATAGGACTCAGGAGCCTTAGCCAGAGCCAAAGCCCAAGCACGGTGGTTTCAAAAGGGCCAATGTCACGCAACCACTGCAATCGTGACGTTTCACAAGCCTAAATATGGGCAGCCGCTGAGGCAATAAATACAAACTGTGAAAGATTCGCTTCAAAAGAAAAGGTAAAAAGGCTAACAAATGAATATAACACACAGCATAAAGTGACACAAAATTGTTCTGTTATTTTGACAGGAGCTTTGTAGAGAATAGGATAAGTCGTCTCCAGGCAGATTCATTTGTGGGACTAAACTATGTACACACTTTGTAAGTAATATTTCTTCACTCCACATTATGCGACTCTAACGAAGTGTCGTTTTATATACTATACATGTCTTAAAACCACCACCTGTGTAGAACATGTTGTTTACAAAACGAGTAAACCTTGTACATTCCAGGGCATCTGGCAGGTAATCTAATATACAACACTGGTCATATGGGAAATTATATAATGTTGTGTCATAATTTCCACATAAATCCAAGTGTTGTATGGAAACAGCCGAACAAGCTTTGAGGTGTACCCCTTTCTTCACATCTAAAGTCGATGGAAATCAGTGCAGTCTCCAGGAAATATTAGATACCCATTTCCCCCATTGAGCTATGTACAAATCGTGCCTGCAGGAAGTCCAGGCTCTGTGGCTCTTTTGTAAACAGGTCACATGTCACAATCTATAACAAAACAAATATATCAGAAAGTTGACTGGTCATTCCGACCAACTCAACTGCCAGGGTGGTGTGTTGTGGAACAACTGTGTGTTGTGTAGATGCATTTAACAAAACATATCGATGTGCAGACGCTCATGCTGCATCTATCAAAACCACAACGCTGATTAAATTGGAAAGAAAGTAGGAGGGTTGACTTGACGGTGTAGTGTATATAGACGTAAACCACGTTGTATCACACAGCAGGATCGCATAGTGCATCCAGTGAATGGTCAAACAGTAGTGGGGTTGACTGTGAACTGTGTAGAAGCATTCCCACACGATATCATAAATGTAGGTTGGCATAGTGCATAAATTATAAATATGAACCAAATGGGGGGGGGGGGGGGGGGGGGAGAGTTAATGCAAAACAGCAGGAGGTTTGATTACGTCTAACTATAAACCACACGCTATGTCAGGGGAGCATATAATGCGCATTACCCAAACCTATGCGGATGATTATTAGTAAATGGTCACACAGTAGGAGGGTTGTACTATGGTCGAGCTCTCTAAAAAAAGATGAATCAAGTTTCATTTGGCTAAGTCAGATGACATTAACGACTTTCTGATCAGGTCATAAGACGACTGTACCTAACCTTAATTGCTTCTCATCACCCAGGAGTAAATCGGAACCTGCGATGGCAGAAGTGAGTTAACCATGAATATATACGCTGAAAGCAAAGTCGTTTGCTGTTGATGCATACGCATAGTAGCTGAGATTGCTTTGCCTTTCGGCCAAATTGATCGAAGAAATAGTGAAGCACCTTGTACTTGACCAGCATAAATTACTGTAATTGGTAATAATAAATGTGGCACAGACTTATGCAAAAGTAGTATATGTGCGATACAACCGTATGTTCGATACACCGTGTTTCCACAGGTGAGTTTCCGTTATTACACATAATTATGTGTTTGTTGAAAACTGAACTTAGTTTGTACAATGCTCATTGCTCATCAATCAAAATGACATGTAAAATGTCATCAAGTGATAACGACTTAAAAGTTTCGACCCAAGCACAACCAGTCTCAGAGGCTGAAAATAGAAAAAGTATTTACAGAATCAAAACGTCGGCCGATTTCCAAACAGATCATTTGACAAAACATTTGGTTTACAGCTGGGTTAGTTATTAGTTATTATTAATTTTTTTTTTCAGGATTGCGTATGATAATCAAATCACCACCATCCAGCCACAGACATTCAAAGACATGAAACAACTTCGGGATTTGTAAGTTTAAATTATTTTTCTCCCAAATGTTATTATCGGAAAACTCTCGTTTGAAACGAAAGACAAACAACAAACACAAAAACCTCAATCGGTAAAAGAAAAAAATACTATTCAGTAGGCATGGTGCATTGTTCTGTCACTGTTGGGTGTGGCACACTAAAGATTGACGAATTTCGTCATTCAATGTCCAGGGTTGAAAAAGCAATTACATACATATCTTCTTCTTGTGCACTTGTTTTCGGGGGAAACCATTGAATTGCTACTCAATGAAACCTCTTAAAATACCCGAGTTAGAATCGACCCAGTTACGGGTCCCAGGAGACATGACCTATTTCTGAAACTGATTTTAAAAATGGGATTTTAATTCGGCTTCTTTGTCAGTTTGACTCATAGCCTTTCAGGGTAATTTAGAGGCAAATTCCGGGTCACTCTGACCCCAAAATGGGTCAGGCCCTCTCTCACCCGGAACCAGGTCAAGATGGCGGGGACAAGTTGAATTTGACGAAAGTACAAACGTACAAATTAATACACAGATTTATCGTCATGAAACAATTATGGCAAATGGAAAGGAAATTTATTTCAAGAAAATCAAACAGATGGTGACTGTGTGCAAGTTATGAATGTTATATTTTATAAATAAATTTTGTCGTCACGTACGTCAACATTTTCCAATTGAGCAGACGACGGAGCTGTCTGTTTACAATTGTTTAAAGTCTCGCCGCTACGCAAAAAACATTTGACCTTTGTTTTCCCAGAGTGCAAGCGAAAACACCGCAGAGTTCGATTAGCCTCGTTTCGTAGCTAACACGAGTGTAAACCCTCGTTACACACCGTGAAGCTAATCGAACGCACCCAATAAGGTGAATCACTAGAGTTGAATGAATGTATTCTCACCACTGCACCGTCAACATAAGTATTATTACCCAAGGTCACCCATGCAAAATGGTGGTCAAAGTTTTCAAACAATATCAAGGTCCCTGTGCACATTTCCAAAGGAAGTACTTTTAATGTTAAAATTCCACACTTCTTCACAATATTTTGTTGTTCCTTGTACTCATCAGATATCTTTCAAACAACTTCATCACAAATCTACTTGTTGGTGCATTTTCAGGACTGAAAAAGCTGGAGAAACTGTAAGTTGGACAGTAAATGTATTAATCTGATGGGTATTAGACTTGTGGACAAGTCGTTAAATGTCTGTCGCGGTGATAGCGGAACGGCTTTCTCGCAATATCCCGCGAGAGGGCTGCTCTGTGCGAGATACTGCTCTCAAGACTGGTCACATTTACCGACTTGTGAAACCCGCTGGCGGTTTGTGCACGGCCTATGGGCACTTCAGCCGAATTTGTACGGACGCATCTGATTGGTCAATTTCGTTATATCTATGAATATTCAAACGGTAGATGAATATTAAACATCAAATCCTGTACTGGATGGAGTTTTATGTTGCTTTGATCATGCACGATCAAAACCAAACACTGAGTGTGGTGAGAGTGATTGTGTTCATGAATATTTTGACACAAGAAAATACGTATTCAAATTATGGGTACAACTTGTAAATAATTACAAAAAATCGAACGTAAGATTTTATTTCAGAGAGTCCGAGCGTGTTTGACAGTGCACAGCGTGTGGGGACATGACGTAAAACACACGGGCAAATCGTGTAGCTGCATGCCATGGCGCGCAGAGTTTCTCTCGGCCGGGGCTCAGCACGACGGAAACCCCTACCCGGCCCTAGCTAGCATGCCAAGAGATAGCTGTACCTGGAAGCTCATGAACATGTGGGAGGGGTAGGGAGCCAGACCACCAACTACCTTGTCATTGCGGGTTTGTTAGTCGGTAAACCTCGCTGATCGAATCCGCTGTTTTAAAATCGTTACGTTTCAATGTTCGGTGTACGTTCCTTTCCCCCGATTTGGAAATTAAATAAGATTTATGTCAATAAATAGGAAAACCGCTCTTATATTGACGGTGCAATTAAGTTAAACAATTTGTGAGACAAAAACGAGCCCCCCCCAAAAAAAAACCCCAAAACAACACACAAAACCAGAGCCCCTGAAGGAACAGGTGAAAAATAAATTACAAATTAAAATGTGAAAAAAAAATTCTCACTCTGAATTTCTTTTTCCACTCTCGACACACAAAATTCCAACAAAGTCATTTCGTTTCCTCAAAATATTATTTAATTCAATCAAAATATAATTTTGTCACATAAAATTATATTTTTTAAAATTTGTAAACAAAGTTGTGTTTTTCTAGGTAGCAAAATAGATTTTTCCGCGAAAATACGTTTTTGTTCCCTCGAACACGCCTTCTCCACCCGAAATACGATTTTGTTACCCAGAAATACGCGTTTGTTCCCAGAAAGATACGCATTCGTTTCCTCGAAATATGATTTTGTTCGCACAAAATATAATTTTGTTAGCTCTAAATATGCTTTCGTTCAATAATTATTATTTTTTTTTCCACCGAAAGGAGATTTCTTTCCCTGAAAACAAGCTTTCGATTCATCAAAATACGACTTTGAATTAGTTGCCCGAAACATACTTTCATTCGTCCGAAATATGCTTTCGTTCAATAAAAATATGATTTTTTCCCACCGAAAGGAGGTTTCTTTCCCTAAAAACAAGCGTTTGTTTCATCAAAATACGACTTTGAATTAGTTGCCAGAAATATACGTTCATTCGTCCGAAATATGCTTTCGTTCCCTTAATATACGCTCCCGTTCCTTCGCAATGAGATTTTGTTCCCCAAAATTCCTCTTTCGTTCCCTTAAGAGAGCTAGCTTTTGTTCCCTCAAGATAGCTTTCGAAGCCCTGTTGTCCAATCACACAAATTTGTTAAATTCCCTTGTGAGGGGCGACTATGAGAGGGGACGAGTTTGTTGTCTGGGGGCGACTTTGCTTGGTGCGACTTTGTAGTTGGTGACTTTGTACATGTGTTTTTTGAAATTGGCGACTTTGCTAGGGGGGCGAGTTGACTGGTTTCCGTGTCTGTTGTTTATACACACTTAATACACACAATCACTGTATCGGGTTAAATGATTGGAGCAATCAGTAACTATTCACGGTAGGCATTATTTATTTTTATGAGGCAAGACACACATCTTAAACAATTATTATAATAATGAATTTTAAGATAAGTTTACTTTATTTCTTTAGTTACTAAATTAATGAAGGAGTTAACACCCACAAAACACACCCACAGATGTCTCAAGCGCAAGCATTCAGTACATTTACAGTAACTAAAAATAGTACTACCCTTAGATAAAATGGACTCGTCTTCATGATCGTCGCTGCAGCAACCGTAATGTACACTGCGTTCGTACATGAATAAATGAATATGAACCGCCGGCGGGTTTCACAAGTCGTTAATGACGAAGAGTCGGCAGCCAGCAACTTCGCGCGAGAGCAGTGATCTCGCGAGAACATTTTTTTAATTTAGGCTTCAGCACTACACGTGACTCCACTCACCGCGACCATCATTAACGACTTGTCAACAAGTCTAGATGGGTATTAGAGATTTGTTATCAGACAATTTACCGAAGCTAGTGCCGTTATATGAATAATAAAACAAAATCCAACTCTTTTTGTATACTTACACGATAACTACTGATTTATCTTGTACGCACACAAGAGTTATTGTGTATACTTATTGTTAGTTATCGTGTACGCAAATGACAGTTATTGTGAACATTATACACGATAGTGCTTGTGTACGTACATTGTTTACGTACACGATAGTTATTGGGAACATACGTGACAGTTATCGTGTACGTACATGATAGTTACCGTTTAATTAGACAATAAGAGCAGGTTGTTTATCCATGTGGCGCACTACGCTTCCATATTTCAAATAAACTGTCATTACTTGTGTAGTTTTTAGTGCGTGCAAATTTGAATCAGACATTTCAGATTGAGATATAAGAAGATTATACCATTAATACGTTGATTAGTTTTAACAATGATTACCATAACACATTGAAAACCATCTTCCAGACATTTACAAGAGAATCGAGTGATGTTGCTACCTGCGGATATATTTGCAGATCTGGGTTCCCTGAAGCTGATGTAAGTACAAAGTTGAAGTTATCTTATTAGCTGACTCTTTTCTAATATCGAATTATTAAAAAAAATAAAATGTTGTGTCATTTGAGAAAAAACAACAACTTGAACTGAACACAAGTCGTTTGTTCTCGTAAAAATAATATTTAAAGCAAATAATATTTTAGTACAGTAAATATGAACCACAAAAACCCGGATCCGGTTTGAACCCCGCCTCACATCGTAGCCTTGCACGTGGATTGTTTTTCAGTCCCTACCTGAGTTGTGTGTTTTCTCCCGAATCTAATTAAGACTGCACATTTCTTCACCCTCACCATCATCTCTTCAAGTGTGAATTTATTAATGCCGACGGGTCAGAATGTTAGTGGCTTTTGAAGTTCCCCTTGTTTCCTATACCACAACAATTTAATGATGTAGATGCAAACAAATATAATATATAATGTTTGTAATTATATTTTCTTGTTTTGTCACCGAATTAAACCTGATTCATATATCTTTGTCCGGTGTGTTATAGGAGTCTAATAAATAACACCATTGTAGAAATCGAGTATGGTGCGTTTCGAGGTCTTAGAAGCCTTCAACATCTGTGAGTAAAGTTTTATTGTAGTTGTTGTTGGTTATTGTTGTTGTTGTTGTTTTTTTTCTTCATGTTGTGTTGTTGTTGTTTTGTTGCTGTTGCTGTTGCTGTTGCAGTTGCTATCGCTATTGCTGTTGCTGTTGCCGTTGCAGTTGTTGTTGTTGTTGTTTTGTTGTTGTTGTTGTTGTTGTTGTTGTTGTTGTTGTTGTTGTTGTTTTTGTTGCTGCTGCTTTTGTTGCTGTTGTTGTGTTGTTTCTTGTGTGTGTGGGTTATTTTACTACAAGTGGCCATTGTTTCAAAACTAAGCTTTGAAACATGATAGAAGCCCTCCAGCTCGTGCCTCTGTAAATGAGTATGCTATTATACTTCAATATGGTCCTTTTCGGAACGACAACTTCGGCTTGTGCTCCGGCTCTGTCCGTCCTTGTGTAAAGCCTCTTACCAAAAAGCACGATTTTAAAATAACTGACAGATCCTAAAATAATTGGAGCCTGAGCTCAAGCCATTGTTTCGAATCGGGCTTATGTCATAATTAGATCATCTTCATCCTCAGGTTACAGTAAGTTGAGCATCCCTTTTATTTGATCTGTGGTTTTGTTGACTTTATCCGCGGATATCACCCGTGTATGACACCGTGAGTTTTAACCGAGCTTAGCTCTTTTAAACCTTAAAAACTTTGTTGCGCATAGATTTGTTTTTACTCTTGGCGTATACTTTGAGGAGTTATTGTTGCATCTCTGTCGCTGTGGTAGTGATATTATCTACTCCATCATACATACAGTGCATCACATCACCGCTAATTTATTCCATTCCTTTCTTACGCCCACCCTCTGAAAGTCCCACGTCAGAATAGACTTAGTGTCATAAGGGATTGTCCCCCGGCGTGTGTGTCCATCAGTACGGTAAACTATAACAAGGGCTGAAGGAAGTTGAGTCAGAAGATGTCATTATCGGTCAATTTCAACACAACTCGCCGTGTGGGGGACGGACTCACCGGGGGACTAACTTGAGAGGTTTCCGTATGGGCCAGACTCATAACTTCTTGGTTATAGAGTGACCCGATTTCCCCGGGTCAACATGACCTGGAATTGTGCTTCAAAACACGTTACTGACCCTGTAATTTGTATAACCAATAGAAACATAACCCAGAGACTGACATGCGCGTAGGTATCCGAATATAAATCTGCGCTGAGGCAATCCATGTGCGCTGCCATTTTAGCTGTATGACAAACAGCTTTCACATTGACTAAAATAATAGTTACTTTTGCCATACAGGCACGCCATATACGCTATTGATACGCTATGTCCATAGCTGACATATTGCACAAACTGACACCGACGACAACTGAGCCCAGAATTCCCCTTGTTCTGTTTGAATATAACCAACTCCTACACTTCAAAAACGGAATTGTCAAGTTGATTATCTTGGTATTTATATGTGACAACACAGACACGTTGATAACTTCACCAAAGAAAATATTGGGACTAAATATACAGATGAAATATTTAACTTTTTGCACTGTACAATCTGAACAACTGACAGCATTACCTATATCCTACCACCATCCTCGTCATGTTAGAGCAAAATACATCTAGGGCATTTCCCAAACCTCGACTGAGGCTGTGTTTCCGGCTCTGGGCTCCTTTGGAAACCGTGTAAAGTGTACACTGCTCCAAAATTGTTGACGTTGCCCAACCCGGAGCCGGAACTCAAGCCGAGGTTTAGAAAAGGCACCAGGAATACTCTTCAAACCTTTTTAATGAAAATGGCACCAGACTATTTCGTACCAATCCTCTGTTTTGTAACGTTGATATTATTTTGGGCAATCAAACAAGATGTCTGCACCACTATATCTGTTTCCAATGTTACCTTTTTAATGAATATGTTTTATCTGATACTAATTTTTCAGATTTATGGGGCAGAACAAGATTAAAGAATTGGTGCCCGGTGTATTTCAGCCACTTAGAAATTTGCAAGCACTGTAAGTAATCAAATACTTGTCAAAGGACTACTATACGGCTCAAAGTATGTACAACATTGGTTATAGTCAAAGACCAGTATCCACACGTGATGTGACCCTGTGAACAAACATGTGAATTTTAAGCTAAATCTGTCTTCGGAGTCATGAGAAAACCATGTTTAAAACCATTATATATGTCCACCGTTTTCAAACATCGGATTTTATCACGCGTGATAAAGACTAATTGTTTTACTCATTTCCTAAAAACTATAGTATTTCAAGTTGAGGTGACTAAACGTGGATTTATATCCAGGATTTCATCCACCTACAGCGGGTTCCATCAAACTTGTGATGTGTTTGGGGCACCTTCACTCAACTCATTCCGTAATCAGATCTCACGTGCTTTAGCAAGTACTACTAGTATCGGTATCTGATGATGTCATTATTCTTATTATTATTTGTTGATTCGTGTGTTTATTTATTTATTCATATTATATATAAATTACTTTATGTATCTGGGCTTTAATTATATTATTATTATTTATATTATATTTATATTTACATGTATCTGTTTTCATTCCGTTGATCTTTTTCTTTTTTTCTTTCTTCTTTTTTGTATAAACGTAAAGTTTGTGCTTATAAATTTATTTATTTGTTTCTTTGTTTAACATTTGTATATTTATTTTTTATTTTCAAATTTAAAGATTAAGTTATTTTTTATTTTCCCTTTCCTGTAATTGGCGGCTCGTCCGCTGTTGGTTTGGACAATAAATATAAATACAAATACAACTATAACAGAAGTTTTCCACCATGACCATCTTTACACTATGTGAGTAATGTGCAAATGTGAACATTAATTATATTTTCAATCTTACCAATGTTGCACATAAGTCCCTCGAGTGACACAAGTTCATCTTTTTTTTAAAACGGGAACCCAAACCCACACTCTGAATCACCACGGCCTAATTTCATTATTGAGTCAAACCAATAATAGCTTATTCTTAACGCTAAGTAAAACTACATAGGCCTAAATATTTGCTAGATTGATTGTACCTTTCTCCGTTTTACTATACAGTCATCTAGATGGAAACCGAATTACCTTTCTAGCGAACAATTCCTTCATTGGACTATTCAGACTTCAATATCTGTAAGTATATTATTTCGAGATGGTTATAAAAGACGGTTAGTGTTAAAACTATTTGGAAACTTCCCATTCATTCATTTTGTATTTATGTCATTAATTTGTGGGTTAATTATGCCAATTCTCGATGCGATATATAAATTTTTGATTTGTCTTGGGTTTCAACATGTTGTGTTTGCAAGATGAACCGAAGTTCTCCGGTTCAATTCTGACCTGCGTGTGTTTTTAATGTATTGTTGATTGTTGAGATGCAAAGTGTAGACCGCAGATGGAACTAGGGTTTGCCTAAACGTGCTTCTTGCTTGTCAATAAACAATACAGAAGTAACTGATGTTTTCATTTTCATCGCCAATTTCATTGCAGAGACATCTCTGAAAATCCCATTACCGTTATAGGACAAGGCGCTTTCACTGGTCTATCCAGTATCTACGAGTTGTATATGTAAGTAAATTATTACTATAACTATACTTATATGCATCTGGCAATGAAGCCGAGGATGCCTCATAAGTGAACTTAATCACTGTAACTCGCAAGCCTGAGGAAACCAGTTACTGATGGTGCTTGCTATATGTGAAACAGAAACACATGGGTTAACCCTTACTCTTCCACGATTGTTCTTGGTTCTTTTACGTGCATTACTAATCCTAGTACTGGGCACCTACATGTACGGCTTAGTGTCCCATTCGAAGGAAAAATTAAGTATTGTAATGTATCTTGCTCAATGATACAAGTGCCACGACCGAGACTCGAACCCTCACTCTGCTGGTCAGAATAAGAGTCAATAATAATAGGACATAGTTTTATATTTACTGGCTTCTGATATTGTGTTTTGTCTTAGGGTCACAATGGATGCTGAGGTGATTGATTGGGGTCGCAATATGTTCAACGGACTGGAATCACTACACTCTTTGTAAGTAACCGAAGTTCTCTGTCTTTTTTCTTTTTTCTGATATTACAACAATTTCAAACCCTTCACGACACGGTTTAAAAAAACAAAAAAACAAAACCAAACAATTCTTACGAATTATACACGGGTGTTCTGAAGCTGCAGTAGTAGTTCGCTCGACCCCCCGGTCTCATTCAAGACCAATGTGTGGGCTGATTAACATAAAATTATTATACACACGTTCTTGTTCATGATGTAGTGGTGCATGATGGGACTGGCAGTATGCCGATCGGCGCTATGCGCACAATCTCGACACACGGTAATCGCTGTGTCGTTGCCAATTATGAATGTTTGGATCCTAATGTCCCATACAATGGATAAAACAATGCATATTATAATTCCCCACTCATGAAGTGTATACAAGAAATTTGATTAAAATAATTGTAATAATTGTAAAGGTATAGTGGTCAAGACCTACTTTTAACTTGGACGAGGGAACAAACTCACTCAAGAAGTCTGTCAGTCTTAATCAATAACGAAAGTTCAAGAAACTGTTTAAAACTGAACTGTTCAGAGCTCATTCAATAACAGTTTCTTGAACTTTCGTTATTGATTAAGACTGACAGACTTCTTGAGGGAGTTTGTTCCCTCGTCCAAGTTAAAAGTAGGTCTTGACCACTACTACTTTTACAATTACACTTGTTGATTCTTCGCCTTGATCTTTTGTTGTGTAGGATATGTGCGCATTACAAGACCGCTGAATTATTATTATTAGTAATTGATGGCAACATTTCCACTGGATTTACACCATTGATCCACTGAACTACAAATACATCAAATTATTCTTGGTCCCATCTTTCCGTAAACATTGAGCGAGCTGATAATATCTCAACACTTTTTGATTAAAGCGATGAGGACGAGCGGAATGACTTCTTTGAATTTATCATCCACCGATTGATTTTGATGCAGTTGAGGAGAGTAAACTATCAAAATAAAGTTTGTCAATCAATTGAAAGGCTCACCTCGATGAAATATTATATAAAAGATTGGTGTAAACAAATCTATGCTGTTTAAAACAAATTATTGCTGCAGCGGAAGTTGATCCCTTGAACTAATGTAAGTTGCTACGAAATAGGCTTATCAAGTGCAAACACTCAATATTTTTGAAGGATTTTGTTTTAATAAGCTTTCAACTTATAGACGCCGTTTTCTTCGATTGCTAGTTATGTGTCAGTTCGTTGTGTCGGTGGCAACTTGTTTACATGCGTCAAATGGATAGCATCGCCATCACTATCAAAATTACACCACCAACAACTGTAACAAAACTAATCACAGTAGCAGGAGCAATGGCATTGTTATTTTTGAATGAAAACATGGCACGCCAGTAGACTGTAAAAGTCTCGCGCGTATTCGTGTGCCATTGGGACCAGAGAGAGCGAATTTTGTTTTCCTTCACGTGTTAAAGCTTTGTATAAAAGTGGGACCAAACTGGTCCTAACAATGTTGGACTACGCGCGAGACGTGCACGGTCTGTTGCCATAAAAGACAGGCACCCTTTCGTTGACTGTATGGCTAACTGATGTTTAACACCCAACTTTTCTTTTTGGAATGTAGTACTGCGGACGATCACCGTTTTTGCTGCTTACTGAATGCCAGTACTGAGTGTCAAACACCGCCCTCACCGTTCGCCACCTGTGAGGGTCTCCTGCGTCAGACGGTTCTGCGCATGTTCATTTGGATCCTTGGACTCAGTGCTGTGGTTGGGAATTTCATTGTCATCATATGGAGGTTAAGAGAGAGGAAACACGTGTCCCAGAATCGGATTCAAATTCTCCTCATTATGAATCTAGCCATTTCCGATCTGCTCATGGGAATATACATGATTATGATCGGCAGCGCGGATGGCTATTTCGGACAGGACTACTTCTTGTACGCAACAGAGTGGCGTTCATCGGCGATATGCAAAATAGCAGGAATTATCTCTGTTTTAGCAAGCGTGGCATCCATGCTGATTGTTACCGTGATCAGCGTGGATAGGTTCCTATGTGTGGTGTTCCCCTTTGGTAGCTTTCGGCTAGGGGTAATCTCCACTCGTGTCACCGTTGTGGTAGTCTGGGTAGTTTCGGCGTTTTTAAGCTTACTACCAAACGTCATAGAGAAGTACGTACAAGGCTTTTACGGCTTGTCAGACGTCTGTGTCGGTCTGCCGTTAGCCACTAAATCAGACTACAAAGCCTCGTGGCACGAGACCGAAGACGTCATGTACACGTTCAGCTTCGACGAGATGGGTGAGAAGACCCCGGCATCCTACTACGCAATCTTCCTCTTCATCGTCGTCAGCCTGGTGTGCTTCATATTCATCCTGGCAAGCTACATTGGCATCTTCGTCTCGGTGAGACATTCCTCGAAGGGCGCCACCAGACAGCAGGACCGCGACGAGGAAGTAAAAATGGCCGTGAAGATGGCTCTAATCGTGGGTACGGATTTTGCTTGCTGGATGCCGATCATCATCATGGGGTTGATCTCGCAGACTGGAGCGGTAACAATCCCCGTCGAAACGTACGCATGGACGATGGTCTTCGTACTGCCAATAAATTCATCCATCAACCCTTATCTATACACAATATCAACTCTTATGGCTAGAAGACTCAAGAGTACAAAAGGGAGAAAGGGTAGCTCTCAGATGATGGTGCCACTTTCTTCTGCTGGTAAAAGCATTGTCCCTCCAACTTCAGATTGTGCCGAGGCTTCGACCAATATAGACAGCTGCGACCAGAAAATGCCGATAATACAAAACGTATAAGTTACAACAATCCGGACTGTGAACACTCCCGGAGGAAACAACGAAATACTAGGCCTATGTGTTTTATTTCGGAAGTCTGATTATATTGACTTTCTAGATTGCAGCGTTGTAGTCCGTGTGAATATCACCCCGTAGTGCAACATAAGCCGACATGACATTTGCCGAATTGTTAAAAGAGTACTTGTTAGCAGAGTAGCAAATATAAGAAATATTATAGTATACAACTTGTTGGTACAACCATGTATAACACTGTTTAGGGAGAAGTGTTGGCTCTTAGAAGAGCCGGTGTGGTTTTGACTTTACGAACAGTATACTCTGCTCATGTTCAAAAAGCTATTCCCATGTTGATAACTGGTTGAACTTATTCACGTGATCTTTACAAACATTGCAAGTACGCTTCAACTTTCAATACTCGCACAATTATACAACTCGCCTTGTTTGATGTTTGTCGTCAGAGTCACGTCAACTGACGTAATTCCCTTGGCAATAGCGCCTGCTGGAAGTGAAGAAATCTTTTGGTTTTAGTATCTAGTAGACGTGATTACTCGTGTTCACAAAACGCAGAGGGGCTTCAAGGTCAAACTCATTTTGGGAGGGACGCATTTTTTCATTAAACAGAGTCCTTATGAAACTGGGGGGAAACTCCAGTCTAGTACGAATTCGTCATCCAAAAACATCCAATGACGTCACATTTCCAATTATTTGCATTCTCCTTTTTGTAATTCCTGAATGGTGATCATATTCAATCAAAACGGCAACGAGAATGACCTTTAGACTGACACATAAATTCCTCTTCGGAATGTACAGAGCCATGTTGTTGATATCAATGACGTCATGTTTAAAACTTCGCTCTATCAGAGTATCAAATAAAATTACACTTTAGGTACTTTTTTCTCCCACTATGGAGTCTATGTATTGGGTTTTAAAAAGAAATTTTACCTTAGAGCCCCAATTGCTAGAAGGCCGTGTAGCTCAGTAACTAAATCCTAAACTGACGCCACTCGGCTCGGGCTACATTTAGGGGCAGCACCCACGACTGTATGACCTTATTTAGGCAAAAGCGAGACTGTATGACCTTATTTAGGCAAAAGCAAGCCTTGTGTTTGGTGAGCTCTAATTGGTTGATGTCTGTGACATATAAGTATGCCTTCGTGGCGTCAGAGTGCTCAAAATTGTCCTAGGTACAGTAAACGAGGCACCCGTCCCCCCACTCTCCTAACTTCATAAGTACAATTCAATTCAATTCAATTCAATTCAATTCAATTCAATTCAATTGTTTATTGTCACACATATAAATACATATACAGTGAAATTCACTTCGGCTTGCGAGTCTAAAAATATTAACAATTACAAAAATTACAAAAAAAATACAGAAAACCCTAAAACCACATAGGCATACAATAACGAACAAATAAACAGTATGCGCACAATATGCAGAGAGACAATAACAGTAACAAAATTGCAAACCCCCAAAAGAAATAAAAAAGAATTAATCATTAAGTAACCTTATTGCACTGGGATAAAAACTATTGCGAGTACGGTTGGAGTCGGCTCTGATCGCTCTATATCGCTTACCTGATCTCATTAATTCAAACAAACTGTTCGCAGGGTGAAATTCATCCGAAATAATAGATCTAGATTTCTTCAGAACCCAAGCAGTATAAAGTTTATCCAAAGCAGGAAGCTCACGACCAATGATAAAGCTAGCAGAACCGACTACACGATTGAGGCGTTTTCGGTCATCTGCCGTGGTGTTGCCATACCAGACAGCGATCGAGAGCGTCAAAATACTCTCAACAACTGCCCGATAAAACTTTACCAGCAAATCTTGGCTGACACGAAAACTCCTCAATCTTCTAAGAAAGAACAACCGTTGCTGGGCCTTCCTAACAATGGAATCAACATGAGTCACCCACTTAAGATCGTTTGATATGTGCACTCCTAAACATTTAAAAGAGTCGACAATTTCCACTTCGGATCCATTAATATTTAGCGGCTCAACTTTGTCTGGATTTCTTCTGAAGTCTACAATAATTTCCTTAGTCTTTTGAACATTTAATTCTAAGTTATTGTCGTGACACCATTGAACTAAATGATTAACTTCATCACGATACATGGAATCGTCCTTAAAAATAAGTCCACCTAATGTAGTGTCGTCAACATATTTTACCATAAAATTATTAACAGAGTTTACTTCACAATCATGCGTAAACAATGAGTACAGCATTGGAGATAAAATACATCCTTGTGGCGCTCCTGTACTTAGGACAAGTGACTTAGAGAAACATTGACCCATTCTAACCTTCTGTGAGCGATCCAATAAAAAATCTAAAATCCAACGACACAAAGAATGGTTAAAATTCAAAGTTATAAGTTTATCATACAATTTAAAAGGAGATATGGTGTTAAACGCCGAACTATAATCCACAAATAAAATCCTGCAATAGTTTGGGACGTTCTTATCGAGGAACTGAGATGCTCTGAATAAAGACCATGATACTGCATCGTCAACTGACCTGTTAGCCTTGTACGCAAACTGGAAAGGGTCTAATTTAGGCGGCAGCTGAGATTGGATGAAGTTGCTAATTAAAGTTTCAAGGCATTTCATAACAATTGAAGTTAGAGCTACAGGGCGGTAGTCGTTAAGGCAAGTAACTGGTGAACGTTTTGGCACAGGAATGATGGTCGATTTTTTAAAAACATTTGGAACATGGCAAGTTTTCAAAGACCAATTGAATAATTTACATAAAATATTGCATAAAAAGTCATTACAAGATCTGAGAAGTCGTGGGGTGATGCCGTCTGGTCCAGGTGCCTTGTTGAGCTTTAGCTGACGTAGGACACGACGAGTGTCTGTGAGTGTTATTTCAAATGGGGGAGGTAGCGTTTCACTCATATCCGGTAAACGATCTTTTGGACGATCAAAGCGTGTAAAAAAGTCATTCAGTTGATCCGGAAGTGTTGTATCGTCCTGGGGTGCTTGTTTTGGCTTTGGTTTGTAGCCTGTAATTTTATGGAAACCTTTCCACAGTTCCCTTGAATTAGTCGCAGAGATGTCATCTTCAAGTTTATTGCGAAACCTTAGTTTTGCATTCCGGATTGCCTTTTGAACGGCGTATTTGGCTTTTTTGATAGCTGGAGCATCGCCAGATCTAAATGCTTGCTCCTTAGCAAGAAGTTCGGTACGAACGGACCGGTCAAACCAGGGTTTGTCATTAGGGAACCTCTTCACCGTTTTCTTGGGAATGCATAACTCTTCGCAAAATTTGATGTACTCCATCGTTACGTCAGTGCACTCATCAAGATCAGCTGAACTTTCAATAAACATATCCCAGTCCGTGCATGCAAAACACCCTTGAAGTCGCTCTGTGGCTGCATCCGTCCATTGCGAGACAGTGTTTACTGTGGGCTTCTCGCGTTTCAGTTGCTGACGGTATGTGGGAATTAAATGCACCATATTGTGATCAGAGTTGCCCAGTGGAGCACGCTTTAGAGATCGATAAGCACCCTTTATTGTAGTATAACAGTGGTCAATAGTATTGTCAAGGCGAGTGGCACAACTAACATGTTGGTAGAACTTGGGCAGGCCCTTCTTCAGATTGGTGTGGTTAAAGTCACCGAGGACAATGCTGATCGATCCAGGGTTCTTGTTTTCATGTTGCGTAATAATACGAGAAAGTTGATCAATAGCGGATTTAGCATTAGCATCCGGAGGCACATATGTAGCACATAGTAGAATAGAACCAAACTCACGGGGTAAATAAAAAGGTCTGCATTTGATGAACAGTGTTTCAAGTTCCGGTGTACATGAATGTGAGAGTATCTTGGCATCGGTACACCATTCGTCGTTCAATAGAAAGCACAATCCACCACCTGTTGACCTGTCCACCTCAGTGAATTCACGATCCGAACGGAACAAATTGAATCCGGGTGGTACCACGGCTGAGTCCGGAACAGAAGAATTTAGCCAAGTTTCCGTAAAACAAAATAACGAACAATCTCGATAGTCCTTCCGAGTATGGATGAGGCAGCAGAGTTCGTCTATCTTATGGCGCAGGGAGCGTACATTGCCAAGGAATATACTGGGTAGAGGTGGTTTATGGTTCCGTTTGCGTAGTCTTAACAGTGCACCACCACGCTTACCACGTCTGCGCCCCCGACGTCTCTGATAGCGTGTCGAGCTAGGTCCTTCATCACTAGTTGAATTTACAGGTAAAGACAGAACATTCTTTATCGAATTCAGGCTTAATAACAGCTCTTTGCTCACCTCACTTCCACTGGGTTGAAGCACGAGCAATTCCTCTCTGCTATATGATAAAACTCCCAACGACTCCGTAATTAAAAAGCACATAATAAGTAAAAATGTAAGAGCTCGCAAAACCGTGTCGCCATGGATCGGCGCCATCTCAACCTTGCATCCTTAAAGACCCTGTACACTATTGGTAGATCGAAAAACACAATAGTTCACAGATTCACACATAGCTTACATGATTTAAAGTAAGTAATGGTAAAATATTTCTGCCTAAAATGCTATCGTTTCTGAGAAATGAGTAAAACAATAGTTTTTATCGCGCGCGATAATAAACTCGATGTTTGAAAAACAGAAAACACATAAGGTCTCTTTTCACTATTTTCTCGTGACCTCGATGACTAATTGAGCTCAAATTTTCACAGGTTTGTTATTTCATGTATGTGGTTGATTACACAAAACATGAACACTGTCTGTGATTATTTTGTCAGCTCTGCCAATCCTGTATAATACCTTTAAAGGTGCAACAAGTACTACTTGATAGAGATATGTTTACCAGGCAAATCACCTTGTAATAGAAACATGCTTGTTGCAGGTTTGCAGTTATATTTTGGTTATTTAATAAACCTATTGAGAAATATTTTCTGGCCCGAAATTGGACCCTGTTCTACTTCAAGCAACAGTCGTCTTAGTTACCTCCCCTATGTGCAGTAATGCTCATTCGCCCTTTTCACGGATCCGCCATAAGCTTGAAGAGCCTCGACTTCATGCTTCATTTGTATTGTATTTACGTATATTATGTTTGGAGAAAGTGTCATTACATTACCGTGACAATATAGAGTTATATAATGTTTCTATTCACTGCTGTTCCAAATTCGAGGCTCCACACGCAAACGGCTGGCCATGCAAAAGGCGTACGTCGGGTTATCTCAAAGTCTACTTCCACCCCATGCAGCCTCAGCTTAGTTCGGCTCTGTCCAAATTTGTGGCTGCGTCTTGAGCGTCACGTGAACAAAAGTTGAAGCGTAAGAGTGCCCGGCATAGCAACAACCTTTAACCCTGGGATGCCCCACCCCTTGTAGATATACACGAATGCCACGGGATGCTGCAGCGTGCAGTACGTTGGGAAAACGTGTATATACCTCAATGTCAAGATAACTCTGTCCTGTAGGCGTACTACATAGCAAAAACTGGGTTGTTAAAATTGATACCATGGGTGATGTCACATAAAGATACCCAAGAGAGAATCAAAATAAACATGAAAGGGTATCAAAACAGCACCAATGTAATTGTTTTGGCAGAAATTAGTGTTATGTTAACACTCTTTTGACCATACCATGGTGTCAATTCACCTAGTTTTTGCAGTGTAGATTTCTTGTATCAAGATCCAACCTTAAAGAGGTCGACTTCCCCAGATGATTTATCTCGCAAAGTCAACATGTTTTTGTTTATAAAGGTGGTGCCCTCCCCGATAATTTATCTCAATTTATTTGCCGATAGAACTGATAGAACTGTCCGATCGCAACAAGTCTAATGTTCCGTATACGAATTGCCGTCGTAGACTATGACACATGCAAGTTTAATGTGAAGCTGTGGTTGCGATTTATTTATCTTTGTAGTAGACCTTTAGTTATACGTTTATACACAATCCAACTTGAATTGTTTATGTGATATTGGATAGAGCAATCGTTTTTTCACAAAGTTTAAAACCCTCTACAGTGCGAAAGGGCCATTTGAGGGTACCACATAAGTCATTTCCAAAGTGTAATGACCAAGGGGAGTCAAATACCAGGATATTCTAGAATGAATCATTCCACATATCTATTGAGGGGGGGGGGGGGAGGAGGGGTTGGGGGTCAAGCCCAGATTATTATAATTATTGTTATTTTTACCAGGATTTTTGTGAAAAATATATTAGATGGTGTGGTAGTAACTATTGGCCCTTTCGCTTCTAGGCGTAAAATTAGGGGTGTTTCCACGCCCCTAAAATCTTAGCTAATTAGGGTAATAAATAAATTACTGGTAACTAAAGGACTCAAACTATTTTAGACAATAGCTGGGCATGTAAAGAACTCACTTAGATGTAGAAACTGTCGGGAAATACACATAAATTAGGTCAAATAAAAAAAATACCAGTTGATCGTCCCCTCCCTCATGCCTTTTTGAGGCCGCATCCTTTTTATTGTTATTTTTTATTTTACTTTTTTTTCTTCAAAAAGACACATTTAATTTTCTGTATATTTTTCATTAAACTTGCCAATCTTTTAGAACTTGTAACTACAGAAAGTAAGTGGTGACTTTAAACTGAAGAATTGGTGGCCAGTTTGAATTAAAATGCTTGGCGGCCACCTTCGAAAGAAATAAAAAAATAAAAAAAATAAAAAGGCCCTCATCCTCCTCTTTTTGAAAAAACCCGGACGATCAACTGGTATTTTTGTTTACTTGGCCTTATGGTTTAATTTGATGGTGCGGTAGGATCTAATGGCGCTTCAAGGATTTGCGTACAAATTAGTCTCTTAATTTGTTATACAATGGTATTATTATTCGAGGGAACGAAATAATTTGTTTTGGTAACTAAATAATATTTCAAGAAACGAAATATATATATATTTTTAAAAACCTTTTCTTATTTTGTTACGTATTCTGTCCCTTTTGGGTCTCAGCACTCACTGACCGATCAGCTCTCTACACAACAATTAACCTCCTTAGGCCTAGCTTCTTATATGTCTTGTGGTCAGTTCTTTGAACTCCCCATTCCCTGTGTTGACCCGCATTAATAACAATAATGCATGTTAACAACACACCGTGTAATCCACTCGTAAATCAAGAACGTATAGGTCAGCAATAGACTTATCTTGACAGCTCATTTTTCGAACAGAAGATTTTATCGTTGATTGGCATTTCTTTTTAAATGTGTCCTTAGGCGTTACGGACAGAATAATAAATAACAGTTGAGAAAAGTACTAACGTGACAGTGTGTATTTGTTTGATGGTCGCGTTTAAATTGATAAAAGGGGGTTGTTATTTCTTATCGACTACACTCTCGATTCGGCTGTACTCTGAAAACTTACACATTGGGGCATAAACACGTAGTAGACTGCATGCGAGTGTCAATTCACAGTCACAGCTGACCTCAACTACGCCAGCATAATGTTAGCCCTAACTCCTAGTGTGCTTTTAGTCTGCCTGCTGTTAACCTGCAACCAGGGACATGGTAAGTGTTAAAATATCTCGTTTTCCATTTAAAGCAGCTAAGACCCATTTCAAGAAATTGATGTAAAGACAGGTCTTGCTAAACAGAAATGGACTTCATGCTAAAAAATACCACCATAATGCTTAACTGCTTGGAAAACTCTCTGCTACTTGTTTAAAGATAGGGTTATCGTGTTTTTTTTCCCAATGTAAAGCTTACTTATAGGCAAAACTATAAAGAAATGTACAAAAAAAGTCACCTGTGAAAGTTCAGATGAATGCATTGTCCACTTGCTGAGAAAACAGCGAAAACTGTCTACAATATTTTCACACGAACGTCGAATCCATCAACGTTTAGAAAGGTGACAGCGGGTAACAATCGAATCTCTGGCTGCTGCATTCGCTAACGGAAACCAATCCTCAGATATCCGTGAAACCATTCATGCGTGAATCGTTTCTCAGATTCTAGACAAATGGTTTTTATTGATTTCTAATCCACGGGGGGCATTTCAGATGAAATAATTTCGCGGATGCTTACAAACATTATCATTCTTTCAACAAAGCTTTCGGAGTCATTATCAAACGAACATCCTACCTTTAGGCAAATACAACCTTTCGGAGTCATTATCAAACGAACATCCTACCTTTAGGCAAATACAACCTTTCGGAGTCATTATCAAACGAACATCCTACCTTTAGGCAAATACAACCTTTCGGAGTCATTATCAAACGAACATCCTACCTTTAGGCAAATACAACCTTTCGGAGTCATTATCAAACGAACATCCTACCTTTAGGCAAATACAACCTTTCGGAGTCATTATCAAACGAACATCCTACCTTTAGGCAAATACAACCTTTCGGAGTCATTATTAAACGAACATCCTACCTTTAGGCAAATACAACTTTTGTCCACCCAAAGCGTTATATAAATGATGGCGCTATCCAATTCAGTGACACTTTATGACTGTTGACTTGAAAACCATAACAATAATTTGTACAAGTTTTATGGGTGGGGTCCGTGTCAGTTATTTTATATCCGCCATGTTTGTCATTGTGAGTGGGGAATTTGGTGAAGGAATATATTTTGGGCGACCAAAGGAGCCATTTTGACGATTGCATCATTAGAAGTGGTAGAATGAAACCGAGAGGATATTTTTTCAGATCCTCTTCTTAGCAATAAGGAAATATTGACACACTTGAAGTTAAATGTGGTTCTGAAGATTTGCATTTCTTAAATAAGAAACTTTGATCAAGCGTAACTTGAAAACTGTAGACGTCATAGCTTATTTCTTATCAGACATTGAGCTAAAATGCTAAGTTTTTAAATTGTTTGAACTTGAAAACTACAGACGTTAACATGACGTCATAGCTTATTTCTTATCAGACATTGATCATTAGGGTCAGTAAATTTTACGTTAGAAGCTTGATTCTGGTCAGATACGCTAAAACATACCACGTGGTAATCTCGATGCAACTAATTGTATTGCATGCCGAGAAACACTGTCTTGTATTGCACAAGAGGCACTATTTTAACTATTCTTATCACCAAAAAGTATACAGGTGGGAAATTTATAAAATGGATGTATTTTACTTTTTAAAGATTACCTTCAACTAGTTGCTTAAATTGCCTTATGTGACATAAATTAGGGGCTGTTCCACATAGGGCAATTCACAGGCAACAAGTTCAGGGCAGTCTCCAAGAAGGACACAAATTTCCATGTCGATCCATTAAGTAAGTTCATTTAGATTGTCGGTAAAACCTGGAGTAGGAGGCTCGTTTTTTGAACCCACGTATTGAATTCCCATGCTCTGTTTGCTACTAAACTTACATCGCTGAAAAGGGTCGTGCTTTTGGCACCCGCCTATATACTTGAACACACAAAAAGAAGTTGAAATTGTTTTGATGGTAAATAAATGATGGCGCTGTCCAACTCAGTGACACTTTATGACTGTTGACTTGAAAACCATACAAATAATGTGTACAAGTTTTATGGGTGGGATCCGTGTCAGTTATTTTATATCCGCCATGTTTGTCATTGTGACTGGGGAATGTGGTGGGTTGATATATTTTGGGTGATCAAAGGAGCCATTTTGACGATTGCATCCTTAGAATTCGTGCAGGTGGTAGAATGAAACCGAGAGGATATTTTTTCAGATCCTCTTCTTAGCAATAAGGAAATATTGACACACTTGAAGTTAAATGTGGTTCTGAAGATTTTCACTTCTTAAATAAGAAACTTTGATCAAGCGTAACTTGAAAACTGTAGACGTCATAGCTTATTTCTTATCAGACATTGAGCTAAAATGCTAAGTTTTAAATTGTTTGAACTTTTTTCCCCTCAAAATTGTCATTAGAGGGCGCTTTTGAAGATTTAATGTCCCTGCTCTTTTTATTGAAATGTCCAGGGGTTAAACTATTTTTCAAGATGAAATTTCAATTTTCGGTTTCTACCGGAAGTGAAGGTCACTTACGGTTACACTTTGTGTAAGATTGGTAAAATATGATGCACATATCTTGTATGTAGAAGTTATTTGCTCTCCAAATATGATTTCTTTTTTAATAATACCCTTGATTTAATGTTGTGACGTAATCGATGACATCAAACAATTTTTTGTTATCTACTCACTAAGATCTAAGTACAAGGTAATTTTCAAGTCTGAACCTTTTGGGGGGTTAATGAGATATGAGCCTTTGAATTATAAATTTTAACTTCCTGTTTCGACCAGAAGTAATGGTCATTCCGGTCATATTTGTTTTTGATTTGTACAATACGTCAATATCTTTAATATGGTGCAAGAACCTTGTTTGTAGCTATTATGGTTCTCCATAATCGATGTTTACAAAGTAGTAAACGTTGAATTAATTTTGTATTGTCACGGCAGACGTCGTCATCCCGAACCATTTGTGGTTTCATCTACACACTAAGGTCTAAGTAGGGCCTACATGGTAAATTGTGGTTCACCAGAAATTCTGGTTCGCCAGAAATGTTTTTTTTATAAATACAAAATTCTGAATTGATGTTGTGACGTCATTGATAAAGTCTTTATTCCGAAACAGTTGCCTTTTTGGATCATGAGATATTACTTTTTTATTTAAGTATGAAAATATTACTTCCGGTTTTGAACGGAAGTAGAGGAAATGGGGTCACACCCTTTAACAGATTTATAGAACCGTTAAGGGGTTTTGGATGATGTATTGATTGTTATATTTAGGTACAACGTTTATAAGATTGTTAATAACATATTTAGCTCCAACGTGGTAAAGATCACATGAGTCACATTTTGAAAGAGTTGTGCAATGAATCTGATCCAGAGCCGTCACTTTCGTTCCCCTCCGCCTCTGGCTCAAACATATTATAAGGCCGTGCTCCGAGCTCCCCGTTATCGCTTTCGTCTCCGCTAGAGCTGTTTTCTGAGTTTGAACTACTTGCTGAAGAAATCCGCGACATTTCGTCCGACTCGTCCGAAAATGATGTCGAAGAGTCTGAGGTAACATTATCTTGTTCAGCCATGTCGCTGCTAATAGTAGTTACACTGACTGTTGCACGTTACACAAATTATTGCGAAGAGACCCAGTAGCATGCAGCAGCGTGGTGTACGTCTAGCTTGTACATACAGGGTGCGTTCGATTAGCTTCCCCGGGTCGACCCCGGTCTGCTCATCCGGGTGAGCCCCTAACCATGAGCTAATCGAACGCCAACTTCCCCCAGCATTCACACCGATGCATCTTGGGACAGCCGACCGGAACTACTTCCATTTTGTGCCGTATGTCCGATACTTTCCGTGGATTCACGAAAACATCGTAAAATAATTATTCTCAAGGTAAAACTGCAACGTTAAACAATTTGTACAACCCCACATTGATACAAAGTTACCCGGCTTCGAATAAAAAATACTTATTGCTCACAAAAACGCTGTTGTAATGGCGAAAATGTGTGTCAAACTTCCTGAAATGTCCCGCTGAATTACAAACAAAATGGTGGCCATTGAGAAAGTTTTTCGCCGTGACGTCATGAACCAGGGGCAGCCCCAAGTGACCCGCTCCACAAGCAGGGCACTTGGGGCTGACCCGGGTGAGCCCCGCGAATGACGTCAAAGCTATTCGAACGCACCGGGGGAAGACCTGGGTCGACCCGGGGAAGCTAATCGAACGCACCCACAGTACTGTGGGTGACGTCCGCATACGCAAACGCATACGCATCATACCGATCAGGTACCCAGACGTAATGTACGGGGCCAGACTACATATTTTCTCTTCAAATATCGCGCCTCGATTGACGTCACGAACAGCGCCACCTCGGGTCAGGGTAAAGGGGGCCTACTCTTAAATTTGTAAATAAAATAAAAACCAATTTTCTAAAACATTAGTTAACTGTTTATTCACATTCTACTCATCAAAACACATATATTAGTGACAAAAGCTTTATTTTGAAAAAATACCACTGCCAGGTGCCTTTAATCAATGTATTGTTATACAATGGTATTATTATTCGAGGGAACGAAATACGTTCGAGGGAACGAAATAATTAGTTTTGGTAACTAAATAATATTTCAAGAAACGAAATATATATATATTTTTAAAAACCTTTTGCTTATTTTGTTACGTTATCTGTCCCTTTAGGGTCTCAGCACTCACTGACCGATCAGCTCTCTACACAACAATTAACCTCCTTAGGCCTTCTTAGTCTATCTAATTCCCTGTGTTGACCCGCATTAATAACAATAATGCATGTTAACAACACACCGTGTAATCCACTCGTAAATCAAGAACGTATCGGTCAGCAATAGACTTATCTTGACAGCTCATTTTTCGAACAGAAGATGTTATCGTTGATTGGCATTTCTTTTTAAATGTGTCCTTAGGCGTTACGGACAGAATAATAAAATGACAGTTGAGAAAAGTACTAACGTGACAGTGTGTATTTGTTTGATGGTCGCGTTTAAATTTATAAAAGGGGGTTGTTATTTCTTATCGACTACACTCTCGATTCGGCTGTACTCTGAAAACTTACACATTGGGGCAAACAAAAACGTAGACTGCATGCGAGTGGCAATTCACAGTCACAGCTTACCTCAACTACGCCAGCATAATGTTAGCCCTAACTCCTAGTGTGCTTTTAGTCTGCCTGCTGTTTACCTGCAACCAGGGACATGGTAAGTGTTAACCCATCTCGTCTTCCATTCAAAGCAGCTAAGACCCATTTCAAGAAATTGATGTAAAGACAGGTCTTGCTAAACAGAAATGGACTTCATGCTAAAAAATACCACCATAATGCCTAACTGCTTGGAAAACTCTCTGCTACTTGTTTAAAGATAGGTTTATCGTGTTTTTCCCCCAATGTAAAGCTTACTTATAGGCAAAACTATAAAGAAATGTACAAAAAAGTCACCTGTGAAAGTTCAGATGAATGCATTGTCCACTTGCTGAGAAAACAGCGAAAACTGTCTACAATATTTTCACACGAACGTCGAATCCATCAACGTTTAGAAAGGTGACAGCGGGTAACAATCGAATCTCTGGCTGCTGCATTCGCTAACGGAAACCAATCCTCAGATATCCGTGAAACCATTCATGCGTGAATCGTTTCTCAGATTCTAGACAAATGGTTTTTATTGATTTCTAATCCACGGGGGGCATTTCAGATGAAATAATTTCGCGGATGCTTACAAACATTATCATTCTTTCAACAAAGCTTTCGGAGTCATTATCAAACGAACATCCTACCTTTAGGCAAATACAACCTTTCGGAGTCATTATCAAACGAACATCCTACCTTTAGGCAAATACAACCTTTCGGAGTCATTATCAAACGAACATCCTACCTTTAGGCAAATACAACCTTTCGGAGTCATTATCAAACGAACATCCTACCTTTAGGCAAATACAACCTTTCGGAGTCATTATCAAACGAACATCCTACCTTTAGGCAAATACAACCTTTCGGAGTCATTATCAAACGAACATCCTACCTTTAGGCAAATACAACCTTTCGGAGTCATTATCAAACGAACATCCTACCTTTAGGCAAATACAACCTTTCGGAGTCATTATCAAACGAACATCCTACCTTTAGGCAAATACAACCTTTCGGAGTCATTATCAAACGAACATCCTACCTTTAGACAAATACAACCTTTCGGAGTCATTATCAAACGAACATCCTACCTTTAGGCAAATACAACTTTTGTCCACCCAAAGCGTTATATAAATGATGGCGCTGTCCAATTCAGTGATACTTTATGACTGTTGACTTGAAAACCATAACAATAATTTGTACAAGTTTTATGGGTGGGGTCCGTGTCAGTTATTTTATATCCGCCATGTTTGTCATTGTGAGTGGGGAATTTGGTGAAGGAATATATTTTGGGCGACCAAAGGAGCCATTTTGACGATTGCATCATTAGAAGTGGTAGAATGAAACCGAGAGGATATTTTTTCAGATCCTCTTCTTAGCAATAAGGAAATATTGACACACTTGAAGTTAAATGTGGTTCTGAAGATTTGCATTTCTTAAATAAGAAACTTTGATCAAGCGTAACTTGAAAACTGTAGACGTCATAGCTTATTTCTTATCAGACATTGAGCTAAAATGCTAAGTTTTTAAATTGTTTGAACTTGAAAACTACAGACGTTAACATGACGTCATAGCTTATTTCTTATCAGACATTGATCATTAGGGTCAGTAAATTTTACGTTAGAAGCTTGATTCTGGTCAGATACACTAAAACATACCACGTGGTAATCTCGATGCAACTAATTGTATTGCATGCCGAGAAACACTGTCTTGTATTGCACAAGAGGCACTATTTTAAATATTCTTATCACCAAAAAGTATACAGGTGGGAAATTTATAAAATGGATGTATTTTACTTTTTAAAGATTACCTTCAACTAGTTGCTTAAATTGCCTTATTTGACATAAATTAGGGGCTGTTCCACATAGGGCAATTCACGGGCAACAAGTTCAGGGCAGTCTCCAAGAAGGACACAAATTTCCATGTCGATCCATTAAGTAAGTTCATTTAGATTGTCGGTAAAACCTGGAGTAGGAGGCTCGTTTTTTGAACCCACGTATTGAATTCCCATGCTCTGTTTGCTACTAAACTTACATCGCTGAAAAGGGTCGTGCTTTTGGCACCCGCCTATATACTTGAACACACAAAAAGAAGTTGAAATTGTTTTGATGGTAAATAAATGATGGCGCTGTCCAACTCAGTGACACTTTATGACTGTTGACTTGAAAACCATACAAATAATGTGTACAAGTTTTATGGGTGGGATCCGTGTCAGTTATTTTATATCCGCCATGTTTGTCATTGTGACTGGGGAATGTGGTGGGTTGATATATTTTGGGTGATCAAAGGAGCCATTTTGACGATTGCATCCTTAGAATTCGTGCAGGTGGTAGAATGAAACCGAGAGGATATTTTTTCAGATCCTCTTCTTAGCAATAAGGAAATATTGACACACTTGAAGTTAAATGTGGTTCTGAAGATTTTCACTTCTTAAATAAGAAACTTTGATCAAGCGTAACTTGAAAACTGTAGACGTCATAGCTTATTTCTTATCAGACATTGAGCTAAAATGCTAAGTTTTAAATTGTTTGAACTTTTTTCCCCTCAAAATTGTCATTAGAGGGCGCTTTTGAAGATTTAATGTCCCTGCTCTTTTTATTGAAATGTCCAGGGGTTAAACTATTTTTCAAGATGAAATTTCAATTTTCGGTTTCTACCGGAAGTGAAGGTCACTTACGGTTACACTTTGTGTAAGATTGGTAAAATATGATGCACATATCTTGTATGTAGAAGTTATTTGCTCTCCAAATATGATTTCTTTTTTAATAATACCCTTGATTTAATGTTGTGACGTAATCGATGACATCAAACAATTTTTTGTTATCTACTCACTAAGATCTAAGTACAAGGTAATTTTCAAGTCTGAACCTTTTGGGGGGTTAATGAGATATGAGCCTTTGAATTATAAATTTTAACTTCCTGTTTCGACCAGAAGTAATGGTCATTCCGGTCATATTTGTTTTTGATTTGTACAATACGTCAATATCTTTAATATGGTGCAAGAACCTTGTTTGTAGCTATTATGGTTCTCCATAATCGATGTTTACAAAGTAGTAAACGTTGAATTAATTTTGTATTGTCACGGCAGACGTCGTCATCCCGAACCATTTGTGGTTTCATCTACACACTAAGGTCTAACTAGGGCCTACATGGTAAATTGTGGTTCACCAGAAATTCTGGTTCGCCAGAAATGTTTTTTTTATAAATACAAAATTCTGAATTGATGTTGTGACGTCATTGATAAAGTCTTTATTCCGAAACAGTTGCCTTTTTGGATCATGAGATATTACTTTTTTATTTAAGTATGAAAATATTACTTCCGGTTTTGAACGGAAGTAGAGGAAATGGGGTCACACCCTTTAACAGATTTATAGAACCGTTAAGGGGTTTTGGATGATGTATTGATTGTTATATTTAGGTACAACGTTTATAAGATTGTTAATAACATATTTAGCTCCAACGTGGTAAAGATCACATGAGTCACATTTTGAAAGAGTTGTGCAATGAATCTGATCCAGAGCCGTCACTTTCGTTCCCCTCCGCCTCTGGCTCAAACATATAAGGCCGTGCTCCGAGCTCCCCGTTATCGCTTTCGTCTCCGCTAGAGCTGTTTTCTGAGTTTGAACTACTTGCTGAAGAAATCCGCGACATTTCGTCCGACTCGTCCGAAAATGATGTCGAAGAGTCTGAGGTAACATTATCTTGTTCAGCCATGTCGCTGCTAATAGTAGTTACACTGACTGTTGCACGTTACACAAATTATTGCGAAGAGACCCAGTAGCATGCAGCAGCGTGGTGTACGTCTAGCTTGTACATACAGGGTGCGTTCGATTAGCTTCCCCGGGTCGACCCCGGTCTGCTCATCCGGGTGAGCCCCTAACCATGAGCTAATCGAACGCCAACTTCCCCCAGCATTCACACCGATGCATCTTGGGACAGCCGACCGGAACTACTTCCATTTTGTGCCGTATGTCCGATACTTTCCGTGGATTCACGAAAACATCGTAAAATAATTATTCTCAAGGTAAAACTGCAACGTTAAACAATTTGTACAACCCCACATTGATACAAAGTTACCCGGCTTCGAATAAAAAATACTTATTGCTCACAAAAACGCTGTTGTAATGGCGAAAATGTGTGTCAAACTTCCTGAAATGTCCCGCTGAATTACAAACAAAATGGTGGCCATTGAGAAAGTTTTTCGCCGTGACGTCATGAACCAGGGGCAGCCCCAAGTGACCCGCTCCACAAGCAGGGCACTTGGGGCTGACCCGGGTGAGCCCCGCGAATGACGTCAAAGCTATTCGAACGCACCGGGGGAAGACCTGGGTCGACCCGGGGAAGCTAATCGAACGCACCCACAGTACTGTGGGTGACGTCCGCATACGCAAACGCATACGCATCATACCGATCAGGTACCCAGACGTAATGTACGGGGCCAGACTACATATTTTCTCTTCAAATATCGCGCCTCGATTGACGTCACGAACAGCGCCACCTCGGGTCAGGGTAAAGGGGGCCTACTCTTAAATTTGTAAATAAAATAAAAACCAATTTTCTAAAACATTAGTTAACTGTTTATTCACATTCTACTCATCAAAACACATATATTAGTGACAAAAGCTTTATTTTGAAAAAATACCACTGCCAGGTGCCTTTAATCAATGTATTGTTATACAATGGTATTATTATTCGAGGGAACGAAATACGTTCGAGGGAACGAAATAATTTGTTTTGGTAACTAAATAATATTTCAAGAAACGAAATATATATATATTTTTAAAAACCTTTTGCTTATTTTGTTACGTTATCTGTCCCTTTAGGGTCTCAGCACTCACTGACCGATCAGCTCTCTACACAACAATTAACCTCCTTAGGCCTTCTTAGTCTATCTAATTCCCTGTGTTGACCCGCATTAATAACAATAATGCATGTTAACAACACACCGTGTAATCCACTCGTAAATCAAGAACGTATCGGTCAGCAATAGACTTATCTTGACAGCTCATTTTTCGAACAGAAGATGTTATCGTTGATTGGCATTTCTTTTTAAATGTGTCCTTAGGCGTTACGGACAGAATAATAAAATGACAGTTGAGAAAAGTACTAACGTGACAGTGTGTATTTGTTTGATGGTCGCGTTTAAATTTATAAAAGGGGGTTGTTATTTCTTATCGACTACACTCTCGATTCGGCTGTACTCTGAAAACTTACACATTGGGGCAAACAAAAACGTAGACTGCATGCGAGTGGCAATTCACAGTCACAGCTTACCTCAACTACGCCAGCATAATGTTAGCCCTAACTCCTAGTGTGCTTTTAGTCTGCCTGCTGTTTACCTGCAACCAGGGACATGGTAAGTGTTAACCCATCTCGTCTTCCATTCAAAGCAGCTAAGACCCATTTCAAGAAATTGATGTAAAGACAGGTCTTGCTAAACAGAAATGGACTTCATGCTAAAAAATACCACCATAATGCCTAACTGCTTGGAAAACTCTCTGCTACTTGTTTAAAGATAGGTTTATCGTGTTTTTCCCCCAATGTAAAGCTTACTTATAGGCAAAACTATAAAGAAATGTACAAAAAAGTCACCTGTGAAAGTTCAGATGAATGCATTGTCCACTTGCTGAGAAAACAGCGAAAACTGTCTACAATATTTTCACACGAACGTCGAATCCATCAACGTTTAGAAAGGTGACAGCGGGTAACAATCGAATCTCTGGCTGCTGCATTCGCTAACGGAAACCAATCCTCAGATATCCGTGAAACCATTCATGCGTGAATCGTTTCTCAGATTCTAGACAAATGGTTTTTATTGATTTCTAATCCACGGGGGGCATTTCAGATGAAATAATTTCGCGGATGCTTACAAACATTATCATTCTTTCAACAAAGCTTTCGGAGTCATTATCAAACGAACATCCTACCTTTAGGCAAATACAACCTTTCGGAGTCATTATCAAACGAACATCCTACCTTTAGGCAAATACAACCTTTCGGAGTCATTATCAAACGAACATCCTACCTTTAGGCAAATACAACCTTTCGGAGTCATTATCAAACGAACATCCTACCTTTAGGCAAATACAACCTTTCGGAGTCATTATCAAACGAACATCCTACCTTTAGGCAAATACAACCTTTCGGAGTCATTATCAAACGAACATCCTACCTTTAGGCAAATACAACCTTTCGGAGTCATTATCAAACGAACATCCTACCTTTAGGCAAATACAACCTTTCGGAGTCATTATCAAACGAACATCCTACCTTTAGGCAAATACAACCTTTCGGAGTCATTATCAAACGAACATCCTACCTTTAGACAAATACAACCTTTCGGAGTCATTATCAAACGAACATCCTACCTTTAGGCAAATACAACTTTTGTCCACCCAAAGCGTTATATAAATGATGGCGCTGTCCAATTCAGTGATACTTTATGACTGTTGACTTGAAAACCATAACAATAATTTGTACAAGTTTTATGGGTGGGGTCCGTGTCAGTTATTTTATATCCGCCATGTTTGTCATTGTGAGTGGGGAATTTGGTGAAGGAATATATTTTGGGCGACCAAAGGAGCCATTTTGACGATTGCATCATTAGAAGTGGTAGAATGAAACCGAGAGGATATTTTTTCAGATCCTCTTCTTAGCAATAAGGAAATATTGACACACTTGAAGTTAAATGTGGTTCTGAAGATTTGCATTTCTTAAATAAGAAACTTTGATCAAGCGTAACTTGAAAACTGTAGACGTCATAGCTTATTTCTTATCAGACATTGAGCTAAAATGCTAAGTTTTTAAATTGTTTGAACTTGAAAACTACAGACGTTAACATGACGTCATAGCTTATTTCTTATCAGACATTGATCATTAGGGTCAGTAAATTTTACGTTAGAAGCTTGATTCTGGTCAGATACACTAAAACATACCACGTGGTAATCTCGATGCAACTAATTGTATTGCATGCCGAGAAACACTGTCTTGTATTGCACAAGAGGCACTATTTTAAATATTCTTATCACCAAAAAGTATACAGGTGGGAAATTTATAAAATGGATGTATTTTACTTTTTAAAGATTACCTTCAACTAGTTGCTTAAATTGCCTTATTTGACATAAATTAGGGGCTGTTCCACATAGGGCAATTCACGGGCAACAAGTTCAGGGCAGTCTCCAAGAAGGACACAAATTTCCATGTCGATCCATTAAGTAAGTTCATTTAGATTGTCGGTAAAACCTGGAGTAGGAGGCTCGTTTTTTGAACCCACGTATTGAATTCCCATGCTCTGTTTGCTACTAAACTTACATCGCTGAAAAGGGTCGTGCTTTTGGCACCCGCCTATATACTTGAACACACAAAAAGAAGTTGAAATTGTTTTGATGGTAAATAAATGATGGCGCTGTCCAACTCAGTGACACTTTATGACTGTTGACTTGAAAACCATACAAATAATGTGTACAAGTTTTATGGGTGGGATCCGTGTCAGTTATTTTATATCCGCCATGTTTGTCATTGTGACTGGGGAATGTGGTGGGTTGATATATTTTGGGTGATCAAAGGAGCCATTTTGACGATTGCATCCTTAGAATTCGTGCAGGTGGTAGAATGAAACCGAGAGGATATTTTTTCAGATCCTCTTCTTAGCAATAAGGAAATATTGACACACTTGAAGTTAAATGTGGTTCTGAAGATTTTCACTTCTTAAATAAGAAACTTTGATCAAGCGTAACTTGAAAACTGTAGACGTCATAGCTTATTTCTTATCAGACATTGAGCTAAAATGCTAAGTTTTAAATTGTTTGAACTTTTTTCCCCTCAAAATTGTCATTAGAGGGCGCTTTTGAAGATTTAATGTCCCTGCTCTTTTTATTGAAATGTCCAGGGGTTAAACTATTTTTCAAGATGAAATTTCAATTTTCGGTTTCTACCGGAAGTGAAGGTCACTTACGGTTACACTTTGTGTAAGATTGGTAAAATATGATGCACATATCTTGTATGTAGAAGTTATTTGCTCTCCAAATATGATTTCTTTTTTAATAATACCCTTGATTTAATGTTGTGACGTAATCGATGACATCAAACAATTTTTTTTTATCTACTCACTAAGATCTAAGTACAAGGTAATTTTCAAGTCTGAACCTTTTGGGGGGTTAATGAGATATGAGCCTTTGAATTATAAATTTTAACTTCCTGTTTCGACCAGAAGTAATGGTCATTCCGGTCATATTTGTTTTTGATTTGTACAATACGTCAATATCTTTAATATGGTGCAAGAACCTTGTTTGTAGCTATTATGGTTCTCCATAATCGATGTTTACAAAGTAGTAAACGTTGAATTAATTTTGTATTGTCACGGCAGACGTCGTCATCCCGAACCATTTGTGGTTTCATCTACACACTAAGGTCTAAGTAGGGCCTACATGGTAAATTGTGGTTCACCAGAAATTCTGGTTCGCCAGAAATGTTTTTTTTATAAATACAAAATTCTGAATTGATGTTGTGACGTCATTGATAAAGTCTTTATTCCGAAACAGTTGCCTTTTTGGATCATGAGATATTACTTTTTTATTTAAGTATGAAAATATTACTTCCGGTTTTGAACGGAAGTAGAGGAAATGGGGTCACACCCTTTAACAGATTTATAGAACCGTTAAGGGGTTTTGGATGATGTATTGATTGTTATATTTAGGTACAACGTTTATAAGATTGTTAATAACATATTTAGCTCCAACGTGGTAAAGATCACATGAGTCACATTTTGAAAGAGTTGTGCAATGAATCTGATCCAGAGCCGTCACTTTCGTTCCCCTCCGCCTCTGGCTCAAACATATTATAAGGCCGTGCTCCGAGCTCCCCGTTATCGCTTTCGTCTCCGCTAGAGCTGTTTTCTGAGTTTGAACTACTTGCTGAAGAAATCCGCGACATTTCGTCCGACTCGTCCGAAAATGATGTCGAAGAGTCTGAGGTAACATTATCTTGTTCAGCCATGTCGCTGCTAATAGTAGTTACACTGACTGTTGCACGTTACACAAATTATTGCGAAGAGACCCAGTAGCATGCAGCAGCGTGGTGTACGTCTAGCTTGTACATACAGGGTGCGTTCGATTAGCTTCCCCGGGTCGACCCCGGTCTGCTCATCCGGGTGAGCCCCTAACCATGAGCTAATCGAACGCCAACTTCCCCCAGCATTCACACCGATGCATCTTGGGACAGCCGACCGGAACTACTTCCATTTTGTGCCGTATGTCCGATACTTTCCGTGGATTCACGAAAACATCGTAAAATAATTATTCTCAAGGTAAAACTGCAACGTTAAACAATTTGTACAACCCCACATTGATACAAAGTTACCCGGCTTCGAATAAAAAATACTTATTGCTCACAAAAACGCTGTTGTAATGGCGAAAATGTGTGTCAAACTTCCTGAAATGTCCCGCTGAATTACAAACAAAATGGTGGCCATTGAGAAAGTTTTTCGCCGTGACGTCATGAACCAGGGGCAGCCCCAAGTGACCCGCTCCACAAGCAGGGCACTTGGGGCTGACCCGGGTGAGCCCCGCGAATGACGTCAAAGCTATTCGAACGCACCGGGGGAAGACCTGGGTCGACCCGGGGAAGCTAATCGAACGCACCCACAGTACTGTGGGTGACGTCCGCATACGCAAACGCATACGCATCATACCGATCAGGTACCCAGACGTAATGTACGGGGCCAGACTACATATTTTCTCTTCAAATATCGCGCCTCGATTGACGTCACGAACAGCGCCACCTCGGGTCAGGGTAAAGGGGGCCTACTCTTAAATTTGTAAATAAAATAAAAACCAATTTTCTAAAACATTAGTTAACTGTTTATTCACATTCTACTCATCAAAACACATATATTAGTGACAAAAGCTTTATTTTGAAAAAATACCACTGCCAGGTGCCTTTAATCAATGTATTGTTATACAATGGTATTATTATTCGAGGGAACGAAATACGTTCGAGGGAACGAAATAATTTGTTTTGGTAACTAAATAATATTTCAAGAAACGAAATATATATATATTTTTAAAAACCTTTTGCTTATTTTGTTACGTTATCTGTCCCTTTAGGGTCTCAGCACTCACTGACCGATCAGCTCTCTACACAACAATTAACCTCCTTAGGCCTTCTTAGTCTATCTAATTCCCTGTGTTGACCCGCATTAATAACAATAATGCATGTTAACAACACACCGTGTAATCCACTCGTAAATCAAGAACGTATCGGTCAGCAATAGACTTATCTTGACAGCTCATTTTTCGAACAGAAGATGTTATCGTTGATTGGCATTTCTTTTTAAATGTGTCCTTAGGCGTTACGGACAGAATAATAAAATGACAGTTGAGAAAAGTACTAACGTGACAGTGTGTATTTGTTTGATGGTCGCGTTTAAATTTATAAAAGGGGGTTGTTATTTCTTATCGACTACACTCTCGATTCGGCTGTACTCTGAAAACTTACACATTGGGGCAAACAAAAACGTAGACTGCATGCGAGTGGCAATTCACAGTCACAGCTTACCTCAACTACGCCAGCATAATGTTAGCCCTAACTCCTAGTGTGCTTTTAGTCTGCCTGCTGTTTACCTGCAACCAGGGACATGGTAAGTGTTAACCCATCTCGTCTTCCATTCAAAGCAGCTAAGACCCATTTCAAGAAATTGATGTAAAGACAGGTCTTGCTAAACAGAAATGGACTTCATGCTAAAAAATACCACCATAATGCCTAACTGCTTGGAAAACTCTCTGCTACTTGTTTAAAGATAGGTTTATCGTGTTTTTCCCCCAATGTAAAGCTTACTTATAGGCAAAACTATAAAGAAATGTACAAAAAAGTCACCTGTGAAAGTTCAGATGAATGCATTGTCCACTTGCTGAGAAAACAGCGAAAACTGTCTACAATATTTTCACACGAACGTCGAATCCATCAACGTTTAGAAAGGTGACAGCGGGTAACAATCGAATCTCTGGCTGCTGCATTCGCTAACGGAAACCAATCCTCAGATATCCGTGAAACCATTCATGCGTGAATCGTTTCTCAGATTCTAGACAAATGGTTTTTATTGATTTCTAATCCACGGGGGGCATTTCAGATGAAATAATTTCGCGGATGCTTACAAACATTATCATTCTTTCAACAAAGCTTTCGGAGTCATTATCAAACGAACATCCTACCTTTAGGCAAATACAACCTTTCGGAGTCATTATCAAACGAACATCCTACCTTTAGGCAAATACAACCTTTCGGAGTCATTATCAAACGAACATCCTACCTTTAGGCAAATACAACCTTTCGGAGTCATTATCAAACGAACATCCTACCTTTAGGCAAATACAACCTTTCGGAGTCATTATCAAACGAACATCCTACCTTTAGGCAAATACAACCTTTCGGAGTCATTATCAAACGAACATCCTACCTTTAGGCAAATACAACCTTTCGGAGTCATTATCAAACGAACATCCTACCTTTAGGCAAATACAACCTTTCGGAGTCATTATCAAACGAACATCCTACCTTTAGGCAAATACAACCTTTCGGAGTCATTATCAAACGAACATCCTACCTTTAGACAAATACAACCTTTCGGAGTCATTATCAAACGAACATCCTACCTTTAGGCAAATACAACTTTTGTCCACCCAAAGCGTTATATAAATGATGGCGCTGTCCAATTCAGTGATACTTTATGACTGTTGACTTGAAAACCATAACAATAATTTGTACAAGTTTTATGGGTGGGGTCCGTGTCAGTTATTTTATATCCGCCATGTTTGTCATTGTGAGTGGGGAATTTGGTGAAGGAATATATTTTGGGCGACCAAAGGAGCCATTTTGACGATTGCATCATTAGAAGTGGTAGAATGAAACCGAGAGGATATTTTTTCAGATCCTCTTCTTAGCAATAAGGAAATATTGACACACTTGAAGTTAAATGTGGTTCTGAAGATTTGCATTTCTTAAATAAGAAACTTTGATCAAGCGTAACTTGAAAACTGTAGACGTCATAGCTTATTTCTTATCAGACATTGAGCTAAAATGCTAAGTTTTTAAATTGTTTGAACTTGAAAACTACAGACGTTAACATGACGTCATAGCTTATTTCTTATCAGACATTGATCATTAGGGTCAGTAAATTTTACGTTAGAAGCTTGATTCTGGTCAGATACACTAAAACATACCACGTGGTAATCTCGATGCAACTAATTGTATTGCATGCCGAGAAACACTGTCTTGTATTGCACAAGAGGCACTATTTTAAATATTCTTATCACCAAAAAGTATACAGGTGGGAAATTTATAAAATGGATGTATTTTACTTTTTAAAGATTACCTTCAACTAGTTGCTTAAATTGCCTTATTTGACATAAATTAGGGGCTGTTCCACATAGGGCAATTCACGGGCAACAAGTTCAGGGCAGTCTCCAAGAAGGACACAAATTTCCATGTCGATCCATTAAGTAAGTTCATTTAGATTGTCGGTAAAACCTGGAGTAGGAGGCTCGTTTTTTGAACCCACGTATTGAATTCCCATGCTCTGTTTGCTACTAAACTTACATCGCTGAAAAGGGTCGTGCTTTTGGCACCCGCCTATATACTTGAACACACAAAAAGAAGTTGAAATTGTTTTGATGGTAAATAAATGATGGCGCTGTCCAACTCAGTGACACTTTATGACTGTTGACTTGAAAACCATACAAATAATGTGTACAAGTTTTATGGGTGGGATCCGTGTCAGTTATTTTATATCCGCCATGTTTGTCATTGTGACTGGGGAATGTGGTGGGTTGATATATTTTGGGTGATCAAAGGAGCCATTTTGACGATTGCATCCTTAGAATTCGTGCAGGTGGTAGAATGAAACCGAGAGGATATTTTTTCAGATCCTCTTCTTAGCAATAAGGAAATATTGACACACTTGAAGTTAAATGTGGTTCTGAAGATTTTCACTTCTTAAATAAGAAACTTTGATCAAGCGTAACTTGAAAACTGTAGACGTCATAGCTTATTTCTTATCAGACATTGAGCTAAAATGCTAAGTTTTAAATTGTTTGAACTTTTTTCCCCTCAAAATTGTCATTAGAGGGCGCTTTTGAAGATTTAATGTCCCTGCTCTTTTTATTGAAATGTCCAGGGGTTAAACTATTTTTCAAGATGAAATTTCAATTTTCGGTTTCTACCGGAAGTGAAGGTCACTTACGGTTACACTTTGTGTAAGATTGGTAAAATATGATGCACATATCTTGTATGTAGAAGTTATTTGCTCTCCAAATATGATTTCTTTTTTAATAATACCCTTGATTTAATGTTGTGACGTAATCGATGACATCAAACAATTTTTTGTTATCTACTCACTAAGATCTAAGTACAAGGTAATTTTCAAGTCTGAACCTTTTGGGGGGTTAATGAGATATGAGCCTTTGAATTATAAATTTTAACTTCCTGTTTCGACCAGAAGTAATGGTCATTCCGGTCATATTTGTTTTTGATTTGTACAATACGTCAATATCTTTAATATGGTGCAAGAACCTTGTTTGTAGCTATTATGGTTCTCCATAATCGATGTTTACAAAGTAGTAAACGTTGAATTAATTTTGTATTGTCACGGCAGACGTCGTCATCCCGAACCATTTGTGGTTTCATCTACACACTAAGGTCTAACTAGGGCCTACATGGTAAATTGTGGTTCACCAGAAATTCTGGTTCGCCAGAAATGTTTTTTTTATAAATACAAAATTCTGAATTGATGTTGTGACGTCATTGATAAAGTCTTTATTCCGAAACAGTTGCCTTTTTGGATCATGAGATATTACTTTTTTATTTAAGTATGAAAATATTACTTCCGGTTTTGAACGGAAGTAGAGGAAATGGGGTCACACCCTTTAACAGATTTATAGAACCGTTAAGGGGTTTTGGATGATGTATTGATTGTTATATTTAGGTACAACGTTTATAAGATTGTTAATAACATATTTAGCTCCAACGTGGTAAAGATCACATGAGTCACATTTTGAAAGAGTTGTGCAATGAATCTGATCCAGAGCCGTCACTTTCGTTCCCCTCCGCCTCTGGCTCAAACATATAAGGCCGTGCTCCGAGCTCCCCGTTATCGCTTTCGTCTCCGCTAGAGCTGTTTTCTGAGTTTGAACTACTTGCTGAAGAAATCCGCGACATTTCGTCCGACTCGTCCGAAAATGATGTCGAAGAGTCTGAGGTAACATTATCTTGTTCAGCCATGTCGCTGCTAATAGTAGTTACACTGACTGTTGCACGTTACACAAATTATTGCGAAGAGACCCAGTAGCATGCAGCAGCGTGGTGTACGTCTAGCTTGTACATACAGGGTGCGTTCGATTAGCTTCCCCGGGTCGACCCCGGTCTGCTCATCCGGGTGAGCCCCTAACCATGAGCTAATCGAACGCCAACTTCCCCCAGCATTCACACCGATGCATCTTGGGACAGCCGACCGGAACTACTTCCATTTTGTGCCGTATGTCCGATACTTTCCGTGGATTCACGAAAACATCGTAAAATAATTATTCTCAAGGTAAAACTGCAACGTTAAACAATTTGTACAACCCCACATTGATACAAAGTTACCCGGCTTCGAATAAAAAATACTTATTGCTCACAAAAACGCTGTTGTAATGGCGAAAATGTGTGTCAAACTTCCTGAAATGTCCCGCTGAATTACAAACAAAATGGTGGCCATTGAGAAAGTTTTTCGCCGTGACGTCATGAACCAGGGGCAGCCCCAAGTGACCCGCTCCACAAGCAGGGCACTTGGGGCTGACCCGGGTGAGCCCCGCGAATGACGTCAAAGCTATTCGAACGCACCGGGGGAAGACCTGGGTCGACCCGGGGAAGCTAATCGAACGCACCCACAGTACTGTGGGTGACGTCCGCATACGCAAACGCATACGCATCATACCGATCAGGTACCCAGACGTAATGTACGGGGCCAGACTACATATTTTCTCTTCAAATATCGCGCCTCGATTGACGTCACGAACAGCGCCACCTCGGGTCAGGGTAAAGGGGGCCTACTCTTAAATTTGTAAATAAAATAAAAACCAATTTTCTAAAACATTAGTTAACTGTTTATTCACATTCTACTCATCAAAACACATATATTAGTGACAAAAGCTTTATTTTGAAAAAATACCACTGCCAGGTGCCTTTAATCAATGTATTGTTATACAATGGTATTATTATTCGAGGGAACGAAATACGTTCGAGGGAACGAAATAATTTGTTTTGGTAACTAAATAATATTTCAAGAAACGAAATATATATATATTTTTTAAAACCTTTTGCTTATTTTGTTACGTTATCTGTCCCTTTAGGGTCTCAGCACTCACTGACCGATCAGCTCTCTACACAACAATTAACCTCCTTAGGCCTTCTTAGTCTATCTAATTCCCTGTGTTGACCCGCATTAATAACAATAATGCATGTTAACAACACACCGTGTAATCCACTCGTAAATCAAGAACGTATCGGTCAGCAATAGACTTATCTTGACAGCTCATTTTTCGAACAGAAGATGTTATCGTTGATTGGCATTTCTTTTTAAATGTGTCCTTAGGCGTTACGGACAGAATAATAAAATGACAGTTGAGAAAAGTACTAACGTGACAGTGTGTATTTGTTTGATGGTCGCGTTTAAATTTATAAAAGGGGGTTGTTATTTCTTATCGACTACACTCTCGATTCGGCTGTACTCTGAAAACTTACACATTGGGGCAAACAAAAACGTAGACTGCATGCGAGTGGCAATTCACAGTCACAGCTTACCTCAACTACGCCAGCATAATGTTAGCCCTAACTCCTAGTGTGCTTTTAGTCTGCCTGCTGTTTACCTGCAACCAGGGACATGGTAAGTGTTAACCCATCTCGTCTTCCATTCAAAGCAGCTAAGACCCATTTCAAGAAATTGATGTAAAGACAGGTCTTGCTAAACAGAAATGGACTTCATGCTAAAAAATACCACCATAATGCCTAACTGCTTGGAAAACTCTCTGCTACTTGTTTAAAGATAGGTTTATCGTGTTTTTCCCCCAATGTAAAGCTTACTTATAGGCAAAACTATAAAGAAATGTACAAAAAAGTCACCTGTGAAAGTTCAGATGAATGCATTGTCCACTTGCTGAGAAAACAGCGAAAACTGTCTACAATATTTTCACACGAACGTCGAATCCATCAACGTTTAGAAAGGTGACAGCGGGTAACAATCGAATCTCTGGCTGCTGCATTCGCTAACGGAAACCAATCCTCAGATATCCGTGAAACCATTCATGCGTGAATCGTTTCTCAGATTCTAGACAAATGGTTTTTATTGATTTCTAATCCACGGGGGGCATTTCAGATGAAATAATTTCGCGGATGCTTACAAACATTATCATTCTTTCAACAAAGCTTTCGGAGTCATTATCAAACGAACATCCTACCTTTAGGCAAATACAACCTTTCGGAGTCATTATCAAACGAACATCCTACCTTTAGGCAAATACAACCTTTCGGAGTCATTATCAAACGAACATCCTACCTTTAGGCAAATACAACCTTTCGGAGTCATTATCAAACGAACATCCTACCTTTAGGCAAATACAACCTTTCGGAGTCATTATCAAACGAACATCCTACCTTTAGGCAAATACAACCTTTCGGAGTCATTATCAAACGAACATCCTACCTTTAGGCAAATACAACCTTTCGGAGTCATTATCAAACGAACATCCTACCTTTAGGCAAATACAACCTTTCGGAGTCATTATCAAACGAACATCCTACCTTTAGGCAAATACAACCTTTCGGAGTCATTATCAAACGAACATCCTACCTTTAGACAAATACAACCTTTCGGAGTCATTATCAAACGAACATCCTACCTTTAGGCAAATACAACTTTTGTCCACCCAAAGCGTTATATAAATGATGGCGCTGTCCAATTCAGTGATACTTTATGACTGTTGACTTGAAAACCATAACAATAATTTGTACAAGTTTTATGGGTGGGGTCCGTGTCAGTTATTTTATATCCGCCATGTTTGTCATTGTGAGTGGGGAATTTGGTGAAGGAATATATTTTGGGCGACCAAAGGAGCCATTTTGACGATTGCATCATTAGAAGTGGTAGAATGAAACCGAGAGGATATTTTTTCAGATCCTCTTCTTAGCAATAAGGAAATATTGACACACTTGAAGTTAAATGTGGTTCTGAAGATTTGCATTTCTTAAATAAGAAACTTTGATCAAGCGTAACTTGAAAACTGTAGACGTCATAGCTTATTTCTTATCAGACATTGAGCTAAAATGCTAAGTTTTTAAATTGTTTGAACTTGAAAACTACAGACGTTAACATGACGTCATAGCTTATTTCTTATCAGACATTGATCATTAGGGTCAGTAAATTTTACGTTAGAAGCTTGATTCTGGTCAGATACACTAAAACATACCACGTGGTAATCTCGATGCAACTAATTGTATTGCATGCCGAGAAACACTGTCTTGTATTGCACAAGAGGCACTATTTTAAATATTCTTATCACCAAAAAGTATACAGGTGGGAAATTTATAAAATGGATGTATTTTACTTTTTAAAGATTACCTTCAACTAGTTGCTTAAATTGCCTTATTTGACATAAATTAGGGGCTGTTCCACATAGGGCAATTCACGGGCAACAAGTTCAGGGCAGTCTCCAAGAAGGACACAAATTTCCATGTCGATCCATTAAGTAAGTTCATTTAGATTGTCGGTAAAACCTGGAGTAGGAGGCTCGTTTTTTGAACCCACGTATTGAATTCCCATGCTCTGTTTGCTACTAAACTTACATCGCTGAAAAGGGTCGTGCTTTTGGCACCCGCCTATATACTTGAACACACAAAAAGAAGTTGAAATTGTTTTGATGGTAAATAAATGATGGCGCTGTCCAACTCAGTGACACCTTATGACTGTTGACTTGAAAACCATAAAAATAATGTGTACAAGTTTTATGGGTGGGATCCGTGTCAGTTATTTTATATCCGCCATGTTTGTCATTGTGACTGGGGAATGTGGTGGGTTGAAATATTTTGGGTGACCAAAGGAGCCATTTTGACGATTGCATCCTTAGAATTCGTGTAGGTGGTAGAATGAAACCGAGAGGATATTTTTTCAGATCCTCTTCTTAGCAATAAGGAAATATTGACACACTTGAAGTTAAATGTGGTTCTGAAGATTTTCACTTCTTAAATAAGAAACTTTGATCAAGCGTAACTTGAAAACTGTAGACGTCATAGCTTATTTCTTATCAGACATTGAGCTAAAATGCTAAGTTTTAAATTGTTTGAACTTTTTTTCCCTCAAAATTGTCATTAGAGGGCGCTTTTGAAGATTTAATGTCCCTGCTCTTTTTATTGAAATGTCCAGGGGTTAAACTATTTTTCAAGATGAAATTTCAATTTTCGGTTTCTACCGGAAGTGAAGGTCACATACGGTTACACTTTGTGTAAGATTGGTAAAATATGATGCACATATCTTGTATGTAGAAGTTATTTGCTCTCCAAATATGATTTCTTTTTTAATAATACCCTTGATTTAATGTTGTGACGTAATCGATGACATCAAACAATTTTTTGTTATCTACTCACTAAGATCTAAGTCTGAACCTTTTTGGGGGTTAATGAGATATGAGCCTTTGAATTATAAATTTTAACTTCCTGTTTCGACCAGAAGTAATGGTCATTCCGGTCATATTTGTTTTTGATTTGTACAATACGTCAATATCTTTAATATGGTGCAAGAACCTTGTTTGCAGCTATTATGGTTCTCCATAATCGATGTTTACAAAGTAGTAAACGTTGAATTAATTTTGTATTGTCACGGCAGACGTCGTCATCCCGAACCATTTGTGGTTTCATCTACACACTAAGGTCTAAGTAGGGCCTACATGGTAAATTGTGGTTCACCAGAAATTCTGGTTCGCCAGAAATGTTTTTTTTATAAATACAAAATTCTGAATTGATGTTGTGACGTCATTGATAAAGTCTTTATTCCGAAACAGTTGCCTTTTTGGATCATGAGATATTACTTTTTTATTTAAGTATGAAAATATTACTTCCGGTTTTGAACGGAAGTAGAGGAAATGGGGTCACACCCTTTAACAGATTTATAGAACCGTTAAAGATCTACTTCAACGGCACTAAGATAATTTAAACTTTGCCGAAATCCAATCAATTTGTGTTTCATGATTACGTATAATTATTTCAAAGAAAATCCTTAGCGGTGGTTGCGTAATAAAAAAAAAGGGTCATTTTGACCAGCGTTCACCCCCTCCACATAGCGAGTTTTTGGAAACAGCGTGTCACGTGATGAAAATATACCATAGACTTTGATGACGTACATGAGTGGAAACGGCTTGTTTACCCCCCGCGCAGCGGAGTGTGTTTATTGTACGCGTCTATAGCTATTTTCACGGTTACGAAAACAAAATGTCAGACACTAGCGGATCGTGGGAGGAACATAGTGTAGACGAAGAAGAATTAGTAAATACATATGATAGTATTGATAGTGAGGATAGCTCTGACGGTTGAGGGAGCTCCTCCGAAGACGAAGAGGGCGTTGATGAAGCTGGGGGAGTTACCGAACCATATACATGTAGGTTTGAGCCACTGGCCGCCGAGGATCGCGAACTTATATATTTCCATTAACGTCAACGTAACAGGGTGTTTAGATAATCTTCCAAGTTAGCTGGTGGACAGTACAAACGAACTATTCAAACCTAATCTCCCCACTCCAAGCTGTGTACAATTTGGCTTTGTACCATTAGCATTTGAAATGGCGCTGTAGGAAACAGCATTTATCTAGAAAATTCAAACTGCCAATTAAGCAGTCACTGTTTTTTATTTAAATGATCTAGTTGTAATACATCTAGGATTCCTCAAAAGGTTAAGAGTACAAACGAGATCTTAACAAAGCCCAATTGTACACAGCTTGGAGTGGGGAGATTAGGTTTGAATAGTTCGTTTGTACTGTCCACCAGCTAACTTGGAAGATTATCTAAACACCCTGTGTTTATGAGCAGATTATCGAAGCCATCAAAGTGCTACCACAAAACACCAGTGCTGATGGTGTGAATACCACTTTTTAATTTTGCATTTTTCACAAACTTGATGTGATATTGTGATGACCAGTTTGAATGAAACCTGTGGCTATTTATTATCAACAAACATTTAAAACTATTGTATATAGTATTATGCTACTACAGAAGTATATGTTTTGATGCTTCTGTGCCTGTCCAGTCTGACTCTCCGTTTGTGAAGCATGTGATGGCACTGTAGTTGGCGCTTTCATGGTTGGAATTGACCCTGGCGTAAGCCTGTTGTTTTAGTTGCGATGTTGAATCCTGACAGTCGTCTGTAAAATGGGCACTACAAATCATTGTCCATTTTGTCAACGTGAAGTTTTTCCGTGTGTTGGTCACGAAACCCACCCCCTTCTCTGGACAGGATCTCTTGGAAATCGGTAAAAAACTCACATCTGGATTCTTATTTGTGTTCCGAGTACATCCACCGACAGCACATGAGTTCAGGACGGTAAATTATCTCGTCTTAACTTGGTGAATGTCTTCGAATAATGAGATCATCATACATAGTTACCGTGTAAACACACGACACCTCGCTACTTCCTGGTTTCCCGTCCCAACAAGTACGTCATCATTCGCTGGTTCACGCACGTATCCTATAGTGGGTTTGTGGTGCGCGTAAATGCAAGTGCTATAGTATTGGACAAGCACAGTGCCTATGGAGGGAGCCATGGAAGCGCGCGAGATTTTAAAAACCCCAAGAAAGGTTAAATTTTTTCAGTTAAAATTACGAAAAAAATATTGGTGTAAAACAATCCAATCTACAAATTCAGAATACTTAATAACATTACGTATGAGATTAAGAAATCTTTTTTATTTCTCAATTATCGTTGAAGTAGATCTTTAAGGGGTTTTGGATGATGTATTGATTGTTATATTTAGGTACAACGTTTATAAGATTGTTAATAACATATTTAGCTCCAACGTGGTAAAGATCACATGAGTCACATTTTGAAAGAGTTGTGCAATGAATCAAGAGCTTTCATGTCTACGGAACCATAAAAGGACAGGTAAAACAAATCACGAAGTACAAATATAATTAAATTATTCAGTTTCCTCGAAATATTGTTTAATTGCCTCCAAATATTAGTTCGTCCCCTCAAAATATTATTCTGTTACATCGAAATATTATTTCGTTTCTCAAAATCATTCCGTTTCCTTAAAATCATTTCATTCCCTCAAAACTTATTTCGTACCTTTGAAATGTTATTTCGTTACCTCGAAATATTGTTTGAGAGAACAGCAGAGTAAGTTATTTCTTGAGAACGGAATAGTGTATCGAGGGAACGAAATATAGTTTCGAGGACACGAGTTAATACTTCGAGGAAAACGAAAGAGAATTTTTTTGAAAAGAAACATTTTAGATTGTTTTTACCCCCCCCCCCCCCCCTCCTTTTCAGTTTGTTCTCCTGTCCCTTTTGGGGCTCCGTACACATGATGAAAACATCTTGTATGTATCGATTGTGGTTTTCAATATATGTATTTGTTTAATATTTAACGTTATTAAAAAAAAGGTTTGATGTCATCCATGACGTTATCATCCAGACAAAGTTGCGGAGATGTTTCAAGAGATGTTTCAAGTTTGTACAATCTTTACTTTTGCAAAAAATTGCGAGAGAAGGTTCAGAGATAAGAAAAAGGCGTGGAAAAACACAAAACAATAACAATCGGTTTTCGGATGTTGGCCGAACACCTGAACCAGAAAAAGTATTCTATTTTAAATCAATTGGTTTTCAGTCGTTGGCTGAACACCTAAAATACTAAAAATAAATTTGGTGTGGTACAACAAACATGATGCCTTTCTCTTTATCTCTCCCGTGTACAAACTACTTTAGGTCAAATATTTTCCCAGGATTCTTGCAGAGGTGAGTTTTTCTGTGACGGCTCCTGTAACGACCGAATCGGTCCTGCACCTGGAATACGGCGGAGCAGCTGCCGTTGTGATAGATTGTGTACGGTATACGGTGACTGCTGTCACGACTACACCGAGAACTGCCTAAATGACACCCAGAAAGGTATGATGGAAGTCTCAAGGTTCCACGAGTACACAGCCTGCGTCAGCCAGATGGGCCCACGGACACCGACAAGTAGCTACTACGCCGTCAACCGTTGCCCGTCAAGTTGGCCGGCGGACAGGGTGAGGGACAGCTGTGAAAATGAGTCCAGAGCTAAAACTGAGCGGTTCCTAACTCTCTTTATTACCGGCCCAGACGACTACGTCTTCAAGAATTTGTACTGCGGTCTGTGCCATGGTGTAGAGCTAAGAGACCTCGCCCCTTGGATTGTCAACGTGACCAGATGTACTGTCGAAGGCAACGGCACGGTTCAAATTGGAGGGGTCACGTTTGATTTCGGATCTTGCCAGAAGTATATCCAATCACCTCCGATGTCACAAGGGAGTGATCCTCACCTGTGTTTTCCCAATGTTGTCAGCAGCTGCCCAACATGTCACAATACCTCTTCCCTCTTGATTAGCCCCCAAAATATATCTAATGAGTGTGAACATGTTGTGGCAACGTTATATCAGAAATACACCAAACTCTTCTTCAAAAATATTGACTGTTGCGAGTGCTCCAAGCCAGCCGTAGAGTGTCAAGAGCTAGTTTGTCGATTTTTCCTAAGTTCTTCGACCGGCTTCGGCTCATCGCTTGGACTTATCTTCAACTTTTTTTACGACCACGAGATGCACTCCACAGGTTTTGAGTTTAGATCCAACTACGCTGATGATATAGACCTGCAACTTGGGAACTGTAGCAGCGGACACATCTACGACCCGTTCGACGATATCTGCAGGCAGGTGAAGAACGAAGGTAGACAATTCTTTATACAACCGGAACCTCACTCAGTCATCTGGACAGACCAGTCCTGGAATGCATCATTGGCGTGTTTGGTAGAGGCGTTGCCTTCTAGATTACACAAGATCCTTAGTAATTTCAATGTCTTGTTACTTGCTGATTTGATAACATTTGTCCCTGGCCTACGTCAAACCAATCTGGAAAACAATTCCAACAATTTGCTGGCACTTTTTGCAAATTCAAGCTTTGAAGCCTCACCCAGTGTGAATCAAGCCGTTGATTATTTTCTCAAGTTGTCTGCCAATCAAACTGACACCCTCCTATGTGGAATCAGCATGATAGTTGTAATGGTATCGTCCAACCACGTTGGGCAAACTGAGGTGGTAGAGATACCCACATGTAAGGGGTACACGATTGTTAACATTAGTCTGTCTAATGTATACTTCTCAGACAGTTCGTTTTACGTTCAGATACAAAATGATTCCTACAGGCAGAAGGACTTGATTCACACTCAGATGTATAACATTCACGTGACATCTACTGGTACTATCATAACACAAAGACATACTCTGAAACTATGTAATCCCTTTCTGGTCGATGGTGCAAAATGTGATGAGTACATCACTTATAAACAGGAAGACTTCGAAAGTCTTAGTTCCGACCCACAGACACTCGTCCTCTCAACCTCCGGGCAAGCTTACAAGTCCGGTCAATATTGGATGCTGCCTGACCGGTCCATAGTTACCTGTAACTATCTGAGTAAGAAAGAGTTGTTTCCAGAATCACTTCACACGTTAAGCAACATCGGTGGGACTTTGTCCATTATCGCACTCGGTGCTGCAATTATAACTCATGTTACTTTCCCGTCTCTTCGAACTCTCCCAGGGAAGTGTTTAATGCAGTTGATGATCGCGATGTGTGTAGCCCACGTTGCGCTACTCCTAGAAGGTATTACCCTACCGTGGCTGTGCTCTTTGCGTGCGGTGGTCCTACACGCCTCGTGGCTAGTCGTTTTCATGTGGATGAATGTGCTGACTGGCCATCTTGCTTTCAAGATGAAGCGGCAGCGTATCCCGAACAGACACGTTTATCTGGAAGCCTCCATGTTGTGGAAGTTTGGCCTGTACGCGTGGGGAGGTCCCGTGGTGTTTGTGTCCGGATGTTTCGCTGCAAGCAGCTTCGGTAATGGCCGTCCGGGGTGGCTGCAATACGGTGGGAACTTCTGCTGGATTATGGACCCCTACCTTTCCTTTCTACTCTTTGGGATCCCCGTCCTACTGGTAGTTGTCGTGAACGCGCTGCTCCTTGCCTACATGATGAAAGTGGTTCTCGCAAACAGGAGGTCCATCAATCAAGTCGGAATCAACGGGCAACAATTGCGGGGATCCAAGCAAAGGAGTGACATGCTGCTTTGCCTGAAGGTTAGTGCACAGAGTACGGGGCTCTGGATGTGCCATCCAATTTGTTAAGCAAAATTTGTCACTTACGCCACGAACTGACACATTCTGTACACAACCAATGCCTCTTATTTCTTTGAAGAACCTTAGGCTATACGCACGTTTCAATTACTATTGTAATGCACGGTGCGCAAAAAGCACAAATTAATGTGACGGAAAACAAAGTTTTCACGAACTGATTCAAACCTTGTTTGTGGCGCAAGTGCAGATACCTGCGTTTTTACGAATCGACACACAAGCAGTGTTGCACTGGGTTGTGTCACTTTGTGAAAACGTAAATCGTCTATTTTGCTTTTATTTCAGTTTGCAAGCTGAAATAAAAGCAAAATAGACGATTAATTTACGTTTTCACAAAGTGACACAATTTACTATTGGTTATTGGCTTAGGACTGCTGTTCAAAGCATCCACAGTCTATTTCGAAAAAAAAAAACTGAAGTTGAAAACACTATAAAATTTTCAAAAACAGTAGGCCTAGTGTTTTAAAAAGCGCTCAATTTTAGACGCCGTTTTCTTCGATTACTTCTATAGATTGTTCTAGTGTGGTAGGTGTCTCAGTTCGAGATGTCGGTAACGATGTCGTGTATTCTGATGTCGACATCCATTGACTAAGGAATCTAAATACGTTGTCGAACCTAATACCTTAATATTTATTCCTGTCTCGGACCTGCCTTGGTCTCGGTCTAAATCTTGGCCCCCGTATACTTGCTGGTCTTGTTATTGGTCTCTGGCGGATCGGTCTCTACTACAAAGCTGGTGGGTACTGTTCTACATTACAGTCCTGTCTAAAGTTAGGTACATAGTTGGTTCTAATTGTGAAAGATGCCGAACCGAATTGGTTCTGCTTTTGCACGCTGGGGACTTGAAACATGTGCTCTTATATTTTTAAAACCAACGATTTGTTGTACATTTTGTAATGGTCAGTGTATTATACCTTTAACATCGTAAACATCCAATGTGATTTTAATTATGAAAGAATAATCATCTAAAATCGCATTGTTTGCGCGTTTCTTTTTCTCAAAAACGTCTACAGCTGTGCATTATGACAGGCGTGCCGTGGTTGACTTTCATCCTGGCCAATATGACCAACTCACCGGTCGTGTGGTACGTGTCTATCATGATAAACTCCCTACAAGGCGTCTTTCTGTTTCTCACCTTCGTCTGCAAGAAGAACGTCCGCAATCTGTGGAGACAGCGTATCACTTCAGTGATCGGACGAATTGACGCAAATACTGTTTTGACATGATTTGACCGTGACGTAGGTGCACTGCTGTTGTAATTATTGGGTACATTGCTCCAATAAGGCCATGGTTAACATGGATATTTCGACCATAACTGAGCACTTGTTTGATCTCATTTAACGTAAAACAACTCGTAATTGCAAATTATAGACCTTTCTATTGTTGATAAACAAACCGCGCTGGTTGCTATGGACGGCCGAATGTTAGCAAAACATTCAATTGTGTTAACATAATGATGTGACAAAATTCAACATTTTCTGCAAACTTTCAATTAAGTAAAACACCTCCCATCTTTGGTTGCTTTATTGCCAACAAATTCAACACTATTTTTGAATAGTGTGTAACATTGTTACAAACTGTGGCTATCTGTTTCTGTTTTGCATTGATGGCTTTCCATAGTTTTCCAACATCGTTTGGAAAAAACTCGGGCTGTGACCTTGCAATAGAAAGGTCTATTAAAATTGAAAAGAAATAGAGAATAATCTCTTTGGTAATTAAGTTTGCATGTCTTACTATTTTCACAACCTCACGCCACACGCCACCTTGATATCTACTGCATTATAATCTACTATTTGCAGTACAATGCACAAACACCACTCCACCACATTCTTATTGATGCTTTTGTTAAGAGGTCCCTTTCAGGGAGCAAGGTATGTCCACTGATTTCCATTAACACTTGGGGAGATCATTGTGTAGTCACGTGACGTAACATTCAAGCCATGTTTTAAAGGCCCTGTCACACTATTGCGAAAAGAGTTAATTAAATGTGTGCCCAACGTTTTTCGTCACTCTTGGTCTCATCTTATGGTTTGCTTGCACACTGCAACATGTAAGATTTCACTCTTCCCTCTACACACAACCAAAACAAACACTTCAATTTGTTAATAAAATTAATATTATACATCGTTATAGTATTATGATATAGTAATTTATTGAAGCGTAAAGGAAATTCCGAATTTTCGTGTGATTGTATTGATCCTGTGCACCAACGTCACATGCGACTGCTGACTGTCACGCTCGTCATTGTTCGAGCCAACTCTAGGTGCATACTCGGCATTTACAAAATGTGCATTACACTGTATTGAATCAGGGGACCTTGACTCCCAAAATGGCGCAAACAAGATGATTGTGATGATGACGTCAGGTGAACCGGGTCAATACCCTCCTTTATAGAGGCTTTCGGAACAGTGCATGTATATACGCACATGAGTTTGTAGCGCAGTTCCTCACGCTAGTAACAGGTACGCATGTAGTTGCAATTGTAGAGATAGAATACCGTCTGTTAACTTTGTAAAGATACCAATATCGTATGTTTTGTTGGAAGAGGTTTAGATTGACGCTGTGGTAATATTTTAGTTTATGTTTAATGTAAAGTAATATCGACATAAGTAGGCCTAACTGTTTTAGTGTAGACCTTAAAACATGAAAGTGTTTCCATTGACGACAATTGTCGAGATGCTACTATGCAGATTGTGGCTGTACTAAGATTTACATTATGCTCCCATTCAACAGGATTTACAACTTACCGGAATGTATTTAATTGTTTTTCCCAGTTGCAATGCCCATAGCGTTTTGGACCATTCCACTATACTGGACCAGTCCACGTATTTAAGCGTCAGTTCCCAGACTTGCCCCCCTTCCTTTTTGTTTTGCTTGGTACAAAAACACAACCATACCTGTCATAACAAACTTTGAGAAAATACTGTTTAATGTGGTGTGCACTTTACTATCTTTTTATACAACATTAAAAAGGCCAATTAAAAGCACATTTTAGTGTTCATTCACAGTACATTCAGTGTTCATTTAGAGTGCATTCAGTGTTCATTCAGAGTGCATTCAGTGTTCATTCAGAGCGCATTCAGTCACTCAGAATATATTCAGTGTTCATTCAGAGTACGTTAGGTGTTCATTCTAGCACATTCAGTGTTCATTCAGAGTACGTTAGGTGTTCATTCTAGCACATTCAGTGTTCATTCAAAGTACATTCAGTATTTATTTAGAGTTCATTCAGTGTTCATTTACAGTAGGCCTACACTCAGTGTTCATTTAGAGTATTTTCAGTGTTCATTCGAGTACATTTGGTGTTCAGTCAGAGCAAAATTAGTTTTTTTCAGAGTACATTATTGTGTTCATTTAGAGTACTTTCAGTGTTCATTCGAGTACATTTGGTGTTCAGTCAGAGCAAAATTAGTTTTTTTCAGAGTACATTAAGTGTTCATTTAGAGTACTTTCAGTGTTCATTTGGAGTACAAATTATTGCTCATACAGGGTGTAGTCAGTGTTCATTAAAAAATATATTCGGTGTTTAGTCAGTGTATATTCAGTGTTCATTCAGCGTATATTCATTTTATTTTGTAAAATTTGTATTACACTTCTTCACTGGCAAAACAATACAAAAGAACAACAAGGAAATGAAAATAAACGAATAAAAAAAAAAAATAAAAAAAAATAAACAAAAGTAACCATGATATATATATTTTTAAAAGTTACAACAAATCGCCAGTGAGTGGCAAGATGGACCAAGTGACCAGCACCTCTACAGAGCCATCCTCCCACAGTTGAAAGAGAAGGGTTGGGGGAAGAGAGGGAGGGGAAGAGGCAAACTGATTGGGGGACCCCCCCCCCCCACCCCCGAAAAAAAAAAAAAATATAAAAAAAAAACCACCAAAACAACCGTCAGCTAGCACAACGGCAGTTAGAAAACCAACAGCAAACGTTGTCAGATTGAAAAGTGGAATTAAATTTAGAATCGTAAAATTCAAGCACACGGGTTTTTAATGAGAGGAATGAAGTATCAGATCTGGTCGCCAATGGAAGTTGATTCCAAGTAGAAATAATGCGCTGAATGAAAAAAGCTTTGTGGGATTCAGTCTTGCAATGTGGAAAGGATAAACATAAATGGATCTGAATACAGTCTTGTGGAAGGACGGCTCTGGGACGGCAAATTGGACATTTTCAAAAGGTTCCATGTCATATTGACCGATTCTACATAAAAAGAAAAAGAGTAGGTCGTGGATTTTGCGTCTGTAAGATAAAGACAAAATGTAAAGTCTTGTTAAACGAGACTTGTAATCTGTAATCATCATCAGAGTAATGTAAAATACATTTTGTAGCGCGCTTTTGGACACCCTCGAGAAGACCACTCCATACCGGACTACGGTATTCTAAGTCGCTTCTAATCAAAGAAGTGAAGAGCGACAAAGAAACTTTAGCATCAAACCCAACAGTACGTTTGATCATCCCCATTTTTTTTTTACATTTCCCAATAATGAGGTTGATGAGATTATTCCATTCAAAATTGGAAGAAAAATCAACTCCAAGATCTTTGACGGAGTTAGTTCTTTCAAGAACAATACCATTCATTTTGTAATCAAAATTCTTACTTTTATTACGTCTAGAAATGGAGATGATTTGGCACTTGGTAGTATTAACTCAGTGTTCATTCAGCATATATTCAGTGTTCCTTCAGAGCACGTAACTTCGGTGTTCAATCAGAGTGTTCATTAACATGTTCTGGTGACTTGGTCTAGAGTAACATTCACATCGATTACACCAAAACTTTTTTTTTTTTTTTTTTTTTTTTTAAAGTCAGAATCGCGTATTGAGTGGAATTCATTAACTGCTATTTGAACGTCTCACGTATCACGTAATTGAATCTCTAGCTGTGTGCGTATCAACGGCAAATAGTCGCCTCGTGTCGTCACTTATACTGCTGGTATAAGGCCGTTACTGTTGCGTCGCGACGACGCGTTGCGACGCGTCGTGCCGTCGCGCATGCTCAAATCTTGCTTTAATTTCCTTAAATTGTTCAGATAAAAAACTAGAAGAACAAAAGGGAAATGATGGACAAAAATAGAGCACTGCAAATTTAAGACCACCATAATGGGTCATCTATTCCCGAAATTTGATATTCCGGTCATAAAATGAGTAACGCTAACCTCAGAAGGTGGTTTATTAGGGAATGGGGAGTGATATTTTTTTCCCAGCTCAGTTGCGGCAGAAACATATGGGGCGCCGTTTGTCAATTAATAAACCATGTTTTGAAGGTGCTTAAATTTTCATGGTTTATAAACCATGTTTTATGACGCTTCAATTTTCATGGTTTATAAACCATGGTTTATAAATTTATGGTATGTAAACCACAAAATAAATTGACAGCACTTTCTATGGTTTACATCTAATTATTACAAACCATGGTAAAAACACGTCAAAAATACGCTAAACAATTAATTGACAAACGGCGCCCCATATGTTTCTGCCGCAACTGAGCTGGGAAAAAAATATCGCGTCCTGTTCCGACCCCTGTGGGTCTAAGATAACTCTACAGTTTTTAACAGAGTAATTGCTGGAGATTACGATTTCGAAAGTTCTCCACAAAAACGCCAGTCAAATTTGAGAAATTATCGACCAAACATTGCACTAGATAATCGACAGCGATCGAACACTGTTTACGGTTGTGATACGTCGGCTCGTTACATTTTATTTGAAATACCTGCGCACAGACACCATGTGATCTAAATTCGCCAATCACATCCTAGGTCACGCGTCATGTGACACCCCCAAAACAAACATGGCGGCGGGGAGGGGGTGACTGTATGGTCTTGAGCCTGCTCTTACAGAAAGCATTGACCTTGCTCATTTCAAGACCATTAAACCGTTTTATATGTAGTGGCCTTTTACCTTAAACCACTTGTCGTCTCATATTGTTCTCAAAAGGACAATTTTTAATCTCATTTTGTATACAGATCTACATCCGTAAACAACTATAAACCGTTTTATAACCTTCAGATCGAGAATAGTCCCTCGACTACACTTTTAGGCAAAACCTACTAATTTGTTAAAATTTGATTTATGATTTGCTGTCATCCCCCCTCTTAATCTTTGTACATTTGCCCTGGGCATAGTATAAAACAACAACAATAATCGAGTATAATTCCCTTTATATCACAAAATACGTTGTTATGACGTCTGAAATGTTGATAGATCGGAAGATTTGATCCTGCTGGAGGCTTCCGTTATTGTCAGACTTCACCAGGTGTATTACGAGCCCATTCATTGTGTCCTTACGGACCAATCAGCTCTCTACAATCCTCAACCCCTCTAGGGCCTTCCCTTGTGGTCACTTCTTAAACTTCCACGTTCTAATCCGTAATATAATTCTCCTGCGTTAACGGCATTAGCAAACAACGTGTAATCCTCTCGCAAATCAACTTATATACTTAGACATGACAGCTACATTTTACAAACAAAAAACGGTATTACAGGTTGGATTTTCCTTTTGGCGGTATGGACAGGTAACTAAATGACTATTGAGAAAAACATAGTTACATGACCGTGTATATTCTTTGATGGTTTCTATAAAATTGAGCCACACAATCAGTATAAAACGTACTTCATGCCAGTGTCAATTCACAGTCACAGCTTACCTCAACTACGCCAACATAATGTTAGCCCTAACTCCTAGTGTGCTTTTAGTCTGCCTGCTGTTTACCTGCAACCAGGGACATGGTAAGTGTTAAAATATCTCCTCTTCCATTCAAAGCAGCTAAGCCCTTTTTGGATTAAGTTCAAAGACAGGTCTTACTAAACAGAAATGCATTTGAAGAAAACTGACTACAAACGGAAATCTTGGGGAAACACGATCTTTTATCGAAAATGGACAAAAATCTTCAATTGTAATTGTTTACGTTATCATTTATAGAACTTGGAAAAAAAAGTAAATATTAACAAATTGTGGCATTTGTTAAAATTTAAATCACTCAAAGACTTTGGAAAATACTTCACCAGGCGTATTTTGAGCCTAATTTTGTTACCGAAAGCAGACAACAACAAAAAAAACCTCAACTGGAATTGTTTACGTTAACATAACCCACAAACATTTGTGGCATTTTAAGATTAAAATCACCCGAAACTTTGGAAAATACGGAGAAGGGGCATTTTGTGCTCCAACCGTTCCTCATAACTTAAACAAAAGTCATAACGAATGGGGGTGGGGGTCGGTAATATGCAATCATTTTCACATAGAATGTCATGGCCGTGCGGTTAAGAGCATTGAATTCAAGTTCTGGTGGTTATGTCATCGGAGTGTGGGTTCGAATCCCGGTCATGACACTTGTGTCCTTGAGCAAGACGCTTTACTATAATTGTTTCTCTTTACCCAGGGGTATAAATGGGTACCTGTGAGGGAAGAGGTTGATATTGTGTATGAAAAAGCTTCGGAGCGCCACGGCAGCTCGGGCTGTGACCAAGGCACTAATGTAAAGCGCGTTGATACGTTATTTTAAAATGCGCTGTATAAGAACTAGTTTTTATTAGTTATTAATCTCATTTAGGGTACACTCCATTTCTACACGTGTTGAGTAGGCCTACTATTTAAACAAAAAGGCAAACCGTTTATACTGTTAACATTCCTCCTCTATAAGCGCTGAAAACACAACTCTAGGGCTGTAGGTTTTACGAGCACTTTCAATTGTTAAACGTGGTTAGTTTTATATAAAATGCGTAAAAATATTAATTACTTGAAGCATGTCATTGATTTATTGCAGCAACTATTATGCAAAACGGTTTCCCTAAAATCGACTTCACCTGAAAGCAAAAGAAAGATCGTTTTCACTGAACGTAATCTTTCAGGATATTTGACAATTTTTTCGAAAGTTTGTTTGAGAACATTTTCTGTTAATACTTGGTTGCTACCACGATCGCTACATTTTCATGTGCCTTTAATGTGTGATTATAAGGCAACGTAAACATCTGAAACAGAAATATAACATTCTCGTAAAAATGACCATTTTGTTCTTTGCTGTATTTCATTGAAGTTGAAAGCTATGATGTTCATAGTCGGGCATCTGATTATTGATCAAGAGTAGGGCAACAATCGTTTGAAAAGTTAACGCCAACGTAAGACTTTTAACTACCTGTCAAAAATCATTTTCTCTACGGCATAACTCAAGATTGAAATTGACAATTGAATCTCAAAATCAAAATGACACAAAGGTGATGATGTATGGTGACGTCTTCAGTTACTGAAATACAATAAATCAAAGTTTAATATATGAACAAATCATAACCCACGTACCAGATGTTGGAATTCTGCATTCCGCTTTGATAAAGTAAGGATTTATTATTTTCAAATGTTGGGGCCCTAGGTGGCTGCAGACAGTTACACGTTTTCATTGTCACTGTTCTAAGAGTTTCCGAGAAAAACATGAATTTATTTGGAAACTTTGCTGCCACCTAGTTCCCAAAACAAAAGAATCTAATAATATCTTTTTCTGAGCATGAAACAAAAAAACATACAAATAAAAATATGTTAATTATTTATTTTCATACTACACTCAAACTCGGTCATAAATACTTAGTTTAACGCAACTTAATATTTGAAACCTTCCGGGGAGACGTGTACTGCAGCTGTATCAGCAAAACAACTAAATAGTTTATAACCCTCTCCGATTAAATTACCCCTATCCTTCCGGATAGTCATTATCTCATTATACCAGGTCAAATGTTCAAATTAGAAAATACTACTCTCGTGTTTTTGCCAACTAAACATACCGCATATTTTTTACATGTTGTAACCCAGACATACCACACAAGGACATTATTATGAACGTTGTCGAACAGTTGCAAGTCTAGTAAATGTCAACTTCAATAGACCCCTTGCATATGACGTCACCCGCTTAAAAAGCGCCCTCACTGAGGTAAAACATTTGACGATAGCTGTTCTTTGTGCGTAAAAACTTGCACGTGACCTCAGCGTCCCTCAAGCTTTTCGCGTTAGGCAAGGGGGACTATAATGTCTGTATTAATAAAAAATAACAAGTCACTTTTATTGATTACAGTAAAACAACAACTTTGTTATCATTATTTAAATGCAGCCTATTTAAGACAAAAATAGTCTTTATTAAATGTTTTCAGATTAAGTAAAACAAATAAAATGATAAATCAATCATTGTAATGATTTAAATCGTCCTAATGCAATGCTCACACTCAAGATCAACTCTCCACCAAGGATGCATCTTGCTGGCCACTGTGGCAAAGATTATATAAAAACAAACCTGGTTTTTTAATTTATTGGTGTGTTTATCCTGTAAGGGGGAGGGGTGAGGGATTAGGAATAAAACCATAAACCCGTGTTTCATATAGCATATCCATCTTAGATATGAAATGAGCTTGCTTGCAGTAGCACCAAGTCATGATAATGACTTGTGGAAACACTGACAAATATCAGCGCTAATAAAAACTGACTATTGATAACATTCTATTAAAACGGCCTTGAATTGTTTGACCTTTTGACTGTCGAAAATGCCTTCTAGGAATGTAAAGATCCATTAGTTGTTGAAATCAATGACGTAATGTTAAAAATTTCGCTCCAAAAAAGTCAGTTGTGAACCAAAACGTCCCCTTACAATAAGGTAGAGACACATTTTCTTAGAAAGATGTCATCAGACGTTTTGAATGTTGTTGACAAATTTTGCACTGGCAGGGTATCAAATACAATAGCAATTAAAACCTATTTAACCCTGGGTCCCAAGGGTCCCATTAAATCGCCCTCTGGTGACTTTCGCCTCATTGGAAGGCACTTTTAATTACAGGGCAGTTAAGTATATTTGGGGTGAACCCAAGTTAATTCCCATGCTAGAAATACTTTGTAGTAGCCTGATGATAGATATATTACATTATGTTGGCTGCAGACCTTATCAGTACAAATAAAATCAAGGTCCGTGTACAAAACGTATACTAGGCGAAAAATCTGCACGTGTTTCAATGGTTGTGTACAACATAATGGTGTTTTTGTGTGTACATGTCAATAGTGACTGTGGCCAGCTAACTTCAAAGGGTCATGGTGAACTGTTATGAATCCAACCCCATGTGTGACTACACTATCTCAAAGGGGGGGGGGGGGGTTCGAATAGAGAATTACATGAAGTTTGACCGGATTTGACCAAACGGTTTTTATGTTATTGATTTATAAACAAAAAATGTGCCTACCGCGACAGGCACCTTGCTTCGAGCAGCGTTGTTAACGCGGAGTTAGAGACTTGTAATTTTTCCCAAATCACACGAGGACTCTACCTATTGGAAAATGAGTACTTGGAAAATTGATTTGTTCATTTCCCTTCCTGTTTAAGGGCACATGTGTCACGAACCCACACTCTACTGCTGACAACACCAGAGCTAATAGACCTTATGCATTGACGTCACCAAGCCGCCATCTTAGAGGTAAACTGATGATGAAACAATGGAAACGCGCTGATTTGTACGCGCGGCGCACAGGACTGGCCAATGAACATCTTCCTTTTGACCTCTAGGTGAGGGCGCCCTACTCAAATGACGTCATATGCATAAGGTCTATAGGTCCAGTGAACTAGACGGCTGCCGCTCAGCCGCAACACGCCACAAACATTTGCACAGGGTTAACACATCTGATGACATCATGAGAAAAATGGGTCTCTACATGTTTGCAATTCAATTTACACCATTTTAACGTGAGGTTAGAGACTTGTAAAATTTTCCCAACACACTTGAGGACTCTTTCTATTAGAAAATGAGTACATCACAAAAATTGAACGGGTCATTTCTCTTCCTCTTTAAATATTTACGTTCCTATTTTTTTTTCTTTTCAACTTTAGCTTCAAACAAAGGAAAGCTTCAAATCTTACTTAATGCTATAATAAAGGCCCTAAGTGACAAACAATTGGTACTTGCAGCATAACTACGTTTCTCTTTCTCCCGTTTACAATTTAATTTCAGGTCAAACGATTTTTCCAGATTCTTGCACGGTTGGGTTCTTTTGTCACAGTTCTTGCAATGACCGACTTGGTTCTGCTCCTGGAATACGGCGAGGCAGCTGCCGTTGTGATAGATTGTGTACGGTATACGGTGACTGCTGTCAAGACTACACGGAGAATTGCCTAAATGACACCAAGAAAGGTATGGTGGAAGTCTCAAGGTTCCACGAGTACACAGCCTGCGTCAGCCAGATGGGCCCACGGACACCGACAAGTAGCTACTACGCCGTCAACCGTTGCCTACCAAGTTGGCCAGCGGACTGGGTGAGGGACAGCTGCGAGAACGAGACCAGAGCTAAAACTGAGCGGTTCCTGACTCTCTTTATTACCGGCCCAGACGACTACGTCTTCAAGAATTTGTACTGCGGTCTGTGCCATGGTGTAGAGCTAAGAGACCTCGCCCCTTGGATTGTCAACGTGACCAGATGTACTGTCAAAGGCAATGACCCAGTTCAAATCGGAGGGGTCACGTTTGATTTCGGATCTTGCCAGAAGTATCTCCAATCACCTCCGATGTTACAAGGGAGTGATCCACACCTGTGTTTTCCTGATGTTATAAACAGCTGTCCGTCAGGAAACCTCACTTCAATGCAGTCGGTAAGTCAACATAATCGATCTCATGCTTGTGAAAGTGTGGTGGCGACGTTATATGAAATGTATACAAATATCATCTTTAAAAATACTGACTGCTGCGAATGCATCAAGACTGCCCATGAGTGCCAACGGCTCAGGTGTGGTTTTTTCGCCCATACATCGTCCGGATTAGGGTCGTCTCTAGGACTCATCTTCAACTTTAACGATGATGAGAAGCACTCCACGGGTTTCGAGAGGAGATCCCTCTTTGTTGATGACCTAGACGCATTACTCGGGAACTGCAGCAGCGGACACATCTACGACCCGTTTGATGATATCTGCAGACAGGTGATGAATGCCGGCAGTCTGTCCCTAATGCAATATTCTAACGCGGATATCTGGACAGATCAGTCCGGGAATGCATCATTGGCGTGTTTGGCAGAGGTACTGCCTCATATATTACACAAGATCCTTAGTTCTATAAAGGTCTTATTAATTGCCGACTTGATTAAGCATGCCCCTGGCCAACATCAACCCAATCTGGCAAACAATTCAAATAATTTGCTGGCACTTTTTGCAAATCCAAGCTTTGAAGCCTCACCCAGTGTGAATCAAGCCGTTGATTATTTTCTCAAGTTGTCTGCCAATCAAACTGACACCCTCCTATGTGGAATCAATATGATAGTTGTAATGGTATCGTCCAACCACGTCGGGAAAACTGAGGTGGTAGAGATACCCACATGTAAGGGGTACACGATTGTTAACATTAGTCTGTCTAATGTATACTTCTCAGACAATTCGTTTTACGTTCAGATACGCAATGATTCTTACAGGCAGAAGGACTTGATCCACACTCAGATATATAACATTCACGTTACATCTACTGGTACTGTCATAACACAAAGACATAGGCCTACTCTGAAACTATGTAATCCCTTTCTGGTCGATGGTGCAAAATGTGATGAGTATATCACTTATAAACAGGAAGACTTTGAAAGGCTTGATTCCGATTCCCAGACGCTCGTCCTCTCAACCTCCGGGCAAGCTTACACGTCCGGTCAATATTGGATGCTGCCTGATCGGTCCATAGTTACCTGTAACTATCTGAGTAAGAAAGAGTTGTTTCCAGAATCACTTCACACGTTAAGCAACATCGGTGGGACTTTGTCCATTATCGCACTCGGTGCTGCAATTATAACTCATGTTACTTTCCCGTCTCTTCGAACTCTCCCCGGCAAGTGTTTAATGCAGTTGATGATCGCGATGTGTGTAGCCCAAGTTGCGCTACTCCTAGAAGGTATTTCCCTACCGTGGCTGTGCTCTTTGCGTGCGGTGGTCCTACACGCCTCGTGGCTAGTCGTTTTCATGTGGATGAATGTGCTGACTGGCCATCTTGCTTTCAAGATGAAGCGGCAGCGTATCCCGAACAGACACGTTTATCTGGAAGCCTCCATGTTGTGGAAGTTTGGCCTGTACGCGTGGGGAGGTCCCGTGGTGTTTGTGTCCGGATGTTTCGCTGCAAGCAGCTTCGGTAATGGCCGTCCGGGGTGGCTGCAATACGGTGGGAACTTCTGCTGGATTATGGACCCCTACCTTTCCTTTCTACTCTTTGGGATCCCCGTCCTACTGGTAGTTGTCGTGAACGCGCTGCTCCTTGCCTACATGATGAAAGTGGTTCTCGCAAACAGGAGGTCCATCAATCGAGTCGGAATCAACGGGCAGCAGTTACAGAAATCCATGCAAAGGAGTGACATGCTGCTTTGCCTTAAGGTTAGTGCCTACGGATCTCAAATAGTGCCATCCAATATTGATGCTGTTTTGCATCCTGGACCCAAATCCATGGAGCTGCTAAAAGCAGAAAAAGTAGCTAAGCCAAAAAAGTATGCTGACCAGATTAAAGTTACCAGTCAAATTGCCATATCGTATGTAGCATATTTGACTGGTATCCTGCTTTTTTTGCATATAGCTGAGAATACTTCAGCAATATTGCTTGCTTAAAGGGTGTTTGTAACATTGGTAAGAGTAAAAATATAAATTTTCACAGTTTCGCACACAACCTACCTGGTATAACCCCCACTCTGCAATTCAATGTAGCCTGGCCTAAATGTAGCCCTACCTGTGAACCTCAATGTAGCCTGGCCTAAATGTAGCCCTGAATCTGCACGTCAATGTAGCCCGACCTAATTGTATTCCCGACTTTGCACCTTAAAGTACCCGGGCCTTAACGTAGCCCCAACTCTGTACCTCAATGTATCCCTGAGTAAATGTAGCCCCAACTCTGTACCTCAATGTATCCCTGAGTAAATGTAGCCCCAACTCTGTACCTCAATGTATCCCTGAGTAAATGTAGCCCCAACTCTGTACCTCAATGTATCCCTGAGTAAATGTAGCCCCAACTCTGTACCTCAATGTATCCCTGAGTAAATGTAGCCCCAACTCTGTACCTCAATGTATCCCTGAGTAAATGTAGCCCCAACTCTGTACCTCAATGTATCCCTGAGTAAATGTAGCCCCAACTCTGTACCTCAATGTATCCCTGAGTAAATGTAGCCCCAACTCTGTACCTCAATGTATCCCTGAGTAAATGTAGCCCCAACTCTGTACCTCAATGTATCCCTGAGAAAATGTAGCCCCAACTCTGTACCTCAATGTATCCCTGAGTAAATGTAGCCCCAACTCTGTACCTCAATGTATCCCTGAGTAAATGTAGCCCCAACTCTGTACCTCAATGTATCCCTGAGTAAATGTAGCCCCAACTCTGTACCTCAATGTATCCCTGAGTAAATGTAGCCCCAACTCTGTACCTCAATGTATCCCTGAGTAAATGTAGCCCCAACTCTGTACCTCAATGTATCCCTGAGAAAATGTAGCCCCAACTCTGTACCTCAATGTATCCCTGAGTAAATGTAGCCCCAACTCTGTACCTCAATGTATCCCTGAGTAAATGTAGCCCCAACTCTGTACCTCAATGTATCCCTGAGAAAATGTAGCCCCAACTCTGTACCTCAATGTATCCCTGAGTAAATGTAGCCCCAACTCTGTACCTCAATGTATCCCTGAGTAAATGTAGCCCCAACTCTGTACCTCAATGTATCCCTGAGAAAATGTAGCCCCAACTCTGTACCTCAATGTATCCCTGAGTAAATGTAGCCCCAACTCTGTACCTCAATGTATCCCTGAGTAAATGTAGCCCCAACTCTGTACCTCAATGTATCCCTGAGAAAATGTAGCCCCAACTCTGTACCTCAATGTATCCCTGAGTAAATGTAGCCCCAACTCTGTACCTCAATGTATCCCTGAGTAAATGTAGCCCCAACTCTGTACCTCAATGTATCCCTGAGTAAATGTAGCCCCAACTCTGTACCTCAATGTATCCCTGAGTAAATGTAGCCCCAACTCTGTACCTCAATGTATCCCTGAGTAAATGTAGCCCCAACTCTGTACCTCAATGTATCCCTGAGAAAATGTAGCCCCAACTCTGTACCTCAATGTATCCCTGAGTAAATGTAGCCCCAACTCTGTACCTCAATGTATCCCTGAGTAAATGTAGCCCCAACTCTGTACCTCAATGTATCCCTGAGTAAATGTAGCCCCAACTCTGTACCTCAATGTATCCCTGAGTAAATGTAGCCCCAACTCTGTACCTCAATGTATCCCTGAGTAAATGTAGCCCCAACTCTGTACCTCAATGTATCCCTGAGTAAATGTAGCCCCAACTCTGTACCTCAATGTATCCCTGAGTAAATGTAGCCCCAACTCTGTACCTCAATGTATCCCTGAGTAAATGTAGCCCCAACTCTGTACCTCAATGTATCCCTGAGAAAATGTAGCCCCAACTCTGTACCTCAATGTATCCCTGAGTAAATGTAGCCCCAACTCTGTACCTCAATGTATCCCTGAGTAAATGTAGCCCCAACTCTGTACCTCAATGTATCCCTGAGTAAATGTAGCCCCAACTCTGTACCTCAATGTATCCCTGAGTAAATGTAGCCCCAACTCTGTACCTCAATGTATCCCTGAGAAAATGTAGCCCCAACTCTGTACCTCAATGTATCCCTGAGTAAATGTAGCCCCAACTCTGTACCTCAATGTATCCCTGAGTAAATGTAGCCCCAACTCTGTACCTCAATGTATCCCTGAGTAAATGTAGCCCCAACTTTGTACCTCAATGTATCCCTGAGTAAATGTAGCCCCAACTCTGTACCTCAATGTATCCCTGAGTAAATGTAGCCCCAACTCTGTACCTCAATGTATCCCTGAGTAAATGTAGCCCCAACTCTGTACCTCAATGTATCCCTGAGTAAATGTAGCCCCAACTCTGTACCTCAATGTATCCCTGAGTAAATGTAGCCCCAACTCTGTACCTCAATGTATCCCTGAGTAAATGTAGCCCCAACTCTGTACCTCAATGTATCCCTGAGTAAATGTAGCCCCAACTCTGTACCTCAATGTATCCCTGAGTAAATGTAGCCCCAACTCTGTACCTCAATGTATCCCTGAGTAAATGTAGCCCCAACTCTGTACCTCAATGTATCCCTGAGAAAATGTAGCCCCAACTCTGTACCTCAATTTTGTCTGGCGCTTAATGCACCACTGACTCTTAACCTGTGGAAGTCAAAGGTCAGATTAATTACAGATTCTTTACACCAAAGTACAAGTCTTTCCGATTAGTCAGGTGGATATGAGTGAAATTGTGGAAGGACCGTGAAGTAGGGTACAAATGCAATATTATTGCTGAAAATGATAGATGAGGGTGTCTAGATTCAAAATCTGACGGGTGCCGGCTTGGCACCCTTGGGCAATTTTTTTTATTGACGTCACAAGCCACGCCCACTTTTTTGATTATGTAATAGTTATGACAAATGTAGTTTGTCATAATTATAAACATATCATGTTTAGTTTCAAATTAAAGCTATTGGTGCATGGAATGCAAATATCTAGATGAGAAAACAATAACATATAATGAAGGTCATTTTACGGTCATTAAAGGTCATACAAGGTCAAATCTGAAGGAAAATGTAAGCAATACAGTGTAAAATGTGCATATAAATAATGTCACCTGTATTCTCATAGTAGGCAATCAAAATGAGACTTTACTGTCATTTGAAAAGATGGGTACAATTTAAACCCATGTACCATGCAAACCAGTCAACTGGATAGTGCAGCAATCAACGATCACCAAATGCATGGTATGAGACCAAATATTTATCTTTGTTTACCAAAACTGCAGGCTGAGACGGACCTTCGTTACTACCACTCTATAATCTGATCCTACCGTAGAGAAGGTACTGTGGGCATAAGAATTGAAAATACTGTTACGCTGTTTCAAATGACAGTTATTTTTTTCTCATCTGTATAAAATTATTTGCTTTCAATGCACCAATAGCTTTAATTTAATACCAAACATGATATGTTTATATGACAAACTACATTTGTCATAACTATTACATAATCAAAAAAGTGGGCGTGGCTTGTGACGTCAACAAAAAATTGCCCAAGGGTACCAAGCAATTTTGAATCTAGACACCTCATCTATCATTTTCAGCAATACAATTGCATTTGTATCCTACTTCACGGTCATGTCGATGTTCCACCTAACTAGATAAAATAGCTTGATATACATGATACATCCATACTCACAGGTGGGCTCTTTAGCAATATCCCTCCAAATTGATGAGCCCACTGCGAGCATGGCCAGAGCCATACAAGGATAATGGGAGATTTGGCAGACACAATGCATTTGGTCTCTGGCTTTCTGAAAGCTAAACGTCAAGAGAAAAGCCCCAAGGGCAGAGGCACATGTATACAAACTTCAGTTTAAAGAAATTTTACCATGAACACTGAGGGCGCACTTAGTCTCCATAAAACACGATGCTCCTACCTTTTAAAAACCAATGATATATTAATTCTAGTCATACACACCTTCATCCAATGTCAATACATTAGCAAATAGTTTTAAAATGTTGAAGGATACTCGTCGTATTTCGTTTTTGTTTTGCTTTAATTATTATTAGTATATATATTTTTTAAATGTCTACAGCTGTGCATTATGACAGGCGTGCCGTGGTTGACTTTCATCCTGGCCAATCTGACCAACTCACCGGTCGTGTGGTACGTGTCTATCATGATAAACTCCCTACAAGGCGTCTTTCTGTTTATCACCTTCGTCTGCAAGAAGAACGTCCGCAATCTGTGGAGACAGCGTATCACTTCGGTGATCAGGCGACGGAACGTGACCATCGCAAATGTTGCCTTGACGTGAATCGCCGTGATCCGGTGTCATAGCGAAATCTGTCCCCCGGAGATTCTGTGTGAATATGGGAAATTAACATGGGCGGGAGGAGGTTGATTCAAAAGAGGGCGCCATCAGAAGAATTGTGTACACAGTTTGCAGAATGGGGGGGGGGGGGGGGGGGGGAGGCACGGGGGGCACGTGCCCCCCCCCCCAATTGATGTCAGTGCCCCCCCCCCCCCGGGTGCCCTCCCATTTGAAATCTGAACCTTTGAGACTATAATAATTAGCCTACCAGAATATAAAATGTTCAGTTTTATAAACTTTTATGGAGCACTGGTGTGGCGTATAACTCAATGTTTCAAACTATTTTTCTATTTACACATATTTGTTGTACCTTTGCAATGGACAGTTGTTATTTTTACCAACGTCTTCAGAGTACGGTAAATCACGTCCGCAAATTGTATGATGACTCATCGCCCGCTCGCGCCCCATTCTGCCACAGTCTGCCACGTTAAATACGGTACGGTAGTGTAACATAAAGCTACACGACGTGCTGGGTGCCGTTGCATTTATTTACATGAGGAAAAGCCATTGAAAACTCTTGAGCTGTGAGAGCATTGATCTAATATATTTGCTTCATTTGAGATATTACTTTGTTCTTCAGTGTATAGTTTGTCAATATGTAAAAATCGAAATTGGGGGAGGGGCGATGGGTCATAACAATTTAGAAAAATAATAAAGTTTTTAACATTGATTAGGCCTACTGTGCATGGCCCCAAGTGTGTAATAAATAAATACTAGTGTCAGTCCTCAAATACATAAATCCCCATAAAAAAGACTCCGGTCTCGCAATCCGTTGTTAACAGTTATGATTTATTTCTACACATTCAAACAGTAACTGCGTGGTTCTAGATGTGCGAAAAAGAAGAGAGAAAAAAAGAAAGAAAAAAATTTATTTAATTTTAATTTACCATATTCCCTTTGGTTTAAAGACCCTGTACACTATTGGTAAGATCGAAAAACACAAATGTTCACAGATTCACACATAACTTACATGATTTAAAGTAAGTAATGGTAGAAAGGGTTCCTTAAAATATTTCTGCCTAAAATGCTATCGTTTCTGAGAAATGAGTAAATCAATAGTTTTTATCGCGCGTGATAATAAACTCGATGTTTGAAAAACAGAAAACACATAAGGTCTCTTTTCACTATTTTCTCGTGACCCCGATGACCAATTGAGCTCAAACTTTCACAGGTTTGTTTGTTCATGCATATGTTGTATCACACAAAATGTGGACACTGATTTTGAGCTGTTACCAAAAGTATACAATACCTTTAATTGAGGGGCTGTTTTTTTGGAACCCGCAATTGCGTAGATTAAGATCCAGTTTAAAAAAAGTGCAAAGGAATCTATAGTTGATTTGCCAGCAGTGCCCCCCCTAGAAAAAATGGTGCCCCCATTGTACCCCCTAAAAATTTACCTTAGTTACGCCGCTGGGGGGGGGGGGGGGGGGGGGGGGGTTACACAAGAATCTCGGAAGGGGACAAAATATCTTGCCACAGCGGTAATCATTGTGTTACTAGAACTATTAAAGACGCTTTGCTGGTCGGCTTTGCAGGTCTACGACTACATACACAAAGACGTATAATATTATGACTCTGTGTTTTCACGCGACACGTCACCCTTGTCCCTGTTTTGTATTCACGTCAATAACAGATACCTCGGATGCTATTTTGCAGAATGTTATTTGTTTTTCGGCCACGATTAACCACATTTCCGGCTACCTTTCCATAACAAATTGTACCAAGTCAGCATTGTAACGCCAACAGCGTTACGAACTGACACATTGTGTACAAATCCACCTGTTTTTGGTTTTGTTTTGTTTTTAGTTCCTCTTCTATTTTTCTTAGTGGTTTAAAGAGTGAACTAAAAATTTATTTTCGAAGCCTACATTTTCATAAAATTTCAAAGTTAAAATAACTAACTTTTTTGTCGCAACCTTTGCAAATTGACAAATTCCGTTTTCAATTGACACACAGGTTCCAATTACCATTGTAACGCCCTGCACTCAACGAGCTCAAATGTTAACAAAATAATAATTAACATTATTAATACTACTATTTTATAATGCAGCCAAACCTTCGCCTTATCGATGCGTAAAATGCCTGGTTTGTTTCAACTGTCATTCTTATTGACTTGTTGAGTATAATTTATAGTAAAACGTTCAAACATAAAAACTAAACCGTGTGGACGGTTGTTAACCTGTTCAAAAGACTAAAACCAAGCAGCCAAAGGGATTAAAGTTAGTTGGACAGTTAGCTTAACTCACATGAAGTGCTTATTAATATTCGTTCGAACAGATTACTCAAACACCCGAACGGTCAACACACGGATTATTAATTTGTTCGATCCGATTGACACTCAAGAAAAGGATTATTCTCGTTTTCAATAACCCGAAATGTGACATCGTCCCCCAGAAATACGCTTTCGTTTCCTCAAGATATGCTTTTGTAACCTACTTCGTTCACCAGAAATAAGTTTTCGTTCCCTAAAATCGCTTTCGTTTCCTCGAAATAATATTTTTTGTTCCCCTGAAATACGCGTTCGTTTCCTCAAGATATGCTTTTGTAACCTACTTCGTTCACCAGAAATAAGTTTTCGTTCCCTAAAAATACGTTTTCGTTTCCTCGAAATACGATTTTGTTCCCCTGATGAAATATACGTTCGTTCTCTAAGAATACGCTTTCGTTCCCCCGAAATAATATTTAATTTCCCAGTAATCTGCTTTCGTTCCTTCAAGATGTGCTTTCGTTCCCCTGAAGTCCAATCAAAACAATTGTTTACATTCCCCGGAAACCATATTGTGAAGGAACAAATAACGCTTCGAGGGAATGAAATAGCAATTCTGGAAACAAAATATTATTACGAGAGAACAGAATATTATTTAGAGGGAACAAATAGGGTCTATATTTAACTTTTTTGTTTTAACCTATAAGAAAACAAAAAACACCCGTCCCTTTAAAGGGGCTTCCTGTACCAAAAGTAAAACCTGGTCGTCGCAACGACCGTCGGGGGGTTGGAGAGTTACGATCGCATTCCAACTACTTTTGGCAATGCAAAATTAGTAGGCCTAGTGTGGTACATGTACTTGTTGTAGATCGTCCATCAGTCACCTTAGAATTTATTATGATTTGCTTTATTTTTTCTTGTTCTACCATAATATTTTGAGATTCTTTCTCTGTGTTTTGGGGCGATCTTTGGATGTCGAAGGAACGTAGATTTGATTGACGCGTGTACATTATTATTATTATTTATTATTATTTCTGGTTTATTAAAACACAATGCATTAGTAGCCCAAGGGCTAAATTGCTACATTGTTTACACAAAAAAAACACGGAGCTAAACAAAAAACAAAAAGAATTAACCAATTGCATTAACCAATAACATTAACCAATAACATTAATTATTAACCAATTAAACAATTAAACATGTTGATAGAAAAACTACATTTGATTTAAAATACTAACAAAATAGGGTATAGGACTATTTTTGTATCTATTTGTATTGCACTTGATTACGGAAAGATTGTTTAAGTTTCTTAATTGGTATTGCACACTAGAACTTCTTGGCTGGGGTAACCACTGGCGGAACATGTCGGAACATTTTAATTTGGTGGCAAAGTCAACACAAAGATCTTTTCTACGATCATGGAGAGAAATCAAATTGCATTTTAAAAGGGCATATTCGTAATCCAAATAACCCAGGCCTAAGATAATGTACATGTATTAGGGACATGTGTTCAAGAATTCTACCAGACATAATAATGAGGTTTTGCGAAAATAAAGCACTTCAAACCGTCCACAGAACTCGGGAAAGTACTGAGTATACAGTGCTTAACCACATATCGTTTAGGGTAAAAACAAAATTATCCCCGATGCAAAAGTTAAAATCTATTAGGTTTCCATTTTAATCATGTAGTGATGTCACTTTGTCTTCGAGACAACTCTGCTTACAATCCAGAACTACCGAGTCTATCTTTATGGTTAATTGCTATAGGGGAGAGCGCGAACGCAGTCCCCACTGTCAGAAATTGTACTCACGAGTTCCCCACATTTGGGGGAATCGCAAAGGTCAGCCCAGGCCGAGGTGTGCAATGGCATTGGGAGAACCGCCTGAATGATCGCGGTATCTCCTGAGCCAGGTATTAAAGATCTACTTCAACGATAATTGAGAAATAAAACAGATTTCTGAATCTCATACGTAATGTTATTAAGTATTCTGAATTTGTAGATTGGATTGTTTTACACCAATATTTTTTTCGTAATTTTAACCGAAAAAATGAAACCTTTCTTGGGGTTTTTAACAACTCGCGCGCTTCCATGGCTCCCTCCATAGGCACTGTGCTTGTCCAATACTAAAGCACTTGCATTTACGCGCACCACAAACCCACTATAGGATACGTGCGTGAACCAGCGAATGATGACGTATTTGTTGGGACGGGAAACCAGGAAGTAGCGAGGTGTCGTGTGTTTACACGGTAACTATATGCATGATGATCTCATTATTCGAAGACATTAACCAAGTTAAGACGAGATAATTTACCGTCCTGAACTCATGTGCTGTCGGTGGATGTACTCGGAACACAAATAAGAATCCAGATGTGAGTTTTTTTTACCGATTTCCAAGAGATCCTGTCCAGAGAAGGGGGGTTTCGTGACCAACACACGGAAGGACTTTTGAGTGACACCGATTCAATTTTGACATGAAAACGTTACAGCAACCATATTGGACAACAGCAACCATTTCGTGATAAAAAGAAATCGACGTTCTGCTGTTATTTCCATCCATTAGCGGCCTCATTCTTTGCAAATATGCCGCATAAAAATAAGTACTTCATGACGATAAACAGTGGGGGAGAGTAAACAACAGTAAACATTGCATTGTTTGTTGTTCAAAAACCTGTGGGACTCACCATTCAGTGTTATTTAGTCGCTCAGCTTCGCCTCCTGCATCAGGATTCTCACGTTCGCGATCCTCGGCGCCCAGTGGCTCAAACGGAATTCGCTCAAACCAATATGGTTCGGCAACTCCCCAAGCTTCACCAACGCCCTCTTCGTCTTCGGAGGAGCTCCCTCAACCGTCAGAGCTATCCTCACTATCAATACTATCATATGTATTTGCTAATTCTTCTTCGTCCACACTATGTTCCTCCCACGATCCGCTAGTGTCTGACATTTTTGTTTTCGTTACCGTGAAAATAGCTATAGACGCGTACAATAAACACACTCTGCTGCGCGGGGGGTAAACAAGCCGTTTCCACTCATGTACGTCATCAAAGTCTATGGTATATTTTCATCACGTGACACGCTGTTTCAAAAAACTCGCTATGAGGAGCTGCTGAACGCTGGTCAAAATGACCCATTTTTTTAATTGCGCAACCACCGCTAAGGATTTTCTTTGAAATATACGTAATCATGAAACACAAATTGATTGGATTTCGGCAAAGTTTAAATTATCTTAGTGCCGTTGAAGTAGATCTTTAAGTATGAATTGAATGGAGCATTCTGAAGATTGTGAGAAGCGGTCATTAACGCTACACCCATGGTGGGATAGGGATGCTCAGCCAAGCGAGAAACGAAGTCGTTTGGAGGACGTTTTAGGAATCTACAATCCCGGCCAAAATGCTTGGGCCAGGTGACACTAAACATACCTCCCCCTATTCCCCTGCTCCCGCTCGCTTAACATTGTTAGGAGCGCAAATCACGCAATGAGAGGGGGGAGGGGGGAAGTTCGAAAGTGTCCTTTCCATATTTAAATTCAGCTCTTCACCACACTATCGGTTAACACGAACTTTCAAAATGCTCCTTCAACGAGTCGTGTCAAAACACAGAAGTCGTAGCTTCCACCAGTCTCGAGTATTTGTGTCCTGTCGAGAATCTCTCACAGCCCGTAAATAAAGAACTTGTACTAATTTCTAGAAAGTACTACAACGAACTTTAAATTTCCGGAGCCCACTCAAAAACAATTCTAGAACAATCACAACGGATTAGCGCCGCCTACTGGGTCAACGGACATACACGCAGAGAATGATTGACAGTGTGCATTGTACGTAGAGGTGCATGTATGGTCTCATAACAGTGTTCATTAAAAGATAATGTTTGCCCCGTTATTAAGAATATATTGGTAAATGGTTGAACCACAGAACTGAATAGTGTAATAGGATTTGAACGTACATTGGTAGGTTTACTACGTCAGAGTTAATGAACAGCTCTATTAGGATAGTTCCATGCACAACGGTCGTTGAATACAGTGCCTTTGTGAGCTGCATTAGCAGGGTGAATATTCATGCTTCAGCCTCAGCGATAACAAAACACCTGTCATACTTGAAAATACCTGAAAATACGACTGGATCAAAGACTATATTTTCATTGAAACAAAGTTTGCTTTTTAAATAAAAAAAACAATACAAAGATGGAATAAATACAATTTCAGTTCTTATACAAAACAAAGTATTAACTTGGGACGAGGATGCCTATTTCATTTTATTATTGTTTATTATTTTGTTTTGAAACCCAAATTGCCATCACGCTCGAATTTGTTAGACCATTACATACGCTCAAAGATAGCACGAGGGGTGCGGGGGAGGGTGACAGTGCCAGCTAGAGTAGAGCTAGGTCGTGTTCGAAATGGCGGCTACAACCACGTTGCATCCTTAGCAACACCCTGATAGCAACAGCAGAAGTAGTTGTAGGTGACATTTTGGATACGGTCTCAGAACCCACGAAAGGGGGGTAGGGGCAGTGAGAAGCAGTCGCGGAAAAATTAGCCACAAGTGTGTGTGTGTGGTGTCTTATCCCCCAGCGGCAGGATGGATTTCTTTTTCATCCTATGCCTATCAAATTTGTTTCTTTCTGCCAAAATGAATCTTTCATGATATGTCACTTGTAACTGCTTAGATTTGCACGATAACATAAGCGTTTGAAACCTGACGTGCCAATTTGTCCTGGATACATATTTCATGTCGTTCTGGCATTCAAGTGTAAATACTACTTTAAGCTTGAACTATATTTTTTGAATGAATATGCATGAAACCAGATATTGCAGCGACCAGATCCAAACGCGAGATTTTTGGGAGTAAACTTTTCTTTGAGTAAAATTAGAAGATTGGTATGGATCAGAAGTGCTTAAAAAGTGTGTCTATTTCTCGGCTTCAGGCACACAGAGGCTTGATTTTTCACCCCCTCATAATGCCAAAAGCTCAGAGCTTCCGGGGGATTTGCCCCTGGACCCCCACCGGGGCCTCACCCCTGGACCCCACCAACGATGTTACAGAAATTTTTCTAGTAAACTTAGAAGATTTATATGGATCTGATTTCCAATAAGAGTATGTCTATTTCTCGGTTTTAGGCACATGGAGGCTTGGTTTTTCACCCCTCAAAATGCCAAAAGCTCAGAGCTGCCGGGGCTTCGCCTCCCGGACCCCACCAGGGCTTCGCCCCTGGACCCCCCACCATCGATGTTACAGAAATTGTTCCAGTAAATTTAGAAGATTTATATGGATCTGATTTCCAATAAAAGTGTGTCTATTTCTCTGTTTTAGGCACATGGAGGCTTGATTTTTCACCCCACAGAACGCCAAAGGCTCAGAGCTTCAGGGGGGTTCGCCCTCTGAACCCCCACCGGGGCTTCACCCCTGGACCCCCACCATCGATGTTACAGTAAATTTTCCAGTAAATGTAGAAGATTTATATGGACCTGATTTCCTAAAGAACACTTTATCATCGGACCCCTTTTGGGTTCTGAATGAAAGTAAATTCAATATCACTGACTCCATTACCTATTTAGGTGTTGTTATGTCAAATGATCTGAAACCTAATTTGCATTATGAGGAAAGAATTCGTAAATGTCAAAGGGCTTTTTATTCATTGCAATGTATTGCATGTGTAGGAACGGCAGTTCAACCTGTGTTAAAATTCATGTTTGGAACACAGCTTTGACTCCTGTTCTTATATATGGATGTCAATGTGTTAATTTCAATGCCACACCTTTCCAAAAAACTTGAAAAAACACAGGGTAAGCTTGTTAAATCCGCCATGGGTCTTCATAAGTACTGTAAAACTACGCCTCTCTTACATGGTTTGAATTTATGTAAGATCAATGATATTTTGTCCACATTCCAACTTAATCGTGTTTGTCAGATTTTTAACAGCACTTCCAAGGCTAGGTCTTTTTATGCTCACCTTCTAAATTGCGAGGCTGGCGATGATTTTGCTTATAGTAAGAATACTTTAATTGATAGAGTTAAAAACAGTTTTAGCTTGCACAAGGATTTTTCGCTGCTTAATTAGCTGTTCCGACCTACTGGCGGAACAGCTATTGTTTTCGTCGAGATTTTTATTGTTTTTCTTATACTTTGTTTCCGCCTAAATCCCATAGCAATTGCACACGTTTTTTTCTTTAAGCCTAATATCCTAGAGCGTAAATACAAAAGAGTTAAATCATATATCAAATTGAAGCTTAGAATATAAACTTAACTCTAAATGTAAAAAATTTTTAAATTCTTAATTAATTAGCCACTTTAAAGCGAGGTGAATATTTAATTAGCCAATCTTTAGACCACTATATCTCAAAAAGTATACGACCGATCGCCAAACGTTTTTAAGTTTTAGACTTCTGGGGTACTGTAGATGTGCTTTCCGGCCTGAAATGTGTAACGACGTCATAATGACGTCATTTATTGCGCGTTTTCGCCCGTGTACAAAACACATGGAGATAGTGAAAACAAATCCGACTTCTAGAAACATAGTTTTCAATTAAGCTCAAATTTAACGTCCTAGATTACACAAATGTTTCTTAAAACATGAAAGATTTTATTGACGGCAGTTAAAAGCATCAAAACTGATTAAAACATTGTCAGTAGAAAAAAACCAAAATTCTCAGGCAAATTTAACGCCTTGGGTACTCTGCCTAGAATTTTATATGTGTTTATATACGGAACGGAGTCAAATTCTAAACTCGTTCAAGTCTGCAACCCATTTATGACCATGTTGTTGCGTTTTTTGTAGAATATACATAGAGATTCATTACTGTCGCCGACTGACACAAGTCTACGTTCATTCACAAGAATCGAGACGAATATTCTCAGCGCGTCGAGAGGCAAACCGCTCAGGTTGTTATTCAGATTCAGCGTGCACGTATAGACAACAACCGCCTGGGTTTTTGAACGATCAGCGGGTGCGATCTCTTTGCTCTGGGAAACCCGTTCGCCGGAAAACCACATTTTTAAGGTTCCTTAGGCAAACGCATTACTTCGGTAAATCACAATGTGGCGCAAACCAAAATTTATGGCAATACGGCCGCAATAAAAAGACCTGATTGGGGAAAGGTGAAGAGAAATTACCCTTTTCCATGGGCTATATGGTCAGTGTGGGATTTGGGGTGAAGAGCCAAAAATAACAATCAACTCATATCCCATATAAATTTACGTTTTTAGCCTAACAAGAATACCATACTCGATGGGTATTAAAGGGCACACAATTTGTGACAATTTGTGACAATTACGATTTTAATACAACAGCATTGACAAGCTATTAAGCCTGTGCTTACGTACAAGCCTGCGCATTTACAGTTATTTTTTGTAAGCGTGTAACTGTTTCTGAAACGTTCTGTTACACGAGTAACCATCTGTTCCATGAACAAAATTTTAAGTAAAAAAAACTGTTAAAAAATAAGGTTTAAGATATTTTATATAGAAAACTGCATACAAGGTAAACACTTTCTGAAACAACCAATATTTACATTTCAAATTTATTTATATCAATCTAAATACATCAGGGCCCAATTCCATGGCTCTGCTGACCGTAAGCAAAGGATCGGCGCTTACGGAAGCAGGGAATTCTGTGCTTATGTCAAGCGTATTATGCGGGTTAGCATGGAATTTTGTGTGCTTGCAGAGTCCATGTTACTAGGTATTCTACGTTTACACAGCTAGCGCAGAAATTCTTCGCTTACTCGGTAAGCGGAGAATGGTGACCCCAAGCGCAGAATTCAGCATTAAGCAGAGCCATGAAATTGGGCCCTGAAATTATGTGCCATAGAATTGTTACTATTCAAAGCGGGGCTTTTTCCCTAGGGACTATAATATGCTAACAAAACACTTTTCAACATTTATCCGAACCGTACAAATGTAAACGATTAACCGGATGATCTGTCACTTAACCGTGTAACCGTCACAGGCTTACGTACAAGCCCGCACACTCACGGTGTTTTTTGTAAACGTGTAACCATTTCTGAAACAGTTGGTGACCCGTGTAACAGCAGTTTCACTGAACAAAATTTCAAATAAAAAACCTGTTGACACAACTGGGCACGTTATCAAAAAATATTGTGTCTTCATTCTTTATTGCAGCATTTTGACTTTGCGCAATCTTCCTGCAAAATAAACATCGCATGCGCAATCAAATTGATGTGGAACGCCCGTAGCTATAGCGTTCAATGTTTCTTACAATATTGCTGCGAGCACAGTTGTATTGAAATAACAAAGACTTCAAGCTAGACTGTAAATTGGGAATGTAAGTGTGTGTTTTATGGAATATTGTGCTATGAAAATCGTGATCACAGTTATTATTGTCAGCATTACGCGGCACTTTTTGAGTGAATTTTTGTTCAACGTTTAATCGAACCTTAAAAATGTAAAAGTTTAACCGGATGATCTGTTAATTAATCGTGTAACCGTCTCAGGCTTACGTAAGCCTGTGCGCCATCGCCCCCGATTGAGGTAGTTATCTGCCCGCGATAAAGATCTCTATAGACTGGGCAAGTCTCGCGTGTATCGCAATGAGAAAACTTGTCCCCTCCATGTCAGACGAAGAATATATTTTTTCTAAAATCAACTCTTTCTTTTTAAAGTAAATCTATGAAAATATATGTTCAACAAAAATACTCATAACAATTTTGCCTGTCAATTGAAAAATATCAAAACATATATTTCTCAGTAGGAAAAAGAACCTGTATTCTCTGGGTTGTTCTAAAACCCCCTCGACCCCCTCGACCCCCACCCCACGACCCCCTCGACCCCTCGACTTATGCTCGATTTTTTTTTATGTACACCAAAATTGCCACATGACACGATCTCAGCCAATCACGCACGAAGCAAACTGCGCGTGATTGGCTGAGATCGGGTACTGTGGCAATTTTGGTGTACAGAAAAAAAATCGCGGCATTTCCAAGCGTATCTCTTGGCCGACCCGAGCCTGAATAGGAGTATATCCCAACTGGGATCCTGCGTTCACCGCCCGAGTACGATTTAGGCCAACTCATTACGTGATGATCAGGCAGACTCATTTCCGGCTGATCGCTCCCGTCCTGTGTCAACAATTACTACTTGCTCTATGCGGAGCTCGAGGTTGTAGACCCGACCGACCATGGCCCACACGTGTTTTGGGGTTGTCAGTCTCCCACACCCGGGCCCCCGACCATATATGAAACGAGATCATGATCGGTGTGCACGTAACGTGCGGAAGCGGATTAAATACGCCCATTTATGCTATAAAGTGGCCTCATTTGTCCTGGGGAAAATACGCAGACCATTTCTTTTCGGATTTTGGTGTTGGCACAGAATGTTAAAATTAGCAGTTCGTCGGAAGGAAGTCGCGTCGCCTGTTCTTTGGATCACACGCTGTGAATTCTAAATCGGGGACTTAATTCTTACTCGGCCGTAAAGCGATGTTTTTATGAATTCGGAATTGGGACACGTTTCGATTACGGGGCGGACGTCGAGGGTCGAGGGGTCGTGGGTCGTGGGGGTCGAGGGGGTCGAGGGGGTTTTAGAACAACCCGTATTCTCTGCAAATTTCACGGATTTGGTACCCGGCATAAAATTTGAGTTGTATTTTCGTAATTGAAATTTTTTGAACTCAAACAAGTCCTGGACCCACATGACAAGTGTTATGTCGTTATTCCTGTCGTCGACTTACACAAGTCTAAATTTACTCACAATGCAATAATCGAACGTCGTGTGTATCATAGTCTTGGCCCAAGACGTTCGTGATGGATAGTGGGTAGTGTGCTGCGCTCGGTTACGACTCGTTATAGCGCGCCCTCTTGTAGCTTGAACGAGTTGTAACTGAGCGCAGTACACTATCCACAAACGATCCCTGACGTATTGTGCCAAGACTAAGTGTATCAGCGCTCAGTATCTTATTCAGGTTTCACCGTAAACGTGAGACGATGTTGCGCGGGTGTGGCAGACGCGTTTGCGCTGGGGACCCATTTGCCTGAAAACCACATGATTTAGGGTTCTATGCGTACGCATTAATACTTCAGGAAATCACCGTGTAGAAAACAAAAAACTTGGAAAAAGGTGTAGAAAAGAGATTTTTTTTTTTCATGGCTATACGATCAGTGTTAGATTTGGGGGTGAAAAACCAAAATTAACAATTATTGTGATAGGTGTAATATCCTATGATCATGCTGAAAAACCAAAATTAACAATTGTGATAGGTGTAATAATCTATGATCATGCTTCATGTAAATGTTATAGCGCCACCTTGTGTTGAGACTTGACCAATGTCACATGTGCTGAGTCGTCGAATAAAGTAGCCATTCATGAGTGCACATCATATCTTGTCACCAACATTTCAATTCTTACAATAGGCACACTTAAAGTCAAAATAAGAGCATGTCAAAGGTGAATTAATTAGGGTCTCCTATCTGAAAGTCAGACCAACTTTAAAGGTCTGGAGTGCTTAATCAAAACAATAATACACGGAACAGCTTTGTGTTTGTTGACAAACACCTAATGTCTAGTTGCATTATAGTCCTTCCTTTAGACGGAAATTTAACTCTGACTTCAAGTACATAAACTGTGTCAGCCTTGGTATTTGTGATAGTGTCAAAACTGTTTTGTTTCGTAACCAGCTTCTTGAATGTGATGATCTTGACACTCTTGGTCAGCTGCTCAGATCGTTCTGACAATCCTTTTGTTTTAGACTTTGTCAAGATGGTCTGGATGGGGGTCGTCCATGAGTGTCTTGGTTATCCTGTATCTTTAATTGCGTGTTTATGTACCTTATATTGTTTATTTGATGTACTTTTATCTTCTTTTTTCTTCTCCATTTTTGGAGGTTTTGTGGAAATAAATAAATAAATAAATAAAAAATAAAAGTGTGTCTATTTCTCTGTTTTACATGGAGGCTTGATTTTCACCACACAGAACGCCAAAGGCTCAGAGCTTCAGGGGGATTCTCCCCCTGAACCCCCACCGCCGTAAAAGGCCGGCCCCTGGACCCCACCCATTTTTAAAAACCCTCTAACACAAAATCCTGGTTGCGCCGTTGTTTCCCCCGGTTGAAAAAATCCTGGATACGCCCCTGAGAAGGGTCGTGTGTCCAGATGTGGCCAAAATGTGGCCAGATTGATTCATATCCAAGCATCAATTTGATTTCATTAAAAGAGAGAAAAAGACGGCTTCACCATTATTAATTCTTTATAAGAAATAAATTCTTAATATTTGTTATACTGTTTCAATATTTGTATTGTTTTCCTTTTTCTACGACTTAAATTAAACAATGTTATATTTCTTTTAAACGTTTCTAAACTCAAGCTAATAGTTAGTTGTTGATAGAATCCATCAAGTTACTAGTATGGCCGAGCGGATAAGAGCTCTGGACTCAAGCTCTGGTGTTTCTGATCAGCAGAGTGTGGGTTCGAGTCTCAGGTGTGGCACTTGTGTCCTTCGTCCTTCGGATGGGACGTAAAGCTGTTGGTCCCTTGTGTTGTGTAATGCACATAAAAGAACCCAGTGCACTCATCAAAAAGAGAAGGGGCTCACCCCGGTGTTCCTGGTTTGATTGGTTGTATATTGCGCCACAGCACATTGTAAAAAACCATTACATGGTGCTATGTAAAATGAATAGGTCTCATACTTCATAGCTCCACATAACTTGTATGAAAATACTGACTGTTGAAGCGCCTTGAGAGTCACTGAGTGACAGATATGAGCGCTAAATAAGAGGCCACTATTATTATTATTATATTATTATATCGTGCTACTTGTTCTCACAAATTACAAACATCAAAGCATAATTGGTGAACCAGTGGTCGTTTACACGTTGACCGGGCAGCAATAATATTTCATCAAGGCTTATTTTAGAACTCAACTTAATAATTTGAAGCCGCTGTTTATAATTATCTACCAAAGTGGTTGTTAATAACCGGTGCTATATTAAAGGTATTATACAGGATTGGCAGAGCTGACAAAATAATCACAGACAGTGTTCATGTTTTGTGTAATCAACCACATACATGAAATAACAAACCTGTGAAAATTTGAGCTCAATTGGTCATCGAGGTCACGAGAAAATAGTAAAAAGAGACCTTATGTGTTTTCTGTTTTTCAAACATCGAGTTTATTATCGCGCGCGATAAAAACTATTGTTTTACTCATTTCTCAGAAACGATAGCATTTTAGGCAGAAATATTTTAAGGAACCCTTTCTACCATTACTTACTTTAAATCATGTAAGTTATGTGTGAATCTGTGAACATTTGTGTTTTTCGATCTTACCAATAGTGTACAGGGCCTTTAAGAGATGCATTTCTGAAGAGTGGCCTTCTCAGCGGAAATTGCCTTCAAAGTTCGGACAATGGCAGTATCCAGTGGTTGTTTATGTTAACTGCTGAGGCAGTTATATAGAGTGTGATAAAGGAGTGTCATCGTTGGTTTTTGTCAACTTAAAGGGACACACCGGTTACCTGTTTACGTAATTTAGTCATGTAGAATCAAAGACAATTATTTCTAGATGTTTTTTTTAATTTTTTTTATACAAAAATATCACGTAATTAACGAGAAATGACCGAAAAAAACAAAAGCGGTCAAAGGTCACCGTATACGCTTTACCAGCCGTTGCAAGTGTCAAATTTACGAGATAAAAATTAATGCTATGCAATGTTGCAAGTAGATTGGTGCTCTGTTTATGTAAGTGTTTTACTACGACAAGGCATGAGGATCCAGTCCACGTTATCCATCTGAAAGTGTGTATAAACAACGGACACGGTAACCAGTCAACTCGCCCCCAGCAAACTCGCCAATCACAAAGTCACCAACTACAAAGTCGCCCCCTAGCAAAGTCGCCCCCTCACATACAAACTCGTCCCCTCTCAAAGTCGCCCCTCACAAAGGAATGTAACGAATTGGTGTGATTGGACTTCAGGGGAACGAAAGTTATCTTAAGGGAACAAAAGCTATCTTGAGGGAACGAAAGAGGAATTCTGGGGAACAAAATCTCATTGCGAGAGAACGAAAGCGTATTTTTAGAGAGCGATAGCATATTTCGGGTGAATGAAAGTATATTTTCGGGCAAAAAATTCAAAGTCGTATTTCGAGGAATCGAAAGCTTTTTTTTAGGGAATGAAACCTCCTTTCGAGGGAAAGAAAGCGTATTTTTGAGAACAAAATATGATTTTGAGGTGACAAAATAAGATTTCAGGGGAAGGAAAGCATATTTCGAGCGAACGAAAGTATATTTCTTGCGAACAAAATCATATTTCGAGGAAACGAATGCGTGTCTTCAGGGAACGAAAGCGTATTTCTGGGGAACTTAATTGTAGTTCGGGGGAAAGAAAGCGTGTTCAAGGGAACGAGAACCTATTTTCTAGAAATAATCTCATTTCGTTACCTAGAAAAACACACTGCGTTCTCAAAATGATTTTTTTTTTTTTGTGAGACAAAATTATATTTTCATCGAATTTAATAATATTTTGAGGAAACGAAATGATTTTGTTTGAATTTTGTGTGTCGAGGGATGCAATAGAAATTTCGAGTGAGGTTTTTTCCCCACCTTTTAATTTTTAATTTCTTTTTCACTTGTCCCTTCAGATCAGGGGCTCCGTTTTGTTTTGTTTGGTTTTATTTGGGGGGGGGAGGCTTGTTTTTAGGAAATTGTTTGTCACAAATTTTGTTTAAACTAATTGTACCGTCAATATAAAAGTGGTATTGATTATGTATTGACATAAATCTTATTTAATTACCAAGAAATTCGGTACAAATCGGGTCAAGGAACGTACACAGAGCATTGAAAAGTTGGGATTTTGAAACAACGGATTCGATCAGCGAGGTGTACCGACTAGCAAACCCGCAATAACAACAACGTAGTTGGTGGTCTGGCTCCCTACCCCTCCCACATGTTCATGAGCTTCCAGGTACAGCTATCTCTTGGCTAGTGGGTTTCCGTCGCGCTGTAGCACTGCCGAGATACTAAGCTTGCAAGCGACACAACTGCCCCTGTGTTACGTGTAGTAGTCCCCACGCTGTGCACTGTAAGACACGCTTCCGTTGCTCGGACTCTCTGAAATAAAATCTTACGTTCGACTTTTTTGTATTATTTACAACTTGTATCCATATAATTTGAATACGTATTTTTGTGTGTTAAATACTCATGAATTCTTGTTAAAAAACAGAGTTCTAATTCGGTGCAGTAATTAATTTTTATACGGCTAGAAGTAAAACTAACTCCGAAGATCACGAGGGTTATCCGAACCAAAAAGTGGTTCGGATAACCCATGTGACCTTCGTTTTTTGAAAAATGCTCAAAAACGACCAAAATTGATGGTTTCTTTTAGGAACCGTTCTTCTCCATTCCTGGAAGACCTTTGGAGTCATGTTTTAGTCTATTTTGTAGCCAAAATAGCCCAACGAAGCCGGTGTGTCCCTTTAATGCTGATTTATAGGCAACAATATTATCAAGGAAGATGCAAAAAGGTCACCTGTGAAAATTTCAATTGAATACAGAGACTGCTCTCTGGGTATTTTAACAAAAACGCAAACATTCATCCATGTTTAGCGAGGTAACAGCGGATACCAACCGCATCTCTGGCAGCAGCATTTTACAACCAGACACCATGGACACGATATTGCGCAATTCTTTCCCCGATGCTGTGTGAACGTACCATTACAAAAATAGGGGTGTTTAATTTTTACACTAACACGAATGGATTAAATTAGATAAAAGTAAGGCAGTATTTTACCAATTATATATGTATAGTTTATTTGTCAGGTTTTTGGAGTGGAATAAAATGCAAATATTTTACAAATATCTAGACAATACTATTTTGAAAATGCATTCGTCCCTCCAACATCAGGCGCATGGCCAGGCAACAGCCCCATACCGTTAATCAATGTATAACATTGCTTTGAACGAAAATTTCTTGCAAAATTGGGTTCACACTCGTCATTGTCATGCTGTGTATAATAACTTCGATCGGTATTGTTACGTCGTTTATGACGATATCTTGCTGTAAACATCTAAACAATGCTGACCAAGGACCCCAATATACGTGCACAAAGAAAACAAATTAACCATTGTGCATTTTCTCTCTGGTAAAAAGAATAAATATGTAGAACAACAGGGCTTCTTGAAGCAAACTATGGTTCTGCTGATTGGCTGAACTTTAAAGGCGCCAACAACTGATCCGTGGATAGCTGTGAATGTAATGTAACACCAAATAAAAGCCTCCAAGCCTCGGTTTCAATTCCTATGCAATGGATTGCGGCCATTACTTGCTATACGTTTACGACTACGTACCACGATACGTCTTTGCGGTCGAACTATCTTTTACATCAACACAATTTATCATAACAATTGATCTGCCTCCTTAATTTTATTTGCACTCAGGCATATATCTTGGTCGACGTCACGTGGAAAACTAGATCAGCGAAAAGACTCCATAGGCTATGAATAATTCAAAAGGCTATTTTGCATTTGAAAAGGACTGATAAACCGACTTACCAATCAACACGATTGGATTGGGGCAAGTATTGCTCTGAATAAAACCCATCACTTTATATTTTGGGCTCACACTCAGTTTGTTTCACTCGGATGACGCAGATACGTGTGTATTACAACTTATTTTTTGCGTTCAATTAATAATTTTCGATTCATTTTGGGCGAATTCCCCGAAGTCATTAACTATCTTATCTTAAAACCTATGAAGACCTAACAAAAACAAAAGCAACTTTCGAAAACAATAATACAAAGTTGTATTAAATGTTAACAATCAGGAGATCTATGCGAAGACATAAACAGGGACTGATATAAAACAAATACGAAATCATGCACTTTGGAGTCCTCATCAGCATCGCGTGGGTTGCTTTGGTGGTGAAACTCATTGAGAATGTGTTTGGGACTGAACTGAGCTGTTCGAGAATGCAGGGGGCACATCTGTGGACCCAGCATGGCAACAATTGCTACCTGGTGCTACCGGACCCAACGGTCATGTACCCGTTTGACGAAGGTAAGGCATACTGCCAAGACCTATGCTCGGATTACGTTACACCCAACTCCGAAGAAGAGAACGAGTGGGTGTGGAGTACTTTTAAGGACAACTACCCTACTGGCACTCCTGACAAAATGTGGCTGGGTTGCAACAAACCGGCGAACGAGTGGGTTTGTAATGGTGACACAGGTGACAGGAAGTACCGTAATTGGGGTGGAGTGGAACACCTCGAATCTATCAGACGGTGCGCCATGATGCGCATGGATAACGGCGAGTGGATGGCATCCGATAAATGCGATAAAAGTACGTCGTGGCCCAAACGACTAATGTGCGAGGCACCAGCGGAACCTCCCATCCATCCCATACGAGTCCGATGCAACGCGTTGGCCACACCACTCGGAAAATGCCCTGCTCCTGTCCACACCGTGAGAGTGACCAGCCCGATGCAGTGTTGTCTGGCCTGTGCCAAACAGTGCAACTGCCGCTCTTTCAGCCTGGTACCAGGGAGTCTCGACTGCCGGATGAACCTCGGTAAAATCAACGAACCGAACACCACGCTGACCGACCAGACATGTGAGTACTACGAGTACGAGATTCAGAATTGAATACTTCCTACCTTCCTCCCAAACGGGTAGTAGGTAATAAGCAGGACAGTTCGAATTTAAAGAAATCTACTCCGCGGCAGTATCGAGACAAGATCTCAAAGAAACATAATAATATACCCAGCAAGTAAATAAACACACGGTGTGACCGCAAAACAAATTTACATTGAAGATAGATTATCTGGAAAGTTTACTTGACACCTTGCTGTTATTACTGTGTCTATTCTGTTCACCCTCTACTAAGTTTAAAAAGAAATGTAGTTGTTTAGCTGAGACAATAGTCATACACGGAATGGACATTCTATTGTTCCCAAATACCCTGATTTAATGTGTTAAAACTAATGTTCTTACACATGCACACATATGGGGTACTTTTAACAATGGAACAATGGACCCACAAGGTAATTTCAATAGGAACAAATGGGCCCACAAGGGAATTCTTCAGAAAAGGGAATAATAGAACAACGATAGCAGTACCCCACAAACCGGATCCGTACGGCTGCGTGTACGCGCACTACTTTATGGGGTCCAATTTCATCCAGCAGAGAAAAAAAGGTGGGAAAAAGTTTATGTGGCATAGTGTTTTGGGTTGTCTTATCCCGGTAAGCACATTTGTTTTAGGTTGAGCTATTTTGTGTGTGCTTAAGATGCTCTATGACACAAATTGATCCTGGTACCTATCCGAACACACATTAGACTTGCATAGTCTGTTTGGCGTTGATAAACTTACGCACATTTTACTTTGCATTGTTTGTTTTTGTGTTGGGAATCGTAATGAAAATAACAAAATTAAAATCAACAAATAGAAATGTACAGACCAGGTGTTTAAAATGAAGCAAAATTTTAACTAACATTAATTGATTTTTTACAAAAGTTTGTTATATATTTCACTTGATATTTAAAAAAACTAAGCACTTAACATTAACAAACCTTTCCTTTCACAAACAAAATTACTTTCTAAAATCATGTTTGCAATAGGTTTTTGTTTTGACTGTACAATGTGACAGTAAGTCGTGTAAATATCATCAAAATGTGATTTGAGATTTTCAGCACTATGGTCTTTGGTAGATACCCGATTCGACTCGCCACCGTCACTTATAAGCAATGCTTTCAATGCTTTCTAGCATTACCACCAATGCTTATAACACGCTCATGATAAGATCATGGTATCATGATAGAACATCCACACTTATAGGTGAGGCATGTTTAGAATGAGTGCATTAGAACGGCATTGTGTAACTGACGCCATCCTTCTAATGCCAACTAAAGATCACTCAAAACCAAACATCCGTTGCTAGGTAACATACTCTCCAATTCTCATCTTTGTTTTCACTTGCTTGATGGACTCAAGTTTAACTGACAGTGGCTCGTCGAATCGGGTGTGGTGGAGTAAAATCAATCATTCCTTTCGTTTCAAAAGAACATGTAATGTCACAATGAAAAACTAAATCTCTGTGTAAGTCGATGGTCATGTTGTAGTATAAACAAGACCGGAAGTGATGTATATGTATATATTTTTAGCATGTTCATAATGCGGCTCATTATCAACTAATTTGTAAAAAGAAAATCACGTTCCTCGTTTCGACTGCAGCAATTGATGATTAGCATAGTTTTCAAATGATATTTACTTGACTTTATTAGAACAAACAGATTCATCTCGGTGATATATTTATGAATGTTTAATATTATATGTAACTAATCCAGATGTGGCCAAAATGTGGCCAGATTGATTCATATCCAAGCATCAATTTGATTTCATTAAAAGAGAGAAAAAGACGGCTTCACCATTATTAATTCTTTATAAGAAATAAATTCTTAATATTTGTTATACTGTTTCAATATTTGTATTGTTTTCCTTTTTCTACGACTTAAATTAAACAATGTTATATTTCTTTTAAACGTTTCTAAACTCAAGCTAATAGTTAGTTGTTGATAGAATCCATCAAGTTACTAGTATGGCCGAGCGGATAAGAGCTCTGGACTCAAGCTCTGGTGTTTCTGATCAGCAGAGTGTGGGTTCGAGTCTCAGGTGTGGCACTTGTGTCCTTCGTCCTTCGGATGGGACGTAAAGCTGTTGGTCCCTTGTGTTGTGTAATGCACATAAAAGAACCCAGTGCACTCATCAAAAAGAGAAGGGGCTCACCCCGGTGTTCCTGGTTTGATTGGTTGTATATTGCGCCACAGCACATTGTAAAAAACCATTACATGGTGCTATGTAAAATGAATAGGTCTCATACTTCATAGCTCCACATAACTTGTATGAAAATACTGACTGTTGAAGCGCCTTGAGAGTCACTGAGTGACAGATATGAGCGCTAAATAAGAGGCCACTATTATTATTATTATATTATTATATCGTGCTACTTGTTCTCACAAATTACAAACATCAAAGCATAATTGGTGAACCAGTGGTCGTTTACACGTTGACCGGGCAGCAATAATATTTCATCAAGGCTTATTTTAGAACTCAACTTAATAATTTGAAGCCGCTGTTTATAATTATCTACCAAAGTGGTTGTTAATAACCGGTGCTATATTAAAGGTATTATACAGGATTGGCAGAGCTGACAAAATAATCACAGACAGTGTTCATGTTTTGTGTAATCAACCACATACATGAAATAACAAACCTGTGAAAATTTGAGCTCAATTGGTCATCGAGGTCACGAGAAAATAGTAAAAAGAGACCTTATGTGTTTTCTGTTTTTCAAACATCGAGTTTATTATCGCGCGCGATAAAAACTATTGTTTTACTCATTTCTCAGAAACGATAGCATTTTAGGCAGAAATATTTTAAGGAACCCTTTCTACCATTACTTACTTTAAATCATGTAAGTTATGTGTGAATCTGTGAACATTTGTGTTTTTCGATCTTACCAATAGTGTACAGGGCCTTTAAGAGATGCATTTCTGAAGAGTGGCCTTCTCAGCGGAAATTGCCTTCAAAGTTCGGACAATGGCAGTATCCAGTGGTTGTTTATGTTAACTGCTGAGGCAGTTATATAGAGTGTGATAAAGGAGTGTCATCGTTGGTTTTTGTCAACTTAAAGGGACACACCGGTTACCTGTTTACGTAATTTAGTCATGTAGAATCAAAGACAATTATTTCTAGATGTTTTTTTTAATTTTTTTTATACAAAAATATCACGTAATTAACGAGAAATGACCGAAAAAAACAAAAGCGGTCAAAGGTCACCGTATACGCTTTACCAGCCGTTGCAAGTGTCAAATTTACGAGATAAAAATTAATGCTATGCAATGTTGCAAGTAGATTGGTGCTCTGTTTATGTAAGTGTTTTACTACGACAAGGCATGAGGATCCAGTCCACGTTATCCATCTGAAAGTGTGTATAAACAACGGACACGGTAACCAGTCAACTCGCCCCCAGCAAACTCGCCAATCACAAAGTCACCAACTACAAAGTCGCCCCCTAGCAAAGTCGCCCCCTCACATACAAACTCGTCCCCTCTCAAAGTCGCCCCTCACAAAGGAATGTAACGAATTGGTGTGATTGGACTTCAGGGGAACGAAAGTTATCTTAAGGGAACAAAAGCTATCTTGAGGGAACGAAAGAGGAATTCTGGGGAACAAAATCTCATTGCGAGAGAACGAAAGCGTATTTTTAGAGAGCGATAGCATATTTCGGGTGAATGAAAGTATATTTTCGGGCAAAAAATTCAAAGTCGTATTTCGAGGAATCGAAAGCTTTTTTTTAGGGAATGAAACCTCCTTTCGAGGGAAAGAAAGCGTATTTTTGAGAACAAAATATGATTTTGAGGTGACAAAATAAGATTTCAGGGGAAGGAAAGCATATTTCGAGCGAACGAAAGTATATTTCTTGCGAACAAAATCATATTTCGAGGAAACGAATGCGTGTCTTCAGGGAACGAAAGCGTATTTCTGGGGAACTTAATTGTAGTTCGGGGGAAAGAAAGCGTGTTCAAGGGAACGAGAACCTATTTTCTAGAAATAATCTCATTTCGTTACCTAGAAAAACACACTGCGTTCTCAAAATGATTTTTTTTTTTTTGTGAGACAAAATTATATTTTCATCGAATTTAATAATATTTTGAGGAAACGAAATGATTTTGTTTGAATTTTGTGTGTCGAGGGATGCAATAGAAATTTCGAGTGAGGTTTTTTCCCCACCTTTTAATTTTTAATTTCTTTTTCACTTGTCCCTTCAGATCAGGGGCTCCGTTTTGTTTTGTTTGGTTTTATTTGGGGGGGGGAGGCTTGTTTTTAGGAAATTGTTTGTCACAAATTTTGTTTAAACTAATTGTACCGTCAATATAAAAGTGGTATTGATTATGTATTGACATAAATCTTATTTAATTACCAAGAAATTCGGTACAAATCGGGTCAAGGAACGTACACAGAGCATTGAAAAGTTGGGATTTTGAAACAACGGATTCGATCAGCGAGGTGTACCGACTAGCAAACCCGCAATAACAACAACGTAGTTGGTGGTCTGGCTCCCTACCCCTCCCACATGTTCATGAGCTTCCAGGTACAGCTATCTCTTGGCTAGTGGGTTTCCGTCGCGCTGTAGCACTGCCGAGATACTAAGCTTGCAAGCGACACAACTGCCCCTGTGTTACGTGTAGTAGTCCCCACGCTGTGCACTGTAAGACACGCTTCCGTTGCTCGGACTCTCTGAAATAAAATCTTACGTTCGACTTTTTTGTATTATTTACAACTTGTATCCATATAATTTGAATACGTATTTTTGTGTGTTAAATACTCATGAATTCTTGTTAAAAAACAGAGTTCTAATTCGGTGCAGTAATTAATTTTTATACGGCTAGAAGTAAAACTAACTCCGAAGATCACGAGGGTTATCCGAACCAAAAAGTGGTTCGGATAACCCATGTGACCTTCGTTTTTTGAAAAATGCTCAAAAACGACCAAAATTGATGGTTTCTTTTAGGAACCGTTCTTCTCCATTCCTGGAAGACCTTTGGAGTCATGTTTTAGTCTATTTTGTAGCCAAAATAGCCCAACGAAGCCGGTGTGTCCCTTTAATGCTGATTTATAGGCAACAATATTATCAAGGAAGATGCAAAAAGGTCACCTGTGAAAATTTCAATTGAATACAGAGACTGCTCTCTGGGTATTTTAACAAAAACGCAAACATTCATCCATGTTTAGCGAGGTAACAGCGGATACCAACCGCATCTCTGGCAGCAGCATTTTACAACCAGACACCATGGACACGATATTGCGCAATTCTTTCCCCGATGCTGTGTGAACGTACCATTACAAAAATAGGGGTGTTTAATTTTTACACTAACACGAATGGATTAAATTAGATAAAAGTAAGGCAGTATTTTACCAATTATATATGTATAGTTTATTTGTCAGGTTTTTGGAGTGGAATAAAATGCAAATATTTTACAAATATCTAGACAATACTATTTTGAAAATGCATTCGTCCCTCCAACATCAGGCGCATGGCCAGGCAACAGCCCCATACCGTTAATCAATGTATAACATTGCTTTGAACGAAAATTTCTTGCAAAATTGGGTTCACACTCGTCATTGTCATGCTGTGTATAATAACTTCGATCGGTATTGTTACGTCGTTTATGACGATATCTTGCTGTAAACATCTAAACAATGCTGACCAAGGACCCCAATATACGTGCACAAAGAAAACAAATTAACCATTGTGCATTTTCTCTCTGGTAAAAAGAATAAATATGTAGAACAACAGGGCTTCTTGAAGCAAACTATGGTTCTGCTGATTGGCTGAACTTTAAAGGCGCCAACAACTGATCCGTGGATAGCTGTGAATGTAATGTAACACCAAATAAAAGCCTCCAAGCCTCGGTTTCAATTCCTATGCAATGGATTGCGGCCATTACTTGCTATACGTTTACGACTACGTACCACGATACGTCTTTGCGGTCGAACTATCTTTTACATCAACACAATTTATCATAACAATTGATCTGCCTCCTTAATTTTATTTGCACTCAGGCATATATCTTGGTCGACGTCACGTGGAAAACTAGATCAGCGAAAAGACTCCATAGGCTATGAATAATTCAAAAGGCTATTTTGCATTTGAAAAGGACTGATAAACCGACTTACCAATCAACACGATTGGATTGGGGCAAGTATTGCTCTGAATAAAACCCATCACTTTATATTTTGGGCTCACACTCAGTTTGTTTCACTCGGATGACGCAGATACGTGTGTATTACAACTTATTTTTTGCGTTCAATTAATAATTTTCGATTCATTTTGGGCGAATTCCCCGAAGTCATTAACTATCTTATCTTAAAACCTATGAAGACCTAACAAAAACAAAAGCAACTTTCGAAAACAATAATACAAAGTTGTATTAAATGTTAACAATCAGGAGATCTATGCGAAGACATAAACAGGGACTGATATAAAACAAATACGAAATCATGCACTTTGGAGTCCTCATCAGCATCGCGTGGGTTGCTTTGGTGGTGAAACTCATTGAGAATGTGTTTGGGACTGAACTGAGCTGTTCGAGAATGCAGGGGGCACATCTGTGGACCCAGCATGGCAACAATTGCTACCTGGTGCTACCGGACCCAACGGTCATGTACCCGTTTGACGAAGGTAAGGCATACTGCCAAGACCTATGCTCGGATTACGTTACACCCAACTCCGAAGAAGAGAACGAGTGGGTGTGGAGTACTTTTAAGGACAACTACCCTACTGGCACTCCTGACAAAATGTGGCTGGGTTGCAACAAACCGGCGAACGAGTGGGTTTGTAATGGTGACACAGGTGACAGGAAGTACCGTAATTGGGGTGGAGTGGAACACCTCGAATCTATCAGACGGTGCGCCATGATGCGCATGGATAACGGCGAGTGGATGGCATCCGATAAATGCGATAAAAGTACGTCGTGGCCCAAACGACTAATGTGCGAGGCACCAGCGGAACCTCCCATCCATCCCATACGAGTCCGATGCAACGCGTTGGCCACACCACTCGGAAAATGCCCTGCTCCTGTCCACACCGTGAGAGTGACCAGCCCGATGCAGTGTTGTCTGGCCTGTGCCAAACAGTGCAACTGCCGCTCTTTCAGCCTGGTACCAGGGAGTCTCGACTGCCGGATGAACCTCGGTAAAATCAACGAACCGAACACCACGCTGACCGACCAGACATGTGAGTACTACGAGTACGAGATTCAGAATTGAATACTTCCTACCTTCCTCCCAAACGGGTAGTAGGTAATAAGCAGGACAGTTCGAATTTAAAGAAATCTACTCCGCGGCAGTATCGAGACAAGATCTCAAAGAAACATAATAATATACCCAGCAAGTAAATAAACACACGGTGTGACCGCAAAACAAATTTACATTGAAGATAGATTATCTGGAAAGTTTACTTGACACCTTGCTGTTATTACTGTGTCTATTCTGTTCACCCTCTACTAAGTTTAAAAAGAAATGTAGTTGTTTAGCTGAGACAATAGTCATACACGGAATGGACATTCTATTGTTCCCAAATACCCTGATTTAATGTGTTAAAACTAATGTTCTTACACATGCACACATATGGGGTACTTTTAACAATGGAACAATGGACCCACAAGGTAATTTCAATAGGAACAAATGGGCCCACAAGGGAATTCTTCAGAAAAGGGAATAATAGAACAACGATAGCAGTACCCCACAAACCGGATCCGTACGGCTGCGTGTACGCGCACTACTTTATGGGGTCCAATTTCATCCAGCAGAGAAAAAAAGGTGGGAAAAAGTTTATGTGGCATAGTGTTTTGGGTTGTCTTATCCCGGTAAGCACATTTGTTTTAGGTTGAGCTATTTTGTGTGTGCTTAAGATGCTCTATGACACAAATTGATCCTGGTACCTATCCGAACACACATTAGACTTGCATAGTCTGTTTGGCGTTGATAAACTTACGCACATTTTACTTTGCATTGTTTGTTTTTGTGTTGGGAATCGTAATGAAAATAACAAAATTAAAATCAACAAATAGAAATGTACAGACCAGGTGTTTAAAATGAAGCAAAATTTTAACTAACATTAATTGATTTTTTACAAAAGTTTGTTATATATTTCACTTGATATTTAAAAAAACTAAGCACTTAACATTAACAAACCTTTCCTTTCACAAACAAAATTACTTTCTAAAATCATGTTTGCAATAGGTTTTTGTTTTGACTGTACAATGTGACAGTAAGTCGTGTAAATATCATCAAAATGTGATTTGAGATTTTCAGCACTATGGTCTTTGGTAGATACCCGATTCGACTCGCCACCGTCACTTATAAGCAATGCTTTCAATGCTTTCTAGCATTACCACCAATGCTTATAACACGCTCATGATAAGATCATGGTATCATGATAGAGCATCCACACTTATAGGTGAGGCATGTTTAGAATGAGTGCATTAGAACGGCATTGTGTAACTGACGCCATCCTTCTAATGCCAACTAAAGATCACTCAAAACCAAACATCCGTTGCTAGGTAACATACTCTCCAATTCTCATCTTTGTTTTCACTTGCTTGATGGACTCAAGTTTAACTGACAGTGGCTCGTCGAATCGGGTGTGGTGGAGTAAAATCAATCATTCCTTTCGTTTCAAAAGAACATGTAATGTCACAATGAAAAACTAAATCTCTGTGTAAGTCGATGGTCATGTTGTAGTATAAACAAGACCGGAAGTGATGTATATGTATATATTTTTAGCATGTTCATAATGCGGCTCATTATCAACTAATTTGTAAAAAGAAAATCACGTTCCTCGTTTCGACTGCAGCAATTGATGATTAGCATAGTTTTCAAATGATATTTACTTGACTTTATTAGAACAAACAGATTCATCTCGGTGATATATTTATGAATGTTTAATATTATATGTAACTAATCAGAATGATGAAACCAAATTTAAAAACTTAGTCAATTAAGCAATTAACACCTGGACGTGTACAAAACGAACCATTGAGGTGTTGCAACCGATATGTCCCTCGCCGGAGGTTGAGGCCGTATCCTAAGTGGTGGCTACAGCTACGGCTACGTCTGTTGCTAAGGGTGTTGCTATGGATGTACCACACTTCAATGTATGATGACGCGTAAATCTAGCCATAGCCGTAACTGTAGCCGCTAAATCAGACATGATCTTAAACTCTGCAAAGAGATACATTGATGCATCAAAATGTGACAAGTTCATACACATATTTCTGGAGGGTTTAGTTGCAGTTCACCGGGCATCAATACTTTTTTATTCTGCTGCTGTTGTAATTCGGTTTTGCACTGAAATATCCAGAAAAGTACATTATTTGGGGGCACTGAGCCATCAGGCCCAAATGTTGGCGGTCTGCATATTTTGTAAATATCTTTTTTCGGGGTGCCATACAACATGTAGGTCCTAACTATGGCCGCATAGCCAGCTGATGAACCCGATTGTGATAATAACATGGAGGTGACAGGAGAGGAATCACCTTATGTGGATGCGAGTCCACAAGGTAAATTGACAAGGCTAAGTCTAATCCCAAAATGTATTGCAATAACCCAGTTAGTATTGGTTTATTGCCTAATATGCTAATGAAAGTATGCTACAAAAAGACAATCCATTAAGCAGCAGCAGACAAGGAGTTTGTGAAAAGTCGGTAATCTTTGGCAGTAAAAATAATAATAATATTTTAATAACCAGACACGGCTCTGAGTATGGTCATTTTCCCCCCATTCAAAACCTCACCCATGATTCTTTATTGCAGTAAAATTCGTGTGTCCCCAGCTTTCACATAACATTTCAATTAATTTAAATTGGTTACTCCTTGCATGACATACGTGGTCAGTTTATGGACTACATGAGTTGCTCTATTTTTGCGCACGGGCGTTGTTTACCACCACGGAACGAATGTCACGTAATCATGACGTAGTTTTAGCGTAAACAAGTTTGCTACCGAGTGAATTTAAGATCATTAAAGGGATACGGTTCCTTCGGATTGAGCCAAAAAAATGTTGACCCCCATTAAATGGAGGACCGTATATCCCGCAGGTTGTATCTGAAGACTGACGTTTATTCTTTTAACTGTTTTATTCATTAAGTATTTGTTTTTGTTGCTATCATAACTCACAAACTATAAAATTAAACACTATTTATTTGTATTATTTTGTTTGGGGGCATGAACAACTTTTGAAAAGGGTAAGGAGCAATTTAAAACAGCAGTACTTTGAGAGTTGGAAAAAAATGTCTCCCTTAATACAAATAAGAAAAATAAGACATAAAAAACAAGAACATTTTAATAATAACCTCTGAAGTATTGTATATAAATGTTGGTAGAATTAAAAGTAACCAAATATAATTTGTTCAGTTTGTTATAGAACAAATGTTAACTAATATCTGTATTTTGGGTCACAAAATTGCCATTTCATCATCGTAAAGTATGATTATCTTAGTTTAATGTGCACCTTGACAAGTTGACATTGATATGGAACTTTCATTTAATGTGTATTCGCACAAACAAGGTGATAACGTGGTTGGGGAGTAAGACCAGGAAGAAAGAAGAACAATGATCATGTACAAGATTGGTGTTGAAAATAGGTCGTTTTACACTTCGTAATGTCGCGTGGGGGATATATCAGAGTATTAGCTCAAAGATATTTTGAAATGCTTTCAAACTGAGGGCCCAATTTCATGGAACTGCTAATATAGCTCAGCACAATATTCAAACACCTAGAAGAATAAGGTTTTCAGCTCAAATGTGTTTCCACATGTACCAAATGTGACTGGTCTTGATTTGCAGAAAATTGTTTTATATGCCAAGTCCATCAAGTGTTATAAATTCTTGCATTTGTGGACTTGGGATTATAAGGGTAAGTTTAAAACCAACTAGATCAACAACACAAATTGACTCAGTGCATTTTACATTGTGCCGATCACCATACCTTACAAAGTAGTTGTAATCGGTAAGTCAGCTGTTACCATGTAAACCGGGTTTTTGTTTTTGTTTTTCCTTTTCTTTTTTTAATAAAAAAAAATGTTCAATTGCTTTTGGACTTTTCATAGGAAATTAGAGGTGATGTGTCACGTGATAGTGTTAGATGCATTGTGGAAAGTCAAAACGGCCGCCTTATCCGGCGGCCATTTTAGATGCTGTGTTAACTTTATCAACGGTTCAAACATTTGTTATTAGTGTACATTTTTAACTACTTAATTCTTAATCATTTCATGCCAAAATTTGTTTTTTTAAGAATCATGCACCAGGCCTCATTACTTAACATTGGGCCTAAAAGTTGATGGGAATACCTATTTTTGAATGGAAAAATTAATAAAAACAAACAAACATAAACAACTAAAAGGTTTTTCAAAGAATTTGATAACCATTGATTGAATGAGCACCAAATAATGACCGGCAGTAACAAATTAATTGTTATTTGTTGTTGATAGTGTCAAAATAAACAAATCTGCAATGTTTTGGCATTTGGGAAAAAACGGGGAAAAAAGGGGAACAAAAGGAAAAAATCCCGGACATAAATGGTAAAATACGATTTTTAATGAAATGGGGAAAAAGTATACCAAAGAAATAATGGCATTTGCTAGTTTTGTTTTTATTTTATTTTAAGTCATCAGAAAGATTTATGGTGTTTCAAACAAATCGCACAAGAACTTTGGAAAGGGGTGGCTTTATTTGCCCCTCCCTGGTCCCTGTAAGTAAACAGAAAAACTAAGAAAAATAAAACCCCGGTCCTAATAGGGTTAACTAAACGGTAGCTTATCTCATTCAGTTTTAATTGATTGTTTTATATCATTGTTGTAACTATATTTCACTTGATGTATGAATAAAATTGCACAAAAGTTTAACAAAATATATATCACACCTTTGCAGTTTTGAAAGAATATCTGCCCACCTCCCCCACTCCCCCACCCCCAATCCCAGCGACTTGTAAATGGAAATTGTCTTTAAATTCCTGAAGAAACCTACCACCCGGACGCTTTCCTCAACCTCATACCCCATAAATAAACAACACAAACTACGCAATGTTTTATATTTTGTATATAAGATGATTGAATATCCCTCGCGATTAAAACGTGTGACCACAACACGTGTTAGTAGGGTAAATTTATGAAAAAATACACCTTAACCCCAAACAAATTGTAACAAAAGGTTTTTTAACGGATTATGGTAGTATTGACCATCAAGAATAACATTAAAAATCTAAGAAATTCCGAGCAAAGAAAAGCTGTTATTTTCAAAATGGCGTCCAAGATGGCCGCCATTACAATAAAATGGCAATATGTCATTCATTATTTACCCTAGAGTCATCATTTTGGTGTCTACATCCATGTTTTGGGGGTCAAGAATCCCATTTAGACCAATAAAAATGTCATTGAGTAATCAGGTAACCTAAAAATCCAAGATGGCGTCCAAGACGGCCGCCAATACACAAAAATACACTAAAAATACTATAAGTCTTTTACTTTTCACCTTAGAATTTCAATTTAGGTGTCTACATCTATGTTTTATGGGTCAAGAAACACATTAAGACCAATGAAAAATTCATTGAGTAATCAGGTCCTGAAAATCCAAGATGGCGTCCAAAACAACCAGTTACTTCTCCGTGAGGCTGCCGGTCCGGTGGATGCCCCTCTCCCCGTGCATGGCAGTGGGTAGCGGGCCTGGCTTCTTAAGTGACCCCCGGGGGGGCCCTGATGGCACGACCGGACTGGTCCGACGCAGTGAGCGGGGTGTTGGACCGTGCTGCCTCTTCCTGCAGCGGGAGTGGCAGTGCCGTCTCGCCCCGGGGCGGGGGCGGATCCCGAACCCAACGGCAATTCGTGAAGCCCGCATGGGCGCGAGAGCGTGAGTTTACCGAGACCTTTTGTAGAGCCCGGCCTCATTCAGCTCTGCGCTAGCGGGACCCCCTCTTGGCATCCTGATTGCCATCCCTCCGGGATACGTCGAAGCATTTGTTGAGCCCTTGCCCAACCCCGGGGAACCAGACGGGCCGAGCGAGCTTCCACGGCTCACCCAACCTGGGCGAATGATGGGGGACGGAGGCGGACGACACACGCCCCGGTTGATTTGTTCTTTTTCCCCCGGCGATTAGAATGAGAGAAGGGATGGAGAGAGAGAGAGTGGCTTCGAGGGCGACTGGACCGGACCACTGGTGCGACCACCGCCTGGCCGTTATACGCCTACCACATCCAAGGAAGGCAGCAGGCGCGCAAATTACCCACTCCCGACACGGGGGGGGGGGGGGGGGTAGTGACGAAAATGGACCTTATGCATTGACGTCACCAAGCCGCCATCTTAGAGGTAAACCGATAATGAAACAATGGAAACGCGCTGATTTGTACGCGCGGCGCACAGGACTGGCCAATGAGCATCTTCCTTTTGACCTCTAGGCGAGGACGCCCTACTCAAATGACGTCATATGCATAAGGTCTATTAGCAATACAGGACTCTTTCGAGGCCCATTGGAATATATGGGCACACTTTAAATCCTTTAAAGATCAACTTGGACGAAATTAACATCATTTTTTATTTTTTTATTTTTTTTAAAGGTAAACGCGTGTGTAGTGATTTACATACATATGATGAAAAAAACAATAAAAATTGTGCAAAAACGCCCAGTTTTACGAAGTCTATTCCGTGCCTGAGCCGGGCAATTTAATTATTTTATTTATTTATTTATTTATTATTTGTTTGTTGGGAGGCATTGACTTACGAAGTAATTGATTTCGAGCTTTTGAGCTCTCGCAATAAGTTATTCCAAGCGCACACAATAAATTACTTGGAGCGTTCTAAATGATTTCGACCACGTATTGAGTTCGCAATTATTTGGTTAGCTTTTGCAACAAGTTGTTTTGAGATCTCCGAACAGTTTATTTGAGCTTTCGGTTTGATTTCGACAACTTGAATCGATTTTACAATACATTTTTTTGTTGAGCTTTGCAATAATTTATTTCAAGCTCTCTGAACTATTTATATTTTGAGCTTTCGAACTGATTTCGAGTGAATTGATTTTGAGACCACGATTTGATTTCGAAATAATTTATTTCGAGCTCTCGCAATTTTTTATTTCAAGCACAAAAAAATAAATGATTTCGAAAGCACAACATGCTTTTGACCAAAATGATTTGGTGACAACAAAATGACTTCGAGCGCTCAAAATAATTTATCTGAAGTAAAATTGTAATAATTTTCTCTCTAGTATATTTTACCATGTCCCTTTCATGGCTCCTTTTATAAAATAACCTCGCTGGTGATTTTCACATGAACCATTCAAGAACCATTTTGACAACTTGAGATCCTTTCGAGATTTGTTATTAAACCTCGCCGGATTCCTCGGAAACTGACAGAAAAATTACCTCGGGACTCTTTTTGCTTTCCAATGTGTTTATTTACCTATTATTATTTTTTTTTTCAATCAGTCAGTGGGAAATTTGTTTGTCTATTTTTGTATTACTTCTCCGTTTGTTAGTTCATATATTTTGTCTTTATGTAGTCACTTAGTTTTTTTTAATGATTCATAGTTATTTATTTACTTATATACCATGTTACCATGGCGACAGTGAAGGAGATGGTACTCACCATCGTGTGCTTTGATCGGAACCATCTAATTAAGTAACATATTTTGTTTAATATTGCGACACGCTTCACTGGACACTTAGAAGCCCATTTCCTCGATGACTGCTTGTATAGTTGAACTCCACCCTGTTGTTATTGGTGTCGTTGAAACTGTAGACTTTATCGGTCAATTTCATCAATTTCAGCTTCATTAACTCCTAGGACCGGGCTTTAAAATTTGTAGGTATATGTAATGTTTTACTTCTTATTTGTTTAATATTATAAACTTATGGGGACTCGAAGGGAGTGTACATATATTGTTGCGATTGTTATAAAACTTGCCACAAAATGTTCATTTCACCAAATTCCACATGATGACGTAAAACATTTCAAAATTTACCGATAAAGGGCACTTTTTTGTTCGTTTCTCCCATTAAGACCAAAACGACAACAACAACAACAATGGAAATTCCCCCATTTTTCCGTATTTTGTGTCATATTATCAATAACGTGACAGTTTGAGATCACCGTTTGGTGGTTCGATAATTATTGATTAATTAAAATTTTTGAGAAAACACTTTTTCTACTGAAAACAAGATCGACATTCCCGCCAACTTTTGGGCCCATCAGGATGCAATGACGAGGCCTCATTGATGATTATATATTTTTTTCGTTCTCAAGTTAAACATTTCACACGTTAAAAATATCCAAAAGAATAACATCATCTATATTTTGAGTCTCATAATAATGTACGGGCTGAAAACACAAAATCCAAGATCCAACACAATCACGTACATCACTCTCACACATTCTTTTTACAAAATTACAAAACGAATCGAAATTTTGTTGAAATTGGCAAAAACTAAGAACAAACAAAAAACACTAAAAATCGTTTGACCAGGGAAGGGGGGCAATAATGATCAGCGATGGCAACTATCATAACACAATACATTATAATTGTTAATATTATTATTATTTTTGATTTTTGTTGAAAAAGTTAAAGGAAACTACAAAATATGGTTGGGTTAAAATACAATATATTGGAATAGTCGCCCCTTAAAACACATTCAATGTTGATTTTCAATTTGGTCTTTTGGGGAATTGTTTAGTACACGTTGTCATTAATAAACTAACCTTTAATTGGTACATAAAGCTCAAGCTGATATTGAATTTATGAATGTCATGTGGTTCATTAGAACGGCATTGTGTAACTGACGCCATCTTTTGAAAGCCAACTAAAGATCACTCACAACCAAACATCCGTTGCTAGGGAACATACTCTCCAATTCTCATCTTTGTTTTCACTTGCTTGATGGACTCAGGTTTAACTGACAGTGGCTCGTCGAATCGGGTGTGGTGGAGTAAAAATCAAATCATTCCTATAGATCTAAGGAACATGCCATGCCGCTAAGGAAAACACAAATAATTTGTTTGTTTTATAGGTTTTCCCGGCCAATTTAACAAAATTGTCAATCAATTTAACGCCAGGTTCATTCAATTTAGATCGAAGTTGAAGTATCGCGCAGATAGTAATTCAAAAATTAAAAAGAATCATTCAATTTCATTATCCGAGCATTCTAACATCTTTTAGCTTCACTCGTCTTCATAAGAGGTGCATTCAAGTGAAAAATGTTGCAATGTTCATTCAATTTCGTCTGAAGCATTTGCAAGGGTTAGTCGTGCATTCATTTTCATGAATGGGCAAACATTTTCCACATTTTTCCAAGCAGTTTCGTACATGTATCTGCATGTCTGATTGTCTTCATTCCTATAAAAGCCTGAACATCTCAGAGTTAACTAAAACTGCCGTTTTCAATCCGTGGATGAACACCTTGCTTTCTCAGCTATTATTTCTGTACAAGTTTTCAGACCGATAAGATGGCGGCCCGTGGTCATTACAACCGAGTAACAAATATAGACAGGGAAAGATTGATCGAGGCTTTTGAGAGCCCCGTTACCGATTATCTAGAGTTAGCAGATACTCTTGGAATTAAAAGAGCAACTGCAAGAGCCATCGTGGTCAACTATATACGCACTGGTCGTCAGCACAGGCTTCCAAAAGGAGGTGCGCGCAACACCAAGATTGACGAAGACATGCGTAATGAGCTTCAACGTATGATAGACATAAACCCACTTCTGACTCTGAAGCAAATGAAAGAACGCCTAGAGCATGCCCTGCCTGACAAGCCGCAGGTTTCTTCCAGTACCATTGCTCGAACCCTGGACGGCATGTTGATGACACTGAAGATGGCGGAGGATGTGCCTGAAGTTAGGAACTCACCACGAGTAATTAACATGCGTGCTGAATATGCACAGTGGTTTCTACGTCATGGTGTATTAGCCCACTGTGTCTTCATCGATGAGACAGGTTACAACATCTGGACGAGACGTTCTTTCGGACGAGCCCCTCGTGGAGTCCCAGCAAGAAGAGTGGTCCATGGGCAACGTGGTCGGAACTGCAACGTAACGTTTGCAGTATCCAGTGAGATCGGGTTGGTGCACCATCGCATTGCATGTCAGACCGTCACCAGAGAGAGGTTTGAGGAGTTCCTGGCGGCAACAGCACACGAGTGCGAGAATGTCTTTCCCCTGGATGAGCCAATTTTCCTAATCTACGATAACGCTCGCCCACATGTGAACGCACAGCTGCCCCCTGATGCCCATCCCTATATCCAGTTGAAGCGACTCCCTCCATACTCGCCGTTCCTAAACATGACAGAAATGGCTCACTCTGCCTTCAAAGCGGGAGTGAAGAGACAACTGGCCCTTCCAGAATGGCAGCAACGAGTAGGGGACCGAGACGCCGCTCAAGAAGCAGGACTGAACCTACAGGAGTGGAGATGTGATCGTGTGATGGAGGTGGCGCAGGAAAACGTTGGAGAAATTACCCAAGAGAAGTGTGTCCGATGGTACAACTATTCCCAAACATATATGCCCCGATGTCTAGCACGTGAAGAAATCGAAGGGTGAATTCAGCAACGATGTATCCCCAAAACACCTCCCCAAAATGAAACGGTTTACAAAAAGAAAGAATAAACATACCCACAGCAAGAGCATATCTTACAGAATTATGAAGAAACTGAGTTTAAACTGACATTACAGTAGCCTTTGAGAAAGATCTGAACGTCAGACCCTTCTATCTTTTTGTTGTTGAAACTTTTAAACAAATGTAATGATTAAATGAACAAGACAAATCATTAATCCTGTTAAGTTGTTATGTTTTGTGATATAGCTTAATTACTTTATTTTCTAAGTTTGCAACCAGCATATAATGAAAAAGGACCTTAGAGGAAATTACAGATCATTTAAATTTGACTTATCACTTCATGAAAATGACTGCCCATAAACGAATTAGAAAGGAAAAACACCGTCGCATGTCTTGTGCGCTCCACCGCTCGCTAATTTGAATGCTCTAAAAGTAAAAAGACTCGAAAAACGTCATGCAATAATGCACACATTTGAGATTTGAATGCACCAACACGAAATAGAATGATCATTAACGAAAACGAATGATAAAAACAAAGTCCCGAATGCACCAACACGAAATAGAATGATCATTAACGAAAACGAATGATAAAAACAAAGTCCCGATTGCCTACAAAATAAAATTGAATGCCACAACAAGGAAAAAGAAACCCTACTTTGCCCTGGTGCGTAAAATTCGAGTCAAATTGAATGCTTGAAAATGAAAATGAACGAAAACTTTTGGTAATTGACCGGGAAAACCTATATTATTATTATTATTTTTTTAACTATTAAAATTATATTTGTGTATATTTTCAAAGTTGTGTTTGTACTTAACAAAGTGACAGTATCAGGTAAAGAATATCACTAGAAAGATGCAACTCAAAATAGCAAGCTCATCTGAACTTTGCCGGTCACGTATCGTGCCCAAACTTACAGCCGGTTTGTTGTTACTTTACAATCATACATTTTCCATGATATCGTTCACCAACATTGACGTTCTTGATAAAAAAATTAAAATAAAGAGAAACAAACAAACAAACACCCCAAATAGACTAGTGGGATTTCTGAAAAAGGGCCATGGATAAGGTTCGAGGGGCATTTTGGGGTAAAAGTTGGGAACCAGACTTTTTTTTACATAATTCAGGTATGCTGAATCCGATTAACCCGGTTCCCAAGCGAAATTTTGAATTTTTGACCTTCTAATTTGCATAAACAAAATGGCCGCCAATTTGCAAATTTTGGATTTTTCTTGAACCATTTTCTGCAATAATTCTGTACCAAGCAAGCGAAAATGACAATTGAAGTGTCTATACCTATGTTTTGAAGGTCAAAGAAAAAGATTAAGACATTTCTAAAGTAATTAGTGCTGAACAGAGCTCTTAAATATGTAAATTAGTGGGCGCCATTACGGAAAAATTGTTACTAGGTAAGCAAACGTGACAAATGAAGTGTCTTTACCTATGTTTTGAGGGCCAAGCAATAAGTCAATGATATGTTAGATGCTTAAGTATGCAAAAGAGCTAGTTAAGCTACAAATGCTTAATTATGCAAATCAGCTAGTGATGCTACCAATGAATTTTATAACAATTCTTATATCATTGCTCAATGTTTAGGTTCCCAACTTTACCCCCGAACTCTACTTGATGCTAATACAGGTATGACGGGGCAATCGGTCTCACTCACAAATCAGTCATCTTTTGTCGGGCATAGAAGAAACTGTTTGGCTGACTAAAACCGAATTCATACAAGGAGTTAGATCATCAATATGTTGCTGATTTGCACCAATTGCTGTCACTGTAACCCAGATTTGCAGCATTAGACAAAAAGGTAAAACGAACCCTCTATAGCGAGGGCGGGGCGGGGAACTACGGGGCGTTGTAACCCAAAGGTCCTTCGCGGGAGGGTGGGGCCATATCCGAATTGAGCGATATTTGAACCTGCAACTTTGTGATTAACGTGTCAGTGCTCTACCAACGCTATGTATCCCGAATGTTGGCAGTCTCCCCATTTAGGCAATTTTCTGATTGTTTAATTATTCAAGGGGCACGGTACTGTGGGCTTTAACAAGCGTTTGTTATTACATTATTATTATTGGAAAGATATTGGAAAAGTAGAATAAAAAGATTCAAACTAACATCCCTTGAAAGTGTTAGTTTTAATGTGTAACTTCATGATAGAGCACGGATCGCTTTTTGTATAACCAAAATATTGGACTTCATCAAATGACGCAACACTGGTTGTTTGTTAAGAGGCATTTTAATATTATTATTTTTTATATTCTGTTGTTATTTGTATTTTGTTTGTAGTCACTACCTTACTTAGGCCTATTACAAAACACAGTTTATGTTTCATGTATGAACAACTTTTGACAAGGATAAGGAGTAATTCCAAACGGCACCATTTTGAGAAATTTGAGAAAATTGTGCCACTTTAATCTAATTATGATAAAATAGAAACATTTCACAAACAACCTCTGAAATATTGAATCTAGTTGTTGGTATTTACATTTTTTAGTTAAATAACAAATTTGTTTAACAGATTATGACTATATTAGTTTAATTTGCACTTTCATGTGTACTAGCCACAAGTAAGTTGATAAAGAGATTAGGGGAGTAAGACAAGAAAGAAGGGAGTGGTGTTGAAATTAGGTCAATGTTTTACACGCCATACTGTCGCGTGAGTGTAACATTTCTGATCGTGATTAAAGATACTTGTGAAAGTTTCAGCTGAATAGAGTGTCCACTTGTTAAGAAAACAGCAAAAACAGTCTTGTCAAGCCTTTCCACGTTCAGAAAATTCGAATCGCCGCTAAAACACCCCTTGAAGCATACTTTTCTTAGTTTCTAATAGTTTCTAAGATTTAGTGTTACCAGTCCTATAACGGGTTTACATAGGCAAATGAAGGGACACCCATTTTAATTAAAGACTTCTGATCGTTTTCATTTATTCCTTAGCTGATTGCCACAACGCAGACCATCAACTCTTAATTATGGCATCGATTTTCTTTTATTAGAGCCGTTTATTGAAACAGCGCCCTTAAAGGCACTGAACACTATTGATAGTTACTCAAAATAATTGTTAGCACAAAAACTTACTTGGTAAGGAGCAATGGAGAGCTGTTGATAGTATAACATATTGTGAGAAACGACTCCCTCTGAAATAACGTAGTTTTTGAGAAAAAGGTAATTTCTCACTAAAATAATAAAAGACTTCAGCGAAGCCTTTTATTGGCATCTGAAAGCACACAAATTTGTGCAACAAGGGTGTTTTTCTTTCATTATTTGCTTGCAACTTCGATTACCAATTCAGCCCAAATTTTCACAGGTTTGTTATTTTATGCATATGTTGGGATACACCAAGTGAGAATACTGGTCTTTGACAATTACCAAAGGTGTCCAGCAGTGCCTTTAAGTCAATTTTATGAGAAATCTTATACTTGGGCCAGAGCCGTACTCACGCTTCGCTCGACCCCACCGGTCTCATCCAAGGAAGACCACTGGGATAGCCTGTTGCTTGTTCAAAATTGTACTCCAGTCGCTCAGCGAAATGCTCATAGTCAAGGCATGCACATAATACAATGCAAAGCAAGGATGCTCCGATCCATGGATATAATGTAAACGATCTGTTAAATCCAAAGTAAGAAGAATGTTGCGATTGAGCTTTACTGTACAATGCAAAGAATGAAAAGAAAGAACAAATCATTTGCTATGCATTTACAAAAAGTAGCTACATTATTAGCTACATTATAGCGATTGTATAATCATTCAGGGTCAGGAGAATGGTCCAATGCGCATGTGCATAGTAGTCAAATGACCCCAGCACCAGCCCTTTGGATGAGGTGTCCTAGGAAATTCTGTCCCCAGGAGATTATATTCCGTTATATGGAAAATTAACTTCGGCTGAAGGAGGTTGATTCAAAAGAGGGTGCTATCAGAAGAAGTCTGTGCATAGCTCGCCGTATGGGGGGGGGGGGGGGGGGGTCACTGGGGAACAGAATCACCTGGGAACAGAATCACCGGGGAACAGAATCACCGGGGAACAGATCTCCTGCACCAGATGAGCTGGGACCGAGCAAATACCCATCAGGCCTGAGCTGTGTATTTAGACAGTTGCGACATAGAGGGACAAGTCATCTTTGCTCACGTTGTTAATGGACTCATTGTTCGGTCCAAATGCCAGTGTTGCAGTCGATACCAGGGAGTCTGAGACCGAGACCGGGAGGTCCGAGGAGGAGACCTACAACACTGCCAAATGCAGAAAACCCCTATCAATGCAGAAAATGTCCCATCTGTTTTGGAAAACCCTTTGTGCACACATACGGGTTTTTGTTGAGCGAAAATGGCTTCCAATCGCAGGTTGTCACAACACTCTCAATAAACGGCTATGACTCGGGCAAAAAGTTGGCGCCCTCTATTGGTTTACATAATCGAATGACGGAGAGGTTCACTCTTTCTGAACGAAAGACACACACGAGTTGTGAGAAAATATATTAAATTTAAATATGTTTTCTGACGGAACATTACCATCAGTAGTCGACCAACAATTATTGTTTCCCCGCGTTATTAATACATTCCAACAGAAGAGGGTGTCAATTTGTATAACCGTCCGTTCCTTTCCTCTTAACATATAGGAATTTTAGAGAAAGGACCATGTAGTCTCTTCTTTATGTTATGAATGCATCCAGAAACTCATGCGTGGAGACTCACTAATAACAAACATATACCCCACAACTTTTTTTTATTTCAAAGATTTGATGGTCATTGCTTTTATGAATTGAAAAAAATTGTCAAATGTTGTACCCCTGTGGTTGTTGACCTTCAAACTGGAGCATTTGGGGGTACACTAGCCCTCTAAAATGTGAAGAGTCACTTTTGTTTAAAGATAGATTATGCCTATGGCCCGTTTAGTCGTCCAGGGGTATTTTCATATTGGGTGAGCCCTTGTAAAGAAAATGAATGGTAGTTAATACCATAATATGTAAGTTTGGTTTTTTTAGAAGCCGAGAGACCCTTTTTTAGCAGTGTATAGCCTCCTCCTTGATGCTTAGGGCCTACACGGATTTTTTGTTTACGTTTTAAATGTTTATGTTCTTTCTATATCAAGAAATTTTCTCCTAATTATGCCATTTCAGTTAGTGGAGGATGTTCATAAACATTGGGCAATTATTGTCTAGTGGTCAGTTGAGGTCGTGGTAACGAAAACTTACATATTGCTTACCCATTGCTACCCAACCTTGTCAAATGCTTCAATGGCTCGAGCGCCGTTTCGGGTGTACACGGTTACTTGCCTTGTTGTCACCTATAGGGTCAGCAGTGGTCATTATATATAAATAAAACAAAATCGTTTATGTATTTTATATATATTTCTTAGGGACGATTTTGTGCGTTGTGAAGCACTTTAGCTCTAGTGCTTTCTTTCTTTGGCCAAACGGTCACGTGATCAAAATGAAAGAATTTAGGTAATTACTCCTAAATGTTTTGGCTGACTTTAACTAATCTTAGTCAAATTAAATCACAATACCTGCCCTGTCTAGGGATGGCCATAAATTGGTACTTGGTCATCTGACAGTTAGAAGTGGTCAATTAAAGAATTGTTAACAAAATGCAAGTCTTCTTCTCCCATAGTGTTTAGCCGATTCTAAATTTGCAGACAAATGCTTCTTCTGGTTCGCTCTATACATTTCCGGGTATACACAGATTTTGGGCACTGGTCATCTATTGGTCAGCAGTGGTCATTTTTTTATTTTATTTAAAATATTACATTGATTTTTTTTTTATTTATCCAGGAATGATCAAACATTTTCCAAATGTCATCTAGTGGTTAGTAATAGAATACATGAGTTCTAGTTTACTTTTATTAATTATTTATTTATTTATTTATTTATTCATTCTTAATTTTTTGAGGTTCAAAAAGTAATACCAAGACAGGATGTTGAAAAAAAAACCTATGGTGGGTCCATTGGCCGTTTTTTTTAAAACTGTGTGACATACTTCATTTTGAAACAACATACTTATTGAATTAAAAACCCATTTAAATTTCAAACTATAATTTTTAGTGCAATAATTTTGTTAAATTATTTTACATAAAAAACAGCAGATTTTTACTTCTCTTACACAATAACTGACATTTTAAACTTCCACTTACTATAGAATTTTAACCTTAATTGTTGCTACTTTGCATAAATTAAACCGACCCAAGTCTTTTACCTTCGATTTTACAAATGTATCAATGACAAGCAATTTTATAGAATATTAGTACAAAACAAAATAGTGAATCAACCTACCACCATTATAGGTTGCAGCAACTTTTGGTTAAAAATAAGAGCTTTTATCAAATCTCAACCATTCTATAAAAATGCAAAAGTCAATTTTTTTCAAATTCAAGTTCAGTTACGAACCAATTCAGCAACATGTTGGCCAGTGACGTAACCAAAATGTTGTGGATTACAATAGCAGTGGCTTGCACGTTGCTAGCCACACTTGCAGGGGGATGCCCGTTGCATAAGTTGCCTGAGCAGTAGACTTGGTTCCAAGTCTGTGCTCGTGGTTTTTAGTCTACCTGATAGCCAATACATTATTGCCTGAAATAGCGCCCTCTTGTGGATTAACCTCCGTCTTTAACCTACGATCACAGACTTGGGAACATCACAGTCTCTTGTCTCTGGTCAGTAACAACCCATGGATCTTGGCGAGTATTTTTTATCGTATAAGACAAACCTTATCATAACCTTAAATACATTTCGGCCTTTGTAAAATATATATATATATATATACATCTTCCTTTCATCATGTCGACACCCGAAGATAAATTATTCCGGAAAGTCGACATACGATGCTTTAGATTGTCGACGTCCTTAGAAAAAATTAAATCATCTTAGAGTGTCGTTATCATACGTGTATGATGTCATCATCCTGCAGAAAATTATCTTAGTATCGAAACATGTTAGATGGCACGTCCGGAGCTCCATAACGGTTTGTCAAAAACTATACTTAGTTATCTAAGACTTAACAGTGACCAAACGAAATTTTCATTATTCAGTTTTATTTGAGCCCTATCGAGTTATTTCGAACATTGTTTCGGGGTCCACTTTCAATGCAAGGCAGAGATTCTGTTTGAACTACTTACCACACACGTGGCCGGATGAACAGGTTGTCGTGGCAACAAAGTTACCCTCCGGGTTGAAAGGGTCATTGCACTCATGCCCTCCTATAGTCGATATATAGAGGCAGTCATAGCAGGAGATAACTTCATCATTCTGCACGTCACTAATGCATCGGTCTTCCTTGCAGCAGGATGTGCATTCTAATCCCTCTGATGCAAATCCAGAGCAACCATTATTACAAAAGGGCATACGGCCCCTTGTGATGTTGACTACATTTCCATTCGCTTCAGTTGTTTTTCTTACCTACATCAGTGCATAAAAAACCCATTATTTTTCAAACCGAATGCGATTGATTAAAAACACGAACTTATTTATATTATTTAGAAATTGATGACAAATATCTCGATGTTTTTAAAGTTGCATTTTAAAGTATTTGAGCTAGTTAAATAATTGTGTTTTTAAATTGTTTGTTCAATAGATGCAGGTAAATGATTTCTTACTGAAACAAAAGGTTACGTTGTGGTGTTAGGAGGTAAACTTATCGTATGTGTCAGGTGCAATTATGATGAGCCGTATTTATGATATTTATCGAATATTATGCTACAGGTCTCATCTAACTCGCTTCAAAATCACGTAAATCCAAAAATGAAGTTGGTAGGTTTAGAGGCATAGCAATTTATCAACGAATGTGCCCAAACTGACCAGTTTATATACAATAAAATACAGTTATGTGGGTATGTTACATCATTTTGAATAAAATTCAGTTACTGAGAGTAAAGGGCACATAAGTATAGAACCCTGAGGGATACCGTTTTTTTTTTTTGAAATTATTAGAGACTAGATTAGCCTCCAGTAATTAGCCTCTGGTATTTCAACTACTGCATTTGAACACAATTGTTCTTTAACTGTTTTACCACCAAACACAGATGTAGTTTGTGGTTACTAATACTTTGTTGTGTTTTTAGAGCACAATGCTTTAGTCAATCTCAATTGGACAAAACAAGGCTCCTATAAGAAATGAGTCAGGCGTCGTATTGTATCGACAACACGAACCTGGCTTTCAAAATGTGTAAGAATGTATTATCTGAGCACTGTTCTACCAAGTAATCGAAACATTTCTTTAACTATCCGAGTTCTTGAGGGCATGACCATGTTCAAACTATATCCCGACGAGTGAATGAGCCAATATTTACTACCTCACCATCCAATACATGTTTTTAAACAAATTCAGTAAAACTAAAAACAAGTTAAATGAAAACCTAAGGCCCGACCCCGACCCCGATAACAAAATCAACAAAAGCAACACAAAATCAAGTTGGAAAAGGCCTTGTGACCTCACTGCTCGTGCGCCGTGGTCTCGATTGTAGCTACACATCTTTGTATATAAAGCCAAGATGGCCTTTACAAAAGGCTACAAATATTTTAAAAACCTCCCAATAAAAAGGAATAACAAGCAGTCAGGTATAACTGGAAAGTCACTCTGTATAGGCCTCTATTGTTGTATCGTCTTAGAGCATTCAGTCAAACTGGTTTTAACATGCATCTGGGAAACGACGACAAAACCATTAGCGCACTCAGACACACAATGCTCAAACAAACTTTCCATTTTTTTTAAACGTCCAGTTATGCCCCATCTTTATTATTATTAATATTACTAATATTTATATTTATTCGACCAAAATGTACAATGGCCCGGAGCACATGACCAGAAGGCAGAGAAGCACTGTTAATGACAATCAACTACTTGGATGAAAGGACCGTTTGAGGTCACGCAAGAAATGAAGTAGGTCGGCTAAGTCCCTAGCTGATGAAAAGGTGTTCCAAAGTCTGGGAATCTGATAGCAATGCATTCACAGAGAACAGTAAGTCAACTTCAAACATCAAATCTACAGCCAGTATTCAGCAAGCTTATAAACCGCGAATAAAAATTTGCGGTTGGATGATAGCAAACTCGAGGTGATTAATATCAAGGCCTACTGTGTATCCAGCGCAAACCACGGCATGCTCTCTTGTGTCGAATACACCAGCCCGATTTCCATGTTGGTCACAAAAATGGTCTTTGTGACATAGTTTTGTGGCTGGTATATACCCCGGTCAACATATTTTTAATATGCTTAGCATATTTGTTGTGCTTAAGCAGCTCTATGAAATTAGACTCAGTTCGGCTGTATGCTCCGAGACGATACAGTAAATACACACAGTTGCTGAAATGTGAATAAATGCATTCAGTGGACTCAAAACGTCCTAAATACCAAATGTGCAAGGGTTCTATGGTTTATAATAAATTGCGTACAACACATCATGTGGGACGGGTCCATGAAATTTGAAACTAAATACTAACAACTCTCGGGTTAGAATTGACCAACATCCGGGTTCCCATGGGGCCTGACCCATTTATGGGTCAGTTATGACCCCATGACCCCATGGCATGACCTCCGTGTAAAAGGCCTGAATAAAAATGAATTAAATAACCCTGAGCTCTTTCTGATGTGTTCTGTGGGTTTTGGGGTGTTTTTTTCATGAAAATAAACATTGGGAGATTTACAATTAAACGAATAAAGCATTGGTACATTAAACATCGCAACTTGAACCACCACCAATACAAGTGATTGTATCAGCAACAAAAATAAATTGTAATCATTAATTAAGAACCTTCACCGTGGATACACTTCTAGGGACAAAATGATCTTAGAGTTACGTGTCTATGGAATGAAGCGCTGAGAGTACATTTTATTGTAAAACGGCATTTCGCGTTGAATAATTGCAGCTACCTTTGGATGTAATGCAGAGCTGGGTTTGGCCTGGATGATTTTTGAGAAGCCTCGGCTTTTCAATGCGTTACTGTGATGAACACACTGGAAGTATTGAAGATGAGATTGACATGTGATCCATTTGACGTTGGGTGGTTGTCCGTTGTCTTCCCATTCAATCATCTTCTTGCTGAAAGGTATCCCCGTTGCTCTGCAGTATGCCTTTAGCACCACATCCGGGTAAGCTATAAGATCATCGGCATCCATGATGAAAGGGTTCGGGTCGAGGTTATCTTTGACGTACTCGTAGAGCTCTGAAATGGATTGGAAATCCCCTCCCATGTTCTCGACCTGTACGTCCTGCCAGACCTGTATCGCTGCCTCGTCCATCAACCCCGGCGGTTTGTATTCCTCGTTGGCCTTTCTTAAAGACGGGATTGTCTTATTGGGATTCCGGATTAGAAAGGTATGTTGATATCCTTGTGGAATGGTGTCCCAACCTCTTCCAGCCACTTTCAAGGCCTTTGGACAATCCTTGACGAAAACGAACCTGGCATCTTTGTGTTCCCCTTGCAATGTTTCCTTTACCCAGGAAAAGGTATTATACTATTAATTGAGGAACTATAGGCGAGTTCTGCGCCAGGAAGCATGGTCGTTCCTTCATCTGCGTTACCCGTTGGAAATACGCTATCTGGCCCTTCGTAAGTCGCAGATAAAAATGGTTCGTAGTAAAAGACGCCATCGTCAGCTTGGCTGATCGAGCGAAGCAAGGCTGTAGAACAAGAACGCCACACAACCCACAGCATGACACGAGGCTGTCCGTTATCCGTCATAACTTTATTCCAAATGATCCCCACTACGGTGTTACGAAGTTATTAAGTAGATTGTTTTATTCGAACAGTTTTCTAATCAGATGTGAAACTACAGGATGCTGGACGTGGTAAGGCTCGCATATAGTACACACACACACACACACACACACAAGTGTGTAACAGCCTGCAATCGTGCACCCTCCTTTGTTCAACTCTTTGTGATAGCAACCGTGGACCACAATGCTTTCCTTTGTGATAGCAACCGTGACCTATTGTCCTCTTTTGTTATAGGTCCCGGTTTGAATGTGGTTACCTACTCACACACACACACCCAACTGAGTTTCTCATTCGCGTTATTGAGGATAAACTAAAAGCAAAGCTTTTCGATACTAACCAAAAACAGTTATTAGTTACGCCTGGTAGTGCAGCCAGCGTGCTATACAATGCTCGATGTTGGGCATCACAATACTTTCATTTTGTACAGATCTACTCTCCCGTAAAATCCTCTAAAGCATTCCAATGACAATTGGGTTCAGCCATACATACCCAGAGCTTTTTTGGTACAACCATTGAGGGAAGCCTTTCTATAAGCGCATTGTCACAGTTTATTACGGTTTAGTTGCCCACTCCAAAAATAGATTATGTTGTTTTGGCAATTGAGTTCATTACGAAACTGAATTCGATCTTGGAGCTACAGTGAAAAAAAAGTACTGTACAAGAAATTTTTTATAAGTTGTTTTGAACCAAAATGCAATGTCTGTTAATTGACTTCACATCAGGATTTCTTGTGCCAAGCCAAATGTATAATTATATCAACAAGCCGATGAGCCCAACATAACATGTGCCATCACTTTTCTCACAACTTATTACAATAACTTGTGAACGCTTTGTGGCGTGTCGTGGCCGAGTGGATAAGAGCACCGAACTCAAGCTTTGGTGTTTCTGATCAGCAGAGTGTGGGTTCGAATCCCAGTCGTGACACGTGTGTCCTTAAGCAAGACACTTAACCACATGCTTCGTCCTTCAGATGGGACGTAAAGCCGTAGGTCCCGTGTGTTGTGTAATGCACGTAAAAGAACCCAGTGCACTTATCGTAAAGAGAAGGGGTTCGCCCCGGTGTTCCTGGTTTGATTGGCTGCATATTGCGCCACAGCACCTTGTAAACCATTACATGGTGCTATGCAAAGGAATAGGTCTCATACTTCAACACGTAACCCCACATACCTTGTAGGAAAAATACTGAGCGCTTTGAGACACCCATCGGGAGTATAAAGCGCTATATAAGAACTGCGTATTATTATTATTATTATTTAGGTTTCCAAATAAGTGGCCAATTTACTGAAACGTCGAGCTGTTCTATTCCTATCGAATGTGAAAAACTCTCATTCAATTTCACATCATTTTGTGAGCAAGGGTTGTTTTGCGTCATGCGATTCAAAAAGATAATAATTCATTTGAACAATCCACTCAATCGGCATTCCTGAAATTTGCAGCAGCTTTTCGCAGAAACCGTTGAGTAAGAAATTTACTAAGTACCGAATTCGCATTGAAGGAGCACCTTATAATTATGAATATATTATTATGATTATGGTTGAACAAGGAAAAATTGACTATAGAGCGGGATTTGAACCAACGACCTCCGGATTGACGTGCAGGCGCTCTACCAACTGAGCTATCTAGCCCTATGTTGGCGGTCTCTCTATTTTGTCAATATCCTTGTTCGGTGGGTGCCAGTCAGAACCCATTCAACCGTAAACTGCCGTGTAGCCAAGGATCACACACCCGAGTTTAAGATACAACCTGGGAAACGGCAGCCAGGGGATCACCATAAGGGGATGCGACTTTTTATATATATCAGATATCAAATAACAAACCACAAGGGAAACTGACTGGGTACATTTTAACGATTATAGGTTGAACAAGGAAAAATTGACTAGAGCGGGATTTGAACCAACGACCTCCGGATTGACGTGCCGGCGCTCTACCAACTGAGCTATCTAGCCCTATGTTGGCGGTCTCCCTATTTTGTCAATGTCCTTGTTCGGTGGGTGTCAGTCAGAAGCCATTCATATATTATTATATATATTACGTAATCTCACAAACTGAATGACTGTTTATTTTAAGTATAAAGAGATTACATTGTTATAAGAATGTACTTCTACGAGCAGCGCACGCTCAGTCAATCGTTCTCTGTGTGTAATTCTGTTGACCCTATTGGGCGGCGCTAATCGTTATGGTATGAACCCAATCGGTATTTGAAGTGGTTAATAGTTTTATCATTAAATCACATTGTGTTCTTTAAATCAGTGTCACATTGTTTGATTTCTTTGTTGCATCTGAGAGAATTCAGGCTTTTTGAGTGAATTATATTTATGGATAGTTGAATCGCAACAACATCGATTTGGTAGGTCAAAATCAACACAGACTCCGGATCAAAGGGCCCTGACCCTTTATGGGATATAGGCTGACCCGGAGAATAGCAAAAAAAAAAAAAAAAAAAAAAAGGATTTAAACTCGAGACTCTGCGGATTTTCAATCGCCTTAAAAACACTGGAAAAAAATTCTCGCAGTTTGCGTATGTTTCTGTATGCTCAACAAACGCCAATCAAAGGTAGGCCTAACACTCAATATTTTAAAATAAAAAAATCTACATTTTCCCGGCCAATTTCAGCAGAAATAAATCAATTTCATTAACATGCTCTCAAATTCCCCATTTCCCCTAATCCACACTCAAACTAGGGTTTCTTTTTCAGCTGTTTCAATTTAGTTTTCGTGCACATGTGATTTTTTTCGATTCACTCCTTCTTTTCCGTTTAATATCGGCTTTACACTTTGACCATTCTAAAGTTGAAAGTGTACTGCTTATTTACACTAAATAAAATGGTTGGTCAGCTCCAGTGCTGCGGACTTGTAGTTTGTACGATATCGAATGAGTCTTGCGGCCTTATATGAAATTAAATGATTTTATTTGACCATTGAGAATTGAGATGCGAAACTTGTGAAATTGATTATTTCTTTTGACTGTTGAATGCTGGTTCAATGAAGCGTTTATTTTAAAAAGAAACTTAATGAGCCGGGTGTTAAAATGAATGGATTTTTGTTGAAACTGGCCAGGAAAACCTAAAATAACAAACACACAAACAAAACACGAAAACAATTACAACAATGTGAAGGGGGAAATGAGCGAACTGCATGGAGAGGAAGGAAGGTTTGATGAACTTTGAGAGATGGGTGGATGGAAAATATGCGTAACAGTATTACCTATAGGTCACAATTGATCCTGATTCCGATTCCTGGGGCGTATGGGTCTGGTTGACCCGGAAGTAAACAAAGTGTGATTTTAACTCGGTTTCTGCGTCGGTTTAATCAATTTATGGGTCGTGTTGACATGGGTTCTGTTATCTAGTGACCCAGAATGGGTTTGGCCATCAACAGGGGACCTGGATCCTCATCAATTCTAGTCTTGATTGACTACGCTGTTGTTTGTACTATTCACCGGTAGAGGGCGCAACATCGACTGGCTCGGTGGGGCCGCGCCGCGCAATACGAATCTGGATACTAAACAGCCAGAATATTTGTGTGATACAGATATTCTCCGGTAAATCGTGTTGCGATATCGGTGTACTTTAACAAAATGAACGTCGCAGATCAAGACAAGGTCAATCATTACCCGGGAGCTGTTAGAGTGTAGTGAAACTTGGATTACAAATTTGAATAGGTCATGTTAAAAATGAATAGTTCAGTCTTTTGTTTTTGAGGGTGGGTTTGTTACACTACCAGATCGGGTTGGAGATTAAGTCGATCCGCAAGTTCTCCTAGAATAGTTTTGAGAAGGTGCCGAGCCACAATAGATCGATCCATTAAGCCCCGCCTCCTTACGAGTTGACCAATCACAGCCGCGAAACCCGATCACCATTAATGCAAAGATCACCAAACGGCTCAAATGGTGATCAGATTTCGCGGTTGTGATTGGTCAATGAGAAATGGGCGTGGCTTAATGGATCGGTGTATTGTCATTGAGATATAAACTCATTTTCGAAGGTTCAGAAACCGAGACTGGTTTAACTATATAATGTTTTTATTGCGAAAGGGGAGATCAATGGTGAAATTTATTTTGGTCAAAGGGTCGTCCCAGTTGTATTTCCTTATAACGTGCTATTAGGTCTCAAGAGGTTGACAAATGTTTACAAATTGTTGAGTGGAGTTAAATTTGTATACAAACAGACTGTTAAAAACCAGTACCGTGGCTTCACGAAGGGTTGTATGATTGTAAAAAGTAACTAATATAAAAGCTATTTCAAGGTAGACCTATGTCACATTGAATGACTGTGATTTCATTGTGTTTATTTGATACTGCTAAATATATATCCGCTTTTTTGCTGAAAGTGCTTGAAAACCAAGTATTTAAATGATTTATTCATCATGAAAGAATTCGAACCCCCTCCTTTTTTATATATATAAAGGTAGTTCAGCCTTAATCTTCAAGGGGTGTGACAAAGGGGTGTTCCTGGTCAAACCGTCTGACTCCGGTGAGCCCTTCCAAGGACAAGGATGAATCACCGTACAACTGTGCCATGGATCGTCAAGGGGCATGGTGGACACAAGGTGCATCCTCGCCAATTTAAACGGATTATACTTCAACAGCCAATTGACAAGAGGGAGTCTTTTGGTACAGATGAAAGAATGACCGATCCTCACTCAAATATACAGACATAAAATTAAGGGTGAAGTCTAAAAGACAAAAGTAAAATTGGTAATTATCGAAACGAATTGATTCGTACATTAATCTGAAAGCTCACTTATGATTCGGCGAGTCGTGGCTGAGCAGTCAAGCGCACTGGTTAACTCGAACTCAAACTCTGGTGTTTCTGATCAGCAGAGTGTGGGTTTGAGTCCCGCACTTGACACTTGTGTCCGTGAGCAGGACAATTATTCAATATTGCCTAGTAAAGCCGTAGGTCCCATGTGCTGCGTAGAGCACGTAACAGAAAAAGAACCCGGTTACACTTATCGCCAAATTTGTCTAGTAAAATTTTATAATCGATTTTAGACTAAAATGAAACGATTTTAGTTTTATCCTGACCAATCGTGTGAAACATTGAATCGAAATAAACGCAACACAAATGGTGAAACGTAAACTGCTACCAAACGTTTCTCGCAAAGGTTGACGTCATAAACCATGAAGTGTAGTAGGCCTACCTGTCGTTAAAATTATGAGTGATTTTAGACGCTCGTAAAGTTTGGTGTGATGATCATGTTGGATTACACTTCCACAAGTTTGTTGACAACTACACGATGTGAATCAACGACTACCTTTTTCAAAAACTCGCTGTCGTATCAAACTTTCCAGTTTAATTGACTTTTGTTTCGTTGAATTGAGTATAATTAATTGCTATTTCCCTGTATAACTTATTGTTATTCCTATTTATTTATTTTTTCTTTTTTTTTCTTCTAAATATAAACCTTTAGAATAATAAGACAAATGTAAACTGATATGGATGTGTGATCATGGTAAAATAATGCCCAGAAAACAATCTATAATAGAAGTATTATAAGTGAAATCTAAAATACACTGCACTTTTAAAAACTAACGATGACCAAACCGGGATAGTTTATAACTCCCCGTACTTAAAATCTTTAAGATTCAAACATTCCGATTAACAAATAAAATAAACCAGACGTTTTCAGTGATCTGTTTTGCAGTGCTGGCCCCATATACAGCACATAGTTCTTCAAATGAATTCAAACAAGTAGGTTGGTTGACGAGGAAAATTATACCTTTTATTGTACCAAGACTGTTTTCTTCGAGTGAATTCATGATGCAAGATGTAGTAAATATGAAATTGATAATATTATAATGTATGCAGGGCTCAATGGAAAACAGTTTTAATGTTCGGGCATATCGTAATAAATAAATGTATAACTAATTTACGTTATCAATACTGAAAGAAGATTTCCCATATTAGGCCTATCAAACAAATTTCACAAACCAAACCTAAACAAATAGTTTAACACTAACCGATGAAAGGAACTGAAGAAACAAAATTGAAGTAAACTTCCTTCACACTTAGGAATGTTACTCCCAGAAAAGTCAAGGTAAAAACATGTGTGGCGTGTCTTGACCGAGTGGTCTAGTTCACCTAAACCCAAGTTCTGGTGTTGTCAGCAACATAGTGTGGGTTCGATACACGGCCGTGACACTTGTGCCAGTGAGCAATGCACTTAGCCATAATTGCTTGGTAAACCCTATGTCCTTTCTGACGTGAAGGGGGTCCCTGTTTCAGCACCAGGAGTAGGTGGCAACGTGCCCCTGGTGGCAGTTGATTTGGGTCGGTCACCCGAATCGGCCCTCACCTTGTAGGCATACACAAAACAGAGCAAGTAAAACAAATAAGAAATGTAACAATCATTTGAAATGTCCTACAAAAGAAATGAGAAAGGCAAGCATTTTACAAAAAATAAATTGGCCTATGTAATATTAATAATAGTTCACAATAAAATGCCATCGGATGATTGAGACAGTTCTTTATTAATCACACGAGCTTTTAGGCTCGTAGTGTCCTCGGATGAGTCATGAAAAACAATACGGAAACGACACTGTGACTTAAATTCAATTGTTTAATAATTCATTATTGTCAGTCATGTGAATTTGAACAATTGGCGATGTTGACCAGGAAATCGGTTTGGCTAATAAGTAATAGGGTAAATTCTTACATGTGGTGGTTTCCTTTGTTTGATAATTATGTTTGCGCGCTGTTGACACTCAGCCGGGTTGTAGGCCAGACTACTTGGGATTTTTTATTTCAACATGCTGGTTGATATAATAAAGGCAAAACAGAGGACTGTAAGGAAATACAATTGTATTAAAGGCAGGGTGTAGGCCTTTACTTTCGGTAATTACTCAAAAAGTTAATAACCATAAAAACTTATTTGGAAAAGAGCACAGGGGTGCATTTTTTGCCGGTGTGAGATGATATGGGGTTTGAAATGGGTTGGGACTCAAAAATCTCGTCGGTAAACAAAGGGTTAGGAGGTGTTGATACTATAAAACAAGTGTTAGAAACGACCCTCTTTGAAGTAATGAAGTTTTAGATAAAGAGAAAAATATTCTTCCCCCCAAAAATGTTTCCGAGAAAGGCTTCAATCAGGCATTGAAGGTTTTCTCTGATATCTGAAAGCACACAATACTATTCAACGATTGAGTTTTTTCTGTCACTTTTTTTTCTAGAAACTTCGATGACCAATTGGCCCAACGTTTCACAGATTCGTTATGTTATGCATGTGTTGGGTACACCAAATGAGGACCGGTCTTTGAAAATTACCAAAAGTAGACACTGCCTTTAAAAAACGACAACAAAACAAACACAGATTAGATAACAATTGTTTTAGCATTCGAACTGTATGTATTAATTTATTTATTTTAATTCTTTGGACAATACAATGTGACGAGCAGAGCTTGTCCAGGGAAAGAAAAAAGTCAAAAACTGTCATCAAAAAATCACTGAAGATTGTGTTAAAAGAATAAAATAAATACAAATCTTCATACCAGGGGTGGACCCAGCTGCTTTCAGATGGGGGGGGGGGGGGGGGGGGCGCAAGCTTTGAGGGTTAATTTCCAAGTTGAATACTTTTAGAGTAAGCCCAAAGTATAAAAAGAGGTGACATATTTATATTCTGAGTGATAATCTAAAAGGGACAAAATGAAAACAAGCCGGTATGAAGCTCCAAATCATTAGTCAATCCCGTCTCAGAAGCGGGTACAAGAATTATTACCAGGAATTCATCCGATGGTATCATAAAATGTGAAGCCCTTATGGTGTAGGACCATTTATTTCAGGGCCCATGTCATCCAAATTACCTCAAGTTGGAAGTCAACTACCCCAGGTCACAATCGGGCAAATTTGTTTATTAACACTGTATCCCTTTTATTGGGCTCTCAAATCTGTCCAATAGAACATATCGTGAGGGCCTACAATGTATATTATAAGGAAGACGATCTGTTTTCTCTCTATTTATAGTGGGGTGAACCCTTGGGGGTGGGGGGGGGGAGGAGGGGGGTCAATAGTCTGGTTCCAGTTTGGATGAGTTAATTAGATGACTGGAAACACCGAAGCAAACCCTTTATCTTATAGAGCAATGTCAAATATGGTTCTTTTTCGTACATTACATGAGACATATACGGCTTAGTTACATCCCAACCGAAGGACGAAGCAGTGGTTGCCAAGACTGGGACTTGAACCCCCTTTGTCGATCAGAAACACGTGACCATAGCTTGACTCCATGCAGCAGTACGTTTGTTAATCACTCTTAAAATGAATGGCTCGTCTGAAAATGTATTGGTTAGAAGTCTATCAGCAGCTTTCGATTGTGTAAAGCAGTTTGAGAACCATTTCACTTCGAACAATGTGGTTATGTATAATTATAGCAGTTTTTATGCCCCAAAATTTGAACATGAGAAAGGACTCTGTCAGAAACCCTTCTCAGATTGTGTATTCCTGTCAGGGATTGTTCTTTCTGCGTGGACATATCGCTCCGGATTTTCGGCAATATTATATTATTATATTACATTTATATAGGATTAAAACAGTCGAACAGTTCCAAAAACCAAAGGTATACTTTACCCTTAAATTATAATTAAATAATTAAATTTAAATGAATAGATTAAGTATAATGGACCTCAAAACTTTCAGTTCTACGCTTTCTGTTCGCTCCCCCATCACGCTCGACGATATGATGCAGTTGATGACTTTTGTCTTAATTTGTTTTCTTCTCCATTATAAGTTCTTAAAATTTATATCAAAAAGGGCTGGAAAAATCTTTGAAGTTTCCTACATTATGAAAAAGGTAAAACAATGCAGAAAAGTTTGAGAACATCGCCATGATGCTTTCTCTATTTCGCCTTATATGGTTATGACTTTACAACTGTACGGCCGCGGAGGCCTCAACCTACTACAGGCCAAGGTCAGAGTCAGGATTGGTGAAAAACCCAAGTCTAGGAAACCCAATGCAATGATAGTCCGCAAACAATACTCGAGCATACTTGACCTCCACCGTGAGGGTTACTTTAGCCAACAACGACGCACAGTCACACGGAAAACTACGGAAGCCCATTAGTGACACGTTACGTTTCTCATTCACAGCAGTAGTGTTTCTTTCACACTTGGGCCCAATTTCGAATTTCAAAGTATACCTTTGGTTTTTGGAAGCGTTCAATTGTTTTAATCCTATATAAATGTTGAAGTATACAATAAAACTAACCTGTGAAAATTTCATTTCAAAAGCTATAGGTGGTCGCGTTTTTGAGATATCGCAGAAAAACCGGAGCGAATAATGTCCGCGCAGGAAGAATGGAAACCTAGAGGAATACACAAAGAAGCGATTCTGACAGAAACACCTCAGATTAAAATGTTGGGGCATAACAACTGATACATTTTAAACAAAACTTTGAAGTTAATGTTTATCAAAATGCTTTATACTGTCTAAAGCTGCTGTAGGCTTCTAGCCAATATATTTTTATTGCCATTAATTTTAAGAGTGATTACCAAACGTATACATTCCCTTTAAGCAGAAAATATTGGTTAACAATTCTGCTTAGCAGAAATGAGTGGGATAGCAGTCACAAAATAGACATGTGAAATGATAGTTTGGCTGGTAACCTTACTCTGGTAAGCATAATTTTGTTGTGCTAAGTTACTTTTTGTGCTCAAGCAGCTCTTTGAAACTGGGCCCTGGTTGCTGCCACTGGTGGTCGCCAGCCTGGTTATTTTAGTTGCGGAAAGACAAGCATTTAACAAGTCTAGTTGACAGTCCTTGGTTGAACAGCTTGTTTACTACCGGTACTTCCGCACGGAAGAACTCATGGTGCATGCATCTCAAAGGTCACCTTAGACCTGTATAATACAGTGTCTGCCAATGTTGTAGGGAGACACGTCGAGTAAATTGTAGTTACATTTGGAAGTAATGCTATGTGCTACTGTGGCGTCAGTTGCGTAAAACAATGGAACTGTAGATGTGGTTACAGTGTCTCTAAATTACCCGGACCGAATTTTGCCACAATCCTCAGCAGCAGGTACGTATTTGTAGTGTCTTTCTATGTTCCAACCCAACTTTAGAATCATCCTGACTATAGTTGGATGGTGGTGTTCTAACTTGAGTTTTACAGTTTGAATGGGACAACGTACACTATTAACTGGGATCAGCCTATAAATATTTCCCCGACTCACATTGGAGGCAATCATGCATACTATATTTATAGATCTCTGTCCCTGCTCTATGAATAACTAGACGCTTATTTTAGACTAACGTACATTGTACATGTACTAGTGCTGTGAGGTGGTGCATACATACTGGAGCGGTCACGAGTACATTTTGTGTACATTATACCATGAGGGTATATACCGCATACTTTCGAAGCTCATCTGCTGGTAATCGCAGTTATCTCTGAATCAGCATGGAGGTAGAATTACTAGAAATATGTATCAGGTTATCCCAGCTATAGTTTGGTCGTACAACTGTATCAGAAATCTTGATTGGCGACGTTCATTTAGCTATTGTAGCTCGTGGGAACAATCAGATTTGGAATCAGCACCATCGAATTAATAAAGTTGACTAAAATTCAAGTTGCCACTAAAAAGGTAAGACGAACTTCAATTTCTGGGCCTTCTACAGATTTTGGCCCACGGCCTATTGATATTGCAACACGAATTACTGGTGTAGAAATATCGTGTTTTGATCCAGATTCGTAGACTTGCTCAGTCCGCTTAGCCAGTCGATGTTGCGCCTTTACCGGTCGACTCGTACAAAAACTAGCGACGCCAGTCAAGATTATATACTGTAACACTTAAGTTGGGATGGAATCTTAACTACATATTATAGTTGGGATGAGTCTAACGTTGGGACGGAACATCTATAGTGTCGGTCGGGTCTATTTTTATTTATTTATTTAATTTTTGTTGTGGGGGAGGGGGTAGAATCTTGAAATTCACTGGGTCATATCAGCTCTGTGCAGTGTGCGATAACAACAAATCCTAATCCACTTATTTAGGAGGGATACGTTGAAGGCTAAAATTCCGCAGCACGCCACCACTCTAGCTCCCTCAATATCTGGCCGATTACTCTAAATTTTAGACTTACCTGTTAAGATGGGTTAACTGAATATATACAGCAAAAAACAGGAAAATTGAACAATTCTAAAGGCCTTAAAAAGGCGTCAGAAAATCGCAAAAGCTTCGTCGAAAATAAACACCATTTTGTTTTCGTTTTCCTGCTGTGTGTGTGTCCGGGTAAATGTGCAATACTCCAATGAGTCGGTCATCGTTCATGCGCATTGGAAAATTCACCAGGACTTGTTGATTTATGGAATGGGTAAGCCAGCTATAGTGGCCTCTGATGTGATGAACATACCCCCATTGAAGGATGATTCAAAAAAGGAAAAAATAGCCCAAATTCCACATAATCATAACTATTGCCGCTACAAACATACCCCCATTGAAGGATGATTCAAAAAAGGAAAAAATAGCCCAAATTCCACATAATCATAACTATTGCCGCTACAAACATACCCCCATTGAAGGATGATTGAAAAAAGGGAAATAATAGCCCGATATTGCCCTTATGAACATGAACTTACCCATGACTTGTACTAATGAAATAATCCAAAAGAACCTTTCACGTGACTAATATGTAAAGCAGGTTTTAGTTCATAAACTCCTGAATATTCAGTTTATGCAAACTATTCGACAATAACTGCTAATTTTAATATTCATAGAAAATTAAATATTCATTATGACCTTTTACTAAACAGGTAATGGGAGAAATTTGTAGAACTATCAAACCAATTTTGGTATCAATCCCTCATAGCCTAGCGGTAAATAGGCTATGCTCTTGTGCATATAATGTGTTCTCTCTTGATACAGGTTCAATTCCCGGTAAGTACATTGCATTATTTAATTGCTTGCAAATGTTCAATTCCTTCCACAGAGAGTGAGTGAATGATGGGGAGAAGTAGTGGGGGAGGAGGAAAGAAGACTGGGGAAAGAAGCGTGTTTTTTATTTTTCTAATTTTAGGATTTTACAAAAAAAAAAAAATTTTTAAAATTGGTCCCCTATGAAAACTATTTATTTTACATTTTGGGGTACTAACCCTATCGATAGAATACATCCTCAGGTGTATATTGGTAAAAAAAACAAAAACAAAAAACGTCCAGAAGGTGGTGGCGTGCTCCGGAAACTTTTCCACGTTGTCTGCAACTGGGCGTTTGGGCTATAAAAAGGCCTTTGAATTGAAAGAGTTTGTTATGAAATGGAACCCTCTCATGCGCAAATTATTTTCTGAGTGCTGTAAAAAAAAAAAAGGGCTTTTTGTTCTCGGATCAAATTGGGTAGTAAAAATCATACGACAAAAAAAAGTTTGGAAAAAATAATCCGTTAATTAGTTATTCACATGTCCTCATTTGAGGACACTGCGCACCAATGACAACAAAACCAACAATAGCAATATACTGTTCACATGTCGTTATGCCATTATAAATGTACTGCAGTGTTTATTCAGAAGATTTTATGCTCCCCCCTCCGTCCTCTACCCCCTCCCCTCCCATCCCATTTTAGAAAGTTTTTTAATTTTCATGACGCTGAGGAAGGCTACGTTCTTCTGGAACTTAGTCTAATTTGTTTTTTTTCACTTGTTTTTGTTTACATTTTTATTTTTATTTTTTTAAAAGCTGTTTTGTGCAAATCCAATTAAGAAATAGGGTCATAGATTGGACAATCAATCAATAAATCAATCGTGACATAGCTCCTTTTGCCTAACCTCTTAAAACTCCTGGGTCAGAATTGGCCCGCATCCCGTGCCCCAAGGGGCTTGACACATTTCCAGGTCGGGCTGTTGTATTGCAGCCTTTGGCTGCACTATACTTTTATGAAGCATTAGACCAAATATTTAATACTATTACCACGAAGTAGTTGTTCAAGTTTCCATCTACGACAAAGGTTACCCCATCCCTAAGAAGAAAAAAATATATATAAAAAATTTGGTTACCTAAACACTATTACGTGTTTCGTTCCAGGATGTAGTCATCGGAATCACAGAGATTGTTCCGGGTGTTCTCCAGGATTGCATTGGGATTTGCATCGGATTAGTACGTTTTGTAATCGTACAGACTTTGCTTATGTTGCGGTTTGAAATTCGCTGAGCCAGCCTCTTGAATTTTTTGCCATGACGTCAGAAGGCGCAAAGACACAGAGCATGGCACCAGCGAGGCTGGTAACCGTTGAGCCAACTGTGTTCCTGATTCTCGCTATCCAGGGCGGCTTCGTGGCGTTGAGGACGCTGTTCATTGAGCATCGCCTGGCGCTCGGTTACAACTACACGCTGCCAACTGATGATAACGGCACATGCGGCGGAAACCACACCGAAGATCCCATGCAGAAGCGGATCGAGTCGGAAACCGCCATATGGGTGATGTACATGAAATGCATATCCGTCTTCACACCCGCCTTTTTCGCCCTTTTCTACGGGGCTGCTAGTGACTTCGTCGGTCGTAGACCAATACTGATTGTATCAGCCATTGGTCACCTCACAGCATCTGCACTCTTCCTGAGTGTATGCTACTTCAATATGCCATTAATTTACCTTGTCATCGCTGAGGGCGTACTTGGCATTTGCGGTGACACTGCCGTCCTGACCAGTACATCTTACGCTTACTTAGCCGATGTTTACGCGGACAAAGCCAGGACCTTTCGCATCTTTTTGCTTGATCTACTTATCTATGTAGGTTTTGGCGCCAGTCAGTATGGCGTGACGTCAGTCCTGCAGTTGACCAATAGTTACACCATTGCCTATTTAACCGTATTTGGCGCCGCAGTGATCAACTTACTTTACGTTGCAGTCCCGGGAATCCTCAGGGAGACTGTTGAGAGGAGACCATTTTCTCGTGGGGTTTTGCGAGATCTCGTCAACAAAATCTACCTGTTGTTCAAAGTCAACACTAATGGCAGGCGGGTGGCGATTATGTTACTTCTGGCGGGTATGGTGTTTTACGAACTTGTCTATGAGGCTGTCTTCAGCGTTATTACAATTTTTGGACTAGGGCCGCCGTTTTGTTGGAGTGAAAGTTTTGTTGGTGTTTATGGATTGCTGGTGAACACTGTGCCGGCTTTTGGTAAGTTTCACAAAACCTTTTACAGCTCTGTTCTACGGTTCAATGGACTTTGTTTTAAAAGGCGATCTTGATACTGAGTAAGTTGTACTAAGTTAGTTATCACCATCGTTAGGAAATGCTCAGTATGTGCTCAAATCTGTCTTTATGACTGCACATGCATTAGTTATAAATCTAAATTATTTGCCCAAGACCCAATTTCAAAGAGCTGCTTAGGCAAAAGGCATGCATAAAAGTAGCTAACCACATTAAAGTTATACTTACCAAAATAAAGTCACCAGCCAAAATACCATTCTTTTCACTATCTGCGAATGATATTCTGCTTACTTTTGAATAGTAGAAAATTATATAGCAATTTGCTGCTTAAAACAGCTCTATGAAAAGAGGCCCCAATGTCTTCACGTCTGAGAAATAAAAGACCCTACTAAATAAACAGCAATTAAAACCACGGAAGCTTATTTGTGTCATTGTGATGAAAAGGCACGGGAAGGAGGCTGGCCTTCTAATTAAAAAGGACGAGCATTCACTAAAATACTGATACACTAACACTAAAACCCACACAAAAATGTATAGGCCTATAACCTTATCTCCTGCACTTGAACTGAATTTAATCCTCCAATCAATAACGCACAATGCAAATTGAAGAACCCGGTCACTAATGTGAAGGGCAAAAGGTCAACACGAGGCATACTACCCGATACAGGCCCTCAAAACCACAATATCTCTCTGATTAAAAATATATATATATATATTTAAACACAAAACAAAACTCACTGAGAGATCTAGGACATTAAAACAAAATCCCTCCTAAATAATAAGTATGACGGTACATGCTTCCTACAAAATAGAGTAAAATACCCACAGAAAAAATGGCGTCCATGAAACCACGTGATCAAAGAAAGCTGGTCCCTCTATGTCGCAGCTATCTCAATACACAGCTGTGACCAACAGTATGAAAACAGAAAGTTTTGTGATCTTTCAAATGTGTATGTTTGTCCGTAACTCTTACACATGAAATGGATCAATATATATACGTAAAATAACTAAACTTGCTTGCACTACAACATTGTTTCGTTTCAGCTGGTATTTTGGCCTGGCGAATCTTTAGAGTCTGTTTATCAGAGTATTGGATGATGTACTTTGGTCTGATGTCCGGGATGGGCATGATGGTTACTACAGCGCTCGCTAAATCAACGACTATCTTGGCTTTCGTTGGTGAGTATTGATTGACCAGCCAAGTTATACGTATATAGTTGTTTTCTTCGAACAGATAAGCACTCTCCAAAGTGAGGTAATAATGTATTCAAAGAAAACAAAACAAAGTAAAACGTTGGGGTGGAGTAGATACATGGACAGCTAGTTTTTGGCTCATTTTATAGTTTTTAACTTATTGTTTAGGACCAAAACGTCCAACAGCCTCTGAGCTATGTCCGGTATAAATATGTTTTGATAAAATTGGAGAAAATAATAAATACAATTAAAAACAATTAATACTAACAAATAAATAAATAAATACCTCCGACTGACGAGGAATGGGATTTATTATTTTTACATTATATTAAAAATAGATATCGTCTTATCACAAGGCCGGGCGGCCACTTCAATGTGAGGGCTACACTCAACCGATTTGGCTGTCGACCCAAATCAACTATTACCAGGGTCAAGTTGCCACATACTCCTGAGGCTGATGATAAAGTTGATCCATATTTCTAAATAGAATAATCTTACTGAAGTTATTTTGATTCGGATTCCCAACTGTATAGCTTGAACGTATTCTTCGGATCTTTTCCAAACCAAGGCTTAGTGCTCCGGCTCTGGAATGGGCTTTGTCCTAATTCGGAATAAGCGGTGTGCATTTCTCACGTTGCTTCAACATGATACGGAGCCGGAGCAAAAGCCTAGAAGTGTAGTCTGATCAGTAGCGCTGCTTAGTTTGACAGGATTCCTGGTCAGTTTGATCCGGATGTCCTGATTTATGACTATTATTCTTGTGTTTTCGGGCACTTATCTTGACCAGTAGTCCAGGGAAGTCCAAAAGTTTAAAAACTGTCAAGAAATGTGTCTTCCACAAAAAACCCAAATGTTCTGTTAATTCTGAATGATTCGGGCATCTCGGATGAAGAAGCTTGTTTAGAACTGTCCAAACTTTTGATGTAACATTGACACTCTCGTAACCCGCAGCCACTGCCGTTGGACTATTCCGCGTTATCCCTTCACCCCTACTGAAGTACCTTGCAGCACAGCAAGTTGACACCCACGAGCAAGGTAGGACAGATCATTGTCTTGATAAATTTAAATACCATCTCAATAGATCTAAAGGAACAAGACGTCATTTGAGTAGGACGCCCTTGCCTAGAGGTCAAAAGCAGGCTGTTCATTGGCCAATCCTGTGCGGTGTGCGTAGATCTGCGCGGTGTCATTGTTTAATCACCGGTGAACCTCAAAGATGGCGGCTTTATGACGCCAATGCATAAGGTCTTTAGCCCGAAGATATTGGTCCACCTGTGCAACGAACCGCCATTTATAAATACCAGGGGCAGTATTGTATATTCTGATTGGTTGTAAGGAGATCGCGTTGCCATGTTTAATCATGCGATAAAAACACGGTGAGGAGTGTTTAACAAACGCAAGTTGCGGAAGCTTGTAATTTTACGCGTAACGTAAATGGCCCTTTTCAAAACATCAGTTTGGGCTTGGACGCCGTCTTCTTGGACTCTATCCGCCTGATTGAAGCCCCATTAAGAAAGCGCACGAAGCTTCAGCTCAAGCCCGAGCCTGAGCCCAAAGTAAGGTTTTGAAGGTGCCTCAATGTAAAATGTGTTAGTACGCACTCGTACGAACAACCGTTGACAGACATTAATTGAAAATGTCCAGAAAATTTTACAGATTTTCGAACATTACATTGCTTTTTAACATAAATTGGAAACAAAGCAGTGACTCAGTCTTAAACGGCCGTTTAAAAGCTTGTAGGGTCGCCATTTTGGGGTGTCAAACATTAAGTTCTACAAAATGGCGGACCGAGTTCGTTTGTTTTGGGGGAAAGTTGTGCGAATCATTATAATATATTTTTAAAACATCTTTCCAATCGTTTTCAATTAATAACAAACGCTTTTATCGTTGTTATTATAATTATTATTTATCATATATCACAATCGCCGAATAACAGCTGAATTACAACGATATTAACAAGATAAGATACAAAACACCAATCATTACATGTACTTACAAAAGATAAAAAGTAAAACAAAGTGACTCTATAGCCCAAAGCGCCCAATCCGAAGGTAACGTTTCAATTTAACGTTCTTATTGCATTTCCACTTTTTCACAGGGACACTCTTTGGCGCAACCGCCCTTGTGTGTGCGTGTGGGAAATTCCTTTCACCTGTAGTACTAAATGGAATCTACTCAGCCACTGTAACGACTGGTCATCCAACCATAGCCTTCTACGTTGCTGCCGGAATTCTGGTCGTACCAATAGTCATAAATGGGTAAGAGGAAACAAGATTGAAACTCATATAGGGGCATTCTACTTTAACTCAATCATGGTCTCGATTCTCAAATAGATGGCACAACTATGCTGGGATTAAAAAGACATTTAAAATATTTATTTGTTTTATTTTATCATCTTTTAATTGTTTGTGTGAAACTTTGTTTGTTTGTTGATTGGGGGATGGAATGGATAATTAAGGTTCGGAAAACGGTAGAGGGAGAGTCTGGTGGGTGGGTGATAGGGGGTTATAGCACAATTAAGCGGAGGTCTGTTGAGGTACGCTTTCGTGTAAAATACTTTTGTAAGTAATTTTTCAGACTCCACCACTCATTGTTTTTATTGGAATGTTATTTCCCCACAGCATTTTACAAGTGCGGCAGCCGCGGCCGGGGTACTTGCCAATCAACGGTGCCACCAACGACCAAGCCAACGATCCAACTGGGCCGATACAAGCTTAGTGTAATATACATAATGTCAAAAAAGTAACCGTTAGCTGCACTGTCTGTTTACCATTTAGACTGGTAGTCTGACACCGTATGTGACGTCACCACGTCAAGGCGAAAGCAGTATTATCAGGGCCCAGTTGTTATAGAGCTGCCAAGGCGTACAAAGTAGCAAAGCTTAACAAAATTATGCCTACCAGAACTAGGTTTTATACCAGCCAAATAAGCATGTCACATGTACAATCTGCGACTGGTAACTTGCTTATTTTTGCTAAGTAGAAGTTTTTCAAGCACTATTTTCTGCTGAAGCAACTCTATGAAATATGGCCCTTTATTTTTACGCGGGCGCTAATTTACGCACAACGCAATCAAATTATACCCGCCTGGTACTCAATGTAAAATATATTAATACAAGTGCATACGCAAAAATGTTGAGCATTGCACGCAATTGACCCTTGCGAAACGGAGCCCGAGGTTGAGACTGGAATTGAACATTTTCAGAACAATGTTTTGCAGATTTTCCATCACTATTACAGTTTTTCTCAAAAAGGGCAATTATTAATGGGAATAAAAAGTACTGACTCACGATCATTTAAAGGCACTGGACACGTTTGGTAATTGTCAAAGACCAGTATTCTCACTTGGTGTATCCCAACATATGCATAATAACAAACCTGTGAAAACTTGGGCTCATATTGGTCATCGAAGTTGCAAGAAAATTATGAAAGAAAAAACACCCTTGTTGCACAAATTTGTTTGCTTTCAGATGCCTGAAAAGGGCTTCAGGCCTGAAGTCTTTTTCAGATTCAAATATTTTAGTGAGAAATTACCTCTTTCTCAAAAACTATACGTTACTTCAGAGGGAGTCGTTTCTCACAATGTTTTATACTATCAACAGCTCTCCGTTGCTCGTTACCAAGTAAGTGTTTATGCTAGTATATATTTTGAGTAATTACCAAACGTATCCAGTGACTTTAAAGCTTTTGGCTCGGTCCTTTTTCGCACGGCCACGACCCAGCCAGTTTTAAATGGCCGTTTAAGACCTCTTCTCCATCCTTTATTCCCTAATTACTGTTCGATTAACGTGGACTGTAATCTAAAACCCCTTCCCTTGTGAAGAACACGTGTATGTTTTTGTTGTGGGTTGCACAATATTGCTGGTATTGGTTGTTTGATAGAATTGTACTGATAAATCGCTGAATCTTTTCTCTCCAGTGAAGGCAATCCGTACATTTGCCTAAAATACTCTTGTCTGAGACTTCGCAAAAGAAACATATTTACAAAGAGCTGGTCTTTGTTTGGTATAATTATGGTATATGGTATATTTTATTCACATTATCACACTGTAACCCATAGGCCAAATTGCATGATAATTAACAATATTAAAGTCACCTGGAAATAGAATTTTATTTTTTTTAAATATAAGAGTATATGTATATTAACAATAAAACAATTTTTTAAGTAATTGTTTGTCAGTATTTATATGTTAAAAAAATAGATAAAGTTGTTTGTTGTGACGTCAATCGAGGAAGACTTCGCCTCGATTGAACATCGACCCCACTCGAACTTGCCTGCATTTACGTTGTATATACACGTGCAAGTAGTGAGATTGTACGTTTCGTTTGGTTATCCAAAAGGGGGGTTTTTTCTTGCATTTTTCCAGTGAAAATTGCTGCTGGATGCAGCAAAACGACTAAAGATGGGGTCAGCCAGCATTTTTGTCCTGCAGATCTCAAATATAGGCAGTTACGGGCATCGAAAGTTAGGCTAACGAGGGCAAAGTGGTCCGGTCCGACGTCGTTTTCAGCGCTATGCAGCGAACCTTGGATAGCCCGGGGATTTTTTCGTTGGTAGTAGTGTGCAAGGGAAGTTGCAGTGAAGCTTAGGTTACCAACGAAATGTTTCTGGTGGAAAAACAATACCTCGTATTATCCGTGTTTTCGTTATGACCATGCTCGTATCTTCCGTTTTTAAGACATAGAAACGCGCATGGGACAGTTCGGGACCGGTGAAAAACCTCGTATAAACTGGCGTCTCGTATTAGTCGACTGTACACTATCCTAGGATTGCATTGGGTGGTGACGTCCGAATACGAAAACGCATCATACTGATCAGGTACCCAGACGTAATGTACGGGGCCAGACTACACATTTTCTCCTGCCTCGATTGACGTCACGAACAGCGCCATGTAAAGGGGGGCCTATTTTTTAATTTGTAATTAAAAGAAAAATACAATTTTTTAACCTTAGTAAATTGTTTATTCACATTCCACTCATATTAATGACAAAAGCTTTATTTTGAAAAAGTACCACTGCCAGGTGCCTTTAAAAACATCAAAATCACAGCAAACATAAATAAAACTAATTAAAAAAAAACCTATAGGATGGGTTGGTAAAGAATCTATAAAAAAAAAATCGTACATTGCACATACTTGTAGATTTGTCTGCCTCAAATCATTGGACAAATTAAAAAGCTGCTCACAGAGAATACTTATTTAGATAACTGGTAAAAAGTTAACACGGGCTGTTTTGTTATTAATCAAAATGCGAGTAATAATCTTGCACAGATCTGTGGTGGTGTCATAGGGAAATCTGTCCCCCGGAGATTCTTTCCCCATAAATGGGAAATTAACGTGGGCTGGAGAGGGATGATTCAAAAGAGGGCGCTATCAAAAGCAGTTTGTACACAGTTCTCCATATGGGGGGGACAGAATCTCCAGGGGGACAGAATCTCCGTCCACAGTGGCACTAATTATAAAAAGATTATTATAAGCTGTTCACAGAGCAAATTATTCTACTTGTTGAGCAAGCTGATGAAATAGGGTAGGCCTATTGGGCTGTTTTTGAATCGTGATGTCCTGGTGCGTAAGTGGGAATAATCATATGTGCATTACGCAGGTTGCGGGCGTGAGACTCGACCCCGTCTGGTAGGAGGGAGAAGATCATTTGTACGCTCTGTATTGGCAAGTCCTGATTCTCCCTCCTATAGTATCAGCAAGAGACTCGAGCCCGCAAAGCTGCATAGCATCCGCATACGAAGTATTATAGTGCTGTGCCAAAATGGTTCTGCATGCACGTTCTTGCAGGTGCTCAGAGTCTTTTTCTGGGCAGCAGTAATTGGGGAAGACCAAACAAAAGAAATGTTGCCTCATAATTCAATGTGCAAAGTAGCTTCTACTGGTCAACCTCCTAGTGGCGCACTCTATTATTTAATACATCACATGAGTTCAACATCCGGTGATTGCGTGTGTGCCTAAAGCTTGTGGGTTTTTCTCTATAAGAAGGAGCCAGTATAGCGTAGCTCCATATACTTATCATGTTGTACTTCATATTCTTTTTACAACAACATTTCCAACCCGTTATTAATATCACGTTAAATCAATCACTGTCTCAATAAAAAGTTAACAATATAATATAGGCAATCAGATATAATCTAAAATAGACATAAAGATTAGAAGACAACAAGTAAAAAAAAAAAAATGCTGATTGTACTAAAATGAAATGTAGACTGGATGACAAAAGTTACAAACTAGATTGTTTGTCTCTCTTTTTGGCTTTCACCAAATCTGAAGGGAAATGTGGATTCAAAGATAAAAAGTTTAAAATGCTGCTTGCACATCCTTTTAATTTTGACTAAGTAACTGAAATAGTATGTGGATTTGAAGACAATAAATTAAACGTGCTATTTGCACATCTTTTTGACTTTCACCAAAACAATAAATGAAGTTAAATGTGGATTGGAAGACAACATGTATATACAAATGCTGTTTCCAGCTCCTTTTGACTTCTAGCAAAATAATAAGTGAAGTTATTTGTGGGTTGGAAGATAAAAAGGTAAAAGTGCTGTTTGCTTTTCCCTTCTGACTTTCACAATACAACTGAAGTGAAGTGTGAAAATATGAAAATCGGTGTATAACTTCAAAATGTTTATTTTAATGAAATATATCACATTCATTTGTATTTCATTTGTATTTCCTTATCTATATCTGATATAAAAAGTCGCATCCCCTTATGGTGATCCCCTGGCTGCCGCTTCCCAGGTTGTATCGTATACTTGGGTGTGATCCTTGGCTACACGGCAGTTTACGGTTGCATGGCTTTTGACTGGCACCACCGAACAAAGATATTGACAAAATAGGGAGACCGCCAACATAGGGCTAGATCTCAGTTTGTAGAGCGCCGGTATGTTATTCGGAGATCTTTGGTTCAAATCCCGCTCTAGTCAATTGAGTTTATAACTTAATAAATGTGGATTGGAAAATGTTTGTTTACCCCTGTTTGACTTTCACAAACAATTTAATTGAAAATATATGCAAATATATAAACAAAGGTATTCTTATTATTTTGATACATCTTTTATTCGTAACAATTATTTTCAAAAGTTCAATAAAAATCAGGTGCAATGTATAACAAACTATTCGATGTGCATCAATACGCTGTTTTGTTTAAGTACTTTTACAATATAGATTGTATTCCCCTCTGATAAAGGTAAAAAGGGTATTAAAAAACTCCCATTTCTGAAATGAAAGATTGTGGGTACATAAATATAATAATAGCCTCTATGATATGCATTGTGTGGTACGAAATCTTGTTACATTTATGTACGTATTTTATTTTGTATTTGTTACTCGCGAATAAGCCGCCGAAGGCGGCCTTTTGCGAGGCTGTTAGTTCCCTGTTTCAGTTAGTTTTCGTGTTTTGAGAAATGTGAGACCAAAAACATAAGCATCCGTGTGCAGAAATAAGGGTCTCCGGAAAACTTAATTATTAACGGAATTGGGCAGGCGAATTTTACTAATGGGATGTTAGCTACACTTTTGATCTAGTCTTTCGCTGTATTCTTTATTTCTAAGGATTCTCGAAACAGTCAAGAACACTTAAAGAATTCGTCTTCGTCAGCGGTTACCGTTCAGAATCGAAATGTCCGCCATATCTCGTTTGTAAAATGAGAGCCCTAACTTGATATGTCAAACCGTGAACTAATTGTACTATCTTGCCTATGTAACCAATCAACTGCTGCGTAATGAAACGCTAGGCAAAATGGTCTGGCATTGCTCCTTACTTAACTACATAAAACTGAATGCGGTGTTGGGTAAACATTGAGGTGCCCGACTATCTTGTGAGAACACGATGTACACGAGTTATTGGTAATAATTTATTTCATCGTTGTTTAAGAGGTTTTGTTTGTTTTGTTTGAACAACTTTTACAACAGTCATCTAATTACTGAGAGGGAAAAACCAACATTGATACAATTGTTGGTCTTACAAACTTTTCATTTTGGCAAGTAGGCCTACCGCCCAAGCCAATTTAAAAAAATAAAATAATAAAATAATAGTAAACAAATCTTTTTAAAGCATTATTCCATTCCTCCGATGGTATAAGTAGATCATTCTATTTTACACTTCTAGTGAGGGAACCTATGGTCAGTTAATTAATCTTAATTATTGTTTACCACCATAATGACAACTCTTTCATATTTTTTGTTTTTTGTTTTATGGAAACATTATTTAATTCTAAGTTTCTTCTTTCAGCTGCATGAATTTCTTACACACATTTTTCTTTATCTTAAATCCACAATGAACATTGTGTTTTCTTTATTTTAAAGTTATTATACAGAATTGAAAACTTTATGAAGTTCACACTAACTTGAACCTTTTTTCTGTGAAATATAAATTCATAATCAAGAAAACTGTATCTGGAAACCTTAAAACAAACGCACTATTAGCTGATTTCGGTTGTTAGAACCCAAAATAATGACAATATATTTACGTGCTGAAATCCGAGCATGGTTTTTCACTATTTACTCCTGACTCACACAACGGGTTGAGCAAAAATTGTCACAGATTTATTATTTCAAGTATACAGTTGATCACACAAAACATCAATAATGTCTGCGACTATTTTTGTCGGCTGTACCAATCCTCTATAATACCTAATAAACACAAAATTTGGCAACAACTAACAGTACTTTGTTACAAAAACAATAATAAATTACCTAAAAGGTATGGTCATAGATGGGTTTTTGTCTATGTAAGGCTTATTTATGGGCAAAATTGTAAGGAAAAACACAATAAAGTCACATGTGAAAGTTCCAGCTGAATACAGTGTCTATACGCATAAAAACGAATAAAAAGCAGCCACAGGATTGTATTTACAACAAACGTATTGGCCCTAGTATTGTTACGACATCACGCAACAATGAGTGCCACGCAGCGGCAAAATTTCAGATTTTTTCCTGAATTTTCGAGGCCGAAAAAACCCGAAAACGGTTTAATGGGCAGAAGTTAATGTAGCATTAATGGCACCGATCATCCTTTGTCTAACGTAATATCGACCTCAATTGTCTTCTTCCTGCTCGAAACAGTCAGGTTCACCAAAAACATGAAGCTGTTCAACGAAAAGTGTGAAAACCTTAGTACACTTCAGGTGAAATTTTAAATGTCTTTGAGTGGTTAAATTGAGGTGGAAATGTTTTTTTATACTACGTTAAATGTCAAGAAATCTACTTACCACTCCATGTTGGCCAAATGGGAGAGCGGCCGGGTTTGCGGGTGGGTTGGCTGCCAGGTTAAGAGCCAGGTTTTGGTGCCGCACGTGATTCGTGCTGCACGTGAACGTTGTTTTTGTTGCGCATGTTTTCATATTTCAGCCACGCTTTTGTACCTTGCGTTGTTCATCCTTTTTCATTAAAAATATGTGAAATAAATCAATTTTTGAAATACGAAGAACATAAAAAAATCGTACCCCCTTAGAATGATCACCGGACCCCAAAAAGCCGTACGAAAATTTGCAGCCCGATCTATACAGACATCGGGAGTTTTTCTTACACAAACAGACACGGTACTTACATTAGTTATTATAGATAGATAGATATAGATAGATAGATAGATAGATCGATACACAAAAGTACGGAAGCGTATAACTGCCCTCACATGAATACAGAATCACTTATGGTGTACGTACACAATAATTATTCCAAACTTATCACGTACGTACACCATAAGTCGAAACTTGTCGTGTATGTCACACGATAATTCCCAAAGTATCATGTACGTACATCATAACTTATCATGTACGTACATCATAATTCGAAACTTATCGTGTATGCATATTTATCGTGTATGTACACGATAGGTCATTGTGTACGCGGCACACGATAAGTTTGGACATCGTGTAAGTACACGATAAGTTGTGTACGAGAGATTTTCATTCATGTGGCGGCAATACGCTTCTGTACATAGACATGTTCTGATATTTGTCAATTAATGTTTTTAACCTTCATTGAGTATGATGAGGTGATAATTGTGAATTCTCAAACTCCCAAACTCATCCTGAAACCGCCTCCTCCTTTGTATTACAAAACTATTTATCCTCACGATAGAAAAGAAACCAGCTAGCTTTTGAAAGTCCCGCTTCAATGTTGATTTGTTCAGCCTTTTGTTCACATTTTCTTGGAGGTATGCGCTTTCTACCAGTTGCTTAACAATAATATGGGCTTTTAAATTCCGGACAAAAGACGACTCTACAGCGATTGGATAATATGCTCCTACTGTGCATTCCATTGTTACTGCCACCCGTTTCAAATGGACGTTTTCAGAATGTACGGAAGTTTGTTAGCACTTGGTTGTCGAGATATCCTATCACCAGCTTGAGCCCCAGACTTGGCTACCGGTTAACGTGTTGCATTCATTACCTCCATTCCGAAGCAGCTCCTGGTCGTGTGTCGTCTTCTCTTGAGAATACATAACAAGGTTACCTGTAACTTTTGGTTAACTAGATTGAAAGAAACATGAAGAATCTGGTTCTACTCTTGTTGCTGGTCTGTACCCTTCATGGTAAGTTCCTTAGGCCCCTTTCTGCAAAATCATGAAGGACTGTTCGACATGTAGTTCTATGATTTATTCCATGTTGCTTCTGATAAAGCAGTTGGATCTATGGTATGGACAGGTGCTAAACCCACAAATAGACCTTGTGCATTTTCTGGTAGAAACAAAATATGATGCCGTTGATTACGGAATTGGGGAAAGTGCTGTAACTGAAAATGCTGTAACTGTTATGTATTTCCCGGTAAACAACATTTTGTAAAATTAATAAAAATCTTTACAACAAAAGCAGAATTGTTTGAATTAACTTAACATTCGTTGTAACAAGAAATCATAAAAAGTCGCTGCCAGTTGCATGAGTTGTTGCTAATCCACTGAGGCTAAATGGCTTCTCTGTAAACCTACTTTCACACTCTGTACCTTGTTTATTTATTTTTCTGTTTTATTTAGGTATCTGTGTATCTCTGGATTGTTACAAATGCACAATTTTGGATGAGGGCTGTCAAGATTTGTCAACGTTAGTGTCGCCAGATATTGAAACTTGCTCCGACTTCCTCGGTGCATGCTATGTGAGTGTCCGGGAATTAAACAAATTGCACCTTTTTCAATGTTTTTGCGTAGAGTTTCAAGCAATATTTGGTGGCAATGAAAGACCTGCACGTTTTATACTATAAATTAGGCCTATATGCATTCTGACGTTCTTAAATAAATTTTATTTTTGTACCAAACCTGACAAACAAGAAAGAATGAAAAGTAAACATTTTGGTTTAATAACATTGTTACACATTTTGAAAACCAGGTTCGTGTTGTCAAAACAATACGATGACTGACTCGTCTCTTATAGGAGCCTTGTCTAATTGAGCTGTAAAAACACAACCCATTATTACAAACCACTTATTACATCTGTGTATGGTGGTAAAACGGTGATCATAACGATTGCGTTCAAATACTGTTGAAATAACAACCCTATGTGAATCATCATTGGAGACTGAAATGAATTCCGGTATCCCTCAGGGTTCTATACTTGGCATTGCGCATTTTACTCTCAGTAACTTTTACTGACAGTTTTTATTCAAAATTAAGGAACTTGCCCCATAACAATCATGACAAACATGACACATTTAAACAATAGGCGGGAGTGCTATACGTTGTGGCGTGGAAATATTGATCAATAAAGTATATAGGCCTACTCATTATACTTTAACAATAATTTGTTTCTCCTTCAGCTTATTGAGCAGGAAAACGCAAAGTAACGACCCGTTTTTTCTTGAGAGGGCGTAAGGAACAATGTTTCATCATATCTTTCTTTTTTCAAGACGTTGTGTAATTTGCAAATTTCAGTGAATACATTTGTCTTAACTCAGCATACAATTGGCACCATATTGAAAGGTATTTCATTTTTAATATGCTGTTGACAGTGTGGGCTTCTTCCTTGATGACTTGCTATGACTCTATACCGTGTTTGTAATCGATCACATTTGTTTTGAAAATTATTGTGTTTTTTATGCATTGATGTAGGTAAGAAAAACAACTGAAGTGAATGGAAATGTAGTCAACATCACAAGGGGGTGTATGCCCTTCTCTGATTGTAATAATGGTTGCTCTGGATTTGTATCGGAGGGATTAGAATGCACATCCTGCTGCAAGGAAGACCGATGCAATAGTGACGTGCAGAATGATGAAGACGTCTCCTGCTATGACTGCTTCTATATACCGATTGTAGGAGGGCGTGAGTGCAATGACCCTTTCAACCCGGAGGGTGTCTTTGTTGCAACGACAACCTGTTCATCAGGCCAGTGTGTGGTAAGTAGTTCAAACAGATTATCTGCCTTGCATTGAAAGTGGACCCACAAAACAATGTTCGATTTAACTCGATGAGGCTCAAATGAAACTGAATAATGGTTATGACGACGATGAGGATGATGGCTCTTTAAAAGTGAATAGGACTATTACGTTTGGTCAATGTCTTTGATAGTTTAGATCCAAGTCGCAAAGTATGGTTTTTCCAATCTTTATGCCATAAATATGGAGATCCAGGCGTGCCATTTTACTCGTCACGTGTGACATATTGATTCAGATAATTTACTGCAGGACGGTAACATCATAAACGTAATTTCCAATATAAATTATTTTGGGATAAAAACTTCCTTTATAGTGAAAATTTCAAGAACCACAGATAAATCCTAAAATTAAACGAGCTTCAATCTCACGTAATCCCTCCGTGCCGTAATACGGCTCGGTAGAATCCCAATCAAACTTCACTTCTGTGAAGCTCGTTTAATTTTAGGATTCTACCTCACCGAGTATTACGTCACTCCGTGACCACGTGAGATGTTCAAAGCTATATGTGTCAAAGAGACGCAAAGGACTCGTAGGAGTAAAAAATTAGTCGGACAAATCAACAGACTGAAACATCACTGTTTAATGGTTACTTCTACTCTCGTACCGATTTATACAAATTAATAAATCATTAACTCTAGAGTTCTATCAAAACTAAAACAAAATTGCTATTTCTTCTAGCTTATTAATCAGTTGATTAAATCATTCTTAAATAAAAATTATTCCAGCCAAAAATTGGCTGTGAACAAGCCTGTAAACCTCACTGTTTAATTAGCTTGAATAACACATTACATCAGGAGTAATTAACAACTTTGTTACAATAGGTCCTTTGACATTATTAATTCTGTGTTACTGTGACACTTTGTCCAATAAAGCAGTTGCAAAGACGTCATTGTCTGTTGTGTGAATTACTGGTTTGCAATAAAAAGTTGCAAAAGTTGCTGCGTTAGACCATCCTGCACTTTTCAATATCGTGTCAAGAGGCACTCCACTGAGGTGTGCTGCCGTAGTGGATGATGCACGTATGCTATGGGGTTTAAACTCTCTTGTGTCTATACCAGCTTCTAGAGTACACCTTACCCACCGGCTTATAGTGTCTTTGGACACTGCTTGGTGTGGTTTTGACATGGCTAGGAAAAGTTTGTTTTCCCCTTTCAGTATGTCGCACGTTATATGCAAATATTTCTTCAGTAAGGTTACAACACATAGTTTCCTATTCTTAGGGTATTCAGGAAAATTAATATTGTTTTGATAAACTCCTGGCCGTGATTGCTTCATCAGGACAGGTATCCGAAAAACACATCGGGAGGCATTGATCTCCATGAAATTGATGTCCAGTGAATGTATTGTTTGGACTCTTTGACCTGACAACAGTAACATGAGTGTAGCTAATTTCTTTGTGAGCTGTTTCAAAGATAAACTGCTAATGTCATCATAGTGTTCGATATGTCGTAAGACGGTGGTACTGGCATCCCAAATTCTCTGATATCGAGGTAGGCTGGGTTTTAACTGAAAACAACCTTTCAGCAACCGGCAAACAAGTGGGTGCTGTCCAAAAGGAGTTTTATCTGGCAATGAAATAACTGCTGACATTGCTGAACGAGCAGTATTGATGGCGCTGTAGCCTACTTGGTTGTTATGTAAGTTAGTCAAGAAATCTAGGGCACAATTGATTCTTGGCGAGAATGGATCGTCGTTGTTGATGGTACACAATTGTTTCCACTTTTTAAGGTAAACATCGTACTGCTTGACAGTTCCATTCCTCCAGGATGCTTCTATTAAAGCTGCTGTGGCTTCTGAAACCCCTTTGATTTGGAGGGATTTCCGGATAAGTGACACCCCATGAGCTGAAGTTTCTTGTGCAGTGGATGGACAGCTTCGGGGTCGTGAGGCATCTTCAATGATCTGCGGTTCCTGTACAACAATAGAGGAGCAGAAATACAAAGGTTCATCAGTAATGGGTACCAGGGCTGAGTCGGCCAATGTGGAACTACCACTACCGCCTCAGCAGAATCTTCTTCCAATTTTTGAAGAAATCTCGTTATGAGTGAGAACGGAGGAAAAGCATAGGCTAAAAATTGACCCCAATGTAAAGTAAACGCATCAGTTGCGTACGCTTGTGGGTCAGGATGCCACGAAACGTATCTTGTTATAAGGTGGTTGAGACGTGAGGCAAACAAGTCAATGTCTGGGCGAACAGAGAACGTTTTTAGCATAATTGTTTGTAAGTATTCACATTGAGTTGCCATTCAGTGTGATCCTTAAAGTGTCTTGATTCCCAATCGGCTGTTACGTTCAGTTTGCCTGGGATGAAGACCGCAGTTAGCCAAATTTGTCTGTCTTTACACCATAACCAAAGTTCTCTAGTGGCTGTATTACATGCTTCTGAGTGAGTACCACCCATATGGTTAATATGTGCCACTGCTGTAGTGTTGTCTATTCTTAGCAACACATGTATGTTTTGTGATGCAGGAAAGAAAGCCAGGAGAGCGAAATAAGCAGCTTTTATTTCTAACACATTGATATGTGAACTCATCTCATGACTTGCCCATCTACCCTCCAGTGGAGCCTTTAGAGCACGATGCCCCCCCCCCCCCCCCATCCTTGTAATGATGCATCCGAATTAAGCTCATAATCAGGGCCTTTGCGGGATATTTGGTTACTGACATGATCTATGTTTCCAATCCACCATTGCAAGTCCTGCCTAGCTAGGTTGGATAGGTTCGACTTCGCTTCAAAGTCATAACCGCATTGTTTTAATGCCTCAATTTTGTCAACCTCAAGTTGTCGGTAAAACAATTGCCCAAAAGCTACTGCTGGAAAAACCAATACCATACATCCCGTTACATATGCAATGTCTCTTATGATTGGTTGTTTGTTATTATAAAGAGATTGAAATGCTTTCTTTAGCCCAGTAGCTTTTTCTTTTGTCAAAGAAACCGTCATGTTCAATGAGTCAATGACAAATCCCAAAAACACTATCTGGGTAGGGTTAAGCACATACTTGTCGCTGTTAATAGTGAACCCAAGATTTGTAAGTGATGTAACAGTGTCACATTCCTGAATTGAGCTGCCTTGCAAATATGTATCATCAATATATGCAACTGATATGTGCCCCAATTGCCGTAGCGAGGCATACAATGGCTTAAGTAATTTTGTGAACACTCGTGGTGCTGATGCCAAACCATTTGGTAAGCAGGTATATTGAAAGAGTTTTCCTTTCCACTCAAACCTGGGACAAATTTGATAGTTTTTATCAATAGGCACTGAATAATATGCATGGCGTAGATCAACTGATGCCATATAGCAGTTAGGTATCACAACTTTTAGAACTGTATGGAATGTATCCATTTTAAAATGATGGTATTCAACCGATTCATTTAACCGCTTTAGATTCAAAATCATACGAAATGATCCGTCTTTCTTTGGGCGTACAAATACAGTTGATAAAAATTCGCCTCTGGAGTGTTGCACTTCAACAATCACTCCAAGTTTCAGTAACTTCTGTATCTCAGAATTTATACTGTGCTCTTCTTTTGGACCATTAAGGCGACGAGCACAAGGTTTTATCTTTTGCACTGGAGTTGCAATAAATTCAATTGTGTAACCTTTTACTACATCTAAAAGCCATTTATCAGAAGTAAGTTTTTCCCAGTTGGTTACAAACTCTTTCAGTCTACCTGCTTTAAATGACTGCAAATTACTCATGCTTACCCCGTCTCTTGGGGTCGACAAGGCTACATCCTGCCAGATGCCCATTTGCTTTGGTTGCCTCTCGGTCTTGTCTGCTGACGGCGACCTGGGCTGTAGTTGTTCCACTTTTTCGAAGCCGTGGAGAATCGAGATGGGTATGATGATGTTCTCGACGAATAGTTATTTCTTGGTCGCTCTCTGTCTCGATAACTGTAGCTGCCATGTTTCCGATAAGATGCAACTGTGTCAGGGGCCAATTTTTGTCCCATACGCTTTGTTGCATTGATGTCGCTGACTTGCTTTGGCAAGTCGTCTCCAAAGAGGAATTTGGTGACGGGAATAATATGTTCAGCACAAATTTGTCGATACTGAGTGTTAAGATCTGGCTTGATAAAGTCACGACGTTTTTGAGTTATGTCGCAAAAGGATGTCGCAATTAGAGCAATTGCATCCACACACTTGCGAGTGATATCAGTTGGATCCCAAGCTGTTCTGTGGATTTTGCCTGTTTTAATGTCGACAGCTTGAAGCAAAGGTACTAAGGCCTTTAACTGAATTCCTTGTGTTTTCTGGAGTTTCATGTCTTCTAGTTTGGTGGTTGTTCGAATCTTGCTCCAGATTTCGGAGTTAACTCTAATTCCAGCCATTGCATTGCAATTCTCTGGATAAGGGTACAATTTTTCTTTCTCAACAACTTTTGAGTCGGTCATCTTTGTTTTCAACATGGTGTTAGCCATATTGGCCAATTCAGGTTTCACCTTTGGGCCCGTCTTATCACCATCACTGAAGTCCTGCACAATGTCCTCTAAGAACCCTGTGCTTACCGATTGATCTGATGGGTTAGTCGGAGGCTCTTCAGAGTTCTCGTTTGAAGACATCAATTCGTTCAGAACTTTATCTGGGTCGGCATCTGAAGCTGAGCTATAGGCAATGTTACCGTTGGCGGGCACTGAACTTTACCCGATGGCTCTGTAGTTACCGTAGGTTTCACCATTGAGCTCGCAAGCTGCTTGAACCATCATGCATTCCTTTGTAAAGCAATTGCATGGACTGTTGCTGCATTTGTTGCAATTGCGCAGCCATTGTATTAAACAATGCTGCATCAGGATTAGCCCTGGCCTCTGGAATACCTTTAGAGGGTGTGCCAATCGAAGTCGCCATATTTGTTTCTGTACACTGGCGTTTGCGGCGTGGAGCAGGGACTTTGGCTTGGACCTGTTTTACAGCTTGGTTGGTTGGTCCTTTCATAACATTTACAGCTTTCCGTTTCCGAGCTTGGTTCTGCTAACAACTTTCTAGATATTTGTATCCCGAAATAAATTATCTCGGGATGTCGTAATCTTGTGCCCATGGTGTCATTATCCTGCAGTAAATAATTATGCCTCAGGATCTTGACAAATTAGACACTTCTAGAGTTCCATACACAAGTGTGTTATGGGGAAGTATTTTTTTATTGTATTACCTTTTTATTTAATTTTTACAAAGGGCGAAGGTCATTTAAGGTAAGGACGAGGTAATTGTCTTAATACGCCATAATTATGCAACAAGATCCATGGATTGTTACTGACCTGGGAGACAAGAGACTGTGCAAGTCTCGCGTGTCTTTGAACATGAGTTTTACATGTGCGCGATTCTTTTCAAATTAATTTAGATTTATCTATTTCATAGATAGGCCTAAGCTGTTCTTTGTTTTTGTTTTTATTGTGAGTTAATGATTTTTGTGTTTGTTTTCCCCCCAGGTATACCGGGCAAAAACGTCAAACATGACGGGTTTGTACAGAGGATGTCCGACGTCAGAGCACCCTTGTCAATCTAATCAAACCCAATGCTACGAAGATGGGGTGTGTGTAGACTGCTGCTCAGGCAACTTATGCAACGGGCATCCCCCTGCTAGTGTAGCTAACAACGGGCAAGCCACTACTGCTAGTGTAGCTAACAACGGGCAAGCCACTACTGCTAGTGTGGCTAACAATGGGCAAGCCACTGCTGCTAGTGTGGCTAACAACGGGCAAGCCACTACTGCTAGTGTAGCTAACAACGGGCAAGCCACTACTTCTAGTGTGGCTAACAACGGGCAAGCCACAACTGCTAGTGTGGCTAACAACGGGCAAGCCACTACTGCTAGTGTAGCTAACAACAAACAAGCCACTGCTAGTGTAGTTAACAACAAACAAGCCACTGCTAGTGTAGTTAAGAACAAACAAGCCACTGCTAGTGCAGTTAAGAACAAACAAGCCACTGCAAGGGTGGCTAGCAACGGACAAGCCACTACTAATGTTGCTAACGGACAAGCCACTACTAATGTTGCTAACGGACAAGCCACTACGGCTAGTGTTGCTAACAACGGGCAAACCACTACTGCTAGTGTGGCTAACAATGGGCAAGCCACTGCTGCTAGTGTGGCTAACAACGGGCAAGCCACTACTGCTAGTGTAGCTAACAATGGGCAAGCCACTACGGCTAGTGTTGCTAACAGTGGGCGAGCCACTGCTATTTTAACCAACAATGAACTAAACATTTTGGTCATGTCACTGGCCAGCATTTTGCTGAATTGGGCTGACAGAAATTGATTTGACAAGAAGGTGACCGTCGTCGAGAACTTATAGTGACATTAATCGTGGTCGGTTGATATTCGTACATAATTGTTTGCATTTTTTGTTATACTGGTTGATAAAAACTCTTTTTTCGATCAAAAATTGCTGCAATCTTAAGATACTACTGGTACGTGGATTCATGTTTAGTGATTTACTAGAGACAAATATTTAATAACTTTGCTTGACATTGAAACATTGTAAAATTGTAGAAAGAAACTTAGTTCAGTTTTCTTTCTGCAAAGTAGAAACTATTCATATCGAAAATCTAAAGTGAGTGAGAGTTTAAAAGTATAATTATTATGTAAGAGAAGTAAAATCAACTGTTCTTTAAGTAGAAATCTCTAAACATTACTATTAAATTAAATTGCGCTAAATATTATAATTTGAAAATGAAAGTGGTTGTGTATTCAATAAATATATTGCTTGAAAATGAAGTATGTCGTACAGTTTATAAATTGATTAATGGACTCCACCAGAGTTCTTGTCAACATCCTGTCTTGGTACTGATATTTGACCCCCCCCCCCCCCCCCCCCACTCTCCGAAAAAAGGAAAGAACAGTTTTTACGCCTTCTTATTCCAGAGAGCAATTAGTGTACCAGACTCAAGTTCCGGTGGCTAGAACCCGATTCAAACTTACTGCGATGCGAATGCGAGGCGAATTTTGGTGACGCAATAATCTGTACGCGCTGCCCTTCCAAAAGTGACGCAAGACGATTCGATTCGCACAAAGCATTTGCAGGAAGTATGAACCGGGCTTAAGTCGTTAGTATTATTGGTTCGACTCCCGAATCTCTTTCATGACAAATGCGTCCTTGATCAAGACACTTAACTCTTAATCAGTGACGTCACGTGTGCAGAAATAAGGGTCTCCGGAAAACTCATTTGCTTAATTGTCACGGTTAACGGAATTGGGCAGGCGAATTTTACTAATGGGATGTTAGCTACACTTTTGATCTAGTCTTTCGCTGTATTCTTTATTTCTAAGGATTCTCGAAACAGTCAAGAACACTTAAAGAATTCGTCTTCGTCAGCGGTTACCGTTCAGAATCGAAATGTCCGCCATATCTCGTTTGTAAAATGAGAGCCCTAACTTGATATGTCAAACCGTGAACTAATTGTACTATCTTGCCTATGTAACCAATCAACTGCTGCGTAAGGAAACGCTAGGCAAAATGGTCTGGCATTGCTCCTTACTTAACTACATAAAACTGAATGCGGTGTTGGGTAAACATTGAGGTGCCCGACTATCTTGTGAGAACACGATGTACACGAGTTATTGGTAATAATTTATTTCATCGTTGTTTAAGAGGTTTTGTTTGTTTTGTTTGAAAAACTTTTACAACAGTCATCTAATTACTGAGAGGGAAAAACCAACATTGATACAATTTTTGGTCTTACAAACTTTTCATTTTGGCAAGTAGGCCTACCGCCCAAGCCAATTTATAAATAAAAAAAAAATAAAAATAAAAAAATAAAAGTAAACAAATCTTTTTAAAGCATTATTCCATTCCTCCGATGGTATAAGTAGATAATTCTATTTTACACTTCTAGTGAGGGAACCTATGGTCAGTTAATTAATCTTAATTATTGTTTACCACCATAATGACAACTCTTTCATATTTTTTGTTTTTTGTTTTATGGAAACATTATTTAATTCTAAGTTTCTTCTTTCAGCTGCATGAATTTCTTACACACATTTTTCTTTATCTTAAATCCACAATGAACATTGTGTTTTCTTTATTTTAAAGTTATTATACAGAATTGAAAACTTTATGAAGTTCACACTAACTTGAACCTTTTTTCTGTGAAATATAAATTCATAATCAAGAAAACTGTATCTGGAAACCTTAAAACAAACGCACTATTAGCTGATTTCGGTTGTTAGAACCCAAAATAATGACAATATATTTACGTGCTGAAATCCGAGCATGGTTTTTCACTATTTACTCCTGACTCACACAACGGGTTGAGCAAAAATTGTCACAGATTTATTATTTCAAGTATACAGTTGATCACACAAAACATCAATAATGTCTGCGACTATTTTTGTCGGCTGTACCAATCCTCTATAATACCTAATAAACACAAAATTTGGCAACAACTAACAGTACTTTGTTACAAAAACAATAATAAATTACCTAAAAGGTATGGTCATAGATTGGTTTTTGTCTATGTAAGGCTTATTTATGGGCAAAATTGTATGGAAAAACACAATAAAGTCACATGTGAAAGTTCCAGCTGAATACAGTGTCTATACGCATAAAAACGAATAAAAAGCAGCCACAGGATTGTATTTACAACAAACGTATTGGCCCTAGTATTGTTACGACATCACGCAACAATGAGTGCCACGCAGCGGCAAAATTTCAGATTTTTTCCTGAATTTTCGAGGCCGAAAAAACCCGAAAACGGTTTAATGGGCAGAAGTTAATGTAGCATTAATGGCACCGATCATCCTTTGTCTAACGTAATATCGACCTCAATTGTCTTCTTCCTGCTCGAAACAGTTAGGTTCACCAAAAACATGAAGCTGTTCAACGAAAAGTGTGAAAACCTTAGTACACTTCAGGTGAAATTTTAAATGTCTTTGAGTGGTTAAATTGAGGTGGAAATGTTTTTTTATACTACGTTAAATGTCAAGAAATCTACTTACCACTCCATGTTGGCCAAATGGGAGAGCGGCCGGGTTTGCGGGTGGGTTGGCTGCCAGGTTAAGAGCCAGGTTTTGGTGCCGCACGTGATTCGTGCTGCACGTGAACGTTGTTTTTGTTGCGCATGTTTTCATATTTCAGCCACGCTTTTGTACCTTGCGTTGTTCATCCTTTTTCATTAAAAATATGTGAAATAAATCAATTTTTGAAATACGAAGAACATAAAAAAATCGTACCCCCTTAGAATGATCACCGGACCCCAAAAAGCCGTACGAAAATTTGCAGCCCGATCTATACAGGCATCGGGAGTTTTTCTTACACAAACAGACACGGTACTTACATTAGTTATTATAGATAGATAGATATAGATAGATAGATAGATAGATCGATACACAAAAGTACGGAAGCGTATAACTGCCCTCACATGAATACAGAATCACTTATGGTGTACGTACACAATAATTATTCCAAACTTATCACGTACGTACACCATAAGTCGAAACTTGTCGTGTATGTCACACGATAATTCCCAAAGTATCATGTACGTACATCATAATTCGAAACTTATCGTGTATGCATATTTATCGTGTATGTACACGATAGGTCATTGTGTACGCGGCACACGATAAGTTTGGACATCGTGTAAGTACACGATAAGTTGTGTACGAGAGATTTTCATTCATGTGGCGGCAATACGCTTCTGTACATAGACATGTTCTGATATTTGTCAATTAATGTTTTTAACCTTCATTGAGTATGATGAGGTGATAATTGTGAATTCTCAAACTCCCAAACTCATCCTGAAACCTCCTCCTCCTTTGTATTACAAAACTATTTATCCTCACGATAGAAAAGAAACCAGCTAGCTTTTGAAAGTCCCGCTTCAATGTTGATTTGTTCAGCCTTTTGTTCACATTTTCTTGGAGGTATGCGCTTTCTACCAGTTAATTGCTTAACAATAATATGGGCTTTTAAATTCCGGACAAAAGACGACTCTACAGCGATTGGATAATATGCTCCTACTGTGCATTCCATTGTTACTGCCACCCGTTTCAAATGGACGTTTTCAGAATGTACGGAAGTTTGTTAGCACTTGGTTGTCGAGATATCCTATCACCAGCTTGAGCCCCAGACTTGGCTACCGGGTAACGTGTTGCATTCATTACCTCCATTCCGAAGCAGCTCCTGGTCGTGTGTCGTCTTCTCTTGAGAATACATAACAAGGTTACCTGTAACTTTTGGTTAACTAGATTGAAAGAAACATGAAGAATCTGGTTCTACTCTTGTTGCTGGTCTGTACCCTTCATGGTAAGTTCCTTATTAGGCCTCTTTCTGCAAAATCATGAAGGACTGTTCGACATTTATTCCATGTTGCTTCTGATAAAGTAGTTGGATCTATGGTATGGACAGGTGCTAAACCCACAAATAGACCTTGTGCATTTTCTGGTAGAAACAAAATATGATGCCGTTGATTACGGAATTGGGGAAAGTGCTGTAACTGAAAATGCTGTAACTGTTATGTATTTCCCGGTAAACAACATTTTGTAAAATTAATAAAAATCTTTACAACAAAAGCAGAATTGTTTGAATTAACTTAACATTCGTTGTAACAAGAAATCATAAAAAGTCGCAGCCAGTTGCATGAGTTGTTGCTAATCCACTGAGGCTAAATGGCTTCTCTGTAAACCTACTTTCACAATATGTACCTTGTTTATTTATTTTTCTGTTTTATTTAGGTATCTGTGTATCTCTGGATTGTTACAAATGCACAATTTTGGATGAGGGCTGTCAAGATTTGTCAACGTTAGTGTCGCCAGATATTGAAACTTGCTCCGACTTCCTCGGTGCATGCTATGTGAGTGTCCGGGAATTAAACAAATTGCACCTTTTTCAATGTTTTTGCGTAGAGTTTCAAGCAATATTTGGTGGCAATGAAAGACCTGCACGTTTTATACTATAAATTAGGCCTATATGCATTCTGACGTTCTTAAATAAATTTTATTTTTGTACCAAACCTGACAAACAAGAAAGAATGAAAAGTAAACATTTTGGTTTAATAACATTGTTACACATTTTGAAAACCAGGTTCGTGTTGTCAAAACAATACGATGACTGACTCGTCTCTTATAGGAGCCTTGTCTAATTGAGCTGTAAAAACACAACCCATTATTACAAACCACTTATTACATCTGTGTATGGTGGTAAAACGGTGATCATAACGATTGCGTTCAAATACTGTTGAAATAACAACCCTATGTGAATCATCATTGGAGACTGAAATGAATTCCGGTATCCCTCAGGGTTCTATACTTGGCATTGCGCATTTTACTCTCAGTAACTTTTACTGACAGTTTTTATTCAAAATTAAGGAACTTGCCCCATAACAATCATGATAAACATGACACATTTAAACAATAGGCGGGAGTGCTATACGTTGTGGCGTGGAAATATTGATCAATAAAATATATAGGCCTACTCATTATACTTTAACAATAATTTGTTTCTCCTTCAGCTTATTGAGCAGGAAAACGCAAAGTAACGACCCTTTTTTTCTTGAGAGGGCGTAAGGAACAATGTTTCATCATATCTTTCTTTTTTCAAGACGTTGTGTAATTTGCAAATTTCAGTGAATACATTTGTATACATTTGCATACAATTGGCACCATATTGAAAGGTATTTCATTTTTAATATCCTGTTGACAGTGTGGGCTTCTTCCTTGATGACTTGCTATGCCTCTATACCTACCAACTTCATTTTTGGAATTGAGTTAATGAACATTTGAAGCGAGCTAGATGAGACCTGCGGTATAACATTCGATAAATATTGCACAAATATGGCTCAAACTCACGTTGCACACGATAAGTTCACAGTTAGCCTTTATGATTTGGGTCTACCTGACACCATAATGTAACCTTTTGTTTCAGTTAGTAATCATGTAAGTATCTGTTGAACAAACATTGTCCAACAAAATGTGTTCATTTTTACGGAACGAGTACTTTATAAGGCGAATTCCACGGTAACTTAAGATTTCACCCAATTTATTTGTGAAAAATCTAAGACAATTCCAAGTTGCTCAATTATACATAGCCAAATATAGCATGCCATTTGTCTTTTTACCAACGGGTAATTGTGTTTTGTTTGGGTTGGGGGGGGGGGGGGGGCTGGTGGGGTTTCACACAAAAAATCGTCAATGTCAACCTCTTCCGGAATTCCCATAGAAATCGCACTGCATTATAATGGTTTCCAGATGGCTTCTTCTGTATACGTGTTCAATGGATGTAAGCAGTTCCCTGGTTGTTTACTTGGATGAATTGAGTGGGCTTGTGTTGCAAGGATAAGTCTGACCATGGAGCTCCAATTATTTACCCTTCATTATAAAACGGACTTTTGAAAACTGCCATGTAGTGTTTTTTTTTAATGTCAAGTAAAGTTACATAAACTCTACAAAAAGATAAATGTGAGGTCATCTAAAAATGTGTTTTTGTTTTTTGTTGTTTTATTTTTTAATAAGAAGGGTTCATATCTAATGGTTTGGGCCACTTGAAAGTGACTTTGTTCTTCATGAAAATGTATTACTCGCTAAAATCAAAACGGACACTCAATAATTAGTGATCGTTGCGTCGTAGCGTAAAATAATGTTGATGGTGTCATGCAGGGTTTAAGAAATCATGATATATTTTTAATTAATTTCTGAAGATATTAATAATTTCGTGTTTGTAATCGAAGAGTCACATTTGTTTTGAAAATGAATGTGTTTTTTATGCATTGATGTAGGTAAGAAAAACAACTGAAGCGAATGGAAATGTAGTCAACATCACAAGGGGCTGTATGCCCTTTTGTAATAATGGTTGCTCTGGATTTGTATCGGAGGGATTAGAATGCACATCCTGCTGCAAGGAAGACCGATGCAATAGTGACGTGCAGAATGATGAAGACGTCTCCTGCTATGACTGCTTCTATTTTATACCGAACATAGGAGAGCATGAGTGCACTGACCCTTTCAACCCGGAGGGTGTCTTTGTTGCAACGACAACCTGTTCATCAGGCCAGTGTGTGGTAAAGTAGTTCAAACAGCTAGATTATCTGCCTTGCATTGAAAGTGGACCCACAAAACAATGTTCGATTTAACTCGATGAGGCTCAAATGAAACTGAATAATGGTTACGACGACGGTGACGATGACGATGACGGCTCTTTTAAAGGCACTATACACGTTTGGTAATTACTCAAAATATATATTATTAGCATAAAAACTTACTTGGTAACCAGCAACGGAGAGCTGTTGATAGTATAAAACATTGTGAGAAACGACTCCCTCTGAAGTACCGTAGTTTTTGAGAAAGAGGTTACTTCTCACTAAAATAATAAAAGACTTCATGCATGAAGCCTTTTCTCACTAAAATAATAAAAGACTTCATGTATGAAGCCTTTTATTAGCATCTGAAAGCACACAAAATTGTGCAACGAGGGTGTTTTTTCTTTCTTTATTTTCTTGCAACTTCGATGACCGATTCAGCCCAAATTTTCACAGGTTTGTTATTTTATGCATATGTTGGGATACACCGAGTGACAATACTGGTCTTTGACAATTACCAAACATGTTCAGTGCCTTTAAAAGTGAATAGGACTATTACGTTTGGTCAATGTCTTTGATAGTTTAGATCCAAGTCGCAAAGTATGGTTTTTCCAATCTTTATGCCATAAATACGGAGATCCAGGCGTGCCATTTTACTCGTCACGTGTGATATATTGATTCAGATAATTTACTGCAGGATGGTAACATCATAAACGTAATTCCCGATATAAATTATTTTGGGATAAAAACTTCCTTTATAGTGAAAATTTCAAGAACCACAGATAAATTATAGTGGAAAGCCAACGCTCAACTTTCTAGATATTTGTATCCCGAAATAAATTATCTCGGGATGTCGTAATCTTGTGCCCATGGTGTCATTATCCTGCAGTAAATACTTATGCCTCAGGATCTTGACAAATTAGATGGCACTTCTAGAGTTCCATACACAAGTGTGTTATGGGGAAGTATTTTTTATTGTATTACCTTTTTATTTTATTTTTACAAAGGGCGAAGGTCATTTAAGGTAAGGACGAGGTAATTGTCTTACTACGCCATAATTATGCAACAAGATCCATGGATTGTTACTGACCTGGGGGACAAGAGACTGTGCAAGTCTCGCGTGTCTTTGAACTTGAGTTTTACATGTGCGCGATTCTTTTCAAATTAATTTAGATTTATCTATTTCATAGATAAGCTGGTTTTTGTTTTTGTTTTTATTGTGAGTTAATGATTTTTGTGTTTGTTTTTCCCCCAGGTATACCGGGCAAAAACGTCAAACACTACGGGTTTGTACAGAGGATGTCCGACGTCAGAGTACCCTTGTCAATCTAATCAAACCCAATGCTACGAAGATGGGGTGTGTGTAGACTGCTGCTCAGGCAACTTATGCAACGGGCATCCCCCTGCTAGTGTAGCTAACAACGGGCAAGCCACTACTGCTAGTGTGGCTAACAACGGGCAAGCCACTACTGCTAGTGTGGCTAACAACAAACAAGCCACTGCTAGTGTAGTTAAGAACAAACAAGCCACTGCTAGTGCAGTTAAGAACAAACAAGCCACTGCAAGGGTGGCTAGCAACGGAGAAGCCACTACTAATGTTGCTAACGGACAAGCCACTACGGCTAGTGTTGCTAACAGTGGGCGAGCCACTGCTATTGTAACCAACAATGAACTAAACATTTTGGCCATGTCACTGGCCAGCATTTTGCTGAATTGGGCTGACAGAAATTGATTTGACAAAAAAAAGTGACCGTCGTCGAGAACTTAAAGTGACATTTATCGTGGTCAGTGATAAGTACATAATGTTTTGCATTTTGATATAATGGTTGATATGAACTCTTGTTTTGATCACAAATTGCTGCAACCTTAAGATACTATCGTGAATTCATGTTTAGTGATTTACTAGAGACAATTATTTAATAACTTTGCTGACATATATACATCTTAAAATTGTAGAAAGAGAGTTGGCTCAGTTTTCTTTCTGCAAAGTAGAAACTATTCATATCGAAAATCTAAAGTAAGTGGGAGTTTAACAGTATAATTATTATGTAAGAGAAGTCAACTCAATCTCTGAACATTACTATTAAATTATATTGCGCTGAATATTCTAATTTGAAAGTGAAAGTGGTTGTGTATTCAATAAATATATTGCTTGAAAATGAAGTATGTCATACAGTTTATAAATTGATTAATGGACTCCACCAGAGTCAACATCCTGTCTTGGTACTGATATTTGAACCCCACCCCCCCCCCCCCCCCCCCCCACTCTCCGAAATACAGTTTTTACGCCTTCTTATTCCAGAGAGCAATTAGTGTACTAGACTCAAGTTCCGGTGGCTAGAACCCGATTCAAACTTCCTGCGATGCGAATGCGAGGCAAATTTTGGTGACGCAATAATCTGTAAGCGCTGCCCTTCCAAATGTGACGCAAGACGATTCGATTCGCACAAAGCATTTGCAGGAAGTATGAACCGGGCTTACGTCGTTAGTATTATTGGTTCGACTCCCGAATCTCTTTCATGACAAATGCGTCCTTGATCAAGACACTTAACTCTTAATCAGTGACGTCACCAGAGGTGGCAGGGGGCGGGAGCACCAAACTCGGACACCTTGCCCCCTCTGTTGCCCCGATGAAATTGAAAATTTTAACAAATGAATAGTTCGATACATGAACATCACCCCAAATTTGTGTTTGCACCTGCCTCGCCCCCAGATCGAAATATCTAACCAGCAAACATGACAGTGTCCTAGAGAAATAATGTCCCCTGGAGATTCAGTCCCCCATATTATGGGAAATTAACGTGGGCTGAAGGAGGATGATTCAAAAGAGGGCGCTATATCAGAAGAATTTTTGCGCACAGTTCACCGTATGGGGAGGGGACAGAATGTCCTGTCACACCGGCCTGGTCTGGGGTAAACCTTTATGGTATGACGGTACACAACCTGTATTGGGCCAGTGCTGGCCTGGTAGGGGCAAACCATCATGGTGTGACTGTACACAACCTGTAATGGGCCAGTGCCGGCCTGGTATGGGCAAACTATTATGGTGTGACGGTACACAGCCTGTAATGGGCCAGTGCCGGCTTGGTAGGGGCAAACCGTCATTGTGTGACTGTACACAACCTGTATAGATGGATTGCACATGACGTCATTGACCACCATCTTTGATGAAAAACAATGGAAAAGTGCGCGCGTGTGCGCGCTACGCACGACTCTTAGCCAATGATAGCTCTTCACGCGTGCACGTTTCATCAAAGATGGCAGCCAACACAAGGGGTCTATTGGGCCAATGGTGGCCTGGTAGAGGTAAACTGCTTTACTATAACGGTTTACAAACCATATCGGGCCAGTGGCGGCCTGCCAGGGTCAAACTGATTGGTAAAAAATATAAGGAATTGATAATGATTGCAAAAACATGTCTCGTACTTTATATGCTAAACACAGTTCATAAATTGTGCCCTGTCTATCTCTGAAAATTATATTATTCAGGGGACATTATTTCTCTAGGACACTATTTCTCTAGGACACTGTCATGTTTGCTGGTTAGATATTTCGATCTGGGGGCGAGGCAGGTGCAAACACAAATTTGGGGTGATGTTCATGTATCGAACTATTCATTTGTTAATTTTTTCAAAATAGGGAGACCGCCAACATAGGGCTAGATAGCTCAGTTGGTAGAGCGCCGGCACGTTAAACCGGAGGTCGTTGGTTCAAATCCCGCTCTAGTCAATTTTTCTTTGTTCAACCCAAAATCATTTAAACATTTACCCAGTCAGTTTCCCTTGTGGTTTATTATTTGATATCTGATATAAAAAGTCGCATCCCCTTAAGGTGATCCCCTGGCTGCCGCTTCCCAGGTTGCATCGTATACTTGGGTGTGATCCCTGGCTACACGGCAGTTTGCGGTTGAATGGCTTCTGACTGGCACCCCCTGAACAAAGATATTGACAAAATAGGGAGACCGCCAACATAGGGCTAGATAGCTCAGTTGGTAGAGCGCCGGCACGTTAAACCGGAGGTCGTTGGTTCAAATCCCGCTCTAGTCAATTTTTCTTTGTTCAACCCAAAATCAAAATTATATTATCTTAAGATTAACTATTGCAATGTGCATTTTGTTTCATCAACTAGAACTGTAAGTGCATATTTATAAAATTAATGCTTTATATGGGATTATATAGGAATATAAAGGTCCTGTGAAATGCTTTCGTCTGTAGTGCCACGGTTGATTATAGGAGTCAATAACAGTACGTTGACAACTATCCACAAATCACCTAAGGGTGACTTTTGCAGAATCAAGTTTCCGTGGTGTCCGGTTGTGGATGCTGTGGCCATAGATGCTGTTGATACATGCAGTCATCACTAAACGCTAAACGTGGACAGATTTGACGTATATAGTTTATGTAAATCCCCAGACATTTTCTTCTGTTTTTCTCAACAAGTAGATACTATTATTTAACTGAAATTTTCTCAAGTGACTTTTATTGTAACTTTCTTGATAATTCTTAATAACTGTCCCGTGTTAAAAGATAGAAAGAAGAATCAGCCAACGGCATTTCAAACCAATCTTCACAACCTTTTTCACAGGGCTGGGGTAAGTGATGGGTGAAACATAATATCTGTGTCCCCGAAGCAAATTTAACATTAACAAAAACTAATTAGTAGATCTAACATTCACTTAACCCTATCAGGACTGGGCTTTTGTTGCTATAGACCTTATGCATTGACGTCACCAAGCCGCCATCTTAGAGGTAAACTGATGATGAAACAATGGAAACGCGCTGATTTGTACGCGCGGCGCACAAGACTGGCCAATGAGCATCTTCCAAGTTGACCAAGTTCTATAGAGTAAAGGAAAAGAGTAGCCATGCATCAAAAGTTTCCCAAAAGGCCCCAGGTTTGCATATAATTAATTTTTTAATTTTTACTGATTTCTTTCCCCAAAAATATATTGAAAATATATTGAATGGTAGTAAATATTGGCTCATTCACTCGTCAGGGTACAGTTGGGGCATTGCCATCCCCTCAAGAACTCGGATAATTAAAGAAATGTATCGATTACTTAGTAGGAAAGGGCTCAGATAATCCTAGACAATAGCTTGGCATGTAAAGAAGTCACTTATAAGTAACACATTGTTTGGGAAATGTACATTTTTTTCTAATATAGATGGTGTGGTCATTTCAAGGATGTGTATAGATTAGGATTTTCACACAAATAAGGGATGAAAGGCTGACTCATTTCTTATAGGAGCCTAGTTTTGTCCAAATGAGATTGCCTATAGCATTGTGCTCTAAAATCACAACACACTATTAGTAACCACTTATTACGTCTGTGTATGGTGGCAAAACAGTTTGGGGACTATTGTGTTCAAATGCAGTAATTGACAAAACAACCCCTTAGGAATAAATAATGGAGGCCGATTTAGTCTCCAATAATTCCAAAAATACGGCATCCCTCAGGGTTCTATACTTGGCAATGTGCCTTTTACTCTCAGTAACTGATTTTTCTTCAAAATTAACATACTCCCCATAAGTGTTGTTCATTTTTTACAACCTGTTCACAGTTTGGGCACATTCGTTGATGATTTGCTATGTCTCTATACCTACCAACTTCATTTTTAGAATTACGTAATGAACATTTGAAACGAGTTAGAGGAGACCTGTTGTATAATTTTCGATAAATAACATAAAATTTCGGCTCAAACTCATGTTGCACCTGAAACATACGATAAGTTTACTTCCTAACACCACAGTGTTACCTTTTTATTTACCTGCATCTGTTGAACAAAATAATTATAATAACAAAATTATTTTACTGACTCGAATACTTTAAAAGGCAAATTCCATAGTTACTTTTAAAAAACGAGAAATTGTTCATCAATTTCTTTATATATAAATAATTCCATAGTTACTTAATGTTTTTATGCACCGTTGTAGGTTAAAACAACAACTGAAGCGAATGGAAATGTAGTCAACATCACAAGAGGCGTATACCCGTCTTTGAATGTGATAATGGTTGCTCTGGATTTGTATCCGATGGATTAGAATGCACATCCTGCTGCTCCGAAGACCGATGCAATAGTGACGTGCAGAATGATGAAGACGTCTCCTGCTATGGCTGCTTATATATATCGACTGTAGGAAGGCATACTGAGTGCAATGACCCTTTCAACCGGGAGGGTGTCTTTGTTGCAACGACAACCTGTTCATCCGGCCAGTGTGTGGTAAGTAGTTCAAACAGAATCTCTGCCTTGCTTTGAAAGTGGACCCCCCCCCCCCCCAAAATAAAAAATAAAAATGAACGTTTGAAATGGGCTTAAATGAAACTGAATAATGAATAGTTCGTTTGGTCGCCGTGCTTTGCTAATTATAAGATAACTAGGTCACAAAGTAATTAAATACGGAGCTTCGGACGTGCCATCAGACATGTTGAGAATCTAAAATAAATTACTGCAGGATGATGACACCAATAAGATGACGACACTCTAAGATGATTTATTTAAGGATAGGATGTCGACTTTCCGGATGTCGTCATCTTGTTCTCTTGTTGTCATTGTTCTGCAGTAAATTACGTCAGGATCTTAACAAGTTCGATGTCACATCTAGAGCTCTGTACACAAGTGTATAATGAGGAAGTATTTTTTATAATTTTTTTCTTTTTTCTTTTACAAAGTTCCGAAGTTTATTTAAGATAAGGCAGGGGGAGGGGGAGGGGGGCGGAAAGGGTAGCGCCACTAGCGCGCCACCTACGTTGAAAATAATCTCATTCGACCCTCGCGACGTGAACTGGTCGAAGCTCCCCGCACAAAACCATTGTACAAACGGATGTGTGTGTATGCACAGTATACACTAGTTGAATTACGGTTGCTCTCCGCCGCTGCGTGCCGTTGAGACTGCCTGGACGAGTCCATTTTATCAGAGGGTATTGTTATCTTCAAATGTTGTAAATTCACAAAAATTTTACACCAGAAAACTATTGTAAATTGTTATTTTTGCGTTGCCAACTGCTTCAGTAATTAATTTTAACAATTTTTTATAAACAGCATATATTTAACGTAAACGACATGTATAACATATCTGTATAACATATCTGGCTCAGAATTAAAATTACCTGCGGCAATGTTCCCGTCCGTCAACAGAGATCGTTCGAACGCAAACTAAGTATCGGCAGAGACCATTATGTCAAAAAAAACTTTTTAAAATCGTCAAATATCTATAGAAGATGTACCGAGGGATTTTGTTTAAACTTTAAGGAACGAAAGATCTAGTCGTAAATATTACGTTAATGGAAAACAAATCAGAGGATGAACGATAATTTGTTTTCACATTATGTCGATATTTGTAGCCATTTTAGGGGAGACGTTTTGTAACGAAATTCCCACCTAGACCCATTCATACACGTTAGCCGCTGCATTAAACCAACGGAAAATTGTCGGTAATATTTTTACGCATTATTTGAAAACTAAGCACCTCAACAATTGAAAATACTCTTCCAATATACATTGTTATGTTTTCAGTGCTGTTAAAGAGAACAATTTTACGGAATACATGGATTTCTTTTTGTTTTGTAATGGTCATCACCTCTTTTTAAAATGGAGTGTACCCAAACTGCGATCGCAAATGATTGCGCAACATCCCTTCCGCCCCCGCCCCCGCCCCCCCCCCCCGAGATAAGGATAAGGTTTGTCTTATTTTTAATTTTTTTAAAATTTTATTACCTTTATTGCACCAACATAAATACAACGTAGTGCAAAAGGGAAACCCCGAACAGGCACACAGGCCCACTAAATGGGGACCCTTGATCACACAAGGCAAATATACGATTTAAACACCCACCAAGATCCATGGGTCGTTACTGATGACCAGGGACAAGAGACTGTGAAGTCTCACGTGTCTTTGAACGTGAATTCAGGTGGGCGATTCTGTTCAAACTAATTTCATAGATCAGCTCTTTTTTCTTTAAGAGAGACTTGGAAAGTGAATGATTGTTTTGTTTTCCACAGGTACGGCGTTTTATAACGTCAACCAAGACGTGTGTACAGAGGCTGTCCGACGTCGGGGTACCCTTGTCAGTCTAACAAAACCCAATGCCAAGAAGACGAGATGTGTGTAGACTGCTGCTCAGGCAACTTATGCAACGGGCATCCCCTGCAAGTGTGGCTAACAACGGGCGAGCCACTGCTATTGTAACCAACAATGAACTTAACATTTTGGTCATGTCAATGGCCAGCATTATATTTTGCTGAATTGGGCTGACAGAAATTAACTTAATCCGTCGTCGAGAATTTATAGTGACATTAATAGTGGTCAGTTGATAACAACATAATGTTTTGCATTTTGATTGAATGGTTGAAGTTTGATACAAGCTCTTGTTTTAATCAAAATGTGCTGCAAACTGAACCAATACTAGTAACCATGGTAACTCATTTGTCATTGAGTACTGGCCTCGTCGTGAGAATATTTCTTAGATTGGGCACGTATACATCACTCTTTTCCCCCTCTGTCAGGCCTTCCACATATACTTCCAGCTGGTAAAGTAATGAATTATTATTGATGTCTTCACACCTAGAGTTACGAAACGACTTGACATGCTAGAGACTTGACAGCTAGAGACTAGAGGAACACTCAGTGCGGCACAAAATTGACTACTTTCGCTTGCTGCGCGCAGGCATGACATGACGTAATGTATTATATTTAGTCATCTGGAACGTTAAGCACGCCGGAAGCGTTTTTTTTTTTTCCAGGAGAGATGAGGCCACTTAGCATAATTTGTCGTGTTATAATAATTTGTGTAATAAATTTTAAAAAGACTGATTTTGCTAAGTGGCCTCATCTCTCCTGGGAAAATAAAATACGCACGCCGGAATGCTCAGTGCGCGACACCGGTTCGTTGTGGTTCCGTTACGGCAGTACCGTACAGTTTTTCTTACGAAACCGGAGCTAGGCCAGTTCAGGTTTAATTCATTCAAAACGGTATGAAAGTAATTAAAAATCTTGATTGGGCCAGTGCCAGTCCGGTAAAGGCAAACCATTTATTTTTATTTGTGTAATGCAAGTTCGCCCCAAACAGGGCTAAAAGCCACGATAATAGTATGAAGGTAAAAAACCTGTGATGGGCCTCGTAGGGGCAAGTCATAATGGTGTGATGGTACACTTTCTGTAACGGGCCAGTGCCTGCCTTGTATAGGGGTAAACTGTTATGGTAGGATGACGGTACACAACGTGTGATGGGACAGTACGGGAGGGGGAAACTCGTTATTTTGTTTGACGGTACAGAGCCTGTAATTAATGGGCCAGTGCTGGCCTGGTATGGGGTAAACCGTTATGGTATGATAGTACACAACATGTAATTCTGTCCCCCATATGGGACATTAACGTGGGCTGAAGGAGGATGATTCAAAAGAGTGCGCTATCAAAATAAGTTTTTGCACAGATCGCCGTATGGGCATGGGGGACAGAATCTCCTGCCAAATCGGCACGCTAATCTGGAGGTCGCAGGTTCAATTCCCGTTCTGATCAGTTTACTTTATTTTAAAATTGTAAGGGGTATATAGTAGACTTGTTGACAAGTCGTTAATGATGGTCGCGGTGGGTCGAGTCGCGTGTGGTGCTGTAGCGTAAAAAAGAATGCTCTCGCGAGATCACTGCTCTCGCGCGAAGTTGCTGGCTGCCGACTCTTCGTGTGACCAGTCTTGAGAGCAGTAATCTCGCACAGAGCAGCCCTCTCGCGGGATATTGCGAGAAAGCCGTTCCGCTATCACCGCGACAGACATTTAACGACTTGTCCACAAGTCTAGGTATAGGTGAGGTTAAAAATATGTGAAAACAAGTTTTTAATAGTTTAAATATTGACCTTCGCAGTTCGACCTCTTTCACTTTTCATAGTTTTATGTAAGGAAAAAAATGTTAAATTTTTCTTTTTTTTTAGTTGACATCTTCCAGTTTTAGAATGAAATTAGTGTCTCTTGAGTTATTTAAAAGTAATTCGGTGATCAATCAGGTGCTTCTGGGTAATTTATGTCCATATACCAGTAGATCCTTGCTTGAGCTATTTGTTTTCTTATTTTAGACTTTTTAATGTTGGTCTGTCTTAAGCCTACAAATTTGTTGTGTGCGAATAATTTACGCTAATGTTCGACTTCCGAGCTGCAAAAGAATACCTGTTTCAATTGATTAAGTTTCTAGTGAGTTAAAGTTAACCAGCTGTGCTTGAAAAGTTGATTGTATTTGATGCAACCTAAGTATTAACTATAGGGATCTAAGATGTGTCTCTCTGGTGCTACTGGCACTTTTGGTTACAGGTGGGTTTTTGTGGGCATTTCTTTCAAGGAAAGAAACTTTTTTGTTGCTTAGTCTTGGAAAATGCTTATGTTGTAGGCCTACTGTTTTATATAGATTTTTATTGTTGTATTACTTCTGTTTATGTGTTTGCTTTACACCTTTCTTTGTTTTGATTTTGATTAAAACCGTTCCCTTTTTGCACCAATGATGTGAGATTTGAGAACGTGAGCTGGACATAGCCATGATGTAGCTGGTGATGACGTCACGACTATGACACGAATTGCAGACTTTGCTGGCCCAGGAATTGTCATTCCTGTGTTGTTGATTAGATTTTTGGCCGCTTGGGTGTGCTTGGCTGTATTGTTGCATACCCACCTGCATGTATGTTTAATTTAGACACCCCCATGTTTAGTAATCTGGCCCCACCCACATTAAGAAATCAATTAAATTCATATGACATGTATTTTCTTTTATAGGATTTCATGCATTTCAAAAACTTCACTCAGTTTAAAAAACGAACAAAAAATAATATGATACTTAACTCAGATAAAACTTTGTTTTAAAAACGCCCAGTTTTAGGAATATTGAATCTCCACCCACAAAAGTGCAATTTTCTGCACTCATTTGAGTCCCAACTTACACTGATGATTTTCAAATTTAAATTGTTGTGCCCCAAACACTAATTATTTAATTTTAAGCATAATTTTCCCTGATATTTATATCATTCATTTATATTTATATTTATATTTATATCATTGTAGCGTGTCATGGCCGAGTGGTTTAGATCATCGGATTCAAGTTCTGGTGGTTTAGTCATCGGGGTGTGGGTTCGAGTCCCGGTCGTGACGCTTGTGTCCTTGAGCAAGACACTTCGCTATAATTGCTTCTCTTCACCCAGGGATATAAATGGGTACCTGCGAGGGTAGAGGTTGATATTGTGTTTGAAAAAGCCTTCTGAGCGCCACACCGCAGCTCGGGCTGTATACTTCCCAGGGAGCTGAGAAAGATTAAAGGAATGTTATTGGGCCAATGACCAGGGCACTAAGCGCATTGAGACGTTATTGTGAAATGCGCTATATAAGAACTGGTTATTATTATTATTATTATTCATAGACCCCCTTTTCATTCAAATGTGGCTCCACCCCTAAATAGGAGAGACCCAAGGTGGGTCCACGTCTTAAATTGATAATTAGCCCAATACCAACCATCATAGCAAATTTCATGCTTTTACCACAAAGTGCACAATTGTTACTGTAAGGAAGATTTCCTACCAATAACAACTTAACACACAAATAGGTGGCCCATCATGACCAACTAGACCTCAACCTCCCCGGTTGCTGACCTTCCCCACCAATAGTCATAAACATATTGACCATGATCTTGTCCCCTGACACACTACGGACCGACCCAGTCAGCCTTCCCTGCTGACCTTTACCACCAAGATGTCGTAAACATCTTGACCATGATCTTGTTCTAGAAAATGATGTCTTCGGTCTTTATGTATTTTCTCTGTGACATCATTTCTAAATATATACCTACTCCACTTCTAGAAACCCTTTATAACCTCCCCCAAGTTCTCATTCGGTGTTCTTGTTCTCAACTTGTTAACCAGAGACAATTGCCTCTCACATATCTACGGAGCTAGATTTATTGTTAACCAGAGACAATTGCCTCTCACATCTACGGAGCTAGATTTATTGTACCTTACATTATTGTATGTACATGCACGTTTACAACGTTGCTCAAAAGAATAAATTCACAACCGAGTTTCTACATACTCAAGCTAATTGTTCCTGTGAATCATTATATTATTTATTTTCATGAAGTCTACACCCCCCTCTCTGCTCCGGCACGCTCCACTAACACTAGAACAATTAACCAGGGAAGTGGATAATTGTCATTCGATATTTCCTGCGTTACATTACTTTATAGCAGCTGCACTATAGAATTAGTGCCACGTTGCGTTTCAATTTCATGTGGTAGTGTTTCTCTTTCACCTGGTTGCCGGCACTTAATAACTGGTGGCCGCCAGTAATTAAGTGCAGGCCGCCAGTTTTTTATGTTCCGTTTTTTATGTTAGTGGCGTAACCAGGTGAAAGAGAGACAATACCACATGAAATTGAAACGCTATGTGGCACTAATAGGCTTCCGTAGGTAGACCTACGGCGTTACCCCATTGCGTCTTCAATGTGCTTGTAATGCAATGCATAGAGGATTTTACGGGAGGGTATAAGATCTGTAGAGAGGAAAGTATTTTGATAAAGTAAATGGAGGGATCAGCCCCGTATCGAGCATGATGGTATACACTTACCATGCGCTGTAAACAATCATCTGTATAGCATCCCAAGGTCATTATTAATAGTAATAAACTATCAATGGGGTTACGCCAACTGAGCTATACTATAGCTTGGTGCAGTCGACCTTGCAGGGAATCCTTTCTGGCAGCACATTGTCACGGTTTATTACGGTTTGGTGCCCACTCCTGGAAATGGATGTCAAATTAATATTAGTTAGTATTGAAAAGCTTTGCGTTTAGTTTATCCTTCATAAAGCAATTGGGAGAAATCCAGCGGAATCCACATACATCTACCAGCATCGTCTAGTTAGAGATCATCAACATTTGCTACTGTTCAAATAATCTACTCATCTTCGTAACACCGTAGTGGGGATCATTTGGAATAAAGTTATGGCGAATAATGGACAGCCTCGTGTCATGCTGTGGGTTGTGTGGCGTTCTTGTTCTACAGCTTTGCTTCGCTCGATCAGCCAAGCTGACGATGGCGTCTTTTACTACGAACCATTTTTTTCTGCGACTTACGAAGGGCCAGATGGTGTATTTCCAACGGGTGGCGCAGTAGATGGAACGGACATACTTCCTGGCACAGAACTCGCCTATAGTTCATCAATTAATACCTTTTCCTGGGTAAAGGAAACATTGCAAGGGGAACACAAAGATGCCAGGTTCGTTTTTGTCAAGGATTGTCCACAAGCCTTGAAGTTGGCTGGAAGAGGTTGGGACACCATTCCACAAGGATATCAACATACCTTTCTAATCCGGAATCCCAATAAGACAATCCCGTCTTTAAGAAAGGTCAACGAGGAATACAAACCGCCGGGGTTGATGGACGAGGCAGCGATACAGGTCTGGCAGGACGTACAGGTCGAGAACATGGGAGGGGATTTCCAATCCATTTCAGAGCTCTACGAGTACGTCAAAGATAATCTCGACCCCAACCCTTTCATCATGGATGCCGATGATCTTATAGCTTACCCGGATGTGGTGCTAAAGGCATACTGCAGAGCAACGGGGATACCTTTCAGCAAGAAGATGATTGAATGGGAAGACAACGGACAACCACCCAACGTCAAATGGATCACATGTCAATCTCATCTTCAATACTTCCAGTGTGTTCATCACAGTAACGCATTGAAAAGCCGAGGCTTCTCAAAAAGTATCCAGGCCAAACCCAGCTCTGCATTACATCCAAAGGTAGCTGCAATTATTCAACGCGAAATGCCGTTTTACAATAAAATGTACTCTCAGCGCTTCATTCCATAGTCACGTAACTCTTATAGCTATCAATATCATTATGTTAAAACACTATTGTATATCCACGGTGAAGGTATTCTTCACTAATGATTGATAGGTACTTGTGTTGCTTATAAAATCACTTTTAATGTATCGGTGGTTCAAGTTGTGACTTTATACGTATAATACTGTCTACAATTCAGCCTCCAGGCTGCAATATGGTGTGAATAAACAATGATAACAATAATAATAAAATAATATTAATACGTTAAATTGTAAATTTTCCAAGAATGGGACTTGCTTGACGTGGATTGAAACTTCAACCATTGCGTTGTCATAAACAGACACTCTTAGATTTAAACATTCATGTCTAATTTGTTGGCACCGATAGCGGTTTATGACTTAATTTACCTAATGACTTATAAAGCTTTTCATACACGGCAATCGGCATTTTTGAGATATGGTGGACACTTCAGGAGTGCACTTAGGTTTGGTGCATACAGACACATTTACCCAAGCCAAATATAGTGTTATGGTAATGTGTCCATCATAAAAATAAAAAAATAAAAATGCCGTAAAGACTGTGCCTGTTTCGCGCGTATTCGACCGGGGAAGTTGCACATCGCGCGTGCGCACTAACGTTTTGGTTGGCAAAATGATGGAGCATTGTGCTTTTTTGTATGGGGTTTATGGTGGCGTGACGCAGACGCGTTTGAGTGTCTGCTTAGTGCACATCTCTATGGCGTTTGCCAACCAATAGTGTCTGTACGCATGCGTGGTTGTAATTAGCATATTTCACGGGAAGGGTCTATTTCATGGCTCTGCTTACCGCCGAATTCTGTGCTTGTCATCACCATTCTTCGCTTACCGAGCAAGCGCCGAATTTCTGTGCTAGCTGTACTGTAAGTGTAGAAATTCCTAGTAACGTGGACTACGCAAGCACACAAGCAAAAATTCCATGCTAACCCTTGAAATACGCTTGACGTAAGCGCGGAATTCCCTGCTTTTGTAAGCGCCGATTCTTTACTTTTACTGTAATAAGCAGAGCCATGAAATTGGGCCCTTGGTGCGGTTCCAAAAATGTTCGAATACGTGCGAGACTTGCTATCAGCGTTGTTATTCAGAAGCATTCATCCCTACCAAGGGGAATCGTGTGTTTACATTCCGATGGGACATTTTCTGTGCGGGTAAACACCACACATGAATATTCTTTTTGATCCCATGTCACCTCCAGCTAGATACGGCCCAATGCCCTCATTGTCGTTAGTTGAATAATAGGATTGGAGATCGGAAAGATTGTGCATAGAAAGATTTGCTAAAAACAATGCCACTTATTGAGATCATACTGGCCCCGGGCGTCATGGGACAATTGAGTATACGTATACTGGTTTGCTCAGCCCTAGGTATATTACACACAGGGATCAATAATATGAGAACATAACTGGGGGATAAATTACCCCCCACCTCCCCCCAAAAGAGGGGGGGGGGGGAACCTACAACTACAACAGGCAAAACCAATTGTTTGGTTGTTTAAATTTGCACTTGAAAAGACAAAGTATATACCTTTGGTCTTTGGAACCTTTTGATCGTTTGAATCCTATAAATTTAATTTAAACTAACTTTACTGATTTCATTTCAAAAGGTGGTCGCGTTTTTGAGATATCACCGAAAATCTGGAGCGAATATGTCCACGTTGAAAGAAAAATCACTCACGATTACACAATCTGAGAAAAGTGTCTGACAGAAACGTTTCTCAGATTCAAATTTTGGGGCATATAAACTGATATATTTTTACATTACCACATTACTTCGTAATGAAATATTTCTCAAAATGCTTTATGCTATGGAAACTGCTGTACTTCTGACCAATAATTTGTTAATGCCATTAATTTTAAGAGTGATTACCAAACGTAAACTTTTCCTTTTTAAATTCATTTTAATCTTGGGTTTTTTTCATGACAATAATAGAGCACATCAGAAAGAGCTCAGAGGGGTTTGCTTTTTATTCATCAGGCCTGGGTTTACATGGAGGTCTTGGCCTCCAGTGCACCTGATCTTGTCTTGGTGCCCTTTTAGAAGTTTCCAATAGACTTTAACATTCAAATAGTGCATTTTGCAAAATAAAACAGCATTGCCTTCTCAAAGATGAAATTCCAGGCCTGTTTATTTTCACCAGAAGAGCTACATAATCTATACAATGATATTAGTATTAATATTAATAATAGATATATTAAGACAATAATTTTGGCCTTCCATAAAATGTACACATTTTTTAATTATAACACCGTACATGACCGCTAATTCATACTATACTACGTGTATTATGTTTACTTATTGTAGACCATGTATCCTTATACAAAAGAGTTACCTTGTACATTCCGGTGCCTTTCTGGCAGGCAAGATACTACCCTGGCCACATGGGGAAAAAATACATATTGTGTCACAACATCCAGAGTTACACAAATAACAGCTCTGAATTTTTAGAAGATAAGTCCCCTTTCTTCATATCAAAATTGACAACAATCAGACAGTAAAGTCCCCCCCCCCCCCCCCCAAATAAGACAATTATGTTTCTTCCCTGGGACTGTGTACCAATTATTGTGCCTGCAGGAAGTCCAGGCTCTATGGCTCTTTGTAAACATGTCATGTCACAGGAAACAAGCTGTGTTCACGTGGTCGGAACAGCTTTTGCTTTTGTCACGATTTTTGTTTGTTTTTTCAATTTCTATCCGCAAAAAATCTAACAGGAACTATGTGTGTCCTACAAATGCCACACTTAAAAGAAAATGATCTTACAATAATCACATCATCAAAGTTTAGGTAATGGGAACTTATCATTATACGCAATTAACTTAAAATCACTAATTAATAATAGCCTTCAGTTATAGTCATATAACTAAACTTAAAAAAGTTCTGGGTCAAAATTGAGCCGAATTCTGGGCCCCAGGAGGGTTGACACAATGCTGGGTCAGGCTGACCCGGAAACTAGAAAAGGGGGATTTTGAACGGGATTCTGCGTCAGTTGACCCATTTCTGGGTTATGATTTTGATACAGATTCACGGGTAAGGCCACATAGGAACCGGATTTTGGTCATTTCTGACCGGGAGTTTTTAAAAGTATTTAATAAGGTCATCTTGTAACCACCATTTCTCAAGATAAAAAAATATTTCCGATCCTAAAACTGTCCGTTTTTTTTTTTTTTTCAAATTTCATGACCCTCGTTCCCCATGATGTGTTTTACACATTTTAATAAATAAATCAAACATAAAACCCTCGCACAATGTACTTCATCAAGTCCACTGACTGCGTTTATAAGCCACTGTGTATATTGTTGTAACGTCTCGGAGCCTCAGCCGAACTGGGTTCAATTTCATAGGGCTGCTTAAGCGCAACAAAATATCCTTACCACAATAAGGTTACCAGCCAAAATACACCGTCACATGTACCATGATTGTGTGACCGGTATTCCGCTAATTTCTGCTAAGTAGGAAATTGTTCAGCAATATTTTCTGCTTAAAGCACTTTGAAAATGGAGCCAGTTCGGCTGATTCTCCGAGACGATACAAGAAGACTGCAGCTTGATATTATCTACGGAATTGTATTTACGACATGGTAACAATTAGAAGCTATTTGGCAAGGGCATATTACTAATAAATTCGCCCGGGCGGATGACTATTAAGCCCAGTCGGATACTATTTTGCCTGGGCGGATGACTATTAAGCCCAGTCGGATACTATTTTGCCTGGGCGGATGACTATTAATCCCAGTCGGATACTATTTTGCCTGGGCGGATGACTATTAAGCCCAGTCGGATACTATTTTGCCTGGGCGGATGACTATTAAGCCCAGTCGGATACTATTTTGCCCGGGCGGATTAATATTTTGCCCGGCGGATTATAAAAATGGTTTGGGTGGTATGTATATTTTTTTTAAATGTAAATTCAAAATGCAATTCGGTCGTTGGACCGCAAATTTGTGAATGTTTTTAAATAAACCATATAAACTAAACCATAAACCCTAAACCATATAATAATATACACTAGCAAGATCTCGCTGAAGCTTTTTTACCCACATTCTGGCGCATACTCCACCAGCCAGAAACACAACCTGTCGGGCTGGTATCGTGGGTGCTTAAAAGACTTGTTTTGTTCTGCCTCCTCTGGATTGCGTGTGTGTGTGTGTGTGTGTGTAAGCGCCATTGGTAGGATCAACAAAATCTACGGAATGACTTACCGTGAGATGATAGAAATTTTCCCGTTTGAGGTAATCATGACGTCCAGCAGTCGGATATGATTGTGGATCCAGCGGCAACATATTCGTATTATAGGAATAAGTGTCGCTGAATCCTGCTTAATTAGACACCTCAATCATGAAAATTTCCTTCGTTTAACACTGCAAATGCCGCCTAACACCCACCTGCCCTCAATCTCGGTTGTACTTCCTTCAGCCAAAGTTTGACTCACAGTATTACACGGGTCGCAATTCCGTTTGCTGCCCCTCTCCTCTACGACACGAGTATTAACTTCATTGCAAGAGGTGAACCAGACCACGGCCGTGTGAGAGGCCTTTTGCGTACAAACTAATTCGTGATTGCACTACTTTTCGCCTTTGTCGTACTGTTGGATGACGATCGTGCAGCACAGCAGAAGGTTAGCATCATGATTTTATTCAGCGACTTCTTGCTATCATTGATAAAACAGCTGCTAATTAAGACAGAACTATTTGATAATACTAGGTTTTCATATACCGCTTTATCACACCCCTAGGGGCGTATCAAATCACTCAGTATGTTTTTCCTGTTTTGAAGTATGAGACCTATATTCCTTTAGTACAGTGTAATGGTTTACAAGGTGCTGTGGCACAACATGCTGACGATCTACTTTCACCCGAAACGTGATGCGCAATTGGAATGGAGGATTCATATAAAGCAATTGAAAAGAAGCAAAATTGACGTTCTCTACTTGTCGTCAAGATAGTAGTAAAACTATATTATATATAATTATATATACCTCCTTTTGCAGGTTTTGTTAAGGTACTCGTACTCGGAGATCCAAGTGGCCACCCGTCTGTTGGGCACGGTACTTGGATATCAGAATACTCAGTACTCGGATATCAGAATACTCGGTACTTTGGTATCAGAACACTCGGAACTCAGATATCAGAATACTCGGTACTATGTTATCAGAACACTCGGAACTCAGATATCAGAATACTCGGTCCTATGTTATCAGAACACTCGGAACTCAGATATCAGAATACTCGGACTCGGTACTATGTTATCAGAACACTCGGAACTCGGATATCAAATACTCGGTACTATGTTATCAAAATACTCGGAACTCGGATATCAGAATGCTCAGTACCAGAATACCCAGCACTCGGATATCAAAATACTCGGTACTCTGATATCAGAATGTTCGGTACTCAGATATCAAAATACTCGGTACTCTGATATCAGAATACTCGTAACTGAATATGAGAATATTCGCCACTCCCATATCAGAATACTTGGCACTCAGACATCAGAATACTCGGTACTCGTATATCAAAATACTTGGTACTCGGATATCAGAATGTTCGGGACTCGGATATCATGATACTTGGTACTCGGACACTTAACACCCCCCCCCCCCCCCCCTGTCCAAAGTAATTGTACTTGTTTACTACTCGGCAATCCTTAGTACTCGGAAATACTTTCTACCAGATTTAAAAGGACTTGACTAGAACACCAATTGTCACCGGATATAATAGTTTTACTTTGAAGTACAATTTCTTACAACTATCGTGTGCAGAAATGCAAGAAACTTTCCAAGTATACACATCTAACGTTTCAAAAAATATTTGCTTTGAAATTTTCAGTCATGGTGATATATTTGAACCGAGTTATTAGCGGCTACTATCAGATGACCGGCAGGTGTGAGTGCGATACTATGCGGGTTATTACATCCTTTGATGATACATCCAAGGTAGTTGCCATCAGGGCTATAATGCTGGATCTCACCAGATGATTCTTCCGTTACAGCAACATAGATGCTGCCATCCTCGTCACAGCACAACCCATAAGGCAAACCATAAGGCAAACTTGAATGGTTGATATCCACCGAGAATACCACTTCACCATTGTAGTCTACTGATACCAACTTCTTCTCATCTGAAGTAGTGTAGATGAGTTGCTGTTCGTAGAAAGTCAAGTTTGCACCGATCCCTTCAGCCTTGATGGTTCTGAGGATGGATCCATCTGCACTGTATAGTGAGATCACATCTTGGTTATGACAATCTCCCACTGCTATCAGATTGTTGTTATCCACTGCAATGCACGAAGGCATGTTGCTTGACAATCCACCTAGTTTGAACTGAGAGAGAAGCTGATAATTCCTGTTGAAAATCTTGACTAAACAGTTACTCTCTAGAACTAGGAGCTCATCGTTCTTGTTTATAGTCACTCTCCTTGGACGAGACAGACCTTTGATGAGTTGCACTCTTGGGATGGATTGCGGATTACATGTTGCTGTCATCAAGCTGCGATTCTGAAAATCTGCCACAATAATATCACTGTTGGAGTACGCAGTAACATCACATGGAGAAAATTTCACCATTTGTTTTACACCCTTCATATATGTCATCATTTCCTCCTTCAGTAACCACGTCTTTCGTTCACGGTTTGTCAAAGGTTTCCATACCATTTGCCTTTCTTCAGCAGGTTTCAGCACCAGTTTTCCTAGACTTTTCTGACCCTCCTCAAAGTCCATAAAAGCCAATGCGTCAGGAACTTTGTTTGGCTGCATATCTGTGTATTCCATGAGGTCTTGCAATAGTTTTTCTATGAGATTTGGAATCTCGTTGCATCCCCCATGAATCATTTGGCTAACCTCAAACTGCTTGCGCTGTGCTTTTGTCACCACTTTGATATTTGTAGCCTGTGCGTTTTCAATTGTCTTGACTCTGTCTTTGTAAATATGTTCTGCCTCTCGTACCAGTTTCTGCTCCTTGCAACTGACTTGGCAATCTCCTCATCAGCTTTCTTGGAGATTCTGTCTTTGGTGTCGGCAAACATTGCGTCTAATGTCTTGCGGGTCATATCTATGTTTTGTACAGCAATGTCGAAAATGCTGATACTCTCTCTTACTTTTGCCAACTCTTCATTAACCCGCTGTCTGCATTTGTGTAAAGCATCTTTAAGTTCAATAACAGGGTGCATTCTGTGATCTAGTGAGATGCAAGTTGTGCATATCATCATTTGGCATGCTTCACAATACATGATAAGATCCTTGTCAATATGCATGATACATTTCGAAACGTAACCCTGACCAGGTCGCTGATTTTGTTGTTGACTCTCTAATTGATTTATTTCGTCCACCAGGGAAGTCAACTTGAAGTCAGTACGCAAATCAGCAACTCCTTTTCCACTCAAAATTGTCTTATCTCGACAAATAGGACAGATGAGCATTTGTGCTGGTGGGTTCTCTCTCTCTGCGAGTTGTTGAAGGCATTCCAGACAAAATGAATGAGAACACTCCAGCATTTTGGGCTCCTTAAAGCGGTCAGTGCAGATCTGGCATTCCAGGTGTCCCTCACTGATCTTTTGTAAGACTGACTCAACTGTTTCGCTTGCAGCCATCTTGAGGGAAAGAGAGCTCGATTTATTAACCTGTAATTTAAAAAAGGGAAAATTTCAGGCCTACATTATATTGCATTTGATTGTATATCAATTTTTCCTTGGGTTTTGGTTTAATAGTTCATCAAAGAAAAGGTGACATAGGAGGGATCGGGGGAGGGTTTGACTGCCCTCTATTTGCCCCTTGGGTGGGGGAAAGGGACTTCTCTTGTTGCACTCTAAGTAGAGCTATCTTGTACTGTTAGTAGGAAGGGCAATGGACTGCCCTCGTGTTGCCCTCTGAGTAGGGGCAATGGACTGTCCTCTTGTTGCCCTTGAATAGGAATGGCAACGAAATGCCCTGTTGATGCCCTCTTTCCTCTATTATAGTAAGGGAAGGGGACTGCTCTTTTTGCTGCTCTTTAAGTTAGAACTATTTTGGAAGACTGCAATCTTGTCCAATGTTTTTGTGATCGGGTGAGGCAGAGGAGCTTTAGTTGGAGAGGAAAACTTGGGAAGAATTTTGGGACTGCTGGCTTTCTGTTGCCTTGTGAGTAGGAAGGGCCAGGGGCCTTTCCCCAACTGAGAATAAAGGAAGGGCTCATAGGAAGACTTTTTGAGTGTTGAGTATTATAGGGCACAGGACTGCCATGTTTTTGTGCTCTGACTAGGAAGAACTGGGGGACTTCCCTCTTTATAGTAAGGGTGTAGGGCCGTACCCTCTTGTTGCCCTCCCTGTCATAACTGTTGCCATCTGAGCTGGAAGGGCAATGGAGCAGTGTGTAGGGAAAAAGAGACCGGATGGTTTCTTGAAGGAGGCGGAAAGGGGACTGCCATCTTAGGCCTAATTCTTTGCTCGGAGAAGCAAGGGCACTGGACTGCTCCATGTTGCCCTCTTGAAAAAGAAGGGTGTACATGTTGCGGCCCACTGAGTAGGAATAGCAATGGACTGACCTCTTGCTGCCCCCTGAATAAGGAGGGCAGTGGACTGACCTCTTGCTGCCCCCTGAATAAGGAGGACAGTGAGTCGACCTTTTGCTGCCCCTGAATAAGAAAGGCAGGGGACTGTCCATGTTATGCTCCCAAGGTAGATGGAGGGGGCCCTCCATTGCCCCCGAATGGGGTTCAGGCAGTAGAGGACTACTGTTTAGTTGGAGATCTTGAGGCAGAGGACTGCCCTGTTGTTGCCCTCAATGATCGAGGATGGGCTCGGGCCCCTTACATGTACTTATTGTTGCCCTCTGAGTATAGTGACAACTAAGACACTGCTCTCTCAATGTTTCCCTTTAAGTATTATTTTTTTCTTGTTTACAACAGTTAGGCCAATAGTACAACTTAAAGGCACAGTCATCATTTAGGTTTTGTCAACGCAATGCTGATCACTTATCATTATTATCAAGAAAGAGACAATACAAGTCACCTGTGAAAGTTTTAGTTGAATAAACTGTCTAGCCTACATGTACTTTGCGCGAAAACAGCGAAGTCTGTCAAGGTATTTTCATCAAGACTGTCAAATCCATTCACGTTAAGCGAGGTGACTGTGATGGGTACCAAATGCATCTCATGCCATATTCATCAAACAGACAACACGAAAGCAAAAATAAGTAGATTGTTATTTGGATATTCAAACTTTATGACATAATTGTTATGTACATTTAAAGATTTCTAATTGACGGGGCATTTTTAAATGAAACAAAATTGCAGAATGCCGTACCATCTTATAACAATTAGGTTTTCAGATTGCAAAATGGGGGGGGGGGGGGGTCATTACCGAAGCATGACGCTACCTTTAAGAAAGGTTTTAGCAGTCAGTACTACATGTATAGTTCAAATAATATCAACCATGTCAACCTTCCAAAAACCATTGTCAACAGGGACATACAATATCATGTCCACAAAATGTCAGTCTTTGCCCAGCATCGGTAGATTAAACACTATAGATGGGCAATCAGTTAACAGTGTATTCAGTTTACAAAATTACATCAATCATAAGGTCTATCGCAAATATGGCATGGTTGATTTTAATATGCACAATGGTCGAGGAGGCACCGTGGGAAGGAGTTCACATTGGAACACTGACATGACTGAGTGGTTGTACCTTTCTTCCCGCTGTGCGCCTTTCGGCCATTGTGCATAATCAACGAGGCCATATTTGCGATAGATGCAAGCTTACCTTCCCAATCAATAGTATATTTTAACTAGTCTAGCTTTTGGGGTTTTACATTCTTCCCAATACAGCATTATACCCACGTATACGCTGTGTGTGTAGTGTAAATCATGCATAGGCCTGACGGTTAATGCCAAACCATTCATTGCCAGACCTTGAAAATAATTCAATCATGGAGGTTCAATGGACCATTTCTAAAAACATGCCATGAACAGCGAACAAATACCCATAAAATTGTATAATATATGCACTTACTCACACTATGACAAAAGGTGGCTGGTCGACAAACTTTGCAGCAAAAATCCTGATGATTGTAGGACTACCCAAATCAGATTGTTCCCAACGCGCTACAAGTCCTGAACAGTTATTGCTGACAGGTGGAATTCACCGCGCTGTCTTAATTGTTGCTCAATGCGTGAACGCCGCCTGCATGCGCATTAGCAAACAACATGGATGCCGGGCAGTCAAATCGGTGGCAGTAACGCCTCAGAAGTTCTTCAAAATTACACCAAAACGAGCGCGCACAATGGCGTTTTAATGTGCTTTCCACAAATCGGATACAATGAGTGATAACAGGGGAAAAATTCTCGGCATAAAAACGTGAGTTTATATTCGAAAAATTTGCCCACCTCCTGGAGGTAGGTACATGGGCGTAGGGCCAAGGATCGGAGGAAGTCCAGAGTATTGGCACTATAAATGGGGCTAATCCCCGCTGGGCTCCGCCTGCCCGTGAATCCCCAAGGACAGCACACGCCTTCAAAATAGCAGAGCCGCAAGCCCAAGCTGTGATTTCGATAACGACCATTGCAGATTAAGATACATAAATGTTCAGAGATTTAAATGGGCACTATAGTGGAAAACAATTCCCTTTACCTGGTCCTGAAATGCTACAATTATAAGAATTATAGTGCAATATGATGCAATCGTGCTTGATTTCTCCTCCGGCCATTCGATGTTTGAAAATTTATGAGGTTTTTGTACTTCGTTAGATTGAGTTTCACACTGAGGTTTGTATGTTTTAAAGGTACATAAATTGTTAATCTCAAAAAAATGATTGAACAATTAGCTTACTTGGTGAAAACCAATGCAACTGTTAGGAGCCTAGAATATTATGGGAAAGGATTCCTTCCGAAGTATGGTTTGGATAACTTTTTTTTTTCCCCAAAACATTTGAAACTGAACAATTCATGCATGAGTCGTTTCTCAATTTTTTTAAAGGTTGGTCCGTAATTGCGAATGCTGTGGCCCGTATAGAGGTGGGTTGTATACCGCTGCCACTTCCCTAAACGTGGATGGATTTTACCGTGACTTTGTTTTCTTTCCCGGCCCTTGTTTTCAATTCTCACCAGTAATTAGACACTGTGTTCAACTAAAGCTTTTCACATGTGACTTTTATTGTATCTTTCTTTATAACTTTGCTTTATAGGTGAATCAGTATTATACACTTGACAGAAACACTTTATGGCCCTACCTTTGAGTGAGCTTTTATATTAAAGCATTACTTTTGATTGTCAGGAGGCTTCTCCTTTTAGGGTATCATCAAATTAATTAAGCCCAATGCGCATTAGACCCTATTGTTCTACTGGAAGATGTCGTAAACATCTTGACCATGATCTTGTTCTAGGAAATGATGTCTTCGGTCTTATGTATTTTCTCGGTGACATCATTTCTAAATATATACCTACTCCACTTCTAGAAACCCTGTATAACCTCCCCCAAGTTCTCATTCGGTGTTCTTGTTCTCAACTTGTTAACCAGAGACTTGCCTCTCACATATCTACGGAGCTAGATTTATTGTTAACCAGAGACTTGCCTCTCACATATCTACGAAGCTAGATTTATTGTTAACCAGAGACTTGCCTCTCACATCTACGGAGCTAGATTTATTGTACCTTACATTATTGTATGTACAATGTACGTTTACAACGTTGCTCAAAAGAATAAATATATTGATTTATTTAGACAGGGTAGCCTTATCAGTAATACAACTGCTATCCTTAAGGGCCCTGTGTACAGGCAGTAAAATTTTTAAAAAGGAAATAGAAAAATACAGAGCACTAAGAAAATCCATGAATAAAGACAAAAACAAGAAGTGTAAAACAAAATCAAAAATCTTACAAGGTAAAACGAAAAAAGACACAACAATTTTAAACACTTGTCCAAAGCAGGGTACATGAAAATTAAAACATGAGTCAAATAATTTTTAAAAGTCTATAAGCAATCACAAAGGATTACACTATCGCATATCATTTAAAAATTCATTAAAAAGAGGCAAGTATAAAAAGCAAAGATAACTTTAAAATAAGCACAAAACGGAAGCCAGTAACCGTCAAAAAACGGCAAATTGCAGGCTAACCAATACTCACATTAAAACGGAACCATAATAATAAAATCACCTATAGCAGTAAACGACTAAGTACAATTGGTTAGCCTAATAATAAAAAGAGACAATGGACGAAAAAGTCCCCCCTCACCCATCAGTATAGTAGGGCGGGTTAAAAGATTATAAAAGATAAAATTTTACAAAATTGGACAAATATATATAAATATAAAGAAAGAGCTAGATATGGTACAAACTTAAAACAGAGATTTAAAATTTCTGAGAGTGTTGACCTGTCTCTGAGCCGTGTTTAGCTTGTTCCATCCCAGGGTACCAAGATATTGAAAAGTGCGCTTACCTGCATTTGGGCAGGTATAATGACCCATTGAACTTGGAGCGAGTGTTAGTTGAGTGACTAGGCATTTTAAAGCGGGCTTTTAGATAAGCTGGACTCATATTATTAATACATTTGAAAACTTCACACATTCTGTGATATTCCCAACGAGAAGGTAGGGAAGACCAGGAAAGTGTCTGATGCAAGTCGATAACATGGGTCCTGGGATGAGCATTTAGGATAAGCCTGGCCAGACGGTTGTGAAGTTTAAGCAACTTATCCGAATAACTTTGTGAGCAACTTGACCATCACACAACATCACAGTCCTGTGAATCATTATATGTTTTATTTTCATGAAGTCTACACTCCCTCTGCTCCGGCACGCTCCACTAACACTAGAACAATTAACCAGGGAAGTGGATAATTGTCATTCAATATACCACGATATTTCCTGCGTTACATTACTTTATAGCAGCTGCACTATAGAATTAGTGCCACGTTGCGTTTCAATTTCATGTGGTAGTGTTTCTCTTTCACCTGGTTGCCGGCACTTAATAACTGGTGGCCGCCAGTAATTAAGTGCAGGCCGCCAGTTTTTTATGTTCCGGCCACGCGTTTTAAAGTGGCGTAACCAGGTGAAAGAGAAACAATACCACATGAAATTGAAACGCTATGTGGCACTAATAGGCTTCCGTAGGTAGACCTACGGCGTTACCCCATTGTGTCTTCATAATGTGCTTGTAATGCAATGCATAGAGGATTTTACGGGAGGGTATAAGATCTGTAGAGAGGAAAGTATTTTGATAAAGTAAATTCAATTCAATTCAATTCAATTCAATTCAATTAATCTTTATTATATCCCAAAAAGGGTAATTCAAATGCTCGCATACAGTAAAAACATTGAAATATTAAAAACATTACAATTGGTTTTAGGGATAATATACAATTACAAGAAAACACACTAAAAGGTGATAAGTATATAAGACAAGAAAAAACAAACCTGGGGACTGAACGATACAATTTATAGTTAACGTTTGAAATGAAGATTGTGATGTGTTATTGCACGAGGGATAAAGGAGGATGGGTACCGGTTTGTCGCAGCATATGGCACTCGCATACGACCAGACCTTGGGATCAGCTGGCTGGCGAGCACATCATGAAGCGGATGGTTTGTATCATTCAGTAGCACTGTGAGCTTGCCAGCCAGCAGATCCCCATATGCTGTGTCTACTAGCGGCCGCGACTCCCCAAGAATCCTTCCTGCTGCTTTTATAATTCTATCTATGCGATCCTTGTCACTCCTCCCAACATTTCCACCCCAACAGATCAAGCAGTAGCCCCAAACACTAGCAATCACAGTGTCGTAAAAAGTTGCCAAAATTGTACGATTGACATGAAAATAATTCAATTTCCTGAGGCAGAACATGCGAGAATTAAGTTTTTTCACAATGGAATCCACATGTTCATGCCAACCCAGTTCATTGTCAAAAATTACACCCAAATATTTATACCTAGTGGCACGTTCCACCGCCCTGTCTTTCAAGATCACAGTTTCTGGTTGACGACGTGATTTCCGATAATCTATAACCATTTCTTTAGTTTTAGAGACATTTAGTTTGAGATAATTTAAATCACAGTACTTGACAAATTGTTGAAGTTGATTTTGATACAAGCGATCATCATCCTTACTAATCAGACCAATCATCATGGAGGGATCAGCCCCGTATCGAGCATGGTATACACTTACCATGCGCTGTAAACAATCATCTGTATAGCATCCCAAGGTCATTATTAATAGTAATAAACTATCAATGGGGTTACGCCATGCATACCCAACTGAGCTATACTATAGCTTGGTGCAGTCGACCTTGCAGGGAATCCTTTCTGGCAGCACATTGTCACGGTTTATTACGGTTTGGTGCCCACTCCTGGAAATGGATGTCAAATTAATATTAGTTAGTATTGAAAAGCTTTGCGTTTAGTTTATCCTTCATAAAGCAATTGGGAGAAATCCAGCGGAATCCACATACATCTACCAGCATCGTCTAGTTAGAGATCATCAACATTTGCTACTGTTCAAATAATCTACTCATCTTCGTAACACCGTAGTGGGGATCATTTGGAATAAAGTTATGGCGAATAATGGACAGCCTCGTGTCATGCTGTGGGTTGTGTGGCGTTCTTGTTCTACAGCTTTGCTTCGCTCGATCAGCCAAGCTGACGATGGCGTCTTTTACTACGAACCATTTTTTTCTGCGACTTACGAAGGGCCAGATAGCGTATTTCCAACGGGTGGCGCAGTAGATAGAACGGACATACTTCCTGGCGCAGAACTCGCCTATAGTTCATCAATTAATACCTTTTCCTGGGTAAAGGAAACATTGCAAGGGGAACACAAAGATGCCAGGTTCGTTTTTGTCAAGGATTGTCCACAAGCCTTGAAGTTGGCTGGAAGAGGTTGGGACACCATTCCACAAGGATATCAACATACCTTTCTAATCCGGAATCCTAATAAGACAGTCCCGTCTTTAAGAAAGGCCAACGAGGAATTCAAACCGCCGGGGTTGATGGACGAGGCAGCGATAAAGGTCTGGCAGGATGTACATGTCGAAACTACATGTATGGGAGGGGATTTCCAATCCATTTCAGAGCTCTACGAGTACGTCAAAGATAATCTCGACCCCAACCCTTTCATCATGGATGCCGATGATCTTATAGCTTCCCCGGATGTGGTGCTAAAGGCATACTGCAGAGCAACGGGGATACCTTTCAGCAAGAAGATGATTGAATGGGAAGACAACGAGCAACCACCCAACGTAAAATGGATCACATGTCAATCTCATCTTCAATACTTCCAGTGTGTTCATCACAGTAACGCATTGAAAAGCCGAGGCTTCTCAAAAATCATCCAGGCCAAACCCAGCTCTGCATTACATCCAAAGGTAGCTGCAATTATTCAACGCGAAATGCCGTTTTACAATAAAATGTACTCTCAGCGCTTCATTCCATAGTCACGTAACTCTTATAGCTATCAATATCATTATGTTAAAACACTATTGTATATCCACGGTGAAGGAATTCTTCACTAATGATTGATAGGTACTTGTGTTGCTTATAAAATCACTTTTAATGTATCGGTGGTTCAAGTTGTGACTTTATACGTATAATACTGTCTACAATTCAGCCTCCAGGCTGCAATATGGTGTGAATAGTAAACAATGATAACAATAATAATAAAATAATATTAATACGTTAAATTGTAAATTTTCCAAGAATGGGACTTGCTTGACGTGGATTGAAACTTCAACCATTGCGTTGTCATAAACAGACACTCTTAGATTTAAACATTCATGTCTAGTAATTTGTTGGCACCGATAGCGGTTTATGACTTAATTTACCTAATGACTTATAAAGCTTTTCATACACGGCAATCGGCATTTTTGAGATATGGTGGACACTTCAGGAGTGCACTTAGGTTTGGTGCATACAGACACATTTACCCAAGCCAAATATAGTGTTATGGTAATGTGTCCATCATAAAAAAAAATTCTCAATGCCGTAAAGACTGTGCCTGTTTCGCGCGTATTCGACCGGGGAAGTTGCACATCGCGCGTGCGCACTAACGTTTTGGTTGGCAAAATGATGGATCATTGTGCTTTTTTGTATGGGGTTTATGGTGGCGTGACGCATACGCGTTTGAGTGTCAGCTTAGTGCACATCTCTATGGCGTTTGCCAACCAATAGTGTCTGTACGCATGCGTGGTTGTAATTAGCATATTTCACGGGAAGGGTCTATTTCATGGCTCTGCTTACCGCCGAATTCTGTGCTTGCGATCACCATTCTTCGCTTACCGAGCAAGCGCCGAATTTCTGTGCTAGCTGTACTGTAAGCGTAGAAATTCCTAGTAACGTGGACTACGCAAGCACACAAGCAAAAATTCCATGCTAACCCTTGAAATACGCTTGACGTAAGCGCGGAATTCCCTGCTTTTGTAAGCGCCGATTCTTTACTTTTACTGTAATAAGCAGAGCCATGAAATTGGGCCCTTGGTGCGGTTCCAAAAATGTTCGAATACGTGCGAGACTTGCTATCAGCGTTGTTATTCAGAAGCATTCATCCCTACCAAGGGGAATCGTGTGTTTACATTCCGATGGGACATTTTCTGTGCGGGTAAACATCCACACATGAATATTCTTTTTGTTGTGACCTTCCGCATGATCCCATGTCACCTCCAGCTAGATACGGCCCAATGCCCTCATTGTCGTTAGTTGAATAATAGGTTTGGAGATCGGAAAGATTGTGCATAGAAAGATTTGCTAAAAACAATGCCACTTATTGAGATCATACTGGCCCCGGGCGTCATGGGACAATTGAGTATACGTATACTGGTTTGCTCAGCCCTAGGTATATTACACACAGGGATCAATAATATGAGAACATAACTGGGGGATAAATTACCCCCCACCTCCCCCCAAAAGAGGGGGGGGGGGGAACCTACAACTACAACAGGCAAAACCAATTGTTTGGTTGTTTAAATTTGCACTTGAAAAGACAAAGTATATACCTTTGGTCTTTGGAACCTTTTGATCGTTTGAATCCTATAAATTTAATTTAAACTAACTTTACTGATTTCATTTCAAAAGGTGGTCGCGTTTTTGAGATATCACCGAAAATCTGGAGCGAATATGTCCACGTTGAAAGAAAAATCACTCACGATTACACAATCTGAGAAAAGTGTCTGACAGAAACGTTTCTCAGATTCAAATTTTGGGGCATATAAACTGATATATTTTTACATTACCACATTACTTCGTAATGAAATATTTCTCAAAATGCTTTATGCTATGGAAACTGCTGTACTTCTGACCAATAATTTGTTAATGCCATTAATTTTAAGAGTGATTACCAAACGTAAACTTTTCCTTTTTAAATTCATTTTAATCTTGGGTTTTTTTCATGACAATAATAGAGCACATCAGAAAGAGCTCAGAGGGGTTTGCTTTTTATTCATCAGGCCTGGGTTTACATGGAGGTCTTGGCCTCCAGTGCACCTGATCTTGTCTTGGTGCCCTTTTAGAAGTTTCCAATAGACTTTAACATTCAAATAGTGCATTTTGCAAAATAAAACAGCATTGCCTTCTCAAAGATGAAATTCCAGGCCTGTTTATTTTCACCAGAAGAGCTACATAATCTATACAATGATATTAGTATTAATATTAATAATAGATATATTAAGACAATAATTTTGGCCTTCCATAAAATGTACACATTTTTTAATTATAACACCGTACATGACCGCTAATTCATACTATACTACGTGTATTATGTTTACTTATTGTAGACCATGTATCCTTATACAAAAGAGTTACCTTGTACATTCCGGTGCCTTTCTGGCAGGCAAGATACTACCCTGGCCACATGGGGAAAAAATACATATTGTGTCACAACATCCAGAGTTACACAAATAACAGCTCTGAATTTTTAGGAGATAAGTCCCCTTTCTTCATATCAAAATTGACAACAATCAGACAGTAAAGTCCCCCCCCCCCAAATAAGACAATTATGTTTCTTCCCTGGGACTGTGTACCAATTATTGTGCCTGCAGGAAGTCCAGGCTCTATGGCTCTTTGTAAACATGTCATGTCACAGGAAACAAGCTGTGTTCACGTGGTCGGAACAGCTTTTGCTTTTGTCACGATTTTTGTTTGTTTTTTCAATTTCTATCCGCAAAAAATCTAACAGGAACTATGTGTGTCCTACAAATGCCACACTTAAAAGAAAATGATCTTACAATAATCACATCATCAAAGTTTAGGTAATGGGAACTTATCATTATACGCAATTAACTTAAAATCACTAATTAATAATAGCCTTCAGTTATAGTCATATAACTAAACTTAAAAAAGTTCTGGGTCAAAATTGAGCCGAATTCTGGGCCCCAGGAGGGTTGACACAATGCTGGGTCAGGCTGACCCGGAAACTAGAAAAGGGGGATTTTGAACGGGATTCTGCGTCAGTTGACCCATTTCTGGGTTATGATTTTGATACAGATTCACGGGTAAGGCCACATAGGAACCGGATTTTGGTCATTTCTGACCGGGAGTTTTTAAAAGTATTTAATAAGGTCATCTTGTAACCACCATTTCTCAAGAACAAAAAATATTTCCGATCCTAAAACTGTCCGTTTTTTTTTTTTTTTCAAATTTCATGACCCTCGTTCCCCATGATGTGTTTTACACATTTTAATAAATAAATCAAACATAAAACCCTCGCACAATGTACTTCATCAAGTCCACTGACTGCGTTTATAAGCCACTGTGTATATTGTTGTAACGTCTCGGAGCCTCAGCCGAACTGGGTTCAATTTCATAGGGCTGCTTAAGCGCAACAAAATATCCTTACCACAATAAGGTTACCAGCCAAAATACACCGTCACATGTACCATGATTGTGTGACCGGTATTCCGCTAATTTCTGCTAAGTAGGAAATTGTTCAGCAATATTTTCTGCTTGAAGCACTTTGAAAATGGAGCCAGTTCGGCTGATTCTCCGAGACGATACAAGAAGACTGCAGCTTGATATTATCTACGGAATTGTATTTACGACATGGTAACAATTAGAAGCTATTTGGCAAGGGCATATTACTATTAAATTCGCCCGGGCGGATGACTATTAAGCCCAGTCGGATACTATTTTGCCTGGGCGGATGACTATTAAGCCCAGTCGGATACTATTTTGCCTGGGCGGATGACTATTAAGCCCAGTCGGATACTATTTTGCCTGGGCGGATGACTATTAAGCCCAGTCGGATACTATTTTGCCTGGGCGGATGACTATTAAGCCCAGTCGGATACTATTTTGCCTGGGCGGATGACTATTAAGCCCAGTCGGATACTATTTTGCCCGGGCGGATTAATATTTTGCCCGGCGGATTATAAAAATGGTTTGGGTGGTATGTATATTTTTTTTAAATGTAAATTCAAAATGCAATTCGGTCGTTGGACCGCAAATTTGTGAATGTTTTTAAATAAACCATATAAACTAAACCATAAACCCTAAACCATATAATAATATACACTAGCAAGATCTCGCTGAAGCTTTTTTACCCACATTCTGGCGCATACTCCACCAGCCAGAAACACAACCTGTCGGGCTGGTATCGTGGGTGCTTAAAAGACTTGTTTTGTTCTGCCTCCTCTGGATTGCGTGTGTGTGTGTGTGTGTGTAAGCGCCATTGGTAGGATCAACAAAATCTACGGAATGACTTACCGTGAGATGATAGAAATTTTCCCGTTTGAGGTAATCATGACGTCCAGCAGTCGGATATGATTGTGGATCCAGCGGCAACATATTCGTATTATAGGAATAAGTGTCGCTGAATCCTGCTTAATTAGACACCTCAATCATGAAAATTTCCTTCGTTTAACACTGCAAATGCCGCCTAACACCCACCTGCCCTCAATCTCGGTTGTACTTCCTTCAGCCAAAGTTTGACTCACAGTATTACACGGGTCGCAATTCCGTTTGCTGCCCCTCTCCTCTACGACACGAGTATTAACTTCATTGCAAGAGGTGAACCAGACCACGGCCGTGTGAGAGGCCCTTTGCGTACAAACTAATTCGTGATTGCACTACTTTTCGCCTTTGTCGTACCGTTGGATGACGATCGTGCAGCACAGCAGAAGGTTAGCATCATGATTTTATTCAGCGACTTCTTGCTATCATTGATAAAACAGCTGCTAATTAAGACAGAACTATTTGATAATACTAGGTTTTCATATACCGCTTTATCACACCCCTAGGGGCGTATCAAATCACTCAGTATGTTTTTCCTGTTTTGAAGTATGAGACCTATATTCCTTTAGTACAGTGTAATGGTTTACAAGGTGCTGTGGCACAACATGCTGACGATCTACTTTCACCCGAAACGTGATGCGCAATTGGAATGGAGGATTCATATAAAGCAATTGAAAAGAAGCAAAATTGACGTTCTCTACTTGTCGTCAAGATAGTAGTAAAACTATATTATATATAATTATATATACCTCCTTTTGCAGGTTTTGTTAAGGTACTCGTACTCGGAGATCCAAGTGGCCACCCGTCTGTTGGGCACGGTACTTGGATATCAGAATACTCAGTACTCGGATATCAGAATACTCGGTACTTTGGTATCAGAACACTCGGAACTCAGATATCAGAATACTCGGTACTATGTTATCAGAACACTCGGAACTCAGATATCAGAATACTCGGTCCTATGTTATCAGAACACTCGGAACTCAGATATCAGAATACTCGGACTATCAGAACACTCGGAACTCGGATATCAGAATACTCGGTACTATGTTATCAAAATACTCGGAACTCGGATATCAGAATGCTCAGTACCAGAATACCCAGCACTCGGATATCAAAATACTCGGTACTCTGATATCAGAATGTTCGGTACTCAGATATCAAAATACTCGGTACTCTGATATCAGAATACTCGTAACTGAATATGAGAATATTCGCCACTCCCATATCAGAATACTTGGCACTCAGACATCAGAATACTCGGTACTCGTATATCAAAATACTTGGTACTCGGATATCAGAATGTTCGGGACTCGGATATCATGATACTTGGTACTCGGACACTTAACACCCCCCCCCCCCCCCCCTGTCCAAAGTAATTGTACTTGTTTACTACTCGGCAATCCTTAGTACTCGGAAATACTTTCTACCAGATTTAAAAGGACTTGACTAGAACACCAATTGTCACCGGATATAATAGTTTTACTTTGAAGTACAATTTCTTACAACTATCGTGTGCAGAAATGCAAGAAACTTTCCAAGTATACACATCTAACGTTTCAAATAAATATTTGCTTTGAAATTTTCAGTCATGGTGATATATTTGAACCGAGTTATTAGCGGCTACTATCAGATGACCGGCAGGTGTGAGTGCGATACTATGCGGGTTATTACATCCTTTGATGATACATCCAAGGTAGTTGCCATCAGGGCTATAATGCTGGATCTCACCAGATGATTCTTCCGTTACAGCAACATAGATGCTGCCATCCTCGTCACAGCACAACCCATAAGGCAAACCATAAGGCAAACTTGAATGGTTGATATCCACCGAGAATACCACTTCACCATTGTAGTCTACTGATACCAACTTCTTCTCATCTGAAGTAGTGTAGATGAGTTGCTGTTCGTAGAAAGTCAAGTTTGCACCGATCCCTTCAGCCTTGATGGTTCTGAGGATGGATCCATCTGCACTGTATAGTGAGATCACATCTTGGTTATGACAATCTCCCACTGCTATCAGATTGTTGTTATCCACTGCAATGCACGAAGGCATGTTGCTTGACAATCCACCTAGTTTGAACTGAGAGAGAAGCTGATAATTCCTGTTGAAAATCTTGACTAAACAGTTACTCTCTAGAACTAGGAGCTCATCGTTCTTGTTTATAGTCACTCTCCTTGGACGAGACAGACCTTTGATGAGTTGCACTCTTGGGATGGATTGCGGATTACATGTTGCTGTCATCAAGCTGCGATTCTGAAAATCTGCCACAATAATATCACTGTTGGAGTACGCAGTAACATCACATGGAGAAAATTTCACCATTTGTTTTACACCCTTCATATATGTCATCATTTCCTCCTTCAGTAACCACGTCTTTCGTTCACGGTTTGTCAAAGGTTTCCATACCATTTGCCTTTCTTCAGCAGGTTTCAGCACCAGTTTTCCTAGACTTTTCTGACCCTCCTCAAAGTCCATAAAAGCCAATGCGTCAGGAACTTTGTTTGGCTGCATATCTGTGTATTCCATGAGGTCTTGCAATAGTTTTTCTATGAGATTTGGAATCTCGTTGCATCCCCCATGAATCATTTGGCTAACCTCAAACTGCTTGCGCTGTGCTTTTGTCACCACTTTGATATTTGTAGCCTGTGCGTTTTCAATTGTCTTGACTCTGTCTTTGTAAATATGTTCTGCCTCTCGTACCAGTTTCTGCTCCTTGCAACTGACTTGGCAATCTCCTCATCAGCTTTCTTGGAGATTCTGTCTTTGGTGTCGGCAAACATTGCGTCTAATGTCTTGCGGGTCATATCTATGTTTTGTACAGCAATGTCGAAAATGCTGATACTCTCTCTTACTTTTGCCAACTCTTCATTAACCCGCTGTCTGCATTTGTGTAAAGCATCTTTAAGTTCAATAACAGGGTGCATTCTGTGATCTAGTGAGATGCAAGTTGTGCATATCATCATTTGGCATGCTTCACAATACATGATAAGATCCTTGTCAATATGCATGATACATTTCGAAACGTAACCCTGACCAGGTCGCTGATTTTGTTGTTGACTCTCTAATTGATTTATTTCGTCCACCAGGGAAGTCAACTTGAAGTCAGTACGCAAATCAGCAACTCCTTTTCCACTCAAAATTGTCTTATCTCGACAAATAGGACAGATGAGCATTTGTGCTGGTGGGTTCTCTCTCTCTGCGAGTTGTTGAAGGCATTCCAGACAAAATGAATGAGAACACTCCAGCATTTTGGGCTCCTTAAAGCGGTCAGTGCAGATCTGGCATTCCAGGTGTCCCTCACTGATCTTTTGTAAGACTGACTCAACTGTTTCGCTTGCAGCCATCTTGAGGGAAAGAGAGCTCGATTTATTAACCTGTAATTTAAAAAAGGGAAAATTTCAGGCCTACATTATATTGCATTTGATTGTATATCAATTTTTCCTTGGGTTTTGGTTTAATAGTTCATCAAAGAAAAGGTGACATAGGAGGGATCGGGGGAGGGTTTGACTGCCCTCTATTTGCCCCTTGGGTGGGGGAAAGGGACTTCTCTTGTTGCACTCTAAGTAGAGCTATCTTGTACTGTTAGTAGGAAGGGCAATGGACTGCCCTCGTGTTGCCCTCTGAGTAGGGGCAATGGACTGTCCTCTTGTTGCCCTTGAATAGGAATGGCAACGAAATGCCCTGTTGATGCCCTCTTTCCTCTATTATAGTAAGGGAAGGGGACTGCTCTTTTTGCTGCTCTTTAAGTTAGAACTATTTTGGAAGACTGCAATCTTGTCCAATGTTTTTGTGATCGGGTGAGGCAGAGGAGCTTTAGTTGGAGAGGAAAACTTGGGAAGAATTTTGGGACTGCTGGCTTTCTGTTGCCTTGTGAGTAGGAAGGGCCAGGGGCCTTTCCCCAACTGAGAATAAAGGAAGGGCTCATAGGAAGACTTTTTGAGTGTTGAGTATTATAGGGCACAGGACTGCCATGTTTTTGTGCTCTGACTAGGAAGAACTGGGGGACTTCCCTCTTTATAGTAAGGGTGTAGGGCCGTACCCTCTTGTTGCCCTCCCTGTCATAACTGTTGCCATCTGAGCTGGAAGGGCAATGGAGCAGTGTGTAGGGAAAAAGAGACCGGATGGTTTCTTGAAGGAGGCGGAAAGGGGACTGCCATCTTAGGCCTAATTCTTTGCTCGGAGAAGCAAGGGCACTGGACTGCTCCATGTTGCCCTCTTGAAAAAGAAGGGTGTACATGTTGCGGCCCACTGAGTAGGAATAGCAATGGACTGACCTCTTGCTGCCCCCTGAATAAGGAGGGCAGTGGACTGACCTCTTGCTGCCCCCTGAATAAGGAGGACAGTGAGTCGACCTTTTGCTGCCCCTGAATAAGAAAGGCAGGGGACTGTCCATGTTATGCTCCCAAGGTAGATGGAGGGGGCCCTCCATTGCCCCCGAATGGGGTTCAGGCAGTAGAGGACTACTGTTTAGTTGGAGATCTTGAGGCAGAGGACTGCCCTGTTGTTGCCCTCAATGATCGAGGATGGGCTCGGGCCCCTTACATGTACTTATTGTTGCCCTCTGAGTATAGTGACAACTAAGACACTGCTCTCTCAATGTTTCCCTTTAAGTATTATTTTTTTCTTGTTTACAACAGTTAGGCCAATAGTACAACTTAAAGGCACAGTCATCATTTAGGTTTTGTCAACGCAATGCTGATCACTTATCATTATTATCAAGAAAGAGACAATACAAGTCACCTGTGAAAGTTTTAGTTGAATAAACTGTCTAGCCTACATGTACTTTGCGCGAAAACAGCGAAGTCTGTCAAGGTATTTTCATCAAGACTGTCAAATCCATTCACGTTAAGCGAGGTGACTGTGATGGGTACCAAATGCATCTCATGCCATATTCATCAAACAGACAACACGAAAGCAAAAATAAGTAGATTGTTATTTGGATATTCAAACTTTATGACATAATTGTTATGTACATTTAAAGATTTCTAATTGACGGGGCATTTTTAAATGAAACAAAATTGCAGAATGCCGTACCATCTTATAACAATTAGGTTTTCAGATTGCAAAATGGGGGGGGGGGGGGTCATTACCGAAGCATGACGCTACCTTTAAGAAAGGTTTTAGCAGTCAGTACTACATGTATAGTTCAAATAATATCAACCATGTCAACCTTCCAAAAACCATTGTCAACAGGGACATACAATATCATGTCCACAAAATGTCAGTCTTTGCCCAGCATCGGTAGATTAAACACTATAGATGGGCAATCAGTTAACAGTGTATTCAGTTTACAAAATTACATCAATCATAAGGTCTATCGCAAATATGGCATGGTTGATTTTAATATGCACAATGGTCGAGGAGGCACCGTGGGAAGGAGTTCACATTGGAACACTGACATGACTGAGTGGTTGTACCTTTCTTCCCGCTGTGCGCCTTTCGGCCATTGTGCATAATCAACGAGGCCATATTTGCGATAGATGCAAGCTTACCTTCCCAATCAATAGTATATTTTAACTAGTCTAGCTTTTGGGGTTTTACATTCTTCCCAATACAGCATTATACCCACGTATACGCTGTGTGTGTAGTGTAAATCATGCATAGGCCTGACGGTTAATGCCAAACCATTCATTGCCAGACCTTGAAAATAATTCAATCATGGAGGTTCAATGGACCATTTCTAAAAACATGCCATGAACAGCGAACAAATACCCATAAAATTGTATAATATATGCACTTACTCACACTATGACAAAAGGTGGCTGGTCGACAAACTTTGCAGCAAAAATCCTGATGATTGTAGGACTACCCAAATCAGATTGTTCCCAACGCGCTACAAGTCCTGAACAGTTATTGCTGACAGGTGGAATTCACCGCGCTGTCTTAATTGTTGCTCAATGCGTGAACGCCGCCTGCATGCGCATTAGCAAACAACATGGATGCCGGGCAGTCAAATCGGTGGCAGTAACGCCTCAGAAGTTCTTCAAAATTACACCAAAACGAGCGCGCACAATGGCGTTTTAATGTGCTTTCCACAAATCGGATACAATGAGTGATAACAGGGGAAAAATTCTCGGCATAAAAACGTGAGTTTATATTCGAAAAATTTGCCCACCTCCTGGAGGTAGGTACATGGGCGTAGGGCCAAGGATCGGAGGAAGTCCAGAGTATTGGCACTATAAATGGGGCTAATCCCCGCTGGGCTCCGCCTGCCCGTGAATCCCCAAGGACAGCACACGCCTTCAAAATAGCAGAGCCGCAAGCCCAAGCTGTGATTTCGATAACGACCATTGCAGATTAAGATACATAAATGTTCAGAGATTTAAATGGGCACTATAGTGGAAAACAATTCCCTTTACCTGGTCCTGAAATGCTACAATTATAAGAATTATAGTGCAATATGATGCAATCGTGCTTGATTTCTCCTCCGGCCATTCGATGTTTGAAAATTTATGAGGTTTTTGTACTTCGTTAGATTGAGTTTCACACTGAGGTTTGTATGTTTTAAAGGTACATAAATTGTTAATCTCAAAAAAATGATTGAACAATTAGCTTACTTGGTGAAAACCAATGCAACTGTTAGGAGCCTAGAATATTATGGGAAAGGATTCCTTCCGAAGTATGGTTTGGATAACTTTTTTTTTTCCCCAAAACATTTGAAACTGAACAATTCATGCATGAGTCGTTTCTCAATTTTTTTAAAGGTTGGTCCGTAATTGCGAATGCTGTGGCCCGTATAGAGGTGGGTTGTATACCGCTGCCACTTCCCTAAACGTGGATGGATTTTACCGTGACTTTGTTTTCTTTCCCGGCCCTTGTTTTCAATTCTCACCAGTAATTAGACACTGTGTTCAACTAAAGCTTTTCACATGTGACTTTTATTGTATCTTTCTTTATAACTTTGCTTTATAGGTGAATCAGTATTATACACTTGACAGAAACACTTTATGGCCCTACCTTTGAGTGAGCTTTTATATTAAAGCATTACTTTTGATTGTCAGGAGGCTTCTCCTTTTAGGGTATCATCAAATTAATTAAGCCCAATGCGCATTAGACCCTATTGTTCTACTGGAAGATGTCGTAAACATCTTGACCATGATCTTGTTCTAGGAAATGATGTCTTCGGTCTTATGTATTTTCTCGGTGACATCATTTCTAAATATATACCTACTCCACTTCTAGAAACCCTGTATAACCTCCCCCAAGTTCTCATTCGGTGTTCTTGTTCTCAACTTGTTAACCAGAGACTTGCCTCTCACATATCTACGGAGCTAGATTTATTGTTAACCAGAGACTTGCCTCTCACATATCTACGAAGCTAGATTTATTGTTAACCAGAGACTTGCCTCTCACATCTACGGAGCTAGATTTATTGTACCTTACATTATTGTATGTACAATGTACGTTTACAACGTTGCTCAAAAGAATAAATATATTGATTTATTTAGACAGGGTAGCCTTATCAGTAATACAACTGCTATCCTTAAGGGCCCTGTGTACAGGCAGTAAAATTTTTAAAAAGGAAATAGAAAAATACAGAGCACTAAGAAAATCCATGAATAAAGACAAAAACAAGAAGTGTAAAACAAAATCAAAAATCTTACAAGGTAAAACGAAAAAAGACACAACAATTTTAAACACTTGTCCAAAGCAGGGTACATGAAAATTAAAACATGAGTCAAATAATTTTAAAAAGTCTATAAGCAATCACAAAGGATTACACTATCGCATATCATTTAAAAATTCATTAAAAAGAGGCAAGTATAAAAAGCAAAGATAACTTTAAAATAAGCACAAAACGGAAGCCAGTAACCGTCAAAAAACGGCAAATTGCAGGCTAACCAATACTCACATTAAAACGGAACCATAATAATAAAATCACCTATAGCAGTAAACGACTAAGTACAATTGGTTAGCCTAATAATAAAAAGAGACAATGGACGAAAAAGTCCCCCCTCACCCATCAGTATAGTAGGGCGGGTTAAAAGATTATAAAAGATAAAATTTTACAAAATTGGACAAATATATATAAATATAAAGAAAGAGCTAGATATGGTACAAACTTAAAACAGAGATTTAAAATTTCTGAGAGTGTTGACCTGTCTCTGAGCCGTGTTTAGCTTGTTCCATCCCAGGGTACCAAGATATTGAAAAGTGCGCTTACCTGCATTTGGGCAGGTATAATGACCCATTGAACTTGGAGCGAGTGTTAGTTGAGTGACTAGGCATTTTAAAGCGGGCTTTTAGATAAGCTGGACTCATATTATTAATACATTTGAAAACTTCACACATTCTGTGATATTCCCAACGAGAAGGTAGGGAAGACCAGGAAAGTGTCTGATGCAAGTCGATAACATGGGTCCTGGGATGAGCATTTAGGATAAGCCTGGCCAGACGGTTGTGAAGTTTAAGCAACTTATCCGAATAACTTTGTGAGCAACTTGACCATCACACAACATCACAGTCCTGTGAATCATTATATGTTTTATTTTCATGAAGTCTACACTCCCTCTGCTCCGGCACGCTCCACTAACACTAGAACAATTAACCAGGGAAGTGGATAATTGTCATTCAATATACCACGATATTTCCTGCGTTACATTACTTTATAGCAGCTGCACTATAGAATTAGTGCCACGTTGCGTTTCAATTTCATGTGGTAGTGTTTCTCTTTCACCTGGTTGCCGGCACTTAATAACTGGTGGCCGCCAGTAATTAAGTGCAGGCCGCCAGTTTTTTATGTTCCGGCCACGCGTTTTAAAGTGGCGTAACCAGGTGAAAGAGAAACAATACCACATGAAATTGAAACGCTATGTGGCACTAATAGGCTTCCGTAGGTAGACCTACGGCGTTACCCCATTGTGTCTTCATAATGTGCTTGTAATGCAATGCATAGAGGATTTTACGGGAGGGTATAAGATCTGTAGAGAGGAAAGTATTTTGATAAAGTAAATTCAATTCAATTCAATTCAATTCAATTCAATTAATCTTTATTATATCCCAAAAAGGGTAATTCAAATGCTCGCATACAGTAAAAACATTGAAATATTAAAAACATTACAATTGGTTTTAGGGATAATATACAATTACAAGAAAACACACTAAAAGGTGATAAGTATATAAGACAAGAAAAAACAAACCTGGGGACTGAACGATACAATTTATAGTTAACGTTTGAAATGAAGATTGTGATGTGTTATTGCACGAGGGATAAAGGAGGATGGGTACCGGTTTGTCGCAGCATATGGCACTCGCATACGACCAGACCTTGGGATCAGCTGGCTGGCGAGCACATCATGAAGCGGATGGTTTGTATCATTCAGTAGCACTGTGAGCTTGCCAGCCAGCAGATCCCCATATGCTGTGTCTACTAGCGGCCGCGACTCCCCAAGAATCCTTCCTGCTGCTTTTATAATTCTATCTATGCGATCCTTGTCACTCCTCCCAACATTTCCACCCCAACAGATCAAGCAGTAGCCCCAAACACTAGCAATCACAGTGTCGTAAAAAGTTGCCAAAATTGTACGATTGACATGAAAATAATTCAATTTCCTGAGGCAGAACATGCGAGAATTAAGTTTTTTCACAATGGAATCCACATGTTCATGCCAACCCAGTTCATTGTCAAAAATTACACCCAAATATTTATACCTAGTGGCACGTTCCACCGCCCTGTCTTTCAAGATCACAGTTTCTGGTTGACGACGTGATTTCCGATAATCTATAACCATTTCTTTAGTTTTAGAGACATTTAGTTTGAGATAATTTAAATCACAGTACTTGACAAATTGTTGAAGTTGATTTTGATACAAGCGATCATCATCCTTACTAATCAGACCAATCATCATGGAGGGATCAGCCCCGTATCGAGCATGGTATACACTTACCATGCGCTGTAAACAATCATCTGTATAGCATCCCAAGGTCATTATTAATAGTAATAAACTATCAATGGGGTTACGCCATGCATACCCAACTGAGCTATACTATAGCTTGGTGCAGTCGACCTTGCAGGGAATCCTTTCTGGCAGCACATTGTCACGGTTTATTACGGTTTGGTGCCCACTCCTGGAAATGGATGTCAAATTAATATTAGTTAGTATTGAAAAGCTTTGCGTTTAGTTTATCCTTCATAAAGCAATTGGGAGAAATCCAGCGGAATCCACATACATCTACCAGCATCGTCTAGTTAGAGATCATCAACATTTGCTACTGTTCAAATAATCTACTCATCTTCGTAACACCGTAGTGGGGATCATTTGGAATAAAGTTATGGCGAATAATGGACAGCCTCGTGTCATGCTGTGGGTTGTGTGGCGTTCTTGTTCTACAGCTTTGCTTCGCTCGATCAGCCAAGCTGACGATGGCGTCTTTTACTACGAACCATTTTTTTCTGCGACTTACGAAGGGCCAGATAGCGTATTTCCAACGGGTGGCGCAGTAGATAGAACGGACATACTTCCTGGCGCAGAACTCGCCTATAGTTCATCAATTAATACCTTTTCCTGGGTAAAGGAAACATTGCAAGGGGAACACAAAGATGCCAGGTTCGTTTTTGTCAAGGATTGTCCACAAGCCTTGAAGTTGGCTGGAAGAGGTTGGGACACCATTCCACAAGGATATCAACATACCTTTCTAATCCGGAATCCTAATAAGACAGTCCCGTCTTTAAGAAAGGCCAACGAGGAATTCAAACCGCCGGGGTTGATGGACGAGGCAGCGATAAAGGTCTGGCAGGATGTACATGTCGAAACTACATGTATGGGAGGGGATTTCCAATCCATTTCAGAGCTCTACGAGTACGTCAAAGATAATCTCGACCCCAACCCTTTCATCATGGATGCCGATGATCTTATAGCTTCCCCGGATGTGGTGCTAAAGGCATACTGCAGAGCAACGGGGATACCTTTCAGCAAGAAGATGATTGAATGGGAAGACAACGAGCAACCACCCAACGTAAAATGGATCACATGTCAATCTCATCTTCAATACTTCCAGTGTGTTCATCACAGTAACGCATTGAAAAGCCGAGGCTTCTCAAAAATCATCCAGGCCAAACCCAGCTCTGCATTACATCCAAAGGTAGCTGCAATTATTCAACGCGAAATGCCGTTTTACAATAAAATGTACTCTCAGCGCTTCATTCCATAGTCACGTAACTCTTATAGCTATCAATATCATTATGTTAAAACACTATTGTATATCCACGGTGAAGGAATTCTTCACTAATGATTGATAGGTACTTGTGTTGCTTATAAAATCACTTTTAATGTATCGGTGGTTCAAGTTGTGACTTTATACGTATAATACTGTCTACAATTCAGCCTCCAGGCTGCAATATGGTGTGAATAGTAAACAATGATAACAATAATAATAAAATAATATTAATACGTTAAATTGTAAATTTTCCAAGAATGGGACTTGCTTGACGTGGATTGAAACTTCAACCATTGCGTTGTCATAAACAGACACTCTTAGATTTAAACATTCATGTCTAGTAATTTGTTGGCACCGATAGCGGTTTATGACTTAATTTACCTAATGACTTATAAAGCTTTTCATACACGGCAATCGGCATTTTTGAGATTATGGTGGACACTTCAGGAGTGCACTTAGGTTTGGTGCATACAGACACATTTACCCAAGCCAAATGATTATAGTGTTATGGTAATGTGTCCATCATAAAAAAAAATTCTCAATGCCGTAAAGACTGTGCCTGTTTCGCGCGTATTCGACCGGGGAAGTTGCACATCGCGCGTGCGCACTAACGTTTTGGTTGGCAAAATGATGGATCATTGTGCTTTTTTGTATGGGGTTTATGGTGGCGTGACGCATACGCGTTTGAGTGTCAGCTTAGTGCACATCTCTATGGCGTTTGCCAACCAATAGTGTCTGTACGCATGCGTGGTTGTAATTAGCATATTTCACGGGAAGGGTCTATTTCATGGCTCTGCTTACCGCCGAATTCTGTGCTTGCGATCACCATTCTTCGCTTACCGAGCAAGCGCCGAATTTCTGTGCTAGCTGTACTGTAAGCGTAGAAATTCCTAGTAACGTGGACTACGCAAGCACACAAGCAAAAATTCCATGCTAACCCTTGAAATACGCTTGACGTAAGCGCGGAATTCCCTGCTTTTGTAAGCGCCGATTCTTTACTTTTACTGTAATAAGCAGAGCCATGAAATTGGGCCCTTGGTGCGGTTCCAAAAATGTTCGAATACGTGCGAGACTTGCTATCAGCGTTGTTATTCAGAAGCATTCATCCCTACCAAGGGGAATCGTGTGTTTACATTCCGATGGGACATTTTCTGTGCGGGTAAACATCCACACATGAATATTCTTTTTGTTGTGACCTTCCGCATGATCCCATGTCACCTCCAGCTAGATACGGCCCAATGCCCTCATTGTCGTTAGTTGAATAATAGGTTTGGAGATCGGAAAGATTGTGCATAGAAAGATTTGCTAAAAACAATGCCACTTATTGAGATCATACTGGCCCCGGGCGTCATGGGACAATTGAGTATACGTATACTGGTTTGCTCAGCCCTAGGTATATTACACACAGGGATCAATAATATGAGAACATAACTGGGGGATAAATTACCCCCCACCTCCCCCCAAAAGAGGGGGGGGGAACCTACAACTACAACAGGCAAAACCAATTGTTTGGTTGTTTAAATTTGCACTTGAAAAGACAAAGTATATACCTTTGGTCTTTGGAACCTTTTGATCGTTTGAATCCTATAAATTTAATTTAAACTAACTTTACTGATTTCATTTCAAAAGGTGGTCGCGTTTTTGAGATATCACCGAAAATCTGGAGCGAATATGTCCACGTTGAAAGAAAAATCACTCACGATTACACAATCTGAGAAAAGTGTCTGACAGAAACGTTTCTCAGATTCAAATTTTGGGGCATATAAACTGATATATTTTTACATTACCACATTACTTCGTAATGAAATATTTCTCAAAATGCTTTATGCTATGGAAACTGCTGTACTTCTGACCAATAATTTGTTAATGCCATTAATTTTAAGAGTGATTACCAAACGTAAACTTTTCCTTTTTAAATTCATTTTAATCTTGGGTTTTTTTCATGACAATAATAGAGCACATCAGAAAGAGCTCAGAGGGGTTTGCTTTTTATTCATCAGGCCTGGGTTTACATGGAGGTCTTGGCCTCCAGTGCACCTGATCTTGTCTTGGTGCCCTTTTAGAAGTTTCCAATAGACTTTAACATTCAAATAGTGCATTTTGCAAAATAAAACAGCATTGCCTTCTCAAAGATGAAATTCCAGGCCTGTTTATTTTCACCAGAAGAGCTACATAATCTATACAATGATATTAGTATTAATATTAATAATAGATATATTAAGACAATAATTTTGGCCTTCCATAAAATGTACACATTTTTTAATTATAACACCGTACATGACCGCTAATTCATACTATACTACGTGTATTATGTTTACTTATTGTAGACCATGTATCCTTATACAAAAGAGTTACCTTGTACATTCCGGTGCCTTTCTGGCAGGCAAGATACTACCCTGGCCACATGGGGAAAAAATACATATTGTGTCACAACATCCAGAGTTACACAAATAACAGCTCTGAATTTTTAGGAGATAAGTCCCCTTTCTTCATATCAAAATTGACAACAATCAGACAGTAAAGTCCCCCCCCCCCCCCCCAAATAAGACAATTATGTTTCTTCCCTGGGACTGTGTACCAATTATTGTGCCTGCAGGAAGTCCAGGCTCTATGGCTCTTTGTAAACATGTCATGTCACAGGAAACAAGCTGTGTTCACGTGGTCGGAACAGCTTTTGCTTTTGTCACGATTTTTGTTTGTTTTTTCAATTTCTATCCGCAAAAAATCTAACAGGAACTATGTGTGTCCTACAAATGCCACACTTAAAAGAAAATGATCTTACAATAATCACATCATCAAAGTTTAGGTAATGGGAACTTATCATTATACGCAATTAACTTAAAATCACTAATTAATAATAGCCTTCAGTTATAGTCATATAACTAAACTTAAAAAAGTTCTGGGTCAAAATTGAGCCGAATTCTGGGCCCCAGGAGGGTTGACACAATGCTGGGTCAGGCTGACCCGGAAACTAGAAAAGGGGGATTTTGAACGGGATTCTGCGTCAGTTGACCCATTTCTGGGTTATGATTTTGATACAGATTCACGGGTAAGGCCACATAGGAACCGGATTTTGGTCATTTCTGACCGGGAGTTTTTAAAAGTATTTAATAAGGTCATCTTGTAACCACCATTTCTCAAGAACAAAAAATATTTCCGATCCTAAAACTGTCCGTTTTTTTTTTTTTTTCAAATTTCATGACCCTCGTTCCCCATGATGTGTTTTACACATTTTAATAAATAAATCAAACATAAAACCCTCGCACAATGTACTTCATTAAGTCCACTGACTGCGTTTATAAGCCACTGTGTATATTGTTGTAACGTCTCGGAGCCTCAGCCGAACTGGGTTCAATTTCATAGGGCTGCTTAAGCGCAACAAAATATCCTTACCACAATAAGGTTACCAGCCAAAATACACCGTCACATGTACCATGATTGTGTGACCGGTATTCCGCTAATTTCTGCTAAGTAGGAAATTGTTCAGCAATATTTTCTGCTTGAAGCACTTTGAAAATGGAGCCAGTTCGGCTGATTCTCCGAGACGATACAAGAAGACTGCAGCTTGATATTATCTACGGAATTGTATTTACGACATGGTAACAATTAGAAGCTATTTGGCAAGGGCATATTACTATTAAATTCGCCCGGGCGGATGACTATTAAGCCCAGTCGGATACTATTTTGCCCGGGCGGATTAATATTTTGCCCGGCGGATTATAAAAATGGTTTGGGTGGTATGTATATTTTTTTTAAATGTAAATTCAAAATGCAATTCGGTCGTTGGACCGCAAATTTGTGAATGTATTTTTTTCCGGTTGCGCAGTACGTTTACGTTTACGTTTACGTTTATTTCAATGTTGTCACTAATGTACCCTGATTATTTACATCATTACATCCTTTAGCATGATTACAAAGTACAATCTCATGTTAACATACAGAATTATGACGAAAAATAATGTTACCAAAAGCTTAATATAGTTAGTTAGACAACATTTAGGTTTGGGTGAAGCTCTGCTTTTGTACCCTAACCTATTGACAGACAAACAAAGGACAACGGACTATCATGACAGACAAACAAAGATACAAAACAAGTGACATGTACTAAGGCAAAAAATAAGTGTTAACGGCATACTCCATCAGTTTAAATATTTGCATAAGTATATGCATTGAAAATGTGTTTTTTAAGGTTTTGAATAAATATTGGGAGAGAACGTGACATTTTTATGGGGTCTTTCAGATTGTTCCAGAAAGTAACACCACTTTGAACGAGGCCATTTTTATACAGTGATGTTCTATTAAAATTAACGAAGAGTTTTTTCTTTGAGGTATTTCGGGTTTTATATGAATGAATGTTTGACGCTAACAGAAAGCATGAGTTAAAACACAGTGGCAATGCATTGTTCATGTACTTGTACATAAATTTGCCTAAGCTTAGGTAATATAAGTCAGCTAGTTTTAACACTCTAAGTTTTACAAATAACGGCGCGGTATGATCACGATACCCAACGTTACATATTATACGAATAGCTCGCTTTTGTAAAATATAGAGTCTATTACATTGATTTAAAGATCCACCCCAGGTAAGTATTGAATAATTTAAATACGGAAGTACAAGTGAGTTGTAGAGTGTTAATAACACGGGACTTGGTATAAAGAATTTTAAACGATTCATTATCCCAATATTTTTTGATATTTTGCTCGCAACATTATTGACATGACCCTTCCAAGTAAGGTTTTCATCAATTTGTATACCTAGAAATTTAGTACTTTTCACTTGCTTAAGGTTGGTACCATTCAACACTATAGGGACACGATGAGTATACTTATGGTATCTCGAACAAAAAATAATATAATTTGATTTAAGGATATTAACACAGAGCTTGTTGGCTAAAAGCCAATCACCTATCTTTACAAGTTCAATGTTAAGTTTTTGAACTGCTTTATCAACATTGTTATGGCTATAAACAAGACTGGTATCGTCAGCAAACAAGCAAACTGATAAAATATCTGATATATTACATATGTCGTTTATATAGATTATAAATAATAGAGGGCCTAAGACAGATCCTTGAGGAACTCCACACGTAGCATAATGATTCGATGAACAAACAGAATTAAAGCTGACAAATTGTTTTCTATTTGACAAATAGCTTCTGATCCAGTCCAAGGCTCTGCCACGAACACCATAATGGTCAAGTTTGTTAAGTAAAATATCATGGTTAATCGTATCGAAAGCCTTGGAGAGGTCCAGGAAAATACCGATCGAGAAGTTCTTATCATCAATGGCTTTTTGCAATTTGTTAACTACGTAAGATGTGGCTAGTTCGGTGGAGCGATTCTCTCTGAATCCAAATTGAGATTGAGAAATTAGGTTATGTTTGTTAATAAACGTCATTAGTCTTTTATATACTAACTTCTCAAAGACCTTTGAGAATATTGTAAGAATTGTTATTGGTCTGAAGTTTCCAAGATCATGTTTATCGCCCCCTTTATATATCGGTATAATTTTACCTGTTTTTAGTCCATCCGGGAAAACACCCGAGGACAAAGAATTGTTAAATATCTCCGCTAATGGTTTAGCTAATCCGTATTTAGCATGTTTAATAACAGTATCATTCAGGCCATCAGACCCAGGTGCCTTACCACTAGGCATTTTATAGAGGATGTCAACTACTTCCTCTTGCGTAATTGGACAAAAGAAAAGAGAGTGCGAACACCTGTCATTAAGAAACGATTCAAATGAAGTGTTACCCGAAGGTAGCTTGCTGGCCAGCTTTGTACCTATGTTTACAAAATACGTATTGAATGCATCGGCAATATCATTGTTGTTATCTATTGTTACTCCATCTTGGACAATGTGTGAGGGGTTGGGCTTTGGTTTGCCCTTGCTCAATAAGGTGTTAATAATTTTCCATGTTCCTTTGATATTACCCTGTTCCTGATTAAACTTGTTACTAAAGTAGTTTTTCTTAGCAGCTCTAATCAAGCAATTCAGTTTGTTTTAATACAGAGTATAAATTGATTTGTTGAGGGAAGTAGGATTTTGAATACATTTTTTGTAAAGAAAATTTTTCCTTCTAATTGACGTGTAAATTCCATCAGATAGCCATGGGGACTTACAATGATCATATCGGCATTTAACCTCTTTAAACGGGAAGTTCCTGTTATATAGTTTAAGAATGTATTCTATGAAGACATTGTACATGTCATTGGTGTCATTTACAGAAGTTATAAAATCCCATTGTGTTTCATTTATATCATTCACAAAACATTGGGTATTATTACTATTAAATTTACGCTTTTTAAATATACGGTCACCATTTACATTTTCTTTTAAGTTGTCAAGAATCAAAAATACTGGTAAATGATCACTAATGTCAGTTGTTAGGACACCAGAAGTATGATTCAACAGATCATTAGTTAAAATGTTATCGATTAAGGTAGCACTACCAGCAGTAATTCTAGTCGGCTTAGTTATAGTGGGATAAAAAGTATGGGAAGATAAAATATCAACAAAGTTTTGAACGGAATTGTCTGTATCGCAGTGCAATAAATTGATATTGAAATCGCCCATAATATAACACTTTTTGTTTTGATAATTTATGCTTCCCAGAATTTCATTAAGATGATCAGTAAAATTAATAAGTGAGGAACTTGGTGGTCTGTAAACCACTCCAACAATTACATTGGTGGAATGATTATTAATAAGTTCAATAAAGCATGTTTCAATTTCAGTATTATTAATACACAAATCACTTCGAGTTTTATAAACCAGATCATGTTTAATGAACAGTGCTACTCCACCACCCTTTTTATTCTGTCTACATGAACCTTCAATTGAAAACCCTGGGATTTGTATCAGTGGATCGTTAATATCGTTTAGCCACGTTTCAGATATTCCAATTACAGAAAAACTATTTTGTAAAAGGTTTAAGTAACCCACGATATTTGATATATTTTTAGGTAGACTGCGGGCATTAAAATGTAACATTTTCATATGAGTATTCAAATGAAAGTCATGAAGGAATTTGTCTTGATCGTAATAATCACAAGAAATAACAGGTGATTCGAAATTCAAATCTGGATCAATACTGGGGTTCAAAGCACTATCAGAAGTTGTCTCAGTCATCACTGAATATGTTCACAAAAGTACCAGGTGTGTTTTCTTGAATAATTCCACAGTTACATAATAGCCATTAGTTAGCACAGGGTTTGCGGATAAATGGAACAGATACAATGCATACACGGTTACTAGAGTAGTTGTTGATAGTTGCCATATTACATATAAACAAAAACAAAGAACAGAAAGAAATGGAAGTTTAATTAGATAATTATTTAAGTTACTTATAGAGGAAGTGGGCTAGCACGACCGTCGTGATGCTGGTCACTGCGGTCCCGGAAGGTGAAGGATTTGAATGCCCCGCTATGTAGTTTGTACCTGATGACTGGTGGAATTGTCCAGGGTATGAAGGCGAAGTTGATCCGTTTATCTTGGCGAATCGATTGCAGGTGGTCTTCCCGGAGTTGTTTCCTGCCGTCCCTGATGGTTCTCGTGACGTCGTCGGAGATGTAGATCGACGATCCCCTATACTTGTTGTTCCTGAGGAGCTTCGCCGCATTCTTCAGGATGTACTGCCGGTCGTTATAGCGCAGAAACTTACAATGTATAGGCCTGGGACGGGTCGGGCGTGAGTTGGTGCCGCCAGTTGGTGTTGTTTGGGGCCGACTCGGGGTGCGGTGCGCCCGCTCAATCTCCACGTTCTCACCATCGTCGATTTTCATGTGAGTAGTGAGAAAATCGGAGATAAACTTCTCACAAGACTTCCCTTCTTCGGATCCCTCTGGAATACCATGGAATATGAGATTATTGCGCCTACTTCTGTTTTCCAGATCGTCAAATATTTAAATAAACCATATCAACTAAACCATAAACCCTAAACCATATAATAATATACACTAGCAAGATCTCGCTGAAGCTTTTTTACCCACATTCTGGCGCATACTCCACCAGCCAGAAACACAACCTGTCGGGCTGGTATCGTGGGTGCTTAAAAGACTTGTTTTGTTCTGCCTCCTCTGGATTGCGTGTGTGTGTGTAAGCGCCATTGGTAGGATCAACAAAATCTACGGAATGACTAACCGTGAGATGATAGAAATCTTCCCGTTTGAGGTAATCATGACGTCCAGCAGTCGGATATGATCGTGGATCCAGCGGCAACATATTCGTATTATAGGAATAAGTGTCGCTGAATCCTGCTTAATTAGACACCTCAATCATGAAAATTTCCTTCGTTTAACACTGCAAATGCCGCCTAACACCCACCTGCCCTCAACTAGACGATCTCGGTTGTACTTCCTTCAGCCAAAGTTTGACTCACAGTATTACACGGGTCGCAATTCCGTTTGCTGCCCCTCTCCTCTACGACACGAGTATTAACTTCATTGCAAGAGGTGAACCAGACCACGGCCGTGTGAGAGGCCCTTTGCGTACGAACTAATTCGTGATTGCACTACTTTTCGCCTTTGTCGTACCGTTGGATGACGATCGTGCAGCACAGCAGAAGGTTAGCATCATGATTTTATTCAGCGACTTCTTGCTATCATTGATAAAACAGCTGCTAATTAATTAAGACAGAACTATTTGATAATACTAGGTTTTCATATACCGCTTTATCACACCCCTAGGGGCGTATCAAATCACTCAGTATGTTTTTCCTGTTTTGAAGTATGAGACCTATTCCTTTAGTACAGTGTAATGGTTTACAAGGTGCTGTGGCACAACATGCTGACGATCTACTTTCACCCGAAACGTGATGCGCAATTGGAATGGAGGATTCATATAAAGCAATTGAAAAGAAGCAAAATTGACGTTCTCTACTTGTCGTCAAGATAGTAGTAAAACTATATTATATATAATTATATATAACTCCTTTTGCAGGTTTTGTTAAGGTACTCGTACTCGGAGATCCAAGTGGCCACCCGTCTGTTGGGCACGGTACTCGGATATCAGAATACTCAGTACTCGGATATCAGAATAATCGGTACTTTGGTATCAGAACACTCGGAACTCAGATATCAGAATACTCGGTACTATGTTATCAGAACACTCGGAACTCAGATATCAGAATACTCGGTCCTATGTTATCAGAACACTCGGAACTCAGATATCAGAATACTCGGACTCGGTACTATGTTATCAGAACACTCGGAACTCGGATATCAAATACTCGGTACTATGTTATCAAAATACTCGGAACTCGGATATCAGAATGCTCAGTACCAGAATACCCAGCACTCGGATATCAAAATACTCGGTACTCTGATATCAGAATGTTCGGTACTCAGATATCAAAATACTCGGTACTCTGATATCAGAATACTCGTAACTGAATATGAGAATATTCGCCACTCCCATATCAGAATACTTGGCACTCAGACATCAGAATACTCGGTACTCGTATATCAAAATACTTGGTACTCGGATATCAGAATGTTCGGGACTCGGATATCATGATACTTGGTACTCGGACACTTAACACCCCCCCCCCCCCCCCTGTCCAAAGTAATTGTACTTGTTTACTACTCGGCAATCCTTAGTACTCGGAAATACTTTCTACCAGATTTAAAAGGACTTGACTAGAACACCAATTGTCACCGGATATAATAGTTTTACTTTTAAGTACAATTTCTTACAACTATCGTGTGCAGAAATGCAAGAAACTTTCCAAGTATACACATCTAACGTTTCAAATAAATATTTGCTTTGAAATTTTCAGTCATGGTGATATATTTGAACCGAGTTATTAGCGGCTACTATCAGATGACCGGCAGGTGTGAGTGCGATACTATGCGGGTTATTACATCCTTTGATGATACATCCAAGGTAGTTGCCATCAGGGCTATAATGCTGGATCTCACCAGATGATTCTTCCGTTACAGCAACATAGATGCTGCCATCCTCGTCACAGCACAACCCATAAGGCAAACCATAAGGCAAACTTGAATGGTTGATATCCACCGAGAATACCACTTCACCATTGTAGTCTACTGATACCAACTTCTTCTCATCTGAAGTAGTGTAGATGAGTTGCTGTTCGTAGAAAGTCAAGTTTGCACCGATCCCTTCAGCCTTGATGGTTCTGAGGGGATGGATCCATCTGCACTGTATAGTGAGATCACATCTTGGTTATGACAATCTCCCACTGCTATCAGATTGTTGTTATCCACTGCAATGCACGAAGGCATGTTGCTTGACAATCCACCTAGTTTGAACTGAGAGAGAAGCTGATACTTCCTGTTGAAAATCTTGACTAAACAGTTACTCTCTAGAACTAGGAGCTCATCATTCTTGTTTATAGTCACTCTCCTTGGACGAGACAGACCTTTGATGAGTTGCACTCTTGGGATGGATTGCGGATTACATGTTGCTGTCATCAAGCTGCGATTCTGAAAATCTGCCACAATAATATCACTGTTGGAGTACGCAGCAACATCACATGGAGAAAATTTCCCCATTTGTTTTACACCCTTCATATATGTCATCATTTCCTCCTTCAGTAACCACGTCTTTCGTTCACGGTTTGTCAAAGGTTTCCATACCATTTGCCTTTCTTCAGCAGGTTTCAGCACCAGTTTTCCTAGACTTTTCTGACCCTCCTCAAAGTCCATAAAAGCCAATGCGTCAGGAACTTTGTTTGGCTGCATCTCTGTGTATTCCTTGAGGTCTTGCAATAGTTTTTCTATGAGATTTGGAATCTCGTTGCATCCCCCATGAATCATTTGGCTAACCTCAAACTGCTTGCGCTGTGCTTTTGTCACCACTTTGATATTTGTAGCCTGTGCGTTTTCAATTGTCTTGACTCTGTCTTTGTAAATATGTTCTGCCTCTCGTACCAGTTTCTGCTCCTCACCTTTGATCCTTGCAACTGACTTGGCAATCTCCTCATCAGCCTTCTTGGAGATTCTGTCTTTGGTGTCGGCAAACATTGCGTCTAATGTCTTGCGAGTCATATCTATGTCTTGTACAGCAATGTCGAAAATGCTGATACTCTCTCTTACTTTTGCCAACTCTTCATTAACCCGCTGTCTGCATTTGTGTAAAGCCTCTTTAAGTTCAATAACAGGGTGCATTCTGTGATCTAGTGAGATGCAAGTTGTGCATATCATCATTTGGCATGCTTCACAATACATGATAAGATCCTTGTCAATATGCATGATACATTTCGAAACGTAACCCTGACCAGGTCGCTGATTTTGTTGTTGACTCTCTAATTGATTTATTTCGTCCACCAGGGAAGTCAACTTGAAGTCAGTACGCAAATCAGCAACTCCTTTTCCACTCAAAATTGTCTCAATTCGACAAATAGGACAGATGAGCATTTGTGCTGGTGGGTTCTCTCTCTCTGCGAGTTGTTGAAGGCATTCCAGACAAAATGAATGAGAACACTCCAGCATTTTGGGCTCCTTAAAGCGGTCAGTGCAGATCTGGCATTCCAGGTGTCCCTGACTGATCTTTTGTAAGACTGACTCAACTGTTTCGCTTGCAGCCATCTTGAGGGAAAGAGAGCTCGATTTATTAACCTGTAATTTAAAAAAGGGAAAATTTCAGGCCTACATTATATTGCATTTGATTGTATATCAATTTTTCTTGGGTTTTGGTTTAATAGTTCTTCAAAGAAAAGGTGACATAGGAGGGATCGGGGGAGGGTTTGACTGCCCTCTATTTGCCCCTTGTGTGGGGGAAAGGGACTTCTCTTGTTGCACTCTAAGTAGAGCTATCTTGTACTGTTAGTAGGAAGGACAATGGACTGCCCTCGTGTTGCCCTCTGAGTAGGGGCAATGGACTGTCCTCTTGTTGCCCTTGAATAGGAATGGCAACGAAATGCCCTCTTGATGCCCTCTTTCCTCTATTATAGTAGGGGAAGGGGACTGCTCTTTTTGCTGCTCTTTAAGTTTAAGTTAGAACTATTTTGGAAGACTGCAATCTTGTCCAATGTTTTTGTGATCGGGTGAGGCAGAGGAGCTTTAGTTGGAGAGGAAAACTTGGGAAGAATTTTGGGACTGCTTGCTTTCTGTTGCCTTGTGAGTAGGAAGGGCCAGGGGCCTTTCCCCAACTGAGAATAAAGGAAGGGCTCATAGGAAGACTTTTTGAGTGTTGAGTATTATAGGGCACAGGACTGCCATGTTTTTGTGCTCTGACTAGGAAGAACTGGGGGACTTCCCTCTTTATAGTAAGGGTGTAGGGCCGTACCCTCTTGTTGCCTTCCCTGTCATAACTGTTGCCATCTGAGCTGGAAGGGCAATGGACTTATCTCCTTATATGCCCTGTCCAGTGTGTAGGGAAAAAGAGACCGCATGGTTTCTTGAAGGAGGCGGAAAGGGGACTGCCATCTTAGGCCTAATTCTTTGCTCGGAGAAGCAAGGGCACTGGACTGCTCCATGTTGCCCTCTTGAAAAAGAAGGGTGTACATGAAATACCCTGTTGCGGCCCACTGAGTAGGAATAGCAATGGACTGACCTGTTGCTGCCCCCTGAATAAGGAGGGCAGTGGACTGACCTCTTGCTGCCCCCTGAATAAGGAGGACAGTGAGCCGACCTTTTGCTGCCCCTGAATAAGAAAGGCAGGGGACTGTCCATGTTATGCTCCCAAGGTAGACGGCGGGGGCCCTCCATTGCCCCCGAATGGGGTTCAGGCAGTAGAGGACTACTGTTTAGTTGGAGATCTTGAGGCAGAGGACTGCCCTGTTGTTGCCCTCAATGATCGAGGATGGGCTCGGGCCCCTTACATGTACTTATTGTTGCCCTCTGAGTATAGTGACAACTAAGACACTGCCCTCTCAATGTTTCCCTTTAAGTATTATTTTTTTCTTTTTTACAACAGTTAGGCCAATAGTACAACTTAAAGGCACAGTCATCATTTAGGTTTTGTCAACGCAATGCTGATCACTTATCATTATTATCAAGAAAGAGACAAAAAATTAATACAAGTCACCTGTGAAAGTTTTAGTTGAATAACTGTCTAGCCTACATGTACTTTGTGCGAAAACAGCGAAGTCTGTCAAGGTATTTTCATCAAGACTGTCAAATCCATTCACGTTAAGCGAGGTGACTGTGATGGGTACCAAATGCATCTCATGCCATATTGAGGGCAGCATTCATTAAACAGACAACACGAAATCAAAAATAAGTAGATTGTTATTTGGATATTCAAACTTTATGACATAATTGTTATGTACATTTAAAGATTTCTAATTGACGGGGCATTTTTAAATGAAACAAAATTGCAGAATGCCGTACCATCTTATAACAATTAGGTTTTCAGATTGCAAAATGGGGGGGGGGGGGGGGGGTCATTACCGAAGCATGACGCTACCTTTAAGAAAGGTTTTAGCAGTCAGTACTACATGTATAGTTCAAATAATATCAACCATGTTAACCTTCAAAAAACCATTGTCAATAGGGACATACAATTATCATGTCCACAAAATGTCAGTCTTTGCCCAGCATCGGTAGATTAAACGTACTATAGGCACATAGATGGGCAATCAGTTAACAGTGTATTCAGTTTACAAAATTACATCAATCATAAGGTCTATCGCAAATATGGCATGGTTGATTTTAATATGCACAATGGTCGAGGAGGCACCGTGGGAAGGAGTTCACATTGGAACACTGACATGACTGAGTGGTTGTACCTTTCTTCCCGCTGTGCGCCTTTCGGCCATTGTGCATAATCAACGAGGCCATATTTGCGATAGATGCAAGCTTACCTTCCCAATCAATAGTATATTTTAACTAGTCTAGCTTTTGGGGTTTTACATTCTTCCCAATACAGCAAATTATACCCACGTATACGCTGTGTGTGTAGTGTAAATCATGCATAGGTCTGACGGTTAATGCCAAACCATTCATTGCCAGACCTTGAAAATATAATTCAATCATGGAGGTTCAATGGACCATCATTTCTAAAAACATGCCATGAACAGCGAACAAATACCCATAAAATTGTATAATATGCACTTACTCACACTATGACAAAAGGTGGCTGGTCGACACACTTTGCAGCAAAAATCCTGATGATTGTAGGACTACCCAAATCAGATTGTTCCCAACGCGCTACAAGTCCTGAACAGTTATTGCTGACAGGTGGAATTCACCGCGCTGTCTTAATTGTTGCTCAATGCGTGAACGCCGCCTGCATGCGCATTAGCAAACAACATGGATGCCGGGCAGTCAAATCGGTGGCAGTAACGCCTCAGAAGTTCTTCAAAATTACACCAAAACGAGCGCGCACAATGGCGTTTTAATGTGCTTTCCACAAATCGGATACAATGAGTGATAACAGGGGAAAAATTCTCGGCATAAAAACGTGAGTTTATATTCGAAAAATTTGCCCACCTCCTGGAGGTAGGTACATGGGCGTAGGGCCAAGGATCGGAGGAAGTCCAGAGTATTGGCACTATAAATGGGGCTAATCCCCGCTGGGCTCCGCCTGCCCGTGAATCCCCAAGGACAGCACACGCCTTCAAAATAGCAGAGCCGCAAGCCCAAGCTGTGATTTCGATAACGACCATTGCAGATTAAGATACATAAATGTTCAGAGATTTAAATGGGCACTATAGTGGAAAACTTCCCTTTACCTGGTCCTGAAATGCTACAATTATAAGAATTATAGTGCAATATGATGCAATCGTGCTTGATTTCTCCTCCGGCCATTCGATGTTTGAAAATTCATGAGGTTTTTGTACTTCGTTAGATTGAGTTTCACACTGAGGTTTGTATGTTTTAAAGGTACATAAATTGTTAATCTCAAAAAAATGATTGAACAATTAGCTTACTTGGTGAAAACCAATGCAACTGTTAGGAGCCTAGAATATTATGGGAAAGGATTCCTTCCGAAGTATGGTTTGGATAACTTTTTTTTCTTTCCCCAAAACATTTGAAACTGAACAATTCATGCATGAGTCGTTTCTCAATTTTTTTAAAGGTTGGTCCGTAATTGCGAATGCTGTGGCCCGTATAGAGGTGGGTTGTATACCGCTGCCACTTCCCTAAACGTGGATGGATTTTACCGTAACTTTGTTTTCTTTCCCGGCCCTTGTTTTCAATTCTCACCAGTAATTAGACACTGTGTTCAACTAAAGCTTTTCACATGTGACTTTTATTGTATATTTCTTTATAACTTTGCTTTATAGGTGAATCAGTATTATACACTTGACAGAAACACTTTATGGCCCTACCTTTGAGTGAGCTTTTATATTAAAGCATTACTTTTGATTGTCAGGAGGCTTCTCCTTTTAGGGTATCATCAAATTAATTAGGCCCAATGCGCATAGACCCTATTGTTCTACTGGAAGATGTCGTAAACATCTTGACCATGATCTTGTTCTAGGAAATGATGTCTTCGGTCTTATGTATTTTCTCGGTGACATCATTTCTAAATATATACCTACTCCACTTCTAGAAACCCTGTATAACCTCCCCCAAGTTCTCATTCGGTGTTCTTGTTCTCAACTTGTTAACCAGAGACTTGCCTCTCACATATCTACGGAGCTAGATTTATTGTTAACCAGAGACTTGCCTCTCACATATCTACGAAGCTAGATTTATTGTTAACCAGAGACTTGCCTCTCACATCTACGGAGCTAGATTTATTGTACCTTACATTATATTGTATGTACATGTACGTTTACACTACGTTGCTCAAAAGAATAAATATATTGATTTATTTAGACAGGGTAGCCTTATCAGTAATACAACTGCTATCCTTAAGGGCCCTGTGTACAGGCAGTAAAATTTAAAAAAATGAAATAGAAAATACAGAGCACTAAGAAAATCCATGAATAAAGACAAAAACAAGAAGTGTAAAACAAAATCAAAAATCTTACAAGGTAAAACGAAAAAAGACACAAACATTTTAAACACTTGTCCAAAGCAGGGTACATGAAAATTAAAACATGAGTCAAATAATTTTAAAAAGTCTATAAGCAATCACAAAGGATTACACTATCGCATATCATTTAAAAATTCATTAAAAAGAGGCAAGTATAAAAAGCAAAGATAACTTTAAAATAAGCACAAAACGGAAGCCAGTAACCGTCAAAAAACGGCAAATTGCAGGCTAACCAATACTCACATTAAAACGGAACCATAATAATAAAATCACCTATAGCAGTAAACGACTAAGTACAATTGGTTAGCCTAATAATAAAAAGAGACAATGGACGAAAAAGTCCCCCCTCACCCATCAGTATAGTAGGGCGGGTTAAAAGATTATAAAAGATAAAATTTTACAAAATTGGACAAATATATATAAATATAAAGAAAGAGCTAGATATGGTACAAACTTAAAACAGAGATTTAAAATTTCTGAGAGTGTTGACCTGTCTCTGAGCCGTGTTTAGCTTGTTCCATCCCAGGGTACCAAGATATTGAAAAGTGCGCTTACCTGCATTTGGGCAGGTCATTGAACTTGGAGCGAGTGTTAGTTGAGTGACTAGGCATTTTAAAGCGGGCTTTTAGATAAGCTGGACTCATATTATTAATACATTTGAAAACTTCACACATTCTGTGATATTCCCAACGAGAAGGTAGGGAAGACCAGGAAAGTGTCTGATGCAAGTCGATAACATGGGTCCTGGGATGAGCATTTAGGATAAGCCTGGCCAGACGGTTGTGAAGTTTAAGCAACTTATCCGAATAACTTTGTGAGCAACTTGACCATCACACAACATCACAGTCCTGTGAATCATTATATGTTTTATTTTCATGAAGTCTACACTCCCTCTGCTCCGGCACGCTCCACTAACACTAGAACAATTAACCAGGGAAGTGGATAATTGTCATTCAATATACCACGATATTTCCTGCGTTACATTACTTTATAGCAGCTGCACTATAGAATTAGTGCCACGTTGCGTTTCAATTTCATGTGGTAGTGTTTCTCTTTCACCTGGTTGCCGGCACTTAATAACTGGTGGCCGCCAGTAATTAAGTGCAGGCCGCCAGTTTTTTATGTTCCGGCCACGCGTTTTAAAGTGGCGTAACCAGGTGAAAGAGAAACAATACCACATGAAATTGAAACGCTATGTGGCACTAATAGGCTTCCGTAGATAGACCTACGGCGTTACCCCATTGTGTCTTCATAATGTGCTTGTAATGCAATGCATAGAGGATTTTACGGGAGGGTATAAGATCTGTAGAGAGGAAAGTATTTTGATAAAGTAAATGGAGGGATCAGCCCCGTATCGAGCATGGTATACACTTACCATGCGCTGTAAACAATCCTCTGTATAGCATCCCAAGGTCATTATTAATAGTAATAAACTATCAATGGGGTTACGCCATGCATACCCAACTGAGCTATAGCTTGGTGCAGTCGACCTTGCAGGGAATCCTTTCTGGCAGCACATTGTCACGGTTTATTACGGTTTGGTGTCCACTCCCAGAAATGGATGTCAAATTAATATTAGTTAGTATTGAAAAGCTTTGCGTTTAGTTTATCCTTCATAAAGCAATTGGGAGAAATCCAGCGGAATCCACATACATCTACCAGCATCGTCTAGTTAGAGATCATCAACATTTGCTACTGTTCAAATAATCATCTTCGTAACACCGTAGTGGGGATCATTTGGAATAAAGTTATGGCGAATAATGGACAGCCTCGTGTCATGCTGTGGGTTGTGTGGCGTTCTTGTTCTACAGCTTTGCTTCGCTCGATCAGCCAAGCTGACGATGGCGTCTTTTACTACGAACCATTTTTTTCTGCGACTTACGAAGGGCCAGATAGCGTATTTCCAACAGGTGGCGCAGTAGATAGAACGGACATACTTCCTGGCACAGAACTCGCCTATAGTTCATCAATTAATACCTTTTCCTGGGTAAAGGAAACATTGCAAGGGGAACACAAAGATGCCAGGTTCGTTTTTGTCAAGGATTGTCCACAAGCCTTGAAGTTGGCTGGAAGAGGTTGGGACACCATTCCACAAGGATATCAACATACCTTTCTAATCCGGAATCCTAATAAGACAGTCCCGTCTTTAAGAAAGGCCAACGAGGAATTCAAACCGCCGGGGTTGATGGACGAGGCAGCGATAAAGGTCTGGCAGGATGTACATGTCGAAACTACATGTATGGGAGGGGATTTCCAATCCATTTCAGAGCTCTACGAGTACGTCAAAGATAATCTCGACCCCAACCCTTTCATCATGGATGCCGATGATCTTATAGCTTACCCGGATGTGGTGCTAAAGGCATACTGCAGAGCAACGGGGATACCTTTCAGCAAGAAAATGGTTGAATGGGAAGACAACGAGCAACCACCCAACGTCAAATGGATCACATGTCAATCTCATCTTCAATACTTCCAGTGTGTTCATCACAGTAACGCATTGAAAAGCCGAGGCTTCTCAAAAATCATCCAGGCCAAACCCAGCTCTGCATTACATCCAAAGGTAGCTGCAATTATTCAACGCGAAATGCCGTTTTACAATAAAATGTACTCTCAGCGCTTCATTCCATAGTCACGTAACTCTTATAGCTATCAATATCATTATGTTAAAACACTATTGTATATCCACGGTGAAGGTATTCTTCACTAATGATTGATAGGTACTTGTGTTGCTTATAAAATCACTTTTAATGTATCGGTGGTTCAAGTTGTGACTTTATACGTATAATACTGTCTACAATTCAGCCTCCAGGCTGCAATATGGTGTGAATAAACAATGATAACAATAATAATAAAATAATATTAATACGTTAAATTGTAAATTTTCCAAGAATGGGACTTGCTTGACGTGGATTGAAACTTCAACCATTGCGTTGTCATAAACAGACACTCTTAGATTTAAACATTCATGTCTAGTAATTTGTTGGCACCGATAGCGGTTTATGACTTAATTTACCTAATGACTTATAAAGCTTTTCATACACGGCAATCGGCATTTTTGAGATATGGTGGACACTTCAGGAGTGCACTTAGGTTTGGTGCATACAGACACATTTACCCAAGCCAAATATAGTGTTATGGTAATGTGTCCATCATAAAAAAAAATTCTCAATGCCGTAAAGACTGTGCCTGTTTCGCGCGTATTCGACCGGGGAAGTTGCACATCGCGCGTGCGCACTAACGTTTTGGTTGGCAAAATGATGGATCATTGTGCTTTTTTGTATGGGGTTTATGGTGGCGTGACGCAGACGCGTTTGAGTGTCAGCTTAGTGCACATCTCTATGGCGTTTGCCAACCAATAGTGTCTGTACGCATGCGTGGTTGTAATTAGCATATTTCACGGGAAGGGTCTATTTCATGGCTCTGCTTACCGCCGAATTCTGTGCTTGCGATCACCATTCTTCGCTTACCGAGCAAGCGCCGAATTTCTGTGCTAGCTGTACTGTAAGCGTAGAAATTCCTAGTAACGTGGACTACGCAAGCACACAAGCAAAAATTCCATGCTAACCCTTGAAATACGCTTGACGTAAGCGCGGAATTCCCTGCTTTTGTAAGCGCCGATTCTTTACTTTTACTGTAATAAGCAGAGCCATGAAATTGGGCCCTTGGTGCGGTTCCAAAAATGTTCGAATACGTGCGAGACTTGCTATCAGCGTTGTTATTCAGAAGCATTCATCCCTACCAAGGGGAATCGTGTGTTTACATTCCGATGGGACATTTTCTGTGCGGGTAAACACCACACATGAATATTCTTTTTGATCCCATGTCACCTCCAGCTAGATACGGCCCAATGCCCTCATTGTCGTTAGTTGAATAATAGGATTGGAGATCGGAAAGATTGTGCATAGAAAGATTTGCTAAAAACAATGCCACTTATTGAGATCATACTGGCCCCGGGCGTCATGGGACAATTGAGTATACGTATACTGGTTTGCTCAGCCCTAGGTATATTACACACAGGGATCAATAATATGAGAACATAACTGGGGGATAAATTACCCCCCACCTCCCCCCAAAAGAGGGGGGGGGGGAACCTACAACTACAACAGGCAAAACCAATTGTTTGGTTGTTTAAATTTGCACTTGAAAAGACAAAGTATATACCTTTGGTCTTTGGAACCTTTTGATCGTTTGAATCCTATAAATTTAATTTAAACTAACTTTACTGATTTCATTTCAAAAGGTGGTCGCGTTTTTGAGATATCACCGAAAATCTGGAGCGAATATGTCCACGTTGAAAGAAAAATCACTCACGATTACACAATCTGAGAAAAGTGTCTGACAGAAACGTTTCTCAGATTCAAATTTTGGGGCATATAAACTGATATATTTTTACATTACCACATTACTTCGTAATGAAATATTTCTCAAAATGCTTTATGCTATGGAAACTGCTGTACTTCTGACCAATAATTTGTTAATGCCATTAATTTTAAGAGTGATTACCAAACGTAAACTTTTCCTTTTTAAATTCATTTTAATCTTGGGTTTTTTTCATGACAATAATAGAGCACATCAGAAAGAGCTCAGAGGGGTTTGCTTTTTATTCATCAGGCCTGGGTTTACATGGAGGTCTTGGCCTCCAGTGCACCTGATCTTGTCTTGGTGCCCTTTTAGAAGTTTCCAATAGACTTTAACATTCAAATAGTGCATTTTGCAAAATAAAACAGCATTGCCTTCTCAAAGATGAAATTCCAGGCCTGTTTATTTTCACCAGAAGAGCTACATAATCTATACAATGATATTAGTATTAATATTAATAATAGATATATTAAGACAATAATTTTGGCCTTCCATAAAATGTACACATTTTTTAATTATAACACCGTACATGACCGCTAATTCATACTATACTACGTGTATTATGTTTACTTATTGTAGACCATGTATCCTTATACAAAAGAGTTACCTTGTACATTCCGGTGCCTTTCTGGCAGGCAAGATACTACCCTGGCCACATGGGGAAAAAATACATATTGTGTCACAACATCCAGAGTTACACAAATAACAGCTCTGAATTTTTAGAAGATAAGTCCCCTTTCTTCATATCAAAATTGACAACAATCAGACAGTAAAGTCCCCCCCCCCCCCCAAATAAGACAATTATGTTTCTTCCCTGGGACTGTGTACCAATTATTGTGCCTGCAGGAAGTCCAGGCTCTATGGCTCTTTGTAAACATGTCATGTCACAGGAAACAAGCTGTGTTCACGTGGTCGGAACAGCTTTTGCTTTTGTCACGATTTTTGTTTGTTTTTTCAATTTCTATCCGCAAAAAATCTAACAGGAACTATGTGTGTCCTACAAATGCCACACTTAAAAGAAAATGATCTTACAATAATCACATCATCAAAGTTTAGGTAATGGGAACTTATCATTATACGCAATTAACTTAAAATCACTAATTAATAATAGCCTTCAGTTATAGTCATATAACTAAACTTAAAAAAGTTCTGGGTCAAAATTGAGCCGAATTCTGGGCCCCAGGAGGGTTGACACAATGCTGGGTCAGGCTGACCCGGAAACTAGAAAAGGGGGATTTTGAACGGGATTCTGCGTCAGTTGACCCATTTCTGGGTTATGATTTTGATACAGATTCACGGGTAAGGCCACATAGGAACCGGATTTTGGTCATTTCTGACCGGGAGTTTTTAAAAGTATTTAATAAGGTCATCTTGTAACCACCATTTCTCAAGATAAAAAAATATTTCCGATCCTAAAACTGTCCGTTTTTTTTTTTTTTTCAAATTTCATGACCCTCGTTCCCCATGATGTGTTTTACACATTTTAATAAATAAATCAAACATAAAACCCTCGCACAATGTACTTCATTAAGTCCACTGACTGCGTTTATAAGCCACTGTGTATATTGTTGTAACGTCTCGGAGCCTCAGCCGAACTGGGTTCAATTTCATAGGGCTGCTTAAGCGCAACAAAATATCCTTACCACAATAAGGTTACCAGCCAAAATACACCGTCACATGTACCATGATTGTGTGACCGGTATTCCGCTAATTTCTGCTAAGTAGGAAATTGTTCAGCAATATTTTCTGCTTGAAGCACTTTGAAAATGGAGCCAGTTCGGCTGATTCTCCGAGACGATACAAGAAGACTGCAGCTTGATATTATCTACGGAATTGTATTTACGACATGGTAACAATTAGAAGCTATTTGGCAAGGGCATATTACTATTAAATTCGCCCGGGCGGATGACTATTAAGCCCAGTCGGATACTATTTTGCCTGGGCGGATGACTATTAAGCCCAGTCGGATACTATTTTGCCTGGGCGGATGACTATTAAGCCCAGTCGGATACTATTTTGCCTGGGCGGATGACTATTAATCCCAGTCGGATACTATTTTGCCTGGGCGGATGACTATTAAGCCCAGTCGGATACTATTTTGCCTGGGCGGATGACTATTAAGCCCAGTCGGATACTATTTTGCCTGGGCGGATGACTATTAAGCCCAGTCGGATACTATTTTGCCCGGGCGGATTAATATTTTGCCCGGCGGATTATAAAAATGGTTTGGGTGGTATGTATATTTTTTTAAAATGTAAATTCAAAATGCAATTCGGTCGTTGGACCGCAAATTTGTGAATGTTTTTAAATAAACCATATAAACTAAACCATAAACCCTAAACCATATAATAATATACACTAGCAAGATCTCGCTGAAGCTTTTTTACCCACATTCTGGCGCATACTCCACCAGCCAGAAACACAACCTGTCGGGCTGGTATCGTGGGTGCTTAAAAGACTTGTTTTGTTCTGCCTCCTCTGGATTGCGTGTGTGTGTGTGTGTGTGTAAGCGCCATTGGTAGGATCAACAAAATCTACGGAATGACTTACCGTGAGATGATAGAAATTTTCCCGTTTGAGGTAATCATGACGTCCAGCAGTCGGATATGATTGTGGATCCAGCGGCAACATATTCGTATTATAGGAATAAGTGTCGCTGAATCCTGCTTAATTAGACACCTCAATCATGAAAATTTCCTTCGTTTAACACTGCAAATGCCGCCTAACACCCACCTGCCCTCAATCTCGGTTGTACTTCCTTCAGCCAAAGTTTGACTCACAGTATTACACGGGTCGCAATTCCGTTTGCTGCCCCTCTCCTCTACGACACGAGTATTAACTTCATTGCAAGAGGTGAACCAGACCACGGCCGTGTGAGAGGCCCTTTGCGTACAAACTAATTCGTGATTGCACTACTTTTCGCCTTTGTCGTACCGTTGGATGACGATCGTGCAGCACAGCAGAAGGTTAGCATCATGATTTTATTCAGCGACTTCTTGCTATCATTGATAAAACAGCTGCTAATTAAGACAGAACTATTTGATAATACTAGGTTTTCATATACCGCTTTATCACACCCCTAGGGGCGTATCAAATCACTCAGTATGTTTTTCCTGTTTTGAAGTATGAGACCTATATTCCTTTAGTACAGTGTAATGGTTTACAAGGTGCTGTGGCACAACATGCTGACGATCTACTTTCACCCGAAACGTGATGCGCAATTGGAATGGAGGATTCATATAAAGCAATTGAAAAGAAGCAAAATTGACGTTCTCTACTTGTCGTCAAGATAGTAGTAAAACTATATTATATATAATTATATATACCTCCTTTTGCAGGTTTTGTTAAGGTACTCGTACTCGGAGATCCAAGTGGCCACCCGTCTGTTGGGCACGGTACTTGGATATCAGAATACTCAGTACTCGGATATCAGAATACTCGGTACTTTGGTATCAGAACACTCGGAACTCAGATATCAGAATACTCGGTACTATGTTATCAGAACACTCGGAACTCAGATATCAGAATACTCGGTCCTATGTTATCAGAACACTCGGAACTCAGATATCAGAATACTCGGACTCGGTACTATGTTATCAGAACACTCGGAACTCGGATATCAGAATACTCGGTACTATGTTATCAAAATACTCGGAACTCGGATATCAGAATGCTCAGTACCAGAATACCCAGCACTCGGATATCAAAATACTCGGTACTCTGATATCAGAATGTTCGGTACTCAGATATCAAAATACTCGGTACTCTGATATCAGAATACTCGTAACTGAATATGAGAATATTCGCCACTCCCATATCAGAATACTTGGCACTCAGACATCAGAATACTCGGTACTCGTATATCAAAATACTTGGTACTCGGATATCAGAATGTTCGGGACTCGGATATCATGATACTTGGTACTCGGACACTTAACACCCCCCCCCCCCCTGTCCAAAGTAATTGTACTTGTTTACTACTCGGCAATCCTTAGTACTCGGAAATACTTTCTACCAGATTTAAAAGGACTTGACTAGAACACCAATTGTCACCGGATATAATAGTTTTACTTTGAAGTACAATTTCTTACAACTATCGTGTGCAGAAATGCAAGAAACTTTCCAAGTATACACATCTAACGTTTCAAATAAATATTTGCTTTGAAATTTTCAGTCATGGTGATATATTTGAACCGAGTTATTAGCGGCTACTATCAGATGACCGGCAGGTGTGAGTGCGATACTATGCGGGTTATTACATCCTTTGATGATACATCCAAGGTAGTTGCCATCAGGGCTATAATGCTGGATCTCACCAGATGATTCTTCCGTTACAGCAACATAGATGCTGCCATCCTCGTCACAGCACAACCCATAAGGCAAACCATAAGGCAAACTTGAATGGTTGATATCCACCGAGAATACCACTTCACCATTGTAGTCTACTGATACCAACTTCTTCTCATCTGAAGTAGTGTAGATGAGTTGCTGTTCGTAGAAAGTCAAGTTTGCACCGATCCCTTCAGCCTTGATGGTTCTGAGGATGGATCCATCTGCACTGTATAGTGAGATCACATCTTGGTTATGACAATCTCCCACTGCTATCAGATTGTTGTTATCCACTGCAATGCACGAAGGCATGTTGCTTGACAATCCACCTAGTTTGAACTGAGAGAGAAGCTGATAATTCCTGTTGAAAATCTTGACTAAACAGTTACTCTCTAGAACTAGGAGCTCATCGTTCTTGTTTATAGTCACTCTCCTTGGACGAGACAGACCTTTGATGAGTTGCACTCTTGGGATGGATTGCGGATTACATGTTGCTGTCATCAAGCTGCGATTCTGAAAATCTGCCACAATAATATCACTGTTGGAGTACGCAGTAACATCACATGGAGAAAATTTCACCATTTGTTTTACACCCTTCATATATGTCATCATTTCCTCCTTCAGTAACCACGTCTTTCGTTCACGGTTTGTCAAAGGTTTCCATACCATTTGCCTTTCTTCAGCAGGTTTCAGCACCAGTTTTCCTAGACTTTTCTGACCCTCCTCAAAGTCCATAAAAGCCAATGCGTCAGGAACTTTGTTTGGCTGCATATCTGTGTATTCCATGAGGTCTTGCAATAGTTTTTCTATGAGATTTGGAATCTCGTTGCATCCCCCATGAATCATTTGGCTAACCTCAAACTGCTTGCGCTGTGCTTTTGTCACCACTTTGATATTTGTAGCCTGTGCGTTTTCAATTGTCTTGACTCTGTCTTTGTAAATATGTTCTGCCTCTCGTACCAGTTTCTGCTCCTTGCAACTGACTTGGCAATCTCCTCATCAGCTTTCTTGGAGATTCTGTCTTTGGTGTCGGCAAACATTGCGTCTAATGTCTTGCGGGTCATATCTATGTTTTGTACAGCAATGTCGAAAATGCTGATACTCTCTCTTACTTTTGCCAACTCTTCATTAACCCGCTGTCTGCATTTGTGTAAAGCATCTTTAAGTTCAATAACAGGGTGCATTCTGTGATCTAGTGAGATGCAAGTTGTGCATATCATCATTTGGCATGCTTCACAATACATGATAAGATCCTTGTCAATATGCATGATACATTTCGAAACGTAACCCTGACCAGGTCGCTGATTTTGTTGTTGACTCTCTAATTGATTTATTTCGTCCACCAGGGAAGTCAACTTGAAGTCAGTACGCAAATCAGCAACTCCTTTTCCACTCAAAATTGTCTTATCTCGACAAATAGGACAGATGAGCATTTGTGCTGGTGGGTTCTCTCTCTCTGCGAGTTGTTGAAGGCATTCCAGACAAAATGAATGAGAACACTCCAGCATTTTGGGCTCCTTAAAGCGGTCAGTGCAGATCTGGCATTCCAGGTGTCCCTCACTGATCTTTTGTAAGACTGACTCAACTGTTTCGCTTGCAGCCATCTTGAGGGAAAGAGAGCTCGATTTATTAACCTGTAATTTAAAAAAGGGAAAATTTCAGGCCTACATTATATTGCATTTGATTGTATATCAATTTTTCCTTGGGTTTTGGTTTAATAGTTCATCAAAGAAAAGGTGACATAGGAGGGATCGGGGGAGGGTTTGACTGCCCTCTATTTGCCCCTTGGGTGGGGGAAAGGGACTTCTCTTGTTGCACTCTAAGTAGAGCTATCTTGTACTGTTAGTAGGAAGGGCAATGGACTGCCCTCGTGTTGCCCTCTGAGTAGGGGCAATGGACTGTCCTCTTGTTGCCCTTGAATAGGAATGGCAACGAAATGCCCTGTTGATGCCCTCTTTCCTCTATTATAGTAAGGGAAGGGGACTGCTCTTTTTGCTGCTCTTTAAGTTAGAACTATTTTGGAAGACTGCAATCTTGTCCAATGTTTTTGTGATCGGGTGAGGCAGAGGAGCTTTAGTTGGAGAGGAAAACTTGGGAAGAATTTTGGGACTGCTGGCTTTCTGTTGCCTTGTGAGTAGGAAGGGCCAGGGGCCTTTCCCCAACTGAGAATAAAGGAAGGGCTCATAGGAAGACTTTTTGAGTGTTGAGTATTATAGGGCACAGGACTGCCATGTTTTTGTGCTCTGACTAGGAAGAACTGGGGGACTTCCCTCTTTATAGTAAGGGTGTAGGGCCGTACCCTCTTGTTGCCCTCCCTGTCATAACTGTTGCCATCTGAGCTGGAAGGGCAATGGAGCAGTGTGTAGGGAAAAAGAGACCGGATGGTTTCTTGAAGGAGGCGGAAAGGGGACTGCCATCTTAGGCCTAATTCTTTGCTCGGAGAAGCAAGGGCACTGGACTGCTCCATGTTGCCCTCTTGAAAAAGAAGGGTGTACATGTTGCGGCCCACTGAGTAGGAATAGCAATGGACTGACCTCTTGCTGCCCCCTGAATAAGGAGGGCAGTGGACTGACCTCTTGCTGCCCCCTGAATAAGGAGGACAGTGAGTCGACCTTTTGCTGCCCCTGAATAAGAAAGGCAGGGGACTGTCCATGTTATGCTCCCAAGGTAGATGGAGGGGGCCCTCCATTGCCCCCGAATGGGGTTCAGGCAGTAGAGGACTACTGTTTAGTTGGAGATCTTGAGGCAGAGGACTGCCCTGTTGTTGCCCTCAATGATCGAGGATGGGCTCGGGCCCCTTACATGTACTTATTGTTGCCCTCTGAGTATAGTGACAACTAAGACACTGCTCTCTCAATGTTTCCCTTTAAGTATTATTTTTTTCTTGTTTACAACAGTTAGGCCAATAGTACAACTTAAAGGCACAGTCATCATTTAGGTTTTGTCAACGCAATGCTGATCACTTATCATTATTATCAAGAAAGAGACAATACAAGTCACCTGTGAAAGTTTTAGTTGAATAAACTGTCTAGCCTACATGTACTTTGCGCGAAAACAGCGAAGTCTGTCAAGGTATTTTCATCAAGACTGTCAAATCCATTCACGTTAAGCGAGGTGACTGTGATGGGTACCAAATGCATCTCATGCCATATTCATCAAACAGACAACACGAAAGCAAAAATAAGTAGATTGTTATTTGGATATTCAAACTTTATGACATAATTGTTATGTACATTTAAAGATTTCTAATTGACGGGGCATTTTTAAATGAAACAAAATTGCAGAATGCCGTACCATCTTATAACAATTAGGTTTTCAGATTGCAAAATGGGGGGGGGGGGGGGTCATTACCGAAGCATGACGCTACCTTTAAGAAAGGTTTTAGCAGTCAGTACTACATGTATAGTTCAAATAATATCAACCATGTCAACCTTCCAAAAACCATTGTCAACAGGGACATACAATATCATGTCCACAAAATGTCAGTCTTTGCCCAGCATCGGTAGATTAAACACTATAGATGGGCAATCAGTTAACAGTGTATTCAGTTTACAAAATTACATCAATCATAAGGTCTATCGCAAATATGGCATGGTTGATTTTAATATGCACAATGGTCGAGGAGGCACCGTGGGAAGGAGTTCACATTGGAACACTGACATGACTGAGTGGTTGTACCTTTCTTCCCGCTGTGCGCCTTTCGGCCATTGTGCATAATCAACGAGGCCATATTTGCGATAGATGCAAGCTTACCTTCCCAATCAATAGTATATTTTAACTAGTCTAGCTTTTGGGGTTTTACATTCTTCCCAATACAGCATTATACCCACGTATACGCTGTGTGTGTAGTGTAAATCATGCATAGGCCTGACGGTTAATGCCAAACCATTCATTGCCAGACCTTGAAAATAATTCAATCATGGAGGTTCAATGGACCATTTCTAAAAACATGCCATGAACAGCGAACAAATACCCATAAAATTGTATAATATATGCACTTACTCACACTATGACAAAAGGTGGCTGGTCGACAAACTTTGCAGCAAAAATCCTGATGATTGTAGGACTACCCAAATCAGATTGTTCCCAACGCGCTACAAGTCCTGAACAGTTATTGCTGACAGGTGGAATTCACCGCGCTGTCTTAATTGTTGCTCAATGCGTGAACGCCGCCTGCATGCGCATTAGCAAACAACATGGATGCCGGGCAGTCAAATCGGTGGCAGTAACGCCTCAGAAGTTCTTCAAAATTACACCAAAACGAGCGCGCACAATGGCGTTTTAATGTGCTTTCCACAAATCGGATACAATGAGTGATAACAGGGGAAAAATTCTCGGCATAAAAACGTGAGTTTATATTCGAAAAATTTGCCCACCTCCTGGAGGTAGGTACATGGGCGTAGGGCCAAGGATCGGAGGAAGTCCAGAGTATTGGCACTATAAATGGGGCTAATCCCCGCTGGGCTCCGCCTGCCCGTGAATCCCCAAGGACAGCACACGCCTTCAAAATAGCAGAGCCGCAAGCCCAAGCTGTGATTTCGATAACGACCATTGCAGATTAAGATACATAAATGTTCAGAGATTTAAATGGGCACTATAGTGGAAAACAATTCCCTTTACCTGGTCCTGAAATGCTACAATTATAAGAATTATAGTGCAATATGATGCAATCGTGCTTGATTTCTCCTCCGGCCATTCGATGTTTGAAAATTTATGAGGTTTTTGTACTTCGTTAGATTGAGTTTCACACTGAGGTTTGTATGTTTTAAAGGTACATAAATTGTTAATCTCAAAAAAATGATTGAACAATTAGCTTACTTGGTGAAAACCAATGCAACTGTTAGGAGCCTAGAATATTATGGGAAAGGATTCCTTCCGAAGTATGGTTTGGATAACTTTTTTTTTTCCCCAAAACATTTGAAACTGAACAATTCATGCATGAGTCGTTTCTCAATTTTTTTAAAGGTTGGTCCGTAATTGCGAATGCTGTGGCCCGTATAGAGGTGGGTTGTATACCGCTGCCACTTCCCTAAACGTGGATGGATTTTACCGTGACTTTGTTTTCTTTCCCGGCCCTTGTTTTCAATTCTCACCAGTAATTAGACACTGTGTTCAACTAAAGCTTTTCACATGTGACTTTTATTGTATCTTTCTTTATAACTTTGCTTTATAGGTGAATCAGTATTATACACTTGACAGAAACACTTTATGGCCCTACCTTTGAGTGAGCTTTTATATTAAAGCATTACTTTTGATTGTCAGGAGGCTTCTCCTTTTAGGGTATCATCAAATTAATTAAGCCCAATGCGCATTAGACCCTATTGTTCTACTGGAAGATGTCGTAAACATCTTGACCATGATCTTGTTCTAGGAAATGATGTCTTCGGTCTTATGTATTTTCTCGGTGACATCATTTCTAAATATATACCTACTCCACTTCTAGAAACCCTGTATAACCTCCCCCAAGTTCTCATTCGGTGTTCTTGTTCTCAACTTGTTAACCAGAGACTTGCCTCTCACATATCTACGGAGCTAGATTTATTGTTAACCAGAGACTTGCCTCTCACATATCTACGAAGCTAGATTTATTGTTAACCAGAGACTTGCCTCTCACATCTACGGAGCTAGATTTATTGTACCTTACATTATTGTATGTACAATGTACGTTTACAACGTTGCTCAAAAGAATAAATATATTGATTTATTTAGACAGGGTAGCCTTATCAGTAATACAACTGCTATCCTTAAGGGCCCTGTGTACAGGCAGTAAAATTTTTAAAAAGGAAATAGAAAAATACAGAGCACTAAGAAAATCCATGAATAAAGACAAAAACAAGAAGTGTAAAACAAAATCAAAAATCTTACAAGGTAAAACGAAAAAAGACACAACAATTTTAAACACTTGTCCAAAGCAGGGTACATGAAAATTAAAACATGAGTCAAATAATTTTAAAAAGTCTATAAGCAATCACAAAGGATTACACTATCGCATATCATTTAAAAATTCATTAAAAAGAGGCAAGTATAAAAAGCAAAGATAACTTTAAAATAAGCACAAAACGGAAGCCAGTAACCGTCAAAAAACGGCAAATTGCAGGCTAACCAATACTCACATTAAAACGGAACCATAATAATAAAATCACCTATAGCAGTAAACGACTAAGTACAATTGGTTAGCCTAATAATAAAAAGAGACAATGGACGAAAAAGTCCCCCCTCACCCATCAGTATAGTAGGGCGGGTTAAAAGATTATAAAAGATAAAATTTTACAAAATTGGACAAATATATATAAATATAAAGAAAGAGCTAGATATGGTACAAACTTAAAACAGAGATTTAAAATTTCTGAGAGTGTTGACCTGTCTCTGAGCCGTGTTTAGCTTGTTCCATCCCAGGGTACCAAGATATTGAAAAGTGCGCTTACCTGCATTTGGGCAGGTATAATGACCCATTGAACTTGGAGCGAGTGTTAGTTGAGTGACTAGGCATTTTAAAGCGGGCTTTTAGATAAGCTGGACTCATATTATTAATACATTTGAAAACTTCACACATTCTGTGATATTCCCAACGAGAAGGTAGGGAAGACCAGGAAAGTGTCTGATGCAAGTCGATAACATGGGTCCTGGGATGAGCATTTAGGATAAGCCTGGCCAGACGGTTGTGAAGTTTAAGCAACTTATCCGAATAACTTTGTGAGCAACTTGACCATCACACAACATCACAGTCCTGTGAATCATTATATGTTTTATTTTCATGAAGTCTACACTCCCTCTGCTCCGGCACGCTCCACTAACACTAGAACAATTAACCAGGGAAGTGGATAATTGTCATTCAATATACCACGATATTTCCTGCGTTACATTACTTTATAGCAGCTGCACTATAGAATTAGTGCCACGTTGCGTTTCAATTTCATGTGGTAGTGTTTCTCTTTCACCTGGTTGCCGGCACTTAATAACTGGTGGCCGCCAGTAATTAAGTGCAGGCCGCCAGTTTTTTATGTTCCGGCCACGCGTTTTAAAGTGGCGTAACCAGGTGAAAGAGAAACAATACCACATGAAATTGAAACGCTATGTGGCACTAATAGGCTTCCGTAGGTAGACCTACGGCGTTACCCCATTGTGTCTTCATAATGTGCTTGTAATGCAATGCATAGAGGATTTTACGGGAGGGTATAAGATCTGTAGAGAGGAAAGTATTTTGATAAAGTAAATTCAATTCAATTCAATTCAATTCAATTCAATTAATCTTTATTATATCCCAAAAAGGGTAATTCAAATGCTCGCATACAGTAAAAACATTGAAATATTAAAAACATTACAATTGGTTTTAGGGATAATATACAATTACAAGAAAACACACTAAAAGGTGATAAGTATATAAGACAAGAAAAAACAAACCTGGGGACTGAACGATACAATTTATAGTTAACGTTTGAAATGAAGATTGTGATGTGTTATTGCACGAGGGATAAAGGAGGATGGGTACCGGTTTGTCGCAGCATATGGCACTCGCATACGACCAGACCTTGGGATCAGCTGGCTGGCGAGCACATCATGAAGCGGATGGTTTGTATCATTCAGTAGCACTGTGAGCTTGCCAGCCAGCAGATCCCCATATGCTGTGTCTACTAGCGGCCGCGACTCCCCAAGAATCCTTCCTGCTGCTTTTATAATTCTATCTATGCGATCCTTGTCACTCCTCCCAACATTTCCACCCCAACAGATCAAGCAGTAGCCCCAAACACTAGCAATCACAGTGTCGTAAAAAGTTGCCAAAATTGTACGATTGACATGAAAATAATTCAATTTCCTGAGGCAGAACATGCGAGAATTAAGTTTTTTCACAATGGAATCCACATGTTCATGCCAACCCAGTTCATTGTCAAAAATTACACCCAAATATTTATACCTAGTGGCACGTTCCACCGCCCTGTCTTTCAAGATCACAGTTTCTGGTTGACGACGTGATTTCCGATAATCTATAACCATTTCTTTAGTTTTAGAGACATTTAGTTTGAGATAATTTAAATCACAGTACTTGACAAATTGTTGAAGTTGATTTTGATACAAGCGATCATCATCCTTACTAATCAGACCAATCATCATGGAGGGATCAGCCCCGTATCGAGCATGGTATACACTTACCATGCGCTGTAAACAATCATCTGTATAGCATCCCAAGGTCATTATTAATAGTAATAAACTATCAATGGGGTTACGCCATGCATACCCAACTGAGCTATACTATAGCTTGGTGCAGTCGACCTTGCAGGGAATCCTTTCTGGCAGCACATTGTCACGGTTTATTACGGTTTGGTGCCCACTCCTGGAAATGGATGTCAAATTAATATTAGTTAGTATTGAAAAGCTTTGCGTTTAGTTTATCCTTCATAAAGCAATTGGGAGAAATCCAGCGGAATCCACATACATCTACCAGCATCGTCTAGTTAGAGATCATCAACATTTGCTACTGTTCAAATAATCTACTCATCTTCGTAACACCGTAGTGGGGATCATTTGGAATAAAGTTATGGCGAATAATGGACAGCCTCGTGTCATGCTGTGGGTTGTGTGGCGTTCTTGTTCTACAGCTTTGCTTCGCTCGATCAGCCAAGCTGACGATGGCGTCTTTTACTACGAACCATTTTTTTCTGCGACTTACGAAGGGCCAGATAGCGTATTTCCAACGGGTGGCGCAGTAGATAGAACGGACATACTTCCTGGCGCAGAACTCGCCTATAGTTCATCAATTAATACCTTTTCCTGGGTAAAGGAAACATTGCAAGGGGAACACAAAGATGCCAGGTTCGTTTTTGTCAAGGATTGTCCACAAGCCTTGAAGTTGGCTGGAAGAGGTTGGGACACCATTCCACAAGGATATCAACATACCTTTCTAATCCGGAATCCTAATAAGACAGTCCCGTCTTTAAGAAAGGCCAACGAGGAATTCAAACCGCCGGGGTTGATGGACGAGGCAGCGATAAAGGTCTGGCAGGATGTACATGTCGAAACTACATGTATGGGAGGGGATTTCCAATCCATTTCAGAGCTCTACGAGTACGTCAAAGATAATCTCGACCCCAACCCTTTCATCATGGATGCCGATGATCTTATAGCTTCCCCGGATGTGGTGCTAAAGGCATACTGCAGAGCAACGGGGATACCTTTCAGCAAGAAGATGATTGAATGGGAAGACAACGAGCAACCACCCAACGTAAAATGGATCACATGTCAATCTCATCTTCAATACTTCCAGTGTGTTCATCACAGTAACGCATTGAAAAGCCGAGGCTTCTCAAAAATCATCCAGGCCAAACCCAGCTCTGCATTACATCCAAAGGTAGCTGCAATTATTCAACGCGAAATGCCGTTTTACAATAAAATGTACTCTCAGCGCTTCATTCCATAGTCACGTAACTCTTATAGCTATCAATATCATTATGTTAAAACACTATTGTATATCCACGGTGAAGGAATTCTTCACTAATGATTGATAGGTACTTGTGTTGCTTATAAAATCACTTTTAATGTATCGGTGGTTCAAGTTGTGACTTTATACGTATAATACTGTCTACAATTCAGCCTCCAGGCTGCAATATGGTGTGAATAGTAAACAATGATAACAATAATAATAAAATAATATTAATACGTTAAATTGTAAATTTTCCAAGAATGGGACTTGCTTGACGTGGATTGAAACTTCAACCATTGCGTTGTCATAAACAGACACTCTTAGATTTAAACATTCATGTCTAGTAATTTGTTGGCACCGATAGCGGTTTATGACTTAATTTACCTAATGACTTATAAAGCTTTTCATACACGGCAATCGGCATTTTTGAGATATGGTGGACACTTCAGGAGTGCACTTAGGTTTGGTGCATACAGACACATTTACCCAAGCCAAATATAGTGTTATGGTAATGTGTCCATCATAAAAAAAAATTCTCAATGCCGTAAAGACTGTGCCTGTTTCGCGCGTATTCGACCGGGGAAGTTGCACATCGCGCGTGCGCACTAACGTTTTGGTTGGCAAAATGATGGATCATTGTGCTTTTTTGTATGGGGTTTATGGTGGCGTGACGCATACGCGTTTGAGTGTCAGCTTAGTGCACATCTCTATGGCGTTTGCCAACCAATAGTGTCTGTACGCATGCGTGGTTGTAATTAGCATATTTCACGGGAAGGGTCTATTTCATGGCTCTGCTTACCGCCGAATTCTGTGCTTGCGATCACCATTCTTCGCTTACCGAGCAAGCGCCGAATTTCTGTGCTAGCTGTACTGTAAGCGTAGAAATTCCTAGTAACGTGGACTACGCAAGCACACAAGCAAAAATTCCATGCTAACCCTTGAAATACGCTTGACGTAAGCGCGGAATTCCCTGCTTTTGTAAGCGCCGATTCTTTACTTTTACTGTAATAAGCAGAGCCATGAAATTGGGCCCTTGGTGCGGTTCCAAAAATGTTCGAATACGTGCGAGACTTGCTATCAGCGTTGTTATTCAGAAGCATTCATCCCTACCAAGGGGAATCGTGTGTTTACATTCCGATGGGACATTTTCTGTGCGGGTAAACATCCACACATGAATATTCTTTTTGTTGTGACCTTCCGCATGATCCCATGTCACCTCCAGCTAGATACGGCCCAATGCCCTCATTGTCGTTAGTTGAATAATAGGTTTGGAGATCGGAAAGATTGTGCATAGAAAGATTTGCTAAAAACAATGCCACTTATTGAGATCATACTGGCCCCGGGCGTCATGGGACAATTGAGTATACGTATACTGGTTTGCTCAGCCCTAGGTATATTACACACAGGGATCAATAATATGAGAACATAACTGGGGGATAAATTACCCCCCACCTCCCCCCAAAAGAGGGGGGGGGGGGGAACCTACAACTACAACAGGCAAAACCAATTGTTTGGTTGTTTAAATTTGCACTTGAAAAGACAAAGTATATACCTTTGGTCTTTGGAACCTTTTGATCGTTTGAATCCTATAAATTTAATTTAAACTAACTTTACTGATTTCATTTCAAAAGGTGGTCGCGTTTTTGAGATATCACCGAAAATCTGGAGCGAATATGTCCACGTTGAAAGAAAAATCACTCACGATTACACAATCTGAGAAAAGTGTCTGACAGAAACGTTTCTCAGATTCAAATTTTGGGGCATATAAACTGATATATTTTTACATTACCACATTACTTCGTAATGAAATATTTCTCAAAATGCTTTATGCTATGGAAACTGCTGTACTTCTGACCAATAATTTGTTAATGCCATTAATTTTAAGAGTGATTACCAAACGTAAACTTTTCCTTTTTAAATTCATTTTAATCTTGGGTTTTTTTCATGACAATAATAGAGCACATCAGAAAGAGCTCAGAGGGGTTTGCTTTTTATTCATCAGGCCTGGGTTTACATGGAGGTCTTGGCCTCCAGTGCACCTGATCTTGTCTTGGTGCCCTTTTAGAAGTTTCCAATAGACTTTAACATTCAAATAGTGCATTTTGCAAAATAAAACAGCATTGCCTTCTCAAAGATGAAATTCCAGGCCTGTTTATTTTCACCAGAAGAGCTACATAATCTATACAATGATATTAGTATTAATATTAATAATAGATATATTAAGACAATAATTTTGGCCTTCCATAAAATGTACACATTTTTTAATTATAACACCGTACATGACCGCTAATTCATACTATACTACGTGTATTATGTTTACTTATTGTAGACCATGTATCCTTATACAAAAGAGTTACCTTGTACATTCCGGTGCCTTTCTGGCAGGCAAGATACTACCCTGGCCACATGGGGAAAAAATACATATTGTGTCACAACATCCAGAGTTACACAAATAACAGCTCTGAATTTTTAGGAGATAAGTCCCCTTTCTTCATATCAAAATTGACAACAATCAGACAGTAAAGTCCCCCCCCCCCAAATAAGACAATTATGTTTCTTCCCTGGGACTGTGTACCAATTATTGTGCCTGCAGGAAGTCCAGGCTCTATGGCTCTTTGTAAACATGTCATGTCACAGGAAACAAGCTGTGTTCACGTGGTCGGAACAGCTTTTGCTTTTGTCACGATTTTTGTTTGTTTTTTCAATTTCTATCCGCAAAAAATCTAACAGGAACTATGTGTGTCCTACAAATGCCACACTTAAAAGAAAATGATCTTACAATAATCACATCATCAAAGTTTAGGTAATGGGAACTTATCATTATACGCAATTAACTTAAAATCACTAATTAATAATAGCCTTCAGTTATAGTCATATAACTAAACTTAAAAAAGTTCTGGGTCAAAATTGAGCCGAATTCTGGGCCCCAGGAGGGTTGACACAATGCTGGGTCAGGCTGACCCGGAAACTAGAAAAGGGGGATTTTGAACGGGATTCTGCGTCAGTTGACCCATTTCTGGGTTATGATTTTGATACAGATTCACGGGTAAGGCCACATAGGAACCGGATTTTGGTCATTTCTGACCGGGAGTTTTTAAAAGTATTTAATAAGGTCATCTTGTAACCACCATTTCTCAAGATAAAAAAATATTTCCGATCCTAAAACTGTCCGTTTTTTTTTTTTTTTCAAATTTCATGACCCTCGTTCCCCATGATGTGTTTTACACATTTTAATAAATAAATCAAACATAAAACCCTCGCACAATGTACTTCATTAAGTCCACTGACTGCGTTTATAAGCCACTGTGTATATTGTTGTAACGTCTCGGAGCCTCAGCCGAACTGGGTTCAATTTCATAGGGCTGCTTAAGCGCAACAAAATATCCTTACCACAATAAGGTTACCAGCCAAAATACACCGTCACATGTACCATGATTGTGTGACCGGTATTCCGCTAATTTCTGCTAAGTAGGAAATTGTTCAGCAATATTTTCTGCTTGAAGCACTTTGAAAATGGAGCCAGTTCGGCTGATTCTCCGAGACGATACAAGAAGACTGCAGCTTGATATTATCTACGGAATTGTATTTACGACATGGTAACAATTAGAAGCTATTTGGCAAGGGCATATTACTATTAAATTCGCCCGGGCGGATGACTATTAAGCCCAGTCGGATACTATTTTGCCTGGGCGGATGACTATTAAGCCCAGTCGGATACTATTTTGCCTGGGCGGATGACTATTAATCCCAGTCGGATACTATTTTGCCTGGGCGGATGACTATTAAGCCCAGTCGGATACTATTTTGCCTGGGCGGATGACTATTAAGCCCAGTCGGATACTATTTTGCCTGGGCGGATGACTATTAAGCCCAGTCGGATACTATTTTGCCTGGGCGGATGACTATTAAGCCCAGTCGGATACTATTTTGCCTGGGCGGATGACTATTAAGCCCAGTCGGATACTATTTTGCCTGGGCGGATGACTATTAAGCCCAGTCGGATACTATTTTGCCCGGGCGGATTAATATTTTGCCCGGCGGATTATAAAAATGGTTTGGGTGGTATGTATATTTTTTTTAAATGTAAATTCAAAATGCAATTCGGTCGTTGGACCGCAAATTTGTGAATGTTTTTAAATAAACCATATAAACTAAACCATAAACCCTAAACCATATAATAATATACACTAGCAAGATCTCGCTGAAGCTTTTTTACCCACATTCTGGCGCATACTCCACCAGCCAGAAACACAACCTGTCGGGCTGGTATCGTGGGTGCTTAAAAGACTTGTTTTGTTCTGCCTCCTCTGGATTGCGTGTGTGTGTGTGTGTGTGTAAGCGCCATTGGTAGGATCAACAAAATCTACGGAATGACTTACCGTGAGATGATAGAAATTTTCCCGTTTGAGGTAATCATGACGTCCAGCAGTCGGATATGATTGTGGATCCAGCGGCAACATATTCGTATTATAGGAATAAGTGTCGCTGAATCCTGCTTAATTAGACACCTCAATCATGAAAATTTCCTTCGTTTAACACTGCAAATGCCGCCTAACACCCACCTGCCCTCAATCTCGGTTGTACTTCCTTCAGCCAAAGTTTGACTCACAGTATTACACGGGTCGCAATTCCGTTTGCTGCCCCTCTCCTCTACGACACGAGTATTAACTTCATTGCAAGAGGTGAACCAGACCACGGCCGTGTGAGAGGCCCTTTGCGTACAAACTAATTCGTGATTGCACTACTTTTCGCCTTTGTCGTACCGTTGGATGACGATCGTGCAGCACAGCAGAAGGTTAGCATCATGATTTTATTCAGCGACTTCTTGCTATCATTGATAAAACAGCTGCTAATTAAGACAGAACTATTTGATAATACTAGGTTTTCATATACCGCTTTATCACACCCCTAGGGGCGTATCAAATCACTCAGTATGTTTTTCCTGTTTTGAAGTATGAGACCTATATTCCTTTAGTACAGTGTAATGGTTTACAAGGTGCTGTGGCACAACATGCTGACGATCTACTTTCACCCGAAACGTGATGCGCAATTGGAATGGAGGATTCATATAAAGCAATTGAAAAGAAGCAAAATTGACGTTCTCTACTTGTCGTCAAGATAGTAGTAAAACTATATTATATATAATTATATATACCTCCTTTTGCAGGTTTTGTTAAGGTACTCGTACTCGGAGATCCAAGTGGCCACCCGTCTGTTGGGCACGGTACTTGGATATCAGAATACTCAGTACTCGGATATCAGAATACTCGGTACTTTGGTATCAGAACACTCGGAACTCAGATATCAGAATACTCGGTACTATGTTATCAGAACACTCGGAACTCAGATATCAGAATACTCGGTCCTATGTTATCAGAACACTCGGAACTCAGATATCAGAATACTCGGACTCGGTACTATGTTATCAGAACACTCGGAACTCGGATATCAGAATACTCGGTACTATGTTATCAAAATACTCGGAACTCGGATATCAGAATGCTCAGTACCAGAATACCCAGCACTCGGATATCAAAATACTCGGTACTCTGATATCAGAATGTTCGGTACTCAGATATCAAAATACTCGGTACTCTGATATCAGAATACTCGTAACTGAATATGAGAATATTCGCCACTCCCATATCAGAATACTTGGCACTCAGACATCAGAATACTCGGTACTCGTATATCAAAATACTTGGTACTCGGATATCAGAATGTTCGGGACTCGGATATCATGATACTTGGTACTCGGACACTTAACACCCCCCCCCCCCCCTGTCCAAAGTAATTGTACTTGTTTACTACTCGGCAATCCTTAGTACTCGGAAATACTTTCTACCAGATTTAAAAGGACTTGACTAGAACACCAATTGTCACCGGATATAATAGTTTTACTTTGAAGTACAATTTCTTACAACTATCGTGTGCAGAAATGCAAGAAACTTTCCAAGTATACACATCTAACGTTTCAAATAAATATTTGCTTTGAAATTTTCAGTCATGGTGATATATTTGAACCGAGTTATTAGCGGCTACTATCAGATGACCGGCAGGTGTGAGTGCGATACTATGCGGGTTATTACATCCTTTGATGATACATCCAAGGTAGTTGCCATCAGGGCTATAATGCTGGATCTCACCAGATGATTCTTCCGTTACAGCAACATAGATGCTGCCATCCTCGTCACAGCACAACCCATAAGGCAAACCATAAGGCAAACTTGAATGGTTGATATCCACCGAGAATACCACTTCACCATTGTAGTCTACTGATACCAACTTCTTCTCATCTGAAGTAGTGTAGATGAGTTGCTGTTCGTAGAAAGTCAAGTTTGCACCGATCCCTTCAGCCTTGATGGTTCTGAGGATGGATCCATCTGCACTGTATAGTGAGATCACATCTTGGTTATGACAATCTCCCACTGCTATCAGATTGTTGTTATCCACTGCAATGCACGAAGGCATGTTGCTTGACAATCCACCTAGTTTGAACTGAGAGAGAAGCTGATAATTCCTATTGAAAATCTTGACTAAACAGTTACTCTCTAGAACTAGGAGCTCATCGTTCTTGTTTATAGTCACTCTCCTTGGACGAGACAGACCTTTGATGAGTTGCACTCTTGGGATGGATTGCGGATTACATGTTGCTGTCATCAAGCTGCGATTCTGAAAATCTGCCACAATAATATCACTGTTGGAGTACGCAGCAACATCACATGGAGAAAATTTCACCATTTGTTTTACACCCTTCATATATGTCATCATTTCCTCCTTCAGTAACCACGTCTTTCGTTCACGGTTTGTCAAAGGTTTCCATACCATTTGCCTTTCTTCAGCAGGTTTCAGCACCAGTTTTCCTAGACATTTCTGACCCTCCTCAAAGTCCATAAAAGCCAATGCGTCAGGAACTTTGTTTGGCTGCATATCTGTGTATTCCATGAGGTCTTGCAATAGTTTTTCTATGAGATTTGGAATCTCGTTGCATCCCCCATGAATCATTTGGCTAACCTCAAACTGCTTGCGCTGTGCTTTTGTCACCACTTTGATATTTGTAGCCTGTGCGTTTTCAATTGTCTTGACTCTGTCTTTGTAAATATGTTCTGCCTCTCGTACCAGTTTCTGCTCCTTGCAACTGACTTGGCAATCTCCTCATCAGCTTTCTTGGAGATTCTGTCTTTGGTGTCGGCAAACATTGCGTCTAATGTCTTGCGGGTCATATCTATGTTTTGTACAGCAATGTCGAAAATGCTGATACTCTCTCTTACTTTTGCCAACTCTTCATTAACCCGCTGTCTGCATTTGTGTAAAGCATCTTTAAGTTCAATAACAGGGTGCATTCTGTGATCTAGTGAGATGCAAGTTGTGCATATCATCATTTGGCATGCTTCACAATACATGATAAGATCCTTGTCAATATGCATGATACATTTCGAAACGTAACCCTGACCAGGTCGCTGATTTTGTTGTTGACTCTCTAATTGATTTATTTCGTCCACCAGGGAAGTCAACTTGAAGTCAGTACGCAAATCAGCAACTCCTTTTCCACTCAAAATTGTCTTATCTCGACAAATAGGACAGATGAGCATTTGTGCTGGTGGGTTCTCTCTCTCTGCGAGTTGTTGAAGGCATTCCAGACAAAATGAATGAGAACACTCCAGCATTTTGGGCTCCTTAAAGCGGTCAGTGCAGATCTGGCATTCCAGGTGTCCCTCACTGATCTTTTGTAAGACTGACTCAACTGTTTCGCTTGCAGCCATCTTGAGGGAAAGAGAGCTCGATTTATTAACCTGTAATTTAAAAAAAGTTAAATTTCAGGCCTACATTATATTGCATTTGATTGTATATCAATTTTTCCTTGGGTTTTGGTTTAATAGTTCATCAAAGAAAAGGTGACATAGGAGGGATCGGGGGAGGGTTTGACTGCCCTCTATTTGCCCCTTGGGTGGGGGAAAGGGACTTCTCTTGTTGCACTCTAAGTAGAGCTATCTTGTACTGTTAGTAGGAAGGGCAATGGACTGCCCTCGTGTTGCCCTCTGAGTAGGGGCAATGGACTGTCCTCTTGTTGCCCTTGAATAGGAATGGCAACGAAATGCCCTGTTGATGCCCTCTTTCCTCTATTATAGTAAGGGAAGGGGACTGCTCTTTTTGCTGCTCTTTAAGTTAGAACTATTTTGGAAGACTGCAATCTTGTCCAATGTTTTTGTGATCGGGTGAGGCAGAGGAGCTTTAGTTGGAGAGGAAAACTTGGGAAGAATTTTGGGACTGCTGGCTTTCTGTTGCCTTGTGAGTAGGAAGGGCCAGGGGCCTTTCCCCAACTGAGAATAAAGGAAGGGCTCATAGGAAGACTTTTTGAGTGTTGAGTATTATAGGGCACAGGACTGCCATGTTTTTGTGCTCTGACTAGGAAGAACTGGGGGACTTCCCTCTTTATAGTAAGGGTGTAGGGCCGTACCCTCTTGTTGCCTTCCCTGTCATAACTGTTGCCATCTGAGCTGGAAGGGCAATGGACTTATCTCCTTATATGCCCTGTCCAGTGTGTAGGGAAAAAGAGACCGCATGGTTTCTTGAAGGAGGCGGAAAGGGGACTGCCATCTTAGGCCTAATTCTTTGCTCGGAGAAGCAAGGGCACTGGACTGCTCCATGTTGCCCTCTTGAAAAAGAAGGGTGTACATGAAATACCCTGTTGCGGCCCACTGAGTAGGAATAGCAATGGACTGACCTGTTGCTGCCCCCTGAATAAGGAGGGCAGTGGACTGACCTCTTGCTGCCCCCTGAATAAGGAGGACAGTGAGCCGACCTTTTGCTGCCCCTGAATAAGAAAGGCAGGGGACTGTCCATGTTATGCTCCCAAGGTAGACGGCGGGGGCCCTCCATTGCCCCCGAATGGGGTTCAGGCAGTAGAGGACTACTGTTTAGTTGGAGATCTTGAGGCAGAGGACTGCCCTGTTGTTGCCCTCAATGATCGAGGATGGGCTCGGGCCCCTTACATGTACTTATTGTTGCCCTCTGAGTATAGTGACAACTAAGACACTGCTCTCTCAATGTTTCCCTTTAAGTATTATTTTTTTTCTTTTTTACAACAGTTAGGCCAATAGTACAACTTAAAGGCATGGTCATCATTTAGGTTTTGTCAACGCAATGCTGATCACTTATCATTATTATCAAGAAAGAGACAATACAAGTCACCTGTGAAAGTTTTAGTTGAATAAACTGTCTAGCCTACATGTACTTTGCGCGAAAACAGCGAAGTCTGTCAAGGTATTTTCATCAAGACTGTCAAATCCATTCACGTTAAGCGAGGTGACTGTGATGGGTACCAAATGCATCTCATGCCATATTCATCAAACAGACAACACGAAAGCAAAAATAAGTAGATTGTTATTTGGATATTCAAACTTTATGACATAATTGTTATGTACATTTAAAGATTTCTAATTGACGGGGCATTTTTAAATGAAACAAAATTGCAGAATGCCGTACCATCTTATAACAATTAGGTTTTCAGATTGCAAAATGGTGCGGGGGGGGGGGGGTAATTACCGAAGCATGACGCTACCTTTAAGAAAGGCTTTAGCAGTCAGTACTACATGTATAGTTCAAATAATATCAACCATGTCAACCTTCCAAAAACCATTGTCAATAGGGACATACAATATCATGTCCACAAAATGTCAGTCTTTGCCCAGCATCGGTAGATTAAACGTACTATAGGCACATAGATGGGCAATCAGTTAACAGTGTATTCAGTTTACAAAATTACATCAATCATAAGGTCTATCGCAAATATGGCATGGTTGATTTTAATATGCACAATGGTCGAGGAGGCACCGTGGGAAGGAGTTCACATTGGAACACTGACATGACTGAGTGGTTGTACCTTTCTTCCCGCTGTGCGCCTTTCGGCCATTGTGCATAATCAACGAGGCCATATTTGCGATAGATGCAAGCTTACCTTCCCAATCAATAGTATATTTTAACTAGTCTAGCTTTTGGGGTTTTACATTCTTCCCAATACAGCATTATACCCACGTATACGCTGTGTGTGTAGTGTAAATCATGCATAGGTCTGACGGTTAATGCCAAACCATTCATTGCCAGACCTTGAAAATAATTCAATCATGGAGGGTTCAATGGACCACCATTTCTAAAAACATGCCATGAACAGCGAACAAATACCCATAACATTGTATAATATATGCACTTACTCACACTATGACAAAAGGTGGCTGGTCGACAAACTTTGCAGCAAAAATCCTGATGATTGTAGGACTACCCAAATCTATGGTGGCCCTGAAGGGACATCGCATATCGCATATCGCATATGTGTGCGCACACGTATGCAATGTCGTGAAACAATTCGCGAATATGTGCGCACACGTATGCAATGTCGTGAAACAAATCGCGAATGTGTGCGCACACGAGTGCGAATATATTTGCGATGTCGTGAACGTTATTGCATACCATGTTCATACCTTTGGGATGATGTCATAGTTGCAGACAATTTGTTAGTGACAGGGAGTACGTGGCGCTACAGTCAGGCTCCTGTAAGCATGGCAATAATGTGTACCCAGGAACTTGGCACCAGGCCAAGTTTCGCCAACATGTACTACAGCATAAGCTACCTACCTACCTACTAGTACTACTGCATGTGCTATTACAATCAAGGTCGAAGAGTACGCACGCGCGAGGGTACGGTCAGTTCAGTTCAGGTACACATTTATTTCCATACTTCTATGTAGAAAAACGATAAGTACATGTAATTATGGAGTAAAGCAAAACACAATAACAATAAGTAGCAATACGCAGGATAATAAATAGAGTATGGGGCTGTTTTGATAAGCCGAAGCTTGTAGAAAACAGCCAGACACATACAAACAAACAAACAAACGAAAAACAAGCAGACAGACACGAAAACAGAAGGACAGAAAGACACGAAAACAGAAGGACAGAAAAACACTGGACAAAAACAGCTATACTGACGCAAGATACATAATGTGATTCAGACGGATAATGCAACGAATTCATAATTAGCAAAAGAATGGCAGAACAGTTCAAGCAGAAGCAATACAAAATAATTAGGTATTAAGAGGTAAACGTGGTCGAATTACTTAGGAGGGGAAGCTAAGATGCATATCGGGAGATAAAGTCACGTTTAAAAGAATACTTAAAAAGACTCAAGGACCGGTGAGACCTTATGCGCTCATCTACACATGTATGGCATTCCACACACGAGGACCGAGGAAGCGGATCGTGTTCATAGAATAAGTGGTGCGAGTGAATGGAACAACAAGTTTAGTGCAAGATCTAGTGGAGTGGCCGTGGGTTTCTTGAATAGACGTAAAGAAGGAAGAGATGACTTTGGGAAGAAGGTTATTAATGAACTTAAACATAAATATCCCAGTATGGAGTTTATTAATATCAGCGACAGTGAGAGTGTTTAATTGTGCGAATAGAGGTGCTGAATGTTCTCTGTAGGATGAGAAAGTACAGATGCGAATAGCCCTTTTTTGAGACACATACAAAGAGTGCAGCCTAGTATTACTCACCGATGCCCAGACAATGTTACAGTAATTTAGGTATGGAAAGATATGGGGAAAAATTCTCGGCATAAAAACGTGAGTTTATATTCGAAAAAATTTCCCACCTCCTGGAGGTACATGGGCGTAGGGCCAAGGATCGGAGGAAGTCCAGAGTATTGGCACTAAAATGGGGCTAATCCATGCTGGGCTCCGCCTGCCCGTGAATCCCCAAGGACAGCACACGCCTTCAAAATAGCAGAGCCGCAAGCCAAAGCTGTGATTTCGATAACGGCCATTGCAGATTAAGATACATAAATGTTCAGAGATTTAAATGGGCACTATAGTGGAAAACTTCCCTTTACCTGGTCCTGAAATGCTACAATTATAAGAATTAGTGCAATATGATGCAATCGTGCTTGATTTCTTCTCCGGCCATTCGATGTTTGAAAATTCATGAGGTTTTTGTACTTCGTTAGATTGAGTTTCACACTGAGGTTTGTATGTTTTAAAGGTACATAAATTGTTAATCTCAAAAAAATGATTGAACAATTAGCTTACTTGGTGAAAACCAATGCAACTGTTAGGAGCCTAGAATATTATGGGAAAGGATTCCTTCCGAAGTATGGTTTGGATAACTTTTTTCCCCCCAAAACATTTGAAACTGAACAATTCATGCACGAGTCGTTTCTCAATTTTGTTTTTTAGGTTGGTCCGTAATTGCGAATGCTGTGGCCGGTATAGAGGTGAGTTGTATACCGCTGCCACTTCCCTAAACGTGGATGGATTTTACCGTGACTTTGTTTTCTTTCCCGGCCCTTGTTTTCAATTCTCACCAGTAATTAGACACTGTGTTCAACTAAAGCTTTTCACATGTGACTTTTATTGTATCTTTCTTTATAACTTTGCTTTATAGGTGAATCAGTATTATACACTTGACAGAAACACTTTATGGCCCTACCTTTGAGTGAGCTTTTATATTAAAGCATTACTTTTGATTGTCAGGAGGCTTCTCCTTTTAGGGTATCATCAAATTAATTAAGCCCAATGCGCATTAGACCCTATTGTTCTACTGGAAGATGTCGTAAACATCTTGACCATGATCTTGTTCTAGGAAATGATGTCTTCGGTCTTATGTATTTTCTCTGTGACATCATTTCTAAATATATACCTACTCCACTTCTAGAAACCCTGTATAACCTCCCCCAAGTTCTCATTCGGTGTTCTTGTTCTCAACTTGTTAACCAGAGACTTGCCTCTCACATATCTACGGAGCTAGATTTATTGTTAACCAGAGACTTGCCTCTCACATATCTACGAAGCTAGATTTATTGTTAACCAGAGACTTGCCTCTCACATCTACGGAGCTAGATTTATTGTACCTTACATTATTGTATGTACAATGTACGTTTACAACGTTGCTCAAAAGAATAAATATATTGATTTATTTAGACAGGGTAGCCTTATCAGTAATACAACTGCTATCCTTAAGGGCCCTGTGTACAGGCAGTACAATTTAAAAAAAGGAAATAGAAAATACAGAGCACTAAGAAAATCCATGAATAAAGACAAAAACAAGAAGTGTAAAACAAAATCAAAAATCTTACAAGGTAAAACGAAAAAAGACACAAACATTTTAAACACTTGTCCAAAGCAGGGTACATGAAAATTAAAACATGAGTCAAATAATTTTAAAAAGTCTATAAGCAATCACAAAGGATTACACTATCGCATATCATTTAAAAATTCATTAAAAAGAGGCAAGTATAAAAAGCAAAGATAACTTTAAAATAAGCACAAAACGGAAGCCAGTAACCGTCAAAAAACGGCAAATTGCAGGCTAACCAATACTCACATTAAAACGGAACCATAATAATAAAATCACCTATAGCAGTAAACGACTAAGTACAATTGGTTAGCCTAATAATAAAAAGAGACAATGGACGAAAAAGTCCCCCCTCACCCATCAGTATAGTAGGGCGGGTTAAAAGATTATAAAAGATAAAATTTTACAAAATTGGACAAATATATATAAATATAAAGAAAGAGCTAGATATGGTACAAACTTAAAACAGAGATTTAAAATTTCTGAGAGTGTTGACCTGTCTCTGAGCCGTGTTTAGCTTGTTCCATCCCAGGGTACCAAGATATTGAAAAGTGCGCTTACCTGCATTTGGGCAGGTCATTGAACTTGGAGCGAGTGTTAGTTGAGTGACTAGGCATTTTAAAGCGGGCTTTTAGATAAGCTGGACTCATATTATTAATACATTTGAAAACTTCACACATTCTGTGATATTCCCAACGAGAAGGTAGGGAAGACCAGGAAAGTGTCTGATGCAAGTCGATAACATGGGTCCTGGGATGAGCATTTAGGATAAGCCTGGCCAGACGGTTGTGAAGTTTAAGCAACTTATCCGAATAACTTTGTGAGCAACTTGACCATCACACAACATCACAGTCCTGTGAATCATTATATGTTTTATTTTCATGAAGTCTACACTCCCTCTGCTCCGGCACGCTCCACTAACACTAGAACAATTAACCAGGGAAGTGGATAATTGTCATTCAATATACCACGATATTTCCTGCGTTACATTACTTTATAGCAGCTGCACTATAGAATTAGTGCCACGTTGCGTTTCAATTTCATGTGGTAGTGTTTCTCTTTCACCTGGTTGCCGGCACTTAATAACTGGTGGCCGCCAGTAATTAAGTGCAGGCCGCCAGTTTTTTATGTTCCGGCCACGCGTTTTAAAGTGGCGTAACCAGGTGAAAGAGAAACAATACCACATGAAATTGAAACGCTATGTGGCACTAATAGGCTTCCGTAGGTAGACCTACGGCGTTACCCCATTGTGTCTTCATAATGTGCTTGTAATGCAATGCATAGAGGATTTTACGGGAGGGTATAAGATCTGTAGAGAGGAAAGTATTTTGATAAAGTAAATGGAGGGATCAGCCCCGTATCGAGCATGGTATACACTTACCATGCGCTGTAAACAATCATCTGTATAGCATCCCAAGGTCATTATTAATAGTAATAAACTATCAATGGGGTTACGCCATGCATACCCAACTGAGCTATACTATAGCTTGGTGCAGTCGACCTTGCAGGGAATCCTTTCTGGCAGCACATTGTCACGGTTTATTACGGTTTGGTGCCCACTCCTGGAAATGGATGTCAAATTAATATTAGTTAGTATTGAAAAGCTTTGCGTTTAGTTTATCCTTCATAAAGCAATTGGGAGAAATCCAGCGGAATCCACATACATCTACCAGCATCGTCTAGTTAGAGATCATCAACATTTGCTACTGTTCAAATAATCTACTCATCTTCGTAACACCGTAGTGGGGATCATTTGGAATAAAGTTATGGCGAATAATGGACAGCCTCGTGTCATGCTGTGGGTTGTGTGGCGTTCTTGTTCTACAGCTTTGCTTCGCTCGATCAGCCAAGCTGACGATGGCGTCTTTTACTACGAACCATTTTTTTCTGCGACTTACGAAGGGCCAGATAGCGTATTTCCAACGGGTGGCGCAGTAGATAGAACGGACATACTTCCTGGCGCAGAACTCGCCTATAGTTCATCAATTAATACCTTTTCTTGGGTAAAGGAAACATTGCAAGGGGAACACAAAGATACCAGGTTCGTTTTTGTCAAGGATTGTCCACAAGCCTTGAAGTTGGCTGGAAGAGGTTGGGACACCATTCCACAAGGATATCAACATACCTTTCTAATCCGGAATCCTAATAAGACAGTCCCGTCTTTAAGAAAGGCCAACGAGGAATTCAAACCGCCGGGGTTGATGGACGAGGCAGCGATAAAGGTCTGGCAGGATGTACATGTCGAAACTACATGTATGGGAGGGGATTTCCAATCCATTTCAGAGCTCTACGAGTACGTCAAAGATAATCTCGACCCCAACCCTTTCATCATGGATGCCGATGATCTTATAGCTTCCCCGGATGTGGTGCTAAAGGCATACTGCAGAGCAACGGGGATACCTTTCAGCAAGAAGATGATTGAATGGGAAGACAACGAGCAACCACCCAACGTAAAATGGATCACATGTCAATCTCATCTTCAATACTTCCAGTGTGTTCATCACAGTAACGCATTGAAAAGCCGAGGCTTCTCAAAAATCATCCAGGCCAAACCCAGCTCTGCATTACATCCAAAGGTAGCTGCAATTATTCAACGCGAAATGCCGTTTTACAATAAAATGTACTCTCAGCGCTTCATTCCATAGTCACGTAACTCTTATAGCTATCAATATCATTATGTTAAAACACTATTGTATATCCACGGTGAAGGAATTCTTCACTAATGATTGATAGGTACTTGTGTTGCTTATAAAATCACTTTTAATGTATCGGTGGTTCAAGTTGTGACTTTATACGTATAATACTGTCTACAATTCAGCCTCCAGGCTGCAATATGGTGTGAATAGTAAACAATGATAACAATAATAATAAAATAATATTAATACGTTAAATTGTAAATTTTCCAAGAATGGGACTTGCTTGACGTGGATTGAAACTTCAACCATTGCGTTGTCATAAACAGACACTCTTAGATTTAAACATTCATGTCTAGTAATTTGTTGGCACCGATAGCGGTTTATGACTTAATTTACCTAATGACTTATAAAGCTTTTCATACACGGCAATCGGCATTTTTGAGATATGGTGGACACTTCAGGAGTGCACTTAGGTTTGGTGCATACAGACACATTTACCCAAGCCAAATATAGTGTTATGGTAATGTGTCCATCATAAAAAAAAATTCTCAATGCCGTAAAGACTGTGCCTGTTTCGCGCGTATTCGACCGGGGAAGTTGCACATCGCGCGTGCGCACTAACGTTTTGGTTGGCAAAATGATGGATCATTGTGCTTTTTTGTATGGGGTTTATGGTGGCGTGACGCAGACGCGTTTGAGTGTCAGCTTAGTGCACATCTCTATGGCGTTTGCCAACCAATAGTGTCTGTACGCATGCGTGGTTGTAATTAGCATATTTCACGGGAAGGGTCTATTTCATGGCTCTGCTTACCGCCGAATTCTGTGCTTGCGATCACCATTCTTCGCTTACCGAGCAAGCGCCGAATTTCTGTGCTAGCTGTACTGTAAGCGTAGAAATTCCTAGTAACGTGGACTACGCAAGCACACAAGCAAAAATTCCATGCTAACCCTTGAAATACGCTTGACGTAAGCGCGGAATTCCCTGCTTTTGTAAGCGCCGATTCTTTACTTTTACTGTAATAAGCAGAGCCATGAAATTGGGCCCTTGGTGCGGTTCCAAAAATGTTCGAATACGTGCGAGACTTGCTATCAGCGTTGTTATTCAGAAGCATTCATCCCTACCAAGGGGAATCGTGTGTTTACATTCCGATGGGACATTTTCTGTGCGGGTAAACATCCACACATGAATATTCTTTTTGTTGTGACCTTCCGCATGATCCCATGTCACCTCCAGCTAGATACGGCCCAATGCCCTCATTGTCGTTAGTTGAATAATAGGTTTGGAGATCGGAAAGATTGTGCATAGAAAGATTTGCTAAAAACAATGCCACTTATTGAGATCATACTGGCCCCGGGCGTCATGGGACAATTGAGTATACGTATACTGGTTTGCTCAGCCCTAGGTATATTACACACAGGGATCAATAATATGAGAACATAACTGGGGGATAAATTACCCCCCACCTCCCCCCAAAAGAGGGGGGGGGGGAACCTACAACTACAACAGGCAAAACCAATTGTTTGGTTGTTTAAATTTGCACTTGAAAAGACAAAGTATATACCTTTGGTCTTTGGAACCTTTTGATCGTTTGAATCCTATAAATTTAATTTAAACTAACTTTACTGATTTCATTTCAAAAGGTGGTCGCGTTTTTGAGATATCACCGAAAATCTGGAGCGAATATGTCCACGTTGAAAGAAAAATCACTCACGATTACACAATCTGAGAATAGTGTCTGACAGAAACGTTTCTCAGATTCAAATTTTGGGGCATATAAACTGATATATTTTTACATTACCACATTACTTCGTAATGAAATATTTCTCAAAATGCTTTATGCTATGGAAACTGCTGTACTTCTGACCAATAATTTGTTAATGCCATTAATTTTAAGAGTGATTACCAAACGTAAACTTTTCCTTTTTAAATTCATTTTAATCTTGGGTTTTTTTCATGACAATAATAGAGCACATCAGAAAGAGCTCAGAGGGGTTTGCTTTTTATTCATCAGGCCTGGGTTTACATGGAGGTCTTGGCCTCCAGTGCACCTGATCTTGTCTTGGTGCCCTTTTAGAAGTTTCCAATAGACTTTAACATTCAAATAGTGCATTTTGCAAAATAAAACAGCATTGCCTTCTCAAAGATGAAATTCCAGGCCTGTTTATTTTCACCAGAAGAGCTACATAATCTATACAATGATATTAGTATTAATATTAATAATAGATATATTAAGACAATAATTTTGGCCTTCCATAAAATGTACACATTTTTTAATTATAACACCGTACATGACCGCTAATTCATACTATACTACGTGTATTATGTTTACTTATTGTAGACCATGTATCCTTATACAAAAGAGTTACCTTGTACATTCCGGTGCCTTTCTGGCAGGCAAGATACTACCCTGGCCACATGGGGAAAAAATACATATTGTGTCACAACATCCAGAGTTACACAAATAACAGCTCTGAATTTTTAGGAGATAAGTCCCCTTTCTTCATATCAAAATTGACAACAATCAGACAGTAAAGTCCCCCCCCCCCCCCCCCCCCCCCCCAAATAAGACAATTATGTTTCTTCCCTGGGACTGTGTACCAATTATTGTGCCTGCAGGAAGTCCAGGCTCTATGGCTCTTTGTAAACATGTCATGTCACAGGAAACAAGCTGTGTTCACGTGGTCGGAACAGCTTTTGCTTTTGTCACGATTTTTGTTTGTTTTTTCAATTTCTATCCGCAAAAAATCTAACAGGAACTATGTGTGTCCTACAAATGCCACACTTAAAAGAAAATGATCTTACAATAATCACATCATCAAAGTTTAGGTAATGGGAACTTATCATTATACGCAATTAACTTAAAATCACTAATTAATAATAGCCTTCAGTTATAGTCATATAACTAAACTTAAAAAAGTTCTGGGTCAAAATTGAGCCGAATTCTGGGCCCCAGGAGGGTTGACACAATGCTGGGTCAGGCTGACCCGGAAACTAGAAAAGGGGGATTTTGAACGGGATTCTGCGCATTGAGACGTTATTGTGAAATGCGCTATATAAGAACTGGTTATTATTATTATTATTATTATTCATAGACCCCCTTTTCATTCAAATGTGGCTCCACCCCTAAATAGGAGAGACCCAAGGTGGGTCCACGTCTTAAATTGATAATTAGCCCAATACCAACCATCATAGCAAATTTCATGCTTTTACCACAAAGTGCACAATTGTTACTGTAAGGAAGATTTCCTACCAATAACAACTTAACACACAAATAGGTGGCCCATCATGACCAACTAGACCTCAACCTCCCCGGCTGCTGACCTTCCCCACCAATAGTCATAAACATCTTGACCATGATCTTGTCCCCTGACACACTACGGACCGACCCAGTCAGCCTTCCCTGCTGACCTTTACCACCAAGATGTCGTAAACATCTTGACCATGATCTTGTTCTAGAAAATGATGTCTTCGGTCTTATGTATTTTCTCTGTGACATCATTTCTAAATATATACCTACTCCACTTCTAGAAACCCTTTATAACCTCCCCCAAGTTCTCATTCGGTGTTCTTGTTCTCAACTTGTTAACCAGAGACAATAAGCCATTTGCGAGTTAAATTTGAATAATGTCTGGTACAATGACTTGTTTAGGCACAAGTTACCGCTTAAATTTGAATTCCTCAGACTATCGAGACAGTTGCTATGTCACATGGTTCGGGGCAAGCTTTTGTATAGCAACCTCCAGATGAGCAACCCTGGTACCATTGTGCCATACACATCCATTCAGAATTGTGTATGGGTGTTCACCGTCTCTTACGTAACTAAGCAAAAGCTTGCCCCTAATCATGTGACATAGCAACTGTCTCGATAGTCTGAGGAATTCAAATTTAAGCGGTAACTTGTGACTAAACAAGTCATTGTACCAGACATTATTCAAATGTAACTCGCAAATGGCTTATTGCCTCTCACATATCTACGGAGCTGGATTTATTGTTAACCAGAGACAATTGCCTCTCACATCTACGGAGCTAGATTTATTGTACCTTACATTATTGTATGTACATGTACGTTTACAACGTTGCTCAAAAGAATAAATTCACAACCGAGTTTCTACATATCAAGCTAATTGTTCCTGTGAATCATTATCCCAGCTAACAATTTGACGTTCTCACAACGTTGTAATGAAGTCAGACTTTGGTGTAGGTGGCGTTATTAACATAACGTTGTCACAACGAAACTTTGTCGACTCCCCTATACGTCTTCCGAACGTAAAGACGAAATGTAACAACCACATTGTTGGTACGTTTAAGAAACGTTCCAAGTGACCATATGACAACTTATATATAACGTTACAACAACGTTGCCAGAGTGTGTGTTTTTGGTTGTTATAACGTTATCTAAGTAACGTTGTAGCAACGAATCTTTGTCGACTCCCCTGTACGTTTTTAGAACGTAATGATGCAACGAACTTAACACGTTGTAGGCACGTATACACAACGTTGCCATGTTGTAAATAATTGTTTTCAAAAGAATGTTGCAACAACGTAACTTTTTCAGTACCCAGAACGTTGTCACAACGTAATTTTCCGGTACCCTGAACTTTGTCACAACGGCAGATCAATCATATATTTTTATTTACTACATCAGTTAATTACACAATTACACAATACTGTTAATTGGTATGTCATCATGATAATTTATTTCCAACAATACAACCTTACCAGTAGGTCTCTTCTACACGTTGCCGTTACCCGACTTCTCTGCACCTGTATATATAGACCGATTCTTTTTATTTGGCAGTCATGGGTGTATATTTTTTAAAGGGTTGTTTAATTTTAATTATATATTGGAAATTATATTTCATGTTTTAATTACTGCATTTATTTTATCCATAAAATCCTCTGACAGTCTAGACAAATACAAGAAGAAATTAGTGCAACTAGTTCATAAATTTGGTAAATTTCTTGAAAAAACTTGTATGAATTGTACAACTTCTAAGCCCTATAGTAAATATCAAAAAATTTGCATATGTGATATTTACGTTGTCATGACGTTGTCATAATAATTTTTAATAGACCGCAGCATTCCGTGCGCTACTCAATCTGTCAACTTTCTAACCGTCTTTAATGAGAGTTTAGGAAGTGTGGGAAACAAACGGTGTTATATAATGGGAGACTTTAATGTAAACTTATTGCATCTCGACATAGATAATTCTGTACAACTTTTTATTGACACGTTGGCTTCCCATTCCTTCTATCCGTTAATCAACAAACCAACGCGAATTACAGGTCACAGTGAGACCCTAATAGACAATATTTTGACGAATGACTTCTCCAATCATAATGCAGGTATTTTGATTACAGATATTAGTGACCACTTACCTGTTTTCATGGTTGTAGATAAATGCAAACCTTTGTATACTCAACAAAAGAATTATACCAAACGTAACTTTAGTAAAACAAATGTTCTCAAATTTAACCAAGCACTGAGCGATACAAATTGGGACTTCCTTTCTTCAGATAATGTAAATGAAATGTATGATAATTTGTTGGACTATATTGTAAAACTATATGATCAAATATTTAAACAACAAGAGAATAAATACAGAGTTAATAAAAATAAATCTCCATGGCTAACCGAAGCAACCTACAACTCAATTAGAAGGAAGAATTACTTGTACAAGAAATATCTAAAGAATCCTACTTTTCAAAAAAATCTTCCTATACGCAGTATAAAAACATGCTTACAATCGTTATAAGAACAGCTAAAACAAACTATTATAGTGAACAATTTAACAAGGAGAAAAACAATCCTAAAGGTACGTGGAAGCTTATTAATTCATTATTGAGTAATTCTAAAAATAAACCAAATCCTTCCTATGTTGTTCAAAATGAAATGCGAATTGACAACGATAACGACATTGCGTCTACTTTTAATAATTACTTTACTAATATTGGTGATAACATAGCCAAAGAACTTCCATTGTCAGATCAACCTTTTGAGGCCTTTCTTGGGAACAGGTGTGAACATTCTTTATTTCTCAATCCGATCACTGAAGCAGAAATTGCCATTGTTATTTCTAAACTTCCTTCTGGGAAGGCCCCAGGCTATGACAACTTGAGTTCTTTTGTTATCAAAGAAGCTAAGAATGCATTGTTAAGCCGCTGGCACTGTTGTTTAATAAGTCGTTCACGTCAGGAGTTTTCCCAGACAGTCTTAAAATTGGCAAAGTTGTACCTGTATACAAAAATGGCAATACACATGATATTCGTAACTATAGACCGATTTCAATATTACCTGTGCTTTCTAAAGTTTTAGAAAAAATTGTGTATAATCGGTTGATATCATTTATTAATAAGTATAAGTTATTATCAGAATCACAATATGGATTCAGAGCGCAACGCTCTACTGAATTAGCAATTACGAGTGTACTTAATAAAATTATGAATGCTATTGAAAACAAGCAAATATCAATTGGTATTTTCCTGGACCTTTCCAAGGCGTTTGATACTGTAAATCATAACATACTAATTACTAAAATAGAACATATTGGTGTTCGTGGATTAGCCTTAGATTGGTTCAGGAGTTACTTGGCAGATCGAAAACAATTTGTATCTTTCAATTAATCTTGTTCACCACATAACCCTATATCTTGTGGCGTTCCTCAAGGATCTGTTCTCGGTCCTTTATTATTCATTATTTATGTTAATGACGTATGCAACACATCTGATATAATTTCATTCTGTCTTTTTGCGGATGATACAAGCTTGTTGTATAATCACCATAATGTAGATATTGCTATTAATAATCTTAATATTGAACTTATTAAAATAAATAATTGGTTATTATCCAATAAACTATCGATTAATGTACTGAAAACGAATTACATAATTTTCAGCTCAAGGCAAAATAGATATTATAATAATGGTAATATTTGTATAAATGGCACTGTTTTAAATCAAGTGGAAAGTATTAAGTTTTTAGGAATCTATATTAATGAGAATCTTTCTTGGAGTAAACATATTAATGTATTAGTGAGCAAAATTTCGAAAAATGTTGGAGTTATGAATAGATTGAAGCTAGTCCTACCTAAAAATATTCTTTTAACATTATACAATTCCCTTGTACTGCCATATCTTAATTATGCTATACTAAACTGGGGCAACTCAACAGCTTCACAGTGTAACCAACTTCTTCTTTTACAAAAGAAAGCAGTCAGAATCATATGTAAAACCAATTATAGAGAACACACCGATCCGTTGTTTGCAGAGTTGAAAGTTCTCAAATTTAATGACTTGTATAATCTTAATCTAGGTAAATTTATGTTTAGGTATAAAAGTGGCAAATTGCCATCCAATTTTAATGATCTCTTTATATCATGTTCATCAGTACATACGCATGGAACCAGAAGTGCATCTAGGGGTGATCTCTATACTATATACAATCGAACTTCTTTATCCAAAAACAGCCTCATACCAAGATGCATTCTATTCTGGAATAATCTTAACCTTGATATTAGACAGTCCCTCACACTTAAATCATTTTCCCAAAACCTGAAACATTACCTTTTGAGCATGTATTAACATGTATTAATAAAATGTATAATTTAGTTCTATATGTATCATTATTTCTACACAACATCGTATAATCATTTTAATTAGTTAGTCTGGTCTCACTGTCTCCTTGTCTTGTCCGAGTCCTTGTCTGTCATAGGGAATGGCATAAAAGCGTCACGCTTCACCCTTTTCCTACATGTTGGTAAATTTAACTATTGTTCTCATAATTTTGGAATTGTATGTACAGGTATGTACTGATTACTTAAATTGTATTTGCATGTATGATATTTATGTACCAGCATGAAATAAATGTTGTTGAAATCAAGATGAGCGCATGATATCTGAACGGAAACGTAGGTCTTTGTAATTAATAAAGTGAGGCAAAACACAATTAATAGTACCCGAGAGTATACTTCAAACTTTGAAAGTATCTTTGAAACATTGATGAACAAGTTTTGGCTTTTGAGGAAGTTTTTAGCGTGGAACAAAACGGCCTAAGTGATGACAGACCATACTATCAGTTGGAATGCCGCTGTACGGTGGTGGTGTGTGGTGGTGTGTGGTGGTGCGGGTGGGGGGGGGGGGGGGGGGGGGGTGGATTCTCTCCCCATGTGCACTGCTTGACACAATAAGTTCAATTAAATGCAATTACCGGTTGTACTGTTTAGATTGATCGATGCAGATGTGATAGGGACGCTCCTCAAGTGCCAATTAATTGTACTCAACTATGACAATCGATGTAAAAAACTAAATTGCGATAAAAACATTGTTTGTGATGTCAAACAACCCTTGTACTGTTAGATAATAATGTCCTTCAAAACCATCCCAATGAGCTGCTTGAAATATTCAATATGATTGTAATTAAACTATTGCCACAATTACGTGATGGTAAAAACAAAGATATACTATACTGTGATAAAACTAAAAGGCCTACAAATGATGTGAGGGTCACAATAGTATGTTTGAAGGTTGAGACAACGTGGCTGTCTCAACATAAATACAAACATACAACGTAATGACAACGTGAACACAAAAACTTAAACATTACGTTCTGGCAATACCAAAATACAACAACAAGACAACATACAGCCGAAACTTAATAATTACGTTTTTATTGTTACCAAAGTACAACGTGAAGACAACGTGACTGCCACAACGCAAATATTATGTTTATATAATACCAAAATACAACGTAAAGACAACGTGACTGCCACAACGCAAATATGACGTTTTGATAATACCACAATGCAACGTGCAGACAACGTGCATGTCACAACATAATTACTACGTTGTTATATAACCAAAATAAAACGTGTAGACAACGTGACTGCCAGAACGGCAAAACTACGTTTTAATAATACAAAAATACAACGTCAAGACAACGTGACTGCCACAGTGTAAATATGACGTTTTGATAAAACCAAAATGCAATGTGCAGACAACGTGCATGTCACAACATAATTACTACGTTTTAACGAGACCAAAAAATAACTTCTTCACAACGTTGGTGCCCTAACTTAAATACTACGTTGTAATAATACCTAAATACAATGTTGTGAAAACGTTCGGTGAAAAACTTTTCGGTAACGTTGCATAAACTACCAACATGCAACCAAGTACAACATTGGTTGAAAATCATGTTAAGATCCGACGTTCATACAACGTCGTCAAAACGTTGTCAGCCATCGACCAAATTGCAACCTTATCACAACGTTGTGCAATGTTGTAGCAACGTAATGTGTTAGCTGGGATATTATTTATTTTCATGAAGTCTACACCCCCCTCTCTGCTCCGGCACGCTCCACTAACACTAGAACAATTAACCAGGGAAGTGGATAATTGTCATTCAATATTTCCTGCGTTACATTACTTTATAGCAGCTGCACTATAGAATTAGTGCCACGTTGCGTTTCAATTTCATGTGGTAGTGTTTCTCTTTCACCTGGTTGCCGGCACTTAATAACTGGTGGCCGCCAGTAATTAAGTGCAGGCCGCCAGTTTTTTATGTTCCGGCCATGCGTTAGTGGCGTAACCAGGTGAAAGAGAAACAATACCACATGAAATTGAAACGCTATGTGGCACTAATAGGCTTCCGTAGGTAGACCTACGGCGTTACCCCATTGTGTCTTCATAATGTGCTTGTAATGCAATGCATAGAGGATTTTACGGGAGGGTACAAGATCTGTAGAGAGGAAAGTATTTTGATAAAGTAAATGGAGGGATCAGCCCCGTGTCGAGCATGGTATACACTTACTATGCGCTGTAAACAATCCTCTGTATAGCATCCCAAGGTCATTATTAATAGTAATAAACTATCAATGGGGTTACGCCATGCATACCCAACTGAGCTATACTATAGCTTGGTGCAGTCGACCTTGCAGGGAATCCTTTCTGGCAGCACATTGTCACGGTTTATTACGGTTTGGTGCCCACTCCCGGAAATGGATGTCAAATTAATATTAGTTAGTATTGAAAAGCTTTGCGTTTAGTTTATCCTTCATAAAGCAATTGGGAGAAATCCAGCGGAATCCACATACATCTACCAGCATCGTCTAGTTAGAGATCATCAACATTTGCTACTGTTCAAATAATCATCTTCGTAACACCGTAGTGGGGATCATTTGGAATAAAGTTATGGCGAATAATGGACAGCCTCGTGTCATGCTGTGGGTTGTGTGGCGTTCTTGTTCTACAGCTTTGCTTCGCTCGATCAGCCAAGCTGACGATGGCGTCTTTTACTACGAACCATTTTTTTCTGCGACTTACGAAGGGCCAGATAGTGTATTTCCAACGGGTGGCGCAGTAGATAGAACGAACATACTTCCTGGCACAGAACTCGCCTATAGTTCATCAATTAATACCTTTTCCTGGGTAAAGGAAACATTGCAAGGGGAACACAAAGATGCCAGGTTCGTTTTTGTCAAGGATTGTCCACAAGCCTTGAAGTTGGCTGGAAGAGGTTGGGACACCATTCCACAAGGATATCAACATACCTTTCTAATCCGGAATCCCAATAAGACAGTCCCGTCTTTAAAAAAGACCAACGAGGAATACAAACCGCCGGGGTTGATGGACGAGGCAGCGATAAAGGTCTGGCAGGATGTACATGTCGAAACTACATGTATGGGAGGGGATTTCCAATCCATTTCAGAGCTCTACGAGTACGTCAAAGATAATCTCGACCCCAACCCTTTCATCATGGATGCCGATGATCTTATAGCTTACCCGGATGTGGTGCTAAAGGCATACTGCAGAGCAACGGGGATACCTTTCAGCAAGAAAATGGTTGAATGGGAAGACAACGGACAACCACCCAACGTCAAATGGATCACATGTCAATCTCATCTTCAATACTTCCAGTGTGTTCATCACAGTAACGCATTGAAAAGCCGAGGCTTCTCAAAAATCATCCAGGCCAAACCCAGCTCTGCATTACATCCAAAGGTAGCTGCAATTATTCAACGCGAAATGCCGTTTTACAATAAAATGTACTCTCAGCGCTTCATTCCATAGTCACGTAACTCTTATAGCTATCAATATCATTATGTTAAAACACTATTGTATATCCACGGTGAAGGTATTCTTCACTAATGATTGATAGGTACTTGTGTTGCTTATAAAATCACTTTTAATGTATCGGTGGTTCAAGTTGTGACTTTATACGTATAATACTGTCTACAATTCAGCCTCCAGGCTGCAATATGGTGTGAATAGTAAACAATGATAACAATAATAATAAAATAATATTAATACGTTAAATTGTAAATTTTCCAAGAATGGGACTTGCTTGACGTGGATTGAAACTTCAACCATTGCGTTGTCATAAACAGACACTCTTAGATTTAAACATTCATGTCTAATTTGTTGGCACCGATAGCGGTTTATGACTTAATTTACCTAATGACTTATAAAGCTTTTCTTACACGGCAATCGGCATTTTTGAGATATGGTGGACACTTCAGGAGTGCACTTAGGTTTGGTGCATACAGACACATTTACCCAAGCCAAATATAGTGTTATGGTAATGTGTCCATCATTAAAAAAAATTCTCAATGCCGTAAAGACTGTGCCTGTTTCGCGCGTATTCGACCGGGGAAGTTGCACATCGCGCGTGCGCACTAACGTTTTGGTTGGCAAAATGATGGATCATTGTGCTTTTTTGTATGGGGTTTATGGTGGCGTGACGCAGACGCGTTTGAGTGTCAGCTTAGTGCACATCTCTATGGCGTTTGCCAACCAATAGTGTCTGTACGCATGCGTGGTTGTAATTAGCATATTTCACGGGAAGGGTCTATTTCATGGCTCTGCTTACCGCCGAATTCTGTGCTTGCGATCACCATTCTTCGCTTACCGAGCAAGCGCCGAATTTCTGTGCTAGCTGTACTGTAAGCGTAGAAATTCCTAGTAACGTGGACTACGCAAGCACACAAGCAAAAATTCCATGCTAACCCTTGAAATACGCTTGACGTAAGCGCGGAATTCCCTGCTTTTGTAAGCGCCGATTCTTTACTTTTACTGTAATAAGCAGAGCCATGAAATTGGGCCCTTGGTGCGGTTCCAAAAATGTTCGAATACGTGCGAGACTTGCTATCAGCGTTGTTATTCAGAAGCATTCATCCCTACCAAGGGGAATCGTGTGTTTACATTCCGATGGGACATTTTCTGTGCGGGTAAACATCCACACATGAATATTCTTTTTGTTGTGACCTTCCGCATGATCCCATGTCACCTCCAGCTAGATACGGCCCAATGCCCTCATTGTCGTTAGTTGAATAATAGGTTTGGAGATCGGAAAGATTGTGCATAGAAAGATTTGCTAAAAACAATGCCACTTATTGAGATCATACTGGCCCCGGGCGTCATGGAACAATTGAGTATACGTATACTGGTTTGCTCAGCCCTAGGTATATTACACACAGGGATCAATAATATGAGAACATAACTGGGGGATAAATTACCCCCCACCTCCCCCCAAAAGAGGTGGGGGGGGGGAACCTACAACTACAACAGGCAAAACCAATTGTTTGGTTGTTTAAATTTGCACTTGAAAAGACAAAGTATATACCTTTGGTCTTTGGAACCTTTTGATCGTTTGAATCCTATAAATTTAATTTAAACTAACTTTACTGATTTCATTTCAAAAGGTGGTCGCGTTTTTGAGATATCACCGAAAATCTGGAGCGAATATGTCCACGTTGGAAGAAAAATCACTCACGATTACACAATCTGAGAAAAGTGTCTGACAGAAACGTTTCTCAGATTCAAATTTTGGGGCATATAAACTGATATATTTTTACATTACCACATTACTTCGTAATGAAATATTTCTCAAAATGCTTTATGCTATGGAAACTGCTGTACTTCTGACCAATAATTTGTTAATGCCATTAATTTTAAGAGTGATTACCAAACGTAAACTTTTCCTTTTTAAATTCATTTTAATCTTGGGTTTTTTTCATGACAATAATAGAGCACATCAGAAAGAGCTCAGAGGGGTTTGCTTTTTATTCATCAGGCCTGGGTTTACATGGAGGTCTTGGCCTCCAGTGCACCTGATCTTGTCTTGGTGCCCTTTTAGAAGTTTCCAATAGACTTTAACATTCAAATAGTGCATTTTGCAAAATAAAACAGCATTGCCTTCTCAAAGATGAAATTCCAGGCCTGTTTATTTTCACCAGAAGAGCTACATAATCTATACAATAATATTAGTATTAATATTAATAATAGATATATTAAGACAATAATTTTGGCCTTCCATAAAATGTACACATTTTTTAATTATAACACCGTACATGACCGCTAATTCATACTATACTACGTGTATTATGTTTACTTATTGTAGACCATGTATCCTTATACAAAAGAGTTACCTTGTACATTCCGGTGCCTTTCTGGCAGGCAAGATACTACCCTGGCCACATGGGGAAAAAATACATATTGTGTCACAACATCCAGAGTTACACAAATAACAGCTCTGAATTTTTAGGAGATAAGTCCCCTTTCTTCATATCAAAATTGACAACAATCAGACAGTAAAGTCCCCCCCCCCCCCCCCAAATAAGACAATTATGTTTCTTCCCTGGGACTGTGTACCAATTATTGTGCCTGCAGGAAGTCCAGGCTCTATGGCTCTTTGTAAACATGTCATGTCACAGGAAACAAGCTGTGTTCACGTGGTCGGAACAGCTTTTGCTTTTGTCACGATTTTTGTTTGTTTTTTCAATTTCTATCCGCAAAAAATCTAACAGGAACTATGTGTGTCCTACAAATGCCACACTTAAAAGAAAATGATCTTACAATAATCACATCATCAAAGTTTAGGTAATGGGAACTTATCATTATACGCAATTAACTTAAAATCACTAATTAATAATAGCCTTCAGTTATAGTCATATAACTAAACTTAAAAAAGTTCTGGGTCAAAATTGAGCCGAATTCTGGGCCCCAGGAGGGTTGACACAATGCTGGGTCAGGCTGACCCGGAAACTAGAAAAGGGGGATTTTGAACGGGATTCTGCGCATTGAGACGTTATTGTGAAATGCGCTATATAAGAACTGGTTATTATTATTATTATTATTCATAGACCCCCTTTTCATTCAAATGTGGCTCCACCCCTAAATAGGAGAGACCCAAGGTGGGTCCACGTCTTAAATTGATAATTAGCCCAATACCAACCATCATAGCAAATTTCATGCTTTTACCACAAAGTGCACAATTGTTACTGTAAGGAAGATTTCCTACCAATAACAACTTAACACACAAATAGGTGGCCCATCATGACCAACTAGACCTCAACCTCCCCGGCTGCTGACCTTCCCCACCAATAGTCATAAACATCTTGACCATGATCTTGTCCCCTGACACACTACGGACCGACCCAGTCAGCCTTCCCTGCTGACCTTTACCACCAAGATGTCGTAAACATCTTGACCATGATCTTGTTCTAGAAAATGATGTCTTCGGTCTTATGTATTTTCTCTGTGACATCATTTCTAAATATATACCTACTCCACTTCTAGAAACCCTTTATAACCTCCCCCAAGTTCTCATTCGGTGTTCTTGTTCTCAACTTGTTAACCAGAGACAATAAGCCATTTGCGAGTTAAATTTGAATAATGTCTGGTACAATGACTTGTTTAGGCACAAGTTACCGCTTAAATTTGAATTCCTCAGACTATCGAGACAGTTGCTATGTCACATGGTTCGGGGCAAGCTTTTGTATAGCAACCTCCAGATGAGCAAACCCTGGTACCATTGTGCCATACACATCCATTCAGAATTGTGTATGGGTGTTCACCGTCTCTTACGTAACTAAGCAAAAGCTTGCCCCTAATCATGTGACATAGCAACTGTCTCGATAGTCTGAGGAATTCAAATTTAAGCGGTAACTTGTGACTAAACAAGTCATTGTACCAGACATTATTCAAATGTAACTCGCAAATGGCTTATTGCCTCTCACATATCTACGGAGCTGGATTTATTGTTAACCAGAGACAATTGCCTCTCACATCTACGGAGCTAGATTTATTGTACCTTACATTATTGTATGTACATGTACGTTTACAACGTTGCTCAAAAGAATAAATTCACAACCGAGTTTCTACATATCAAGCTAATTGTTCCTGTGAATCATTATCCCAGCTAACAATTTGACGTTCTCACAACGTTGTAATGAAGTCAGACTTTGGTGTAGGTGGCGTTATTAACATAACGTTGTCACAACGAAACTTTGTCGACTCCCCTATACGTCTTCCGAACGTAAAGACGCAATGTAACAACCACATTGTTGGTACGTTTAAGAAACGTTCCAAGTGACCATATGACAACTTATATATAACGTTACAACAACGTTGCCAGAGTGTGTGTTTTTGGTTGTTATAACGTTATCTAAGTAACGTTGTAGCAACGAATCTTTGTCGACTCCCCTGTACGTTTTTAGAACGTAATGATGCAACGAACTTAACACGTTGTAGGCACGTATACACAACGTTGCCATGTTGTAAATAATTGTTTTCAAAAGAATGTTGCAACAACGTAACTTTTTCAGTACCCAGAACGTTGTCACAACGTAATTTTCCGGTACCCTGAACTTTGTCACAACGGCAGATCAATCATATATTTTTATTTACTACATCAGTTAATTACACAATTACACAATACTGTTAATTGGTATGTCATCATGATAATTTATTTCCAACAATACAACCTTACCAGTAGGTCTCTTCTACACGTTGCCGTTACCCGACTTCTCTGCACCTGTATATATAGACCGATTCTTTTTATTTGGCAGTCATGGGTGTATATTTTTTAAAGGGTTGTTTAATTTTAATTATATATTGGAAATTATATTTCATGTTTTAATTACTGCATTTATTTTATCCATAAAATCCTCTGACAGTCTAGACAAATACAAGAAGAAATTAGTGCAACTAGTTCATAAATTTGGTAAATTTCTTGAAAAAACTTGTATGAATTGTACAACTTCTAAGCCCTATAGTAAATATCAAAAAATTTGCATATGTGATATTTACGTTGTCATGACGTTGTCATAATAATTTTTAATAGACCGCAGCATTCCGTGCGCTACTCAATCTGTCAAGATGAGCGCATGATATCTGAACGGAAACGTAGGTCTTTGTAATTAATAAAGTGAGGCAAAACACAATTAATAGTACCCGAGAGTATACTTCAAACTTTGAAAGTATCTTTGAAACATTGATGAACAAGTTTTGGCTTTTGAGGAAGTTTTTAGCGTGGAACAAAACGGCCTAAGTGATGACAGACCATACTATCAGTTGGAATGCCGCTGTACGGTGGTGGTGTGTGGTGGTGTGTGGTGGTGCGGGTGGGGGGGGGGGGGGGGGGGGTTGGATTCTCTCCCCATGTGCACTGCTTGACACAATAAGTTCAATTAAATGCAATTACCGGTTGTACTGTTTAGATTGATCGATGCAGATGTGATAGGGACGCTCCTCAAGTGCCAATTAATTGTACTCAACTATGACAATCGATGTAAAAAACTAAATTGCGATAAAAACATTGTTTGTGATGTCAAACAACCCTTGTACTGTTAGATAATAATGTCCTTCAAAACCATCCCAATGAGCTGCTTGAAATATTCAATATGATTGTAATTAAACTATTGCCACAATTACGTGATGGTAAAAACAAAGATATACTATACTGTGATAAAACTAAAAGGCCTACAAATGATGTGAGGGTCACAATAGTATGTTTGAAGGTTGAGACAACGTGGCTGTCTCAACATAAATACAAACATACAACGTAATGACAACGTGAACACAAAAACTTAAACATTACGTTCTGGCAATACCAAAATACAACAACAAGACAACATACAGCCGAAACTTAATAATTACGTTTTTATTGTTACCAAAGTACAACGTGACTGCCACAACGCAAATATTATGTTTATATAATACCAAAATACAACGTAAAGACAACGTGACTGCCACAACGCAAATATGACGTTTTGATAATACCACAATGCAACGTGCAGACAACGTGCATGTCACAACATAATTACTACGTTGTTATATAACCAAAATAAAACGTGTAGACAACGTGACTGCCAGAACGGCAAAACTACGTTTTAATAATACAAAAATACAACGTCAAGACAACGTGACTGCCACAGTGTAAATATGACGTTTTGATAAAACCAAAATGCAATGTGCAGACAACGTGCATGTCACAACATAATTACTACGTTTTAACGAGACCAAAAAATAACTTCTTCACAACGTTGGTGCCCTAACTTAAATACTACGTTGTAATAATACCTAAATACAATGTTGTGAAAACGTTCGGTGAAAAACTTTTCGGTAACGTTGCATAAACTACCAACATGCAACCAAGTACAACATTGGTTGAAAATCATGTTAAGATCCGACGTTCATACAACGTCGTCAAAACGTTGTCAGCCATCGACCAAATTGCAACCTTATCACAACGTTGTGCAATGTTGTAGCAACGTAATGTGTTAGCTGGGATATTATTTATTTTCATGAAGTCTACACCCCCCTCTCTGCTCCGGCACGCTCCACTAACACTAGAACAATTAACCAGGGAAGTGGATAATTGTCATTCAATATTTCCTGCGTTACATTACTTTATAGCAGCTGCACTATAGAATTAGTGCCACGTTGCGTTTCAATTTCATGTGGTAGTGTTTCTCTTTCACCTGGTTGCCGGCACTTAATAACTGGTGGCCGCCAGTAATTAAGTGCAGGCCGCCAGTTTTTTATGTTCCGGCCATGCGTTAGTGGCGTAACCAGGTGAAAGAGAAACAATACCACATGAAATTGAAACGCTATGTGGCACTAATAGGCTTCCGTAGGTAGACCTACGGCGTTACCCCATTGTGTCTTCATAATGTGCTTGTAATGCAATGCATAGAGGATTTTACGGGAGGGTACAAGATCTGTAGAGAGGAAAGTATTTTGATAAAGTAAATGGAGGGATCAGCCCCGTGTCGAGCATGGTATACACTTACTATGCGCTGTAAACAATCCTCTGTATAGCATCCCAAGGTCATTATTAATAGTAATAAACTATCAATGGGGTTACGCCATGCATACCCAACTGAGCTATACTATAGCTTGGTGCAGTCGACCTTGCAGGGAATCCTTTCTGGCAGCACATTGTCACGGTTTATTACGGTTTGGTGCCCACTCCCGGAAATGGATGTCAAATTAATATTAGTTAGTATTGAAAAGCTTTGCGTTTAGTTTATCCTTCATAAAGCAATTGGGAGAAATCCAGCGGAATCCACATACATCTACCAGCATCGTCTAGTTAGAGATCATCAACATTTGCTACTGTTCAAATAATCATCTTCGTAACACCGTAGTGGGGATCATTTGGAATAAAGTTATGGCGAATAATGGACAGCCTCGTGTCATGCTGTGGGTTGTGTGGCGTTCTTGTTCTACAGCTTTGCTTCGCTCGATCAGCCAAGCTGACGATGGCGTCTTTTACTACGAACCATTTTTTTCTGCGACTTACGAAGGGCCAGATAGTGTATTTCCAACGGGTGGCGCAGTAGATAGAACGAACATACTTCCTGGCACAGAACTCGCCTATAGTTCATCAATTAATACCTTTTCCTGGGTAAAGGAAACATTGCAAGGGGAACACAAAGATGCCAGGTTCGTTTTTGTCAAGGATTGTCCACAAGCCTTGAAGTTGGCTGGAAGAGGTTGGGACACCATTCCACAAGGATATCAACATACCTTTCTAATCCGGAATCCCAATAAGACAGTCCCGTCTTTAAAAAAGACCAACGAGGAATACAAACCGCCGGGGTTGATGGACGAGGCAGCGATACAGGTCTGGCAGGACGTACAGGTCGAGAACATGGGAGGGGATTTCCAATCCTTTTCAGAGCTGTACGAGTACGTCAAAGATAATCTCGACCCCAACCCTTTCATCATGGATGCCGATGATCTTATAGCTTACCCGGATGTGGTGCTAAAGGCATACTGCAGAGCAACGGGGATACCTTTCAGCAAGAAAATGGTTGAATGGGAAGACAACGGACAACCACCCAACGTCAAATGGATCACATGTCAATCTCATCTTCAATACTTCCAGTGTGTTCATCACAGTAACGCATTGAAAAGCCGAGGCTTCTCAAAAATCATCCAGGCCAAACCCAGCTCTGCATTACATCCAAAGGTAGCTGCAATTATTCAACGCGAAATGCCGTTTTACAATAAAATGTACTCTCAGCGCTTCATTCCATAGTCACGTAACTCTTATAGCTATCAATATCATTATGTTAAAACACTATTGTATATCCACGGTGAAGGAATTCTTCACTAATGATTGATAGGTACTTGTGTTGCTTATAAAATCACTTTTAATGTATCGGTGGTTCAAGTTGTGACTTTATACGTATAATACTGTCTACAATTCAGCCTCCAGGCTGCAATATGGTGTGAATAAACAATGATAACAATAATAATAAAATAATATTAATACGTTAAATTGTAAATTTTCCAAGAATGGGACTTGCTTGACGTGGATTGAAACTTCAACCATTGCGTTGTCATAAACAGACACTCTTAGATTTAAACATTCATGTCTAATTTGTTGGCACCGATAGCGGTTTATGACTTAATTTACCTAATGACTTATAAAGCTTTTCTTACACGGCAATCGGCATTTTTGAGATATGGTGGACACTTCAGGAGTGCACTTAGGTTTGGTGCATACAGACACATTTACCCAAGCCAAATATAGTGTTATGGTAATGTGTCCATCATAAAAAATAAAAAATCAAAATGCCGTAAAGACTGTGCCTGTTTCGCGCGTATTCGACCGGGGAAGTTGCACATCGCGCGTGCGCACTAACGTTTTGGTTGGCAAAATGATGGAGCATTGTGCTTTTTTGTATGGGGTTTATGGTGGCGTGACGCAGACGCGTTTGAGTGTCTGCTTAGTGCACATCTCTATGGCGTTTGCCAACCAATAGTGTCTGTACGCATGCGTGGTTGTAATTAGCATATTTCACGGGAAGGGTCTATTTCATGGCTCTGCTTACCGCCGAATTCTGTGCTTGTCATCACCATTCTTCGCTTACCGAGCAAGCGCCGAATTTCTGTGCTAGCTGTACTGTAAGTGTAGAAATTCCTAGTAACGTGGACTACGCAAGCACACAAGCAAAAATTCCATGCTAACCCTTAAAATACGCTTGACGTAAGCGCGGAATTCCCTGCTTTTGTAAGCGCCGATTCTTTACTTTTACTGTAATAAGCAGAGCCATGAAATTGGGCCCTTGGTGCGGTTCCAAAAATGTTCGAATACGTGCGAGACTTGCTATCAGCGTTGTTATTCAGAAGCATTCATCCCTACCAAGGGGAATCGTGTGTTTACATTCCGATGGGACATTTTCTGTGCGGGTAAACACCACACATGAATATTCTTTTTGATCCCATGTCACCTCCAGCTAGATACGGCCCAATGCCCTCATTGTCGTTAGTTGAATAATAGGATTGGAGATCGGAAAGATTGTGCATAGAAAGATTTGCTAAAAACAATGCCACTTATTGAGATCATACTGGCCCCGGGCGTCATGGGACAATTGAGTATATATACGTATACTGGTTTGCTCAGCCCTAGGTATATTACACACAGGGATCAATAATATGAGAACATAACTGGGGGGGGGGGGGGGGGGGGAACCTACAACTACAACAGGCAAAACCAATTGTTTGGTTCTTTAAATTTGCACTTGAAAAGACAAAGTATATACCTTTGGTCTTTGGAACCTTTTGATCGTTTGAATCCTATAAATTTAATTTAAACTAACTTTACTGATTTCATTTCAAAAGGTGGTCGCGTTTTTGAGAATCACCGAAAATCTGGAGCGAATATGTCCACGTTGGAAGAAAAATCACTCACGATTACACAATCTGAGAAAAGTGTCTGACAGAAACGTTTCTCAGATTCAAATTTTGGGGCATATAAACTGATATATTTTTACATTACCACATTACTTCGTAATGAAATATTTCTCAAAATGCTTTATGCTATGGAAACTGCTGTACTTCTGACCAATAATTTGTTAATGCCATTAATTTTAAGAGTGATTACCAAACGTAAACTTTTCCTTTTTAAATTCATTTTAATCTTGGGTTTTTTTCATGACAATAATAGAGCACATCAGAAAGAGCTCAGAGGGGTTTGCTTTTTATTCATCAGGCCTGGGTTTACATGGAGGTTCTTGGCCTCCAGTGCACCTGATCTTGTCTTGGTGCCCTTTTAGAAGTTTCCAATAGACTTTAACATTCAAATAGTGCATTTTGCAAAATAAAACAGCATTGCCTTCTCAAAGATGAAATTCCAGGCCTGTTTATTTTCACCAGAAGAGCTACATAATCTATACAATGATATTAGTATTAATATTAATAATAGATATATTAAGACAATAATTTTGGCCTTCCATAAAATGTACACATTTTTTAATTATAACACCGTACATGACCGCTAATTCATACTATACTACGTGTATTATGTTTACTTATTGTAGACCATGTATCCTTATACAAAAGAGTTACCTTGTACATTCCGGTGCCTTTCTGGCAGGCAAGATACTACCCTGGCCACATGGGGAAAAAATACATATTGTGTCACAACATCCAGAGTTACACAAATAACAGCTCTGAATTTTTAGAAGATAAGTCCCCTTTCTTCATATCAAAATTGACAACAATCAGACAGTAAAGTCCCCACCCCCCCCCCCCCCCCCCCCCAAATAAGACAATTATGTTTCTTCCCTGGGACTGTGTACCAATTATTGTGCCTGCAGGAAGTCCAGGCTCTATGGCTCTTTGTAAACATGTCATGTCACAGGAAACAAGCTGTGTTCACGTGGTCGGAACAGCTTTTGCTTTTGTCACGATTTTTGTTTGTTTTTTCAATTTCTATCCGCAAAAAATCTAACAGGAACTATGTGTGTCCTACAAATGCCACACTTAAAAGAAAATGATCTTACAATAATCACATCATCAAAGTTTAGGTAATGGGAACTTATCATTATACGCAATTAACTTAAAATCACTAATTAATAATAGCCTTCAGTTATAGTCATATAACTAAACTTAAAAAAGTTCTGGGTCAAAATTGAGCCGAATTCTGGGCCCCAGGAGGGTTGACACAATGCTGGGTCAGGCTGACCCGGAAACTAGAAAAGGGGGATTTTGAACGGGATTCTGCGTCAGTTGACCCATTTCTGGGTTATGATTTTGATACAGATTCACGGGTAAGGCCACATAGGAACCGGATTTTGGTCATTTCTGACCGGGAGTTTTTAAAAGTATTTAATAAGGTCATCTTGTAACCACCATTTCTCAAGAACAAAAAATATTTCCGATCCTAAAACTGTCCGTTTTTTTTTTTTTTTCAAATTTCATGACCCTCGTTCCCCATGATGTGTTTTACACATTTTAATAAATAAATCAAACATAAAACCCTCGCACAATGTACTTCATTAAGTCCACTGACTGCGTTTATAAGCCACTGTGTATATTGTTGTAACGTCTCGGAGCCTCAGCCGAACTGGGTTCAATTTCATAGGGCTGCTTAAGCGCAACAAAATATCCTTACCACAATAAGGTTACCAGCCAAAATACACCGTCACATGTACCATGATTGTGTGACCGGTATTCCGCTAATTTCTGCTAAGTAGGAAATTGTTCAGCAATATTTTCTGCTTGAAGCACTTTGAAAATGGAGCCAGTTCGGCTGATTCTCCGAGACGATACAAGAAGACTGCAGCTTGATATTATCTACGGAATTGTATTTACGACATGGTAACAATTAGAAGCTATTTGGCAAGGGCATATTACTATTAAATTCGCCCGGGCGGATGACTATTAAGCCCAGTCGGATACTATTTTGCCTGGGCGGATGACTATTAAGCCCAGTCGGATACTATTTTGCCTGGGCGGATGACTATTAATCCCAGTCGGATACTATTTTGCCTGGGCGGATGACTATTAAGCCCAGTCGGATACTATTTTGCCTGGGCGGATGACTATTAAGCCCAGTCGGATACTATTTTGCCTGGGCGGATGACTATTAAGCCCAGTCGGATACTATTTTGCCTGGGCGGATGACTATTAAGCCCAGTCGGATACTATTTTGCCTGGGCGGATGACTATTAAGCCCAGTCGGATACTATTTTGCCTGGGCGGATGACTATTAAGCCCAGTCGGATACTATTTTGCCTGGGCGGATGACTATTAAGCCCAGTCGGATACTATTTTGCCTGGGCGGATGACTATTAAGCCCAGTCGGATACTATTTTGCCTGGGCGGATGACTATTAAGCCCAGTCGGATACTATTTTGCCCGGGCGGATTAATATTTTGCCCGGCGGATTATAAAAATGGTTTGGGTGGTATGTATATTTTTTTTTAATGTAAATTCAAAATGCAATTCGGTCGTTGGACCGCAAATTTGTGAATGTTTTTTTTTCCGGTTGCGCAGTACGTTTACGTTTACGTTTACGTTTATTTCAATGTTGTCACTAATGTACACTGATTATTTACATCATTACATCCTTTAGCATGATTACAAAGTACAATCTCATGTTAACATACAGAATTATGACGAAAAATAATGTTACCAAAAGCTTAATATAGTTAGTTAGACAACATTTAGGTTTGGGTGAAGCTCTGCTTTTGTACCCTAACCTATTGACAGACAAACAAAGGACAACGGACTATCATGACAGACAAACAAAGATACAAAACAAGTGACATGTACTAAGGCAAAAAATAAGTGTTAACGGCATACTCCATCAGTTTAAATATTTGCATAAGTATATGCATTGAAAATGTGTTTTTTAAGGTTTTGAATAAATATTGGGAGAGAACGTGACATTTTTATGGGGTCTTTCAGATTGTTCCAGAAAGTAACACCACTTTGAACGAGGCCATTTTTATACAGTGATGTTCTATTAAAATTAACGAAGAGTTTTTTCTTTGAGGTATTTCGGGTTTTATATGAATGAATGTTTGACGCTAACAGAAAGCATGAGTTAAAACACAGTGGCAATGCATTGTTCATGTACTTGTACATAAATTTGCCTAAGCTTAGGTAATATAAGTCAGCTAGTTTTAACACTCTAAGTTTTACAAATAACGGCGCGGTATGATCACGATACCCAACGTTACATATTATACGAATAGCTCGCTTTTGTAAAATATAGAGTCTATTACATTGATTTAAAGATCCACCCCAGGTAAGTATTGAATAATTTAAATACGGAAGTACAAGTGAGTTGTAGAGTGTTAATAACACGGGACTTGGTATAAAGAATTTTAAACGATTCATTATCCCAATATTTTTTGATATTTTGCTCGCAACATTATTGACATGACCCTTCCAAGTAAGGTTTTCATCAATTTGTATACCTAGAAATTTAGTACTTTTCACTTGCTTAAGGTTGGTACCATTCAACACTATAGGGACACGATGAGTATACTTATGGTATCTCGAACAAAAAATAATATAATTTGATTTAAGGATATTAACACAGAGCCAATCACCTATCTTTACAAGTTCAATGTTAAGTTTTTGAACTGCTTTATCAACATTGTTATGGCTATAAACAAGACTGGTATCGTCAACAAACAAGCAAACTGATAAAATATCTGATATATTACATATGTCGTTTATATAGATTATAAATAATAGAGGGCCTAAGACAGATCCTTGAGGAACTCCACACGTAGCATAATGATTCGATGAACAAACAGAATTAAAGCTGACAAATTGTTTTCTATTTGACAAATAGCTTCTGATCCAGTCCAAGGCTCTGCCACGAACACCATAATGGTCAAGTTTGTTAAGTAAAATATCATGGTTAATCGTATCGAAAGCCTTGGAGAGGTCCAGGAAAATACCGATCGAGAAGTTCTTATCATCAATGGCTTTTTGCAATTTGTTAACTACGTAAGATGTGGCTAGTTCGGTGGAGCGATTCTCTCTGAATCCAAATTGAGATTGAGAAATTAGGTTATGTTTGTTAATAAACGTCATTAGTCTTTTATATACTAACTTCTCAAAGACCTTTGAGAATATTGTAAGAATTGTTATTGGTCTGAAGTTTCCAAGATCATGTTTATCGCCCCCTTTATATATCGGTATAATTTTACCTGTTTTTAGTCCATCCGGGAAAACACCCGAGGACAAAGAATTGTTAAATATCTCCGCTAATGGTTTAGCTAATCCGTATTTAGCATGTTTAATAACAGTATCATTCAGGCCATCAGACCCAGGTGCCTTACCACTAGGCATTTTATAGAGGATGTCAACTACTTCCTCTTGCGTAATTGGACAAAAGAAAAGAGAGTGCGAACACCTGTCATTAAGAAACGATTCAAATGAAGTGTTACCCGAAGGTAGCTTGCTGGCCAGCTTTGTACCTATGTTTACAAAATACGTATTGAATGCATCGGCAATATCATTGTTGTTATCTATTGTTACTCCATCTTGGACAATGTGTGAGGGGTTGGGCTTTGGTTTGCCCTTGCTCAATAAGGTGTTAATAATTTTCCATGTTCCTTTGATATTACCCTGTTCCTGATTAAACTTGTTACTAAAGTAGTTTTTCTTAGCAGCTCTAATCAAGCAATTCAGTTTGTTTTAATACAGAGTATAAATTGATTTGTTGAGGGAAGTAGGATTTTGAATACACTTTTTGTAAAGAAAATTTTTCCTTCTAATTGACGTGTAAATTCCATCAGATAGCCATGGGGACTTACAATGATCATATCGGCATTTAACCTCTTTAAACGGGAAGTTCCTGTTATATAGTTTAAGAATGTATTCTATGAAGACATTGTACATGTCATTGGTGTCATTAACAGAAGTTATAAAATCCCATTGTGTTTCATTTATATCATTCACAAAACATTGGGTATTATTACTATTAAATTTACGCTTTTTAAATATACGGTCACCATTTACATTTTCTTTTAAGTTGTCAAGAATCAAAAATACTGGTAAATGATCACTAATGTCAGTTGTTAGGACACCAGAAGTATGATTCAACAGATCATTAGTTAAAATGTTATCGATTAAGGTAGCACTACCAGCAGTAATTCTAGTCGGCTTAGTTATAGTGGGATAAAAAGTATGGGAAGATAAAATATCAACAAAGTTTTGAACGGAATTGTCTGTATCGCAGTGCAATAAATTGATATTGAAATCGCCCATAATATAACACTTTTTGTTTTGATAATTTATGCTTCCCAGAATTTCATTAAGATGATCAGTAAAATTAATAAGTGAGGAACTTGGTGGTCTGTAAACCACTCCAACAATTACATTGGTGGAATGATTATTAATAAGTTCAATAAAGCATGTTTCAATTTCAGTATTATTAATACACAAATCACTTCGAGTTTTATAAACCAGATCATGTTTAATGAACAGTGCTACTCCACCACCCTTTTTATTCTGTCTACATGAACCTTCAATTGAAAACCCTGGGATTTGTATCAGTGGATCGTTAATATCGTTTAGCCACGTTTCAGATATTCCAATTACAGAAAAACTATTTTGTAAAAGGTTTAAGTAACCCACGATATTTGATATATTTTTAGGTAGACTGCGGGCATTAAAATGTAACATTTTCATATGAGTATTCAAATGAAAGTCATGAAGGAATTTGTCTTGATCGTAATAATCACAAGAAATAACAGGTGATTCGAAATTCAAATCTGGATCAATACTGGGGTTCAAAGCACTATCAGAAGTTGTCTCAGTCATCACTGAATATGTTCACAAAAGTACCAGGTGTGTTTTCTTGAATAATTCCACAGTTACATAATAGCCATTAGTTAGCAAAGGGTTTGCGGATAAATGGAACAGATACAATGCATACACGGTTACTAGAGTAGTTGTTGATAGTTGCCATATTACATATAAACAAAAACAAAGAACAGAAAGAAATGGAAGTTTAATTAGATAATTATTTAAGTTACTTATAGAGGAAGTGGGCTAGCACGACCGTCGTGATGCTGGTCACTGCGGTCCCGGAAGGAGAAGGATTTGAATGCCCCGCTATGTAGTTTGTACCTGATGACTGGTGGAATTGTCCAGGGTATGAAGGCGAAGTTGATCCGTTCATCTTGGCGAATCGATTGCAGGTGGTCTTCCCGGAGTTGTTTCCTGCCGTCCCTGATGGTTCTCGTGACGTCGTCGGAGATGTAGATCGACGATCCCCTATACTTGTTGTTCCTGAGGAGCTTCGCCGCATTCTTCAGGATGTACTGCCGGTCGTTATAGCGCAGAAACTTACAATGTATAGGCCTGGGACGGGTCGGGCGTGAGTTGGTGCCGCCAGTTGGTGTTGTTTGGGGCCGACTCGGGGTGCGGTGCGCCCGCTCAATCTCCACGTTCTCACCATCGTCGATTTTCATGTGAGTAGTGAGAAAATCGGAGATAAACTTCTCACAAGACTTCCCTTCTTCGGATCCCTCTGGAACACCATGGAATATGAGATTATTGCGCCTACTTCTGTTTTCCAGATCGTCAAATATTTAAATAAACCATATCAACTAAACCATAAACCCTAAACCATATAATAATATACACTAGCAAGATCTCGCTGAAGCTTTTTTACCCACATTCTGGCGCATACTCCACCAGCCAGAAACACAACCTGTCGGGCTGGTATCGTGGGTGCTTAAAAGACTTGTTTTGTTCTGCCTCCTCTGGATTGCGTGTGTGTGTGTAAGCGCCATTGGTAGGATCAACAAAATCTACGGAATGACTAACCGTGAGATGATAGAAATTTTCCCGTTTGAGGTAATCATGACGTCCAGCAGTCGGATATGATCGTGGATCCAGCGGCAACATATTCGTATTATAGGAATAAGTGTCGCTGAATCCTGCTTAATTAGACACCTCAATCATGAAAATTTCCTTCGTTTAACACTGCAAATGCCGCCTAACACCCACCTGCCCTCAACTAGACGATCTCGGTTGTACTTCCTTCAGCCAAAGTTTGACTCACAGTATTACACGGGTCGCAATTCCGTTTGCTGCCCCTCTCCTCTACGACACGAGTATTAACTTCATTGCAAGAGGTGAACCAGACCACGGCCGTGTGAGAGGCCCTTTGCGTACGAACTAATTCGTGATTGCACTACTTTTCGCCTTTGTCGTACCGTTGGATGACGATCGTGCAGCACAGCAGAAGGTTAGCATCATGATTTTATTCAGCGACTTCTTGCTATCATTGATAAAACAGCTGCTAATTAATTAAGACAGAACTATTTGATAATACTAGGTTTTCATATACCGCTTTATCACACCCCTAGGGGCGTATCAAATCACTCAGTATGTTTTTCCTGTTTTGAAGTATGAGACCTATTCCTTTAGTACAGTGTAATGGTTTACAAGGTGCTGTGGCACAACATGCTGACGATCTACTTTCACCCGAAACGTGATGCGCAATTGGAATGGAGGATTCATATAAAGCAATTGAAAAGAAGCAAAATTGACGTTCTCTACTTGTCGTCAAGATAGTAGTAAAACTATATTATATATAATTATATATAACTCCTTTTGCAGGTTTTGTTAAGGTACTCGTACTCGGAGATCCAAGTGGCCACCCGTCTGTTGGGCACGGTACTTGGATATCAGAATACTCAGTACTCGTATATAAGAATAATCGGTACTTTGGTATCAGAACACTCGGAACTCAGATATCAGAATACTCGGTACTATGTTATCAGAACACTCGGAACTCGAATATCAGAATACTCGGTACTATGTTATCAGAACACTCGGACCTCAGATATCAGAATACTCGGTACTATGTTATCAAAATACTCGGAACTCGAATATCAGAATGCTCAGTACCAGAATACCCAGCACTCGGATATCAAAATACTCGGTACTCTGATATCAGAATACTCGGTACTCAGATATCAAAATACTCGGTACTCTGATATCAGAATACTCGTAACTGAATATGAGAATATTCGCCACTCCCATATCAGAATACTCGGCACTCAGACATCAGAATACTCGGTACTCGTATATCAAAATACTTGGTACTCGGATATCAGAATTACGTTCGGGACTCGGATATCATGATACTTGGTACTCGGACACTTAACACCCCCCCCCCCCCCCCCGGCCAAAGTAATTGTACTTGTTTACTACTCGGCAATCCTTAGTACTCGGAAATACTTTCTACCAGATTTAAAAGGACTTGACTAGAACACCAATTGTCACCGGATATAATAGTTTTACTTTGAAGTACAATTTCTTACAACTATCGTGTGCAGAAATGCAAGAAACTTTCCAAGTATACACATCTAACGTTTCAAATAAATATTTGCTTTGAAATTTTCAGTCATGGTGATATATTTGAACCGAGTTATTAGCGGCTACTATCAGATGACCGGCAGGTGTGAGTGCGATACTATGCGGGTTATTACATCCTTTGATGATACATCCAAGGTAGTTGCCATCAGGGCTATAATGCTGGATCTCACCAGATGATTCTTCCGTTACAGCAACATAGATGTTGCCATCCTCGTCACAGCACAACCCATAAGGCAAACCATAAGGCAAACTTGAATGGTTGATATCCACCGAGAATACCACTTCACCATTGTAGTCTACTGATACCAACTTCTTCTCATCTGAAGTAGTGTAGATGAGTTGCTGTTCGTAGAAAGTCAAGTTTGCACCGATCCCTTCAGCCTTGATGGTTCTGAGGATGGATCCATCTGCACTGTATAGTGAGATCACATCTTGGTTATGACAATCTCCCACTGCTATCAGATTGTTGTTATCCACTGCAATGCACGAAGGCATGTTGCTTGACAATCCACCTAGTTTGAACTGAGAGAGAAGCTGATACTTCCTGTTGAAAATCTTGACTAAACAGTTACTCTCTAGAACTAGGAGCTCATCATTCTTGTTTATAGTCACTCTCCTTGGACGAGACAGACCTTTGATGAGTTGCACTCTTGGGATGGATTGCGGATTACATGTTGCTGTCATCAAGCTGCGATTCTTAAAATCTGCCACAATAATATCACTGTTGGAGTACGCAGCAACATCACATGGAGAAAATTTCACCATTTGTTTTACACCCTTCATATATGTCATCATTTCCTCCTTCAGTAACCACGTCTTTCGTTCACGGTTTGTCAAAGGTTTCCATACCATTTGCCTTTCTTCAGCAGGTTTCAGCACCAGTTTTCCTAGACTTTTCTGACCCTCCTCAAAGTCCATAAAAGCCAATGCGTCAGGAACTTTGTTTGGCTGCATCTCTGTGCATTCCTTGAGGTCTTGCAATAGTTTTTCTATGAGATTTGGAATCTCGTTGCATCCCCCATGAATCATTTGGCTAACCTCAAACTGCTTGCGCTGTGCTTTTGTCACCACTTTGATATTTGTAGCCTGTGCGTTTTCAATTGTCTTGACTCTGTCTTTGTAAATATGTTCTGCCTCTCGTACCAGTTTCTGCTCCTCACCTTTGATCCTTGCAACTGACTTGGCAATCTCCTCATCAGCTTTCTTGGAGATTCTGTCTTTGGTGTCGGCAAACATTGCGTCTAATGTCTTGCGGGTCATATCTATGTTTTGTACAGCAATGTCGAAAATGCTGATACTCTCTCTTACTTTTGCCAACTCTTCATTAACCCGCTGGCTGCATTTGTGTAAAGCCTCTTTAAGTTCAATAACAGGGTGCATTCTGTGATCTAGTGAGATGCAAGTTGTGCATATCATCATTTGGCATGCTTCACAATACATGATAAGATCCTTGTCAATATGCATGATACATTTCGAAACGTAACCCTGACCAGGTCGCTGATTTTGTTGTTGACTCTCTAATTGATTTATTTCGTCCACCAGGGAAGTCAACTTGAAGTCAGTACGCAAATCAGCAACTCCTTTTCCACTCAAAATTGTCTCAATTCGACAAATAGGACAGATGAGCATTTGTGCTGGTGGGTTCTCTCTCTCTGCGAGTTGTTGAAGGCATTCCAGACAAAATGAATGAGAACACTCCAGCATTTTGGGCTCCTTAAAGCGGTCAATGCAGATCTGGCATTCCAGGTGTCCCTGACTGATCTTTTGTAAGACTGACTGAACTGTTTCGCTTGCAGCCATCTTGAGGGAAAGAGAGCTCGATTTATAAACCTGTAATTTCAAAGAAGTAAAATTTCAGGCCTACATTATAATGAATTTTATCATATATCAAATTTCTTGGGTTTTGGTTTATTAGTCCATCAAAGAAAAGATGACAATTGAAAGATCAGGGGAGGGTTGGACTGCCCTCTTTTTGCCCCATGGATGAGGGAAGTGAACTACTCTCTTTTTGCACTCTGAGTAAAGCTCTCTTGTACTATCAAGTAGGAGGGGCAATTGACTGCCCTCTTGTTGCCCTCTGAGTAGGGGCAATGTACTGCCCTCTTGTTGCCCTTCGAATAGGAAGGGCAATGGAATGCCCTCTTTTCCCTATTAGAAGGGGAAGGGGACTGCTCTTTTTGCTGCTCTTTTTGCTGCTCTTTAGGTTAGAGAACTATTATGCAAGACTGTAATCTTGTCACGGTGCCGTCCAATGTTTGTGTGATCGGGTGAGGAAGAGCTGGGGGGATTGCTCTCTCTACAGTAAGGGTATAGGGCCGTACCCTATTGTTGCCCTCCCTGTCGTAACTGTTGCAATCTAAGCAAGAAGGGCAGTGGACTTATCTCTTTATATGCCCCGAGTAGTGAGTAGGGAACAAAGGACAGGATAGTTTCATGAGGGAGGCGGAAAGGGGACTGTCATCTTAATTCTTTGTCGGAGAAGCAAGGGCACTGGACTGCCCTCATGCTGCCCTCTTGAAAATTAAGGGTGAACATGAAATGCCCTGTTGCGGCCCTTTGAGTAGGAAGGGCAATGGACTATTCCTCTTGCTGCCCCCTGAATAAGGAGGGCAGTGTACTGACTTCTTGCTGCCCCCTGAATAAGGAGTGGACTGACCTCTTGCTGCCCCCTGAATAAGGAGTGGACTGACCTCTTGCTGCCCCCTGAATGAGGGGGGCAGGGTACTGACCTCTTGCTGCCCCCTGAATAAGGAGGGCAGTGGACTGACCTCTTGCTCAACCTGAGTAAGGGGGCAGTGGACTGATCTCTTGCTGCCCCATGAATAAGGAAGGCAGTGGACTGACCTCTTGCTGCCCCTTGAACAAGGAAGGCAGTGGACTGACCTCTTGCTGCCCCCTGAGTAAGGAAGGCAGTAGACTGACCTGTTGCTGCCCCCTGAATAAGAAAGGCAGTGGACTGACATCTTGCTGCCCCCTGAGTAAGGAGGGCAGTGGATTGACCTCTTGCTGCCCCCTGAATAAGGAAGGCAGTGGACTGACCTCTTGCTGCCCCCTGAGTAAGAGGGCAGTGGACTGACCTCTTGCTACCCTATGAATAAGGAGGGCAGTGGACTGACCTCTTGCTGCCCCTTGAACAAGGAAGGCAGTGGACTGACCTCTTGCTGCCCCCTAAATATAAAGGGGGCAGTGGACTGACCTCTTGCTGCCCCCTGAATAAGGAGGGCAGTGGACCGACCTCTTGCTACCCCCTGAATAAGGAAGGCAGTGGACTGATCTCTTGCTGCCCCCTGAATGAGGAGGGCAGTGTACTGTGACGAAAATGCCCCCAAATAGAGGTTATTTTCGTCAATATTAACCTTCAAGTACTCTCTTTAAGATGGATAACTTTTACAGGAGAAATTTTCAATGAGCATTTTCTTATGTTTATGTATAAACTAACACACAAGTGTGTGTGTGACTGTAACGTTGTGATTCATGTATGCATGCATTTCTTTGACTTCTTATTTTGTTAATCTATTCTTAGTCAGTACACTAATTACAAAATAGTTTTCTTAGATGCCCCAGATTTAGTCATTTGTTTTGTCAGTCTTACCTTATAATTAATTCCTGGTAGTTCTGATTATTTCCAGAGGCACTTTCAGTAATTTTCAGAGTCTTTATTCCACATTTACGATGTATAAATCCACATTTATGTAGCTGTCATTATCACACGTGTGTGACACACAACACACACATGTATTAAAGTAAACACAGTTTGTATACAATCCAAGATGGCGTCTTCCGTTGTTTTAAACTTTGCTATGATTGGTCGAAAGCTGGTAATTAATTTTCTAGTTTGAGATTAGCCACAAAAACACCTTTCTTTATGAGTGTAGATTTACATTATTTCATACTGAACAAGCTTTTATTGTTTTGGTGCACATTAGAATGAAACTTTTCCGGTAGTCAAATTAAGTAGAAAAATGATGCAGATTATCGTCTGCACAGAGTGTTCTGTAAGGCTCATTAATATTCATGATATGATGTCATACTACTTTTATCAATGAAAATGAGGTTTGTTTATATGCATTCTCGAACTTGATTAATGGAATTATTTAGAGGTTAGTTTTGTTTAATTAATTAATTCTGTTATTTAATGAAAAGGATAATTATCGGAGGATATTCTAGCTCTTTTATCAGAATCGAACTGTAGAGATATGTGATTCTGAGCTGTTTTGTAACAGTAGTGTGTAAACCAATTTTGCTCTCGCCGAATTTTAGGGGCGTGGCTTAACTACAATGCGTGAGAACTTTCTGTGCGTATTATGGCGCGCGGTTCAAAGAGTATAAATAGGGCAGATTTCAGAGTGAAGATTCACCCTTGCCCTTGACCTTGACCAGATTATTCACTAGTGTATAGTTTCGTATTGCTGATCTCCAAATCCAAGAAGTTCGTGGGATTGCTCCACCGAGCCTGGGAGGCATATAAATACAGGTATGTGGAGTTCTGTGTCTAAACTTTGAGAGAGGAAACAATGTGGATTTTTGTTGATAATTAAACTATTTATTCACCAATTTATTTGGCATTTTATGCGATGTGAATTGGGGGAGCTGTGGAGCCAGATAATTATTGAGGAGCTAGATAATTATTGAGGAGCTCTGGAGTTAGATTAAAATAGTGGGGAGTTTCATTGTAACTTATTAGAGGAGCTGTGGAGCCAGATAATTATTGGGGAGCTTTGAAGGAGCTGCAGAGCTAGATTAATATTTAAGGAGTTACGGTAGATTTTCTTGAGGAGCATTCTCTGGGAGCCACAAGAGTTCGTGGAGCTGAACTCTGGGGAGCCAGAAGGATTTAGTTGTAAAGTAGTTGTGCACTAGACTATTCAGGATAGAGAGATCTTGGAATAGGATTAGCCTAATTAATATTCTCCAGTCAAGTTCAGGTGTATATTGTAGGATAAACGAAGCCTAGTAAAAGTATCACTTGTAACTATAGTTTTTAGAGTTTAGAAGTGGATATTGTTGTAGCTGTAGAGCGCAGTATCACTTCGGTATTTTAGAGTTTAGAAGTGGATATTGTTGTAGCTGTAGAGCGCAGTATCACTTCGGTATTTTAGAGTAAAGTGGATATTGTAGGTTGGAACCTAGTATTACTTGTTTATTTTATAGTGGATTTGCAGGAAAAAGGGCCTGGCAATTTATTAAGGTTTATACGAGACTGGAGTGTAATAGTGTGAATTATTTCTGTCAGCATTTACTGAGATGTTTACCGAGAGCCTTGTACATTAAAGATTGTAAGTGCGTGTACCCATAACTGTGCAGTGCAGTGCTTTGAGGAGGTAGTTGTTTAAATAAAACCATTGTTACCACTTTTTGGCTGAATTCAAACCAACGGTGTCTTTCCTAAGTTATTTCTCTTTCGAGTGATTCATTATTAGAGTAGGATCTCCTTTCACCCGGTCATATATTTTGACAGCGAACCCTCGTCTACCAATTAGAGATACTAAACCGGTGAGGCGGAACTCCGGTGGTTTAGGCCTGTAAATTTTCCGCCTGGTGGCAGCGCTATCGAGGACGACCTGTGAGAGGACCCGGGTCGCCGCAAATTCCGCCACAGTACTAACCTCTTGCTGCCCCCTGAATAAGGAGGGCAGTGGATTGACCTTGCTGCACCCTGAATAAGGAGGGCAGTAGACTGACCTATTGCTGCCCCCTGAATAAGGAAGGCAGTGGACTGACCTCTTGCTGCCCCCTGAGTAAGGGGGGCAGTGGACTGACCTCTTGTTGCCCCATGAATATGGAGGGCAGTGGACTGACCTCTTGCTGCCCCCTAAATATAAAGGGGGCAGTGGACTGACCTCTTGCTGCCTCCTGAATAAGGAGGGCAGTTGACTGTCCTCTTGCTGCCCCCTGAATAAGGAAGGCAGTAGACTGACCGCTTGCTGCCCCCTGAATAAGAAAGGCAGTGGACTGTGACGTGGTAATGGCTGACCTCTTGCTGCCCCCTGACTAAGGAGGGCAGTGTACTGACCTCTTGCTGCCCCCTGAATGAGGAGGGAAGTGGATTGACCTCTTGCTGCCCCCTGAATAAGGGGGGCAGTGGACTGACATCTTGCTGCCCCCTGAGTAAGGAGGGCAGTGGATTGACCTGTTGCTGCCCCCTGAGTAAGGGGGGCAGTGGACTGACCTCTTGTTGCCCCATGAATATGGAGGGCAGTGGACTGACCTCTTGCTGCCCCCTGAACAATGAAGGCAGTGGACTGACCTCTTGCTGCCCCCTAAATATAAAGGGGGCAGTGGACTGACCTCTTGCTGCCCCCTGAATAAGGAGGGCAGTGGACTGTCCTCTTGTTGCCCCCTGAATAAGGAAGGCAGTAGACTGACCGCTTGCTGCCCCCTGAATAAGAAAGGCAGTGGACTGTGACGAGGGTAATGGCTGACCTCTTGCTGCCCCCTGACTAAGGAGGGCAGTGGACTGACATCTTGCTGCCCCCTGAGTAAGGAGGGCAGTGGATTGACCTGTTGCTGCCCCCTGAATAAGGAGGGCAGTGGACTGACCTGTTGCTGCCCCCCGAGTAAGGGGGGCAGTGGACTGACCTATTTCTGCCCCATGAATAAGGAGGGCAGTGGACTGACCTCTTGCTGCCCCCTGAATAAGGAAGGCAGTGGACCTCTTCCTGCCCCCAGAATAAGGAAGGCAGTGGGTTGACCTTTTGCTGCCTCCTGAATAAGGAGGGCAGTGGACTGACCTCTTGCTGCCTCCTGAATAAAGGAGGGCAGTGGACTGACCTCTTGCTGCCCCCTGAATAAGGAGGGCCGTGGACTGACCTCCTGCTGCCCCCTGAATAAGGAAGGCAGTGGACTGACCTCTTGCTGCCCCTTGAACAAGGAAGGCAGTGGACTGACCTCTTGCTGCCCCCTGAGTAAGGGGGCAGCGGACTGACCTATTGCTGCCCCCTGAACAATGAAGGCATTGGACTGACCTCTTGCTTCCCCCTAAATATAAAGGGGGGCAGTGGACTGAACTCTTGCTGCCCCCTGAGTAAGGGGGGCAGCGGACTGACATCTTGCTGCCCCCTGAACAATGAAGGCAGTGGACTGACCTCTTGCTGCCCCCTAAATATAAAGGGGGGCAGTGGACTGACCTCTTGCTTCCCCCTGAATAAGGAGGGCAGTGGACTGACCTCTTGCTGCCCCCTGAATAAGGAAGGCAGTAGACTGACCTCTTGCTGCCCCCTGAATAAGGAAGGCAGGGGACTGACCTCTTGCTGCCCCATGAATAAGGAGGGCAGTGGACTGACCTCTTGCTGCCCCTAAATATAAAGGGGGGCAGTGGACTGAACTCTTGCTGCCCCCTGAGTAAGGGGGGCAGCGGACTGACCTCTTGCTGCCCCCTGAACAATGAAGGCAGTGGACTGACCTCTTGCTGCCCCCTAAATATAAAGGGGGCAGTGGACTGACCTCTTGCTGCCCCCTGAATAAGGAGGGCAGTGGACTGACCTCTTGCTGCCCCCTGAATAAGGAAGGCAGTAGACTGACCTCTTGCTGCCCCCTGAATAAGGAAGGCAGGGGACTGACCTCTTGCTGCCCCATGAATAAGGAGGGCAGTGGACTGACCTCTTCCTGCCCACTGAATAAGGAAGGCAGTGGACTGACGAGGGTAATGGACTGACCTCTTGCTGCCCCCTGACTAAGGAGGGCAGTGTACTGACCTCTTGCTGCCCCCTGAATGAGGAGGGCAGTGGATTGACCTCTTGCTGCCCCCTGAATAAGGGGGCAGTGGACTGACCTCTTGCTGCCCCCTGAAAAAGAAGGGCAGTGGACTGACATCTTGCTGCCCCCTGAGTAAGGAGGGCAGTGGAATGACCTCTAGTTGCCCCATGAATATGGAGGGCAGTGGACTGTCCTCTTGCTGCCCCCTGAATAAGGAAGGCAGTAGACTGACCTGTTGCTGCCCCCTGAATAAGAAAGGCAGTGGACTGACATCTTGCTGCCCCCTGAGTAAGGAGGGCAGTGGATTGACCTCTTGCTGCCCCCTGAATAAGGAAGGCAGTGGACTGACCTCTTGCTGCCCCCTGAGTAAGAGGGCAGTGGACTGACCTCTTGCTACCCTATGAATAAGGAGGGCAGTGGACTGACCTCTTGCTGCCCCTTGAACAAGGAAGGCAGTGGACTGACCTCTTGCTGCCCCCTAAATATAAAGGGGGCAGTGGACTGACCTCTTGCTGCCCCCTGAATAAGGAGGGCAGTGGACCGACCTCTTGCTACCCCCTGAATAAGGAAGGCAGTGGACTGATCTCTTGCTGCCCCCTGAATGAGGAGGGCAGTGTACTGTGACGAAAATGCCCCCAAATAGAGGTTATTTTCGTCAATATTAACCTTCAAGTACTCTCTTTAAGATGGATAACTTTTACAGGAGAAATTTTCAATGAGCATTTTCTTATGTTTATGTATAAACTAACACACAAGTGTGTGTGTGACTGTAACGTTGTGATTCATGTATGCATGCATTTCTTTGACTTCTTATTTTGTTAATCTATTCTTAGTCAGTACACTAATTACAAAATAGTTTTCTTAGATGCCCCAGATTTAGTCATTTGTTTTGTCAGTCTTACCTTATAATTAATTCCTGGTAGTTCTGATTATTTCCAGAGGCACTTTCAGTAATTTTCAGAGTCTTTATTCCACATTTACGATGTATAAATCCACATTTATGTAGCTGTCATTATCACACGTGTGTGACACACAACACACACATGTATTAAAGTAAACACAGTTTGTATACAATCCAAGATGGCGTCTTCCGTTGTTTTAAACTTTGCTATGATTGGTCGAAAGCTGGTAATTAATTTTCTAGTTTGAGATTAGCCACAAAAACACCTTTCTTTATGAGTGTAGATTTACATTATTTCATACTGAACAAGCTTTTATTGTTTTGGTGCACATTAGAATGAAACTTTTCCGGTAGTCAAATTAAGTAGAAAAATGATGCAGATTATCGTCTGCACAGAGTGTTCTGTAAGGCTCATTAATATTCATGATATGATGTCATACTACTTTTATCAATGAAAATGAGGTTTGTTTATATGCATTCTCGAACTTGATTAATGGAATTATTTAGAGGTTAGTTTTGTTTAATTAATTAATTCTGTTATTTAATGAAAAGGATAATTATCGGAGGATATTCTAGCTCTTTTATCAGAATCGAACTGTAGAGATATGTGATTCTGAGCTGTTTTGTAACAGTAGTGTGTAAACCAATTTTGCTCTCGCCGAATTTTAGGGGCGTGGCTTAACTACAATGCGTGAGAACTTTCTGTGCGTATTATGGCGCGCGGTTCAAAGAGTATAAATAGGGCAGATTTCAGAGTGAAGATTCACCCTTGCCCTTGACCTTGACCAGATTATTCACTAGTGTATAGTTTCGTATTGCTGATCTCCAAATCCAAGAAGTTCGTGGGATTGCTCCACCGAGCCTGGGAGGCATATAAATACAGGTATGTGGAGTTCTGTGTCTAAACTTTGAGAGAGGAAACAATGTGGATTTTTGTTGATAATTAAACTATTTATTCACCAATTTATTTGGCATTTTATGCGATGTGAATTGGGGGAGCTGTGGAGCCAGATAATTATTGAGGAGCTAGATAATTATTGAGGAGCTCTGGAGTTAGATTAAAATAGTGGGGAGTTTCATTGTAACTTATTAGAGGAGCTGTGGAGCCAGATAATTATTGGGGAGCTTTGAAGGAGCTGCAGAGCTAGATTAATATTTAAGGAGTTACGGTAGATTTTCTTGAGGAGCATTCTCTGGGAGCCACAAGAGTTCGTGGAGCTGAACTCTGGGGAGCCAGAAGGATTTAGTTGTAAAGTAGTTGTGCACTAGACTATTCAGGATAGAGAGATCTTGGAATAGGATTAGCCTAATTAATATTCTCCAGTCAAGTTCAGGTGTATATTGTAGGATAAACGAAGCCTAGTAAAAGTATCACTTGTAACTATAGTTTTTAGAGTTTAGAAGTGGATATTGTTGTAGCTGTAGAGCGCAGTATCACTTCGGTATTTTAGAGTTTAGAAGTGGATATTGTTGTAGCTGTAGAGCGCAGTATCACTTCGGTATTTTAGAGTAAAGTGGATATTGTAGGTTGGAACCTAGTATTACTTGTTTATTTTATAGTGGATTTGCAGGAAAAAGGGCCTGGCAATTTATTAAGGTTTATACGAGACTGGAGTGTAATAGTGTGAATTATTTCTGTCAGCATTTACTGAGATGTTTACCGAGAGCCTTGTACATTAAAGATTGTAAGTGCGTGTACCCATAACTGTGCAGTGCAGTGCTTTGAGGAGGTAGTTGTTTAAATAAAACCATTGTTACCACTTTTTGGCTGAATTCAAACCAACGGTGTCTTTCCTAAGTTATTTCTCTTTCGAGTGATTCATTATTAGAGTAGGATCTCCTTTCACCCGGTCATATATTTTGACAGCGAACCCTCGTCTACCAATTAGAGATACTAAACCGGTGAGGCGGAACTCCGGTGGTTTAGGCCTGTAAATTTTCCGCCTGGTGGCAGCGCTATCGAGGACGACCTGTGAGAGGACCCGGGTCGCCGCAAATTCCGCCACAGTACTAACCTCTTGCTGCCCCCTGAATAAGGAGGGCAGTGGATTGACCTTGCTGCACCCTGAATAAGGAGGGCAGTAGACTGACCTATTGCTGCCCCCTGAATAAGGAAGGCAGTGGACTGACCTCTTGCTGCCCCCTGAGTAAGGGGGGCAGTGGACTGACCTCTTGTTGCCCCATGAATATGGAGGGCAGTGGACTGACCTCTTGCTGCCCCCTAAATATAAAGGGGGCAGTGGACTGACCTCTTGCTGCCTCCTGAATAAGGAGGGCAGTTGACTGTCCTCTTGCTGCCCCCTGAATAAGGAAGGCAGTAGACTGACCGCTTGCTGCCCCCTGAATAAGAAAGGCAGTGGACTGTGACGTGGTAATGGCTGACCTCTTGCTGCCCCCTGACTAAGGAGGGCAGTGTACTGACCTCTTGCTGCCCCCTGAATGAGGAGGGAAGTGGATTGACCTCTTGCTGCCCCCTGAATAAGGGGGGCAGTGGACTGACATCTTGCTGCCCCCTGAGTAAGGAGGGCAGTGGATTGACCTGTTGCTGCCCCCTGAGTAAGGGGGGCAGTGGACTGACCTCTTGTTGCCCCATGAATATGGAGGGCAGTGGACTGACCTCTTGCTGCCCCCTGAACAATGAAGGCAGTGGACTGACCTCTTGCTGCCCCCTAAATATAAAGGGGGCAGTGGACTGACCTCTTGCTGCCCCCTGAATAAGGAGGGCAGTGGACTGTCCTCTTGTTGCCCCCTGAATAAGGAAGGCAGTAGACTGACCGCTTGCTGCCCCCTGAATAAGAAAGGCAGTGGACTGTGACGTGGTAATGGCTGACCTCTTGCTGCCCCCTGACTAAGGAGGGCAGTGGACTGACATCTTGCTGCCCCCTGAGTAAGGAGGGCAGTGGATTGACCTGTTGCTGCCCCCTGAATAAGGAGGGCAGTGGACTGACCTGTTGCTGCCCCCCGAGTAAGGGGGGCAGTGGACTGACCTATTTCTGCCCCATGAATAAGGAGGGCAGTGGACTGACCTCTTGCTGCCCCCTGAATAAGGAAGGCAGTGGACCTCTTCCTGCCCCCAGAATAAGGAAGGCAGTGGGTTGACCTTTTGCTGCCTCCTGAATAAGGAGGGCAGTGGACTGACCTCTTGCTGCCTCCTGAATAAAGGAGGGCAGTGGACTGACCTCTTGCTGCCCCCTGAATAAGGAGGGCCGTGGACTGACCTCCTGCTGCCCCCTGAATAAGGAAGGCAGTGGACCTCTTCCTGCCCCCAGAATAAGGAAGGCAGTGGGTTGACCTTTTGCTGCCTCCTGAATAAGGAGGGCAGTGGACTGACCTCTTGCTGCCTCCTGAATAAAGGAGGGCAGTGGACTGACCTCTTGCTGCCCCCTGAATAAGGAGGGCCGTGGACTGACCTCCTGCTGCCTCCTGAATAAGGAGGGCAGTGGACTGACATCTTGCTGCCCCCTGAGTAAAGAGGGCAGTGGATTGACCTCTTGCTGCCCCCTGAATAAGGAGGGCAGTGGACTGACATCTTGCTGCCCCCTGAGTAAGGGGGCAGTGGACTGACCTCTTGCTGCCCCCTGAACAAGGAAGGCAGTGGACTGACCTCTTGCTGCCCCCTGAATAAGGAAGGCAGTGGACCTACCTCTTGCTACCCCCTGAATGAGGAGGGCAGTGTACTAACCTCTTGCTGCCCCCTGAATAAGGAGGGCAGTGGATTGACCTTGCTGCACCCTGAATAAGGAGGGCAGTAGACTGACGTATTGCTGCCCCCTGAATAAGGAAGGCAGTGGACTGACCTCTTGCTGCCCCCTGAGTAAGGGGGGCAGTGGACTGACCTCTTGTTGCCCCCTGACTAAGGAGGGCAGTGTACTGACCTCTTGCTGCCCCCTGAATGAGGAGGGCAGTGGATTGACCTGTTGCTGCCCCCTGAATAAGGGGGGCAGTGGACTGACATCTTGCTGCCCCCTGAGTAAGGAGGGCAGTGGATTGACCTGCTGCTGCCCCCTGAGTAAGGGGGGCAGTGGACTGACCTATTGCTGCCCCATGAATAAGGAGGGCAGTGGACTGACCTCTTGCTGCCCCCTGAACAATGAAGGCAGTGGACCTCTTGTTGCCCTCTAAATATAAAGGGGGCAGTGGACTGACCTCTTGCTGCCCCCTGAATCAGGAGGGCAGTGGACTGTCCTCTTGCTGCCCCCTGAATAAGAAAGACAGTGGACTGTGACGAGGGTAATGGCTGACCTCTTGCTGCCCCCTGACTAAGGAGGGCAGTGTACTGACCTCTTGCTGCCCCCTGAATGAGGAGGGCAGTGGATTGACCTGTTGCTGCCCCCTGAATAAGGGGGGCAGTGGACTGACATCTTGCTGCCCCCTGAGTAAGGAGGGCAGTGGATTGACCTGTTGCTGCCCCCTGAGTAAGGGGGGCAGTGGACTGACCTATTGCTGCCCCATGAATAAGGAGGGCAGTGGACTGACATCTTGCTGCCCCCTGAGTAAGGAGGGCAGTGGATTGACCTGTTGCTGCCCCCTGAGTAAGGGGGGCAGTGGACTGACCTATTGCTGCCCCATGAATAAGGAGGGCAGTGGACTGACCTCTTGCTGCCCCCTGAATAAGGAAGGCAGTGGACCCGTTCCTGCCCCCAGAGTAAGGAAGGCAGTAGGTTGACCTTTTGCTGCCTCCTGAATAAGGAGGGCAGTGGACTGACCTCTTGCTGCCCCCTGAATAAGGAAGGCAGTGGACCTACCTCTTGCTACCCCCTGAATGAGGAGGGCAGTGTACTAACCTCTTGCTGCCCCCTGAATAAGGGGGGCAGTGGACTGACCTATTGCTGCCCCATGAATAAGGAGGGCAGTGGACTGACATCTTGCTGCCCCCTGAGTAAGGAGGGCAGTGGATTGACCTGTTGCTGCCCCCTGAGTAAGGGGGGCAGTGGACTGACCTATTGCTGCCCCATGAATAAGGAGGGCAGTGGACTGACCTCTTGCTGCCCCCTGAATAAGGAAGGCAGTGGACCCGTTCCTTCCCCCAGAGTAAGGAAGGCAGTGGGTTGACCTTTTGCTGCCTCCTGAATAAGGAGGGCAGTGGACTGACCTCTTGCTGCCCCCTGAATAAGGAAGGCAGTGGACCTACCTCTTGCTACCCCCTGAATGAGGAGGGCAGTGTACTAACCTCTTGCTGCCCCCTGAATAAGGAGGGCAGTGGATTGACCTTGCTGCACCCTGAATAAGGGGGGCAGTGGACTGACATCTTGCTGCCCCCTGAGTAAGGAGGGCAGTGGATTGATCTGTTGCTGCCCCCTGAGTAAGGGGGGCAGTGGATTGACCTGTTGCTTCCCCCTTAATAAGGGGGGGCAGTGGACTGACATCTTGCTGCCCCCTGAGTAAGGAGGGTAGTGGATTGACCTGCTGCTGCCCCCTGAGTAAGGGGGGCAGTGGACTGACCTATTGCTGCCCCCTGAACAATGAAGGCAGTGGACCTCCTGTTGCCCCCTAAATATAAAGGGGGCAGTGGACTGACCTCTTGCTGCCCCCTGAATCAGGAGGGCAGTGGACTGTCCTCTTGCTGCCCCCTGAATAAGAAAGACAGTGGACTGTGACGAGGGTAATGGCTGACCTCTTGCTGCCCCCTGACTAAGGAGGGCAGTGTACTGACCTCTTGCTGCCCCCTGAATGAGGAGGGCAGTGGATTGACCTGTTGCTGCCCCCTGAATAAGGGGGGCAGTGGACTGACATCTTGCTGCCCCCTGAGTAAGGAGGGCAGTGGATTGACCTGTTGCTGCCCCCTGAGTAAGGGGGGCAGTGGACTGACCTATTGCTGCCCCATGAATAAGGAGGGCAGTGGACTGACATCTTGCTGCCCCCTGAGTAAGGAGGGCAGTGGATTGACCTGTTGCTGCCCCCTGAGTAAGGGGGGCAGTGGACTGACCTATTGCTGCCCCATGAATAAGGAGGGCAGTGGACTGACCTCTTGCTGCCCCCTGAATAAGGAAGGCAGTGGACCCGTTCCTGCCCCCAGAGTAAGGAAGGCAGTGGGTTGACCTTTTGCTGCCTCCTGAATAAGGAGGGCAGTGGACTGACCTCTTGCTGCCCCCTGAATAAGGAAGGCAGTGGACCTACCTCTTGCTACCCCCTGAATGAGGAGGGCAGTGTACTAACCTCTTGCTGCCCCCTGAATAAGGGGGGCAGTGGACTGACCTATTGCTGCCCCATGAATAAGGAGGGCAGTGGACTGACATCTTGCTGCCCCCTGAGTAAGGAGGGCAGTGGATTGACCTGTTGCTGCCCCCTGAGTAAGGGGGGCAGTGGACTGACCTATTGCTGCCCCATGAATAAGGAGGGCAGTGGACTGACCTCTTGCTGCCCCCTGAATAAGGAAGGCAGTGGACCCGTTCCTGCCCCCAGAGTAAGGAAGGCAGTGGGTTGACCTTTTGCTGCCTCCTGAATAAGGAGGGCAGTGGACTGACCTCTTGCTGCCCCCTGAATAAGGAAGGCAGTGGACCTACCTCTTGCTACCCCCTGAATGAGGAGGGCAGTGTACTAACCTCTTGCTGCCCCCTGAATAAGGAGGGCAGTGGATTGACCTTGCTGCACCCTGAATAAGGGGGGCAGTGGACTGACATCTTGCTGCCCCCTGAGTAAGGAGGGCAGTGGATTGATCTGTTGCTGCCCCCTGAGTAAGGGGGGCAGTGGATTGACCTGTTGCTGCCCCCTTAATAAGGGGGGCAGTGGACTGACATCTTGCTGCCCCCTGAGTAAGGAGGGTAGTGGATTGACCTGCTGCTGCCCCCCTGAGTAAGGGGGGCAGTGGACTGACCTATTGCTGCCCCATGAATGAGGAGGGCAGTGGACTGACCTCTTGCTGCCCCCTGAATAAGGAAGGCAGTGGACCCCTTCCTGCCCCCAGAATAAGGAATGCAGTGGATTGACCTGTTGCTGCCCCCTGAGTAAGGGGGGCAGTGGACTGACCTATTGCTGCCCCATGAATAAGGAGGGCAGTGGACTGACCTCTTGCTGCCCCCTGAACAATGAAGGCAGTGGACCTCTTGCTGCCCCCTAAATATAAAGGGGGCAGTGGACTGACCTCTTGCTGCCCCCTGAATAAGGAGGGCAGTGGACTGTCCTCTTGCTGCCCCCTGAATAGGAAAGGCAGTGGACTGTGACGAGGGTAATGGCTGACCTCTTGCCGCCCCCTGACTAAGGAGGGCAGTGTACTGACCTCTTGCTGCCCCCTGAATTAGGAGGGCAGTGGGTTGACCTGTTGCTGCCCCCTGAATAAGGGGGGCAGTGGACTGACATCTTGCTGCCCCCTGAGTAAGGAGGGCAGTGGATTGACCTGTTGCTGCCCCCTGAGTAAGGGGGGCAGTGGACTGACCTATTGCTGCCCCATGAATAAGGAGGGCAGTGGACTGACCTCTTGCTGCCCCCTGAATAAGGAAGGCAGTGGACCCCTTCCTGCCCCCAGTGTAAGGAAGGCAGTGGGTTGACCTTTTGCTGCCTCCTGAATAAGGAGGACAGTGGACTGACCTCTTGCTGCCTCCTGAATAAAGGAGGGCAGTGGACTGACCTCTTGCTGCCCCCTGAATAAGGAGGGCCGTGGACTGACCTCCTGCTGCCCCCTGAATAAGGAGGGCCGTGGACTGACCTCCTGCTGCCCCTGAATAAGGAAGGCGTAGGGGACTGCCCATGCTGCTCTGAAGGTAGCCAATAGTAAAACCTAATAGGCTGGGTACCATAGCTTAGGTTTTGTTCACGCAATGCTTACTTATCATTATTATCAAGAAAGAGACATCAGTTACCTGTTAAAGTTTTAGTTGAATAACTGTCTAGCCTACATGTATTTTGCGCGAAAACAGCGAAGTCTGTCAAGGTATTTTCATCAAGACTGTCAAATCCATTCACGTTAAGCGAGGTGACTGTGGGTACCAAATGCATCTCATGCCATATTCATCAAACAGACAACACGAAAGCAAAAATAAGTAGATTGTTATTTGGATATTCAAACTTTATGACATAATTCTTATGTACTTTTAAAGATTTCTAATCGACAGGGCATTTTTAAATGAAAAAATATTGCAGAATGCCATACCATCTTAAGTAACTTTTCAGATTGCAAATTTTTTTTCATGGGGGGGGGGGGGGAGGTCATTACCAAAGAAAGGCTTTAGCAGTCAGTACTACATGTATAGTTCAAATAATATCAACCATATGTCAACCTTCCAAAAACCATTGTCAATAGAACATAAAATATCATGTCCACAAAATGTCAGTCTTTGCCCAGCATCGGTAGATTAAACACTATAGGCACAGAGATGGGCAAACAGAACAGGGTATTGAGTTTACACAATTACCGCAATCATTCTAGGTCTATCACAAATTTGGCATGGTTGATTATAATGCACATGGTCGAGGAGGCACCGTGGGAAGGAGTTCACATTAGAACACTGAGTGGTTGTACCTAAATTTCTTCCCCCTTTGCCTTTCGGCCCCTGTGCATAATCAACGAGGCTGCGATAGACAAGCTTACATGACCTTCCCATAGTATTTTTAAACTAGTCTAGCTTTTGGGTTTTACATTCTTCCCAACACAGCATTATAACGTATAGGCCTACGCTGTGTGTGTTGTGTTGTAAATCATGCATGTAGGCGCGGCCTGACGGTAAAAAGCCCATTCATTGCCAGACCTTGAAAATTCGATGATAATTCAATCATGGAGGGTTCAATGGACCATCATTTCTAAAAACATACCATGAACAGCGAACAAATACCCATAAAATTGTATAATATATGCACTTACTCACACTATGACAAAAGGTGGCTGGTCGACACACTTTGCAGCAAAAAATCCTGATGATTGTAGGACTACCCAACATAGATTTTTCAGATTGTTCCCAACGCGCTACAGGGTTCCTGAATAGTTATTGCTGACAGGTGGAATTCCCCGTATTTGTAAGTGAGCGCAATAACGGAAATGCTCAAACCCTGCCTCGATGTGAGCGTCAGTCTGGAGAGTGTCTCCCCAGCTCGTTCTAGAGAGGGAGCATACCAACAAAAGCAACAATAAAAACACAGGCAGACAAACACTCATTTGTTATGAGTATAGTTTTTGCCGGTAGCATGATCTTTTAGAAAACTTGTGATATGAACTTGAAATATTCTTAAAAAGCGGGTTTTTTGGTTGGGCCGTGATTACGAGTCGGTAATTGAAAAGGTAAACTTGTTGGGCCGTTCGCCGGCTCAGGGTTGGGCTCAGTCCCCGCTGGGCTCCGCCTGCCTGTTTGAAGCCCCAAGGACAGCACACGCCTTCAGCAGAGCCGCAAGCCCAAGCTGTGATTTCGATAACGGCCATAGCAGATTAAGATACATAAATGTTCAGAGATTTAAATGGGCACTAATAAATAGTGGAAAACTTCCCTTTACCTGAAATGCTACAATTTATAAGAATTAGTGCAATATGATGCAATCGTGCATGATTTCTTCTCCGGCCATTTGATGTTTGAAAATTCATGAGGTTTTTGTACTTCGTTGACCGATTGAGTTTCACACTGAGGTTTGTATGTTTTAAAGGTAGGGTAATAAATTATTAATCTCAAAAAAATGATTGAACAATTAGCTTACTTGGTAAAAACCAATGCAACTGTTAGGAGCCTATAGGATATTATGGGAAAGGATTGACCTTCCGAAGTATGGTTTGGATAACTTTTTTTCCCCAAAAACATTTGAATCTGAAAAACGATTCATGCATGGGTCGTTTCTCAGATTTGTTAGGCCATGGTCTGTTGCGAATGCTGTGGCCTGTAGAGGCGGGGTTCGGTACCGCTGCCACTTCCCTAAACGTGGATGGATTTTACCGTGACTTGTTTTTCTTTCCCGGCCCTTGTTTTCAATTCTCACCAGTGATTAGACACTGTGTTCAGCTAAAACTTTTGTGACTTTTATTGTATATTTCTTTATAACTTTGCTTTATAGGTGAATCAGTATTATACACTTGACAGAAACACTTTATGGCCCTACCTTTGAGTGAGCTTTTATATTAAAGCATTCTACTTTTGATTGTCAGGAGGCTTCTCCTTTTAGGGTATCATCAAATTAATTAGGCCCAATGCACATTAGACCCTATTGTTCTACTGAAAGACTTTCGGCCACCGTAGCCAATCGCGATGGGACGTCGTTTTTTTTTGACACAACAGTCATTAGTCTCATAAGCTATTAAAAACCAACTCATGAAGGACCTATATATTACTTGGACACGGTAAGGTGTTTTTTTATATGATTATTTATGTAGGCCCTATTTAGCCTATTATGACAACCCATTAATCTTGGCCAACCAAAAAATAAATAAAAAATGCAATAATATTACCGATTCATTTAGTAAGTCACAGCCGAAACAAGCAAAAGATTCTATCTGCTGTAGCTGCCGTCCTCTTTTATAGTGCCGCGGGGAGGATCAAGACGAGTTGGAATTTGAGCGCACAATTTCGATAATGATCCAACTTTACGAGATTGCGCTCAACATTTGCAGCGTTAGTCACGTGACACTGTACTGTATGGATGACATTGATGTAAACAGTGATGTACAAAGCGTACGACGGCCGGATGTTGTTGAAAAAAAAACCCAAACAAAACAACGCCGTAACGGCTGTGTTCAATCTAACAAAATATCTGTAAGAAAAAACAAACAAAAACGCACAATAAGCAAACACAGTTTCTCTCATATCGACGGTATTTTTCAAAGTCGTGTACGCCACCCCCCCCCCCCCCCCCCCCCCCCCGTGACCCCACTTTTCAAAACGCTCCTTCACCACTTATACTCTTCCCCATGTGGTAAACAATAATTTCCTACAATGACTGACTGGGTAGCTCGAGCCACGAACATCAAAATTGATCGGCAAATTTTGGCCATTGAAATAATTTTAATCTGCTGAGAGTCTCAAAATAATGAGAGTGAGAAGAGAAAGTACTAACTTAACTAGCCAAAACTATTACTAACGCTGTAACTAACTAAAACCGTTTTCGAAATCACAGCTTGGGCTTTGGGCTTCGACTAACATTACTGGTCAACTTAAAACTGTACTAGTAGTACGTGCCTTCAAACAGGCGGACAGACCCTGAGCCCAAATTGAAGTCGCTGTTTCGAAAAAGCCTTCAAATACCACGTTTGCACAGTAATCATAGTTCAATTCATGGTCCAATGGGTCCAACACGCCGGTACCCGCAATTAAACTGCCGGTGTTTTCACCGACTACCAGCGAAAAGCTGATCCAACATGGCGACCACCACAGACAACTTAAGCATCGAAGATGCAATAAAAAATGAAAACCTTGGTCTTTCTGAAGCAGAAAAGCTCCGACTGGAATCTGTACTGAAAAGAGCAAAGGTGAGTCTAATGCTCAATTTATATATCTTTGCTGTGCAAGGGCCAACGACATAAGCTGAACTGTTTAAACTGAGTTATTGGCTTTTTTGGGCTATCCCAGATTTAATCAACTGTTTTTGTCTGTATGTTCTGAGGTTTGTCTGAGTTGATTGCTTTCTGAATAAAATAATAATAATAATAATAATAATAATAAATAAAATCTAACGACACTGCTAGTGCTACTGAGTACTGACGCTGACGCTGACGAATGTCAGACAACTCGACGGTTCGACAACTCGACAGTCTGACAACTCGACGGGTCAGACAACTCGTCCGGTCGGACAACTCGACAGCTTTACAACTCGCCAGTGAGACAACTCGACGGAGTGCCAAGACAAGTCGACGGGTGAAGTCGACGGGTGAATTGGCGTGCTTTTTCGCGGACGTAACCAATAACTGTTTCGGTTCAACTTGACAATTGGTTAATCACTGGCCATTGACAGAAACAGTTATTGGTTACGACCGCCAAAACGGAACTAACCCCAGATCTCAATTACTGACAAAGTGACATACTCATACTGACAATGTTTACACAAAATATTTGCGTGATCACTTTAAACAAGTATTCGATCCGTTGGCCGTCCTTTTATGAATGACAGGAATGTCCCGAAGATTTAGTTTCACTTCTTCACTGGCACAACACTACAAAAAGAAAATTACTGGGTAGTAAAGAGCTAAATATATTTAAATTTGAAATACACATTCTTTAAACAGACGTCCATATTAAATTCAATTAGTCTGCCAATCGATTGGAATTGCACAAAAAAAAATTATTCGAGTCATGCTTTGCCAAATCTCCGGGAAACATAATAATCCTGCCTCCGACCGCCAGTGAAAGAAGTCCCCTTTCAGCATTCTCATGTTGTCATTATTTTCCCTTTTTATATAGTCCTTTGAAATATTATAAGCTGCCGTAAAGGCAAAAACAGAGCCAGAACAATTACACCGTGTCCCCCCCTCCTCCACCGCCCCCGCCCCTCCTCCACCGCCCCCGCCCCAGGATTTGAACTCCATCCGTCGAGTTGTCTGATCAAAAGTCGACTTGTCTGACAGTTTTACGAACCAGCCGTCGAGTTGTCCGACCGGACGAGTTGTCTGACCCGTCGAGTTGTCAGACTGTCGAGTTGTCGAACCGTCGAGTTGTCTGATCACGACGCTGACGACGGCGACACGTCCGACTCTCTTAGAATTGAACTAAAAAATATTAAATAACATGCAGTAAGGCTAAGCTCAATCATCATCACTATCACTGTACCATCAGTATCAGTAACCGTATTACTATTCGGTCGGATACGACCCCGTTGAAGTTATAATATAGGTCACCTAGAGCTCTTCTAATTGCTGCTGAACAAGTCAACATGGTCAATGTGTCTGTCAAACATGGCAGTACTCTAGTATAGTACTTTAGTAGTATAGTACACTACTACTAATACTATTATTTTAATATTATTTTTAGTAGACCTAACTACTTACATGTGTACCCAAACCAAGGCCAAGCGCTTAAAACAAAAAAAATATTACTGTTTTGCCATAATATATTGCACGATCGATACTCTCTGGTTTGAACCTCATCATAACGTACAATACTTCGTACATGTAAGTACTAAAAAGTAGGAGTACTCTCTATTCTAGTCTAGAGTAGATATTCTCTAAAACTTTGTGACAATTCTCATACATGTCATAACTTGGTAGTTATTACAACTTACAAGGCACATGGGTTGCATGGATATGATTAATGAAAATGATGTGACATTCGACCACAAAAATATAAATTTTGCACCACATTATTAGTTAGTTTTTAACCCTCATTTCTTTAATTTTGTTTTCATTCAGGAGATTGACGAAGAAGATTTCTTCAGGTAAAATATTTTACAATTCAAACCCAATCCCATTCTCTGGACAGGCCCCTCCCTCCATACAGCCTATTTCCACCTGGGCTCAGTTTGGGGTATAAATCCACAAGACCATAGACTCATAGGTCATAGGTGGCAAAGCACCCAAAGAATTTCGCTCCGTCCCATCGGTTTTTTAAAACCATTTCTTTGTTTTTCATCGCGAGTTTTATCCACTAATCGCTTTTTGGAAGCTTCTGGCACTAACTGTGCTATGTTGTTGAGCTCATCTCGCGTTTTTTAAAGTGGCATTCTTCATTTGTTGTAAATAAGTAACCTAGTTAGTCATGCCCACTTCAAAATTTTGATTATAGCTTGCCATATTTGACACTGTACCGAGATAGTCCAACAGGACGTTGAGTACAGTATGTATATCAGCAGAAGCAGAAGCAGAAGACCACTGGGCTTGTAGCTCAAAGTTTTACATGTAAAATGATTTTATTTGAAATAGCACTATAAAAGAGGATTTATCTCATTCTTATGAGTTCTTATAGTATGGTTGGGTACTCAACAGAAATGAGAGATATTTATCAGACTCAAAGTCAGCAGTTAAAGGCAAAGTATACCTTTGTTTTTTGGAAGCACTCAATTGTTTTAATCCTATAGAAATGTTTGTAAAAATATACGATAAAACTAACCTGTGAAAAATTCATTTCAAAACGTGGTTGCGTTTTTGAGATATCTCCACAAATCCGGAGCGAATTTGTCCACGTAGGAGGAATGATCCTTATAGGACTGCACAATCTGAAATGTGTTTCTGTTAAAAACGTTTCTCAGCTTCAAATTTGGGGGCTTAAAAACTGATATGTACATGTATGTTTACAAAGCCATAAAACTTCAAAGTGAAATGTTTCTCATAATGCTTTTATAGGGCCTACTACCGAAAGCTGCTGTAGGCTTCTAACCATTAGGTTTTTATTGCCATTAATTTTTAGAGTGATTACCCAATGTATACAGTCACTTTAAACATTGATTTTCTTGTTATGACCCGGTGAGGTATTGAAAAAACACGAGACTGCTGGACTTGTCCAGTCACAAGTTACATGCCCTAAAACCCCTTTATAGGCTACAGGCTGGTTCTAAACAAAGAGTTACATTATTTCCTAGTCATGCTTGTTGTGAAAGAATCGACTGTATTTAAAATGAAATGTGGGAGGGGCATTGTATGGTCATGTAAAAAAGTTGAGTTGTTTAGCACTCTTGTTTTTAAATTTCTGCAGTTCGGAAAATATTTATCTTCTTTCAAATCTGTCAATAAAATACATCTTAACCTATTGTAAACCATATTGCCTGCACTCATCATGCATAAAGTGGCTGGCACCCAGACTATCACAACAAAAATAAAAGGTTACTTCTGTGCAGACCAATTACATTGTAGCAGTGCGCATCGAGCACCATGCTACCTGCATGTCTTCTTGGCTCCATGTCGGTTTTAGGCAATAAAGTTGACATGTACTACAAAAGCAAACAGTCAATACATGCTTCTACATTATAATACCAAGTGCTTTTGAAAATGATTGAGTTTCTTTGGTTGATGTTAAAAAGTTAAAAAGAAGAAGACAAAATAAAGAAAACATGTCTGGACTTCTTTTCTGGTAATGCTAAGCATAGATGTATTTGTTTTACATGGTCTCGTAATTGCAGTAATTTATTCATTTTTTCTGATGTTGGCATTTCCCCAAAAGAAAGTTACAAAATAAACATTCTTCTACATGTATCATAACATGCTTGTTAGTCTGCACATTTTAGTGAGCTTTGTACCAACAAGGTGTAGAGAACCAAACACTGTCATGTAATGAATATGTATCCTAACTCATGAATATAAATTTGTGTTTGTGTATAGCAGTCATCCAATGCAAGGCACACTCAATAAATATACCAATGTTGTGAAGGGTTGGCAGAATAGATGGTTTGTCTTAGACCCACAGAAAGGATCCTTAGAATACTATGTGGTGAGTAGTTAACTTGTTGTGCTTCATAAATATTCATATCTCAATTTGCATAATACTTGTATGGAGTGACCCAAATGTACTGGTAGTCGTAAATTCAAAGTTGACCACATTGTGGAAATACATATGTATAAATTTAATTTGCATATTATGCAGATGGCTGAATGGAATCCAAATTTGCATATAAATACCATGGCTCAAATAAGTTTTCATCATAGAAAACCTCAGAAATATAAAACTATTTGTCCCCTCTTCAAATACGTTGTGAATGCATCTTCACAATGTACAAGTACAGTCAACCCTCCTACTGTCTGACCATTTATAAACTGTGCCAGTCTGAAATACATGTCGTGAGTTTATGTACACAGTACACAGTCAACCCTCCTACTGTCTGACCATTTATTATTGTCCACTGTGGTTTAGAACAATACATAAACTGTGTCAGCCTGCAAAATGATATCATGTGGTGATTGCATGTATACTAAATAATTCTGGGCACAGTTTGTCTACCTTACACAACTCCTGCAGTTGAATGGTTTGAATGGTTTGAATGGTTGGTCATCATCACTTGCAAGGCGGCAACTTTTATCAAAAGTAGGATATTTCATTTAAAAAAAAGGTAACTTATGTTTTTTTTTTTTGACAGAATGAAGAATCAAGGAAAACACAGAGACCAAGAGGTTCAGTTCATCTGGCTGTAAGTACATGTGTATGTTTTAGCTCTTTTTTAGGTCATAGCCAGTGCTTGGAAAAAAGGCTAGGGCAATTTCATAAAACTGTTGAAAGGGTGTATACATGTACAACATTGGTAAGATTGAAAATATAAATGTTCACAGATGTGCACATAACTTACATGGTATAAAGATGGTCATAGTGGGAAACTCCCCTTTAAATAGGTTTGCTTGAAATGCTATAGTTTTTAGGAAATGAGTAAAACAATAAGTCTTTATTGCGCAAGTCCAAAACTCAATGTTTGAAGACAGTGAAAAACATTTAATGGACTTTTTCACTGTTTTTTTCACGACTCTGATGACCGATTCAGCTTAAAACATTTTACAATTTTGCTATTTCATGTGTATGTTGGGTCGCATCAAGTGTGGCTACTGGTCTTTGACATTGACCAAAACACAAAACAATTGTGCTTACCAGAAAAATGTTACAATCCAAAATACTCTTTCCTAATTAGCGCATGTAACTGATTTCCGGCTGATTCTTGCTATGTTGAGCAGTATTGTTTATTATTGGTCTTGTTTACTTTTTGTTACTTCAGGGTGCAGTGATTTCTCCTAGCGATGAAGACTCCCAAACTTTTAATGTGAACGCAGCAAATGCAGAAGTCTATAGGCTACGAGCCATGGACGCTAAGGAAAGACAGTTTTGGGTCAGTCGACTCAGGGCGGTGGTTCAACGGCAAGGAGAGGTCATCTCACTGGTATGTGACCTTTGTTATTGAGTTCAAGCAGCCTTTTCTGTAATGGTTAAAGGCAGTGAATACTTTTGATAATTGTCAAAGACCAGCATCCTCACTTGGTGTATCCCAACTTGTGCGTAAAAAACAAACCTGTGAAAACTTTGGCTCGGTTTGATGTCGAAGTTGCAAGAAAATAATAGGGAAAAAACGCCCTTGTTGCATAGAATTGTGCGCTTTTAGATGCCTGAGAAAGGCGTCATGCCTAAATCCTTCCTCAAACTCAAATTTGTTGGTGAAAAATGTTTTCTTTCTCTAATACTACATTACTTCAAAGGGGTTGTTCTAGCATTGTTTTATAATATCAATTGCTCTCCAGCATGTCCAGTGCTCTTTACCAAGTAGATTTTCATGGTCAGTATTTTTTTGAAGTAATAACCCAAAGTAAACCCTCCTTTTAAAATGATAGGTTACCATTGTAAACTAGAACCTTAAACCTTACAGACTAGGCAGTTTGGCTAGCGTCTATGTCACTCCACACCAAATTGTTTGGACTTGAATTTTGGTATGCCTGACCCAGTGATAAGTATTTGTTACTTGGGCCTCCCAGTCCAAATCCTTCTGAATCCTGCACTTTGGCAATTGGATGTAGAAGGAATTTGGACTGTAAGTATTAGCTTTTGTTAAGACCCTGTACTCTCAGTCTGATCCTAAAGCAAGGGTATGACCTGAAAATTGTTGCAGACTTTGGACAAAACCGTTTTTGAAAATATTTGTGTGTGCATTTGTACTCATTGGGCACACTGCACTTTTTGAGCGAGGGCAGAAGAACACAACTAGGAATCAACAGCCAACAATTTCTGAAATTTTTATCTCGATTTTGAAAAATCTTTGTCCGACCTTTTTTCATTGATTGATTATCTCGTTTCAGTATGTTTGTAGTTTGATAGTACCATAGAAAACTGAAAAATGCTTTGCAAATTTTTGCATTTTCAAAGTACTTGTCTATCCTTTGTTTAGTCTCTATGCGACACCATGCCCCCCTCCCCAAGTAGGGGGTCCAACGACTCGCTACATGGACTGTCTGGGATTCGGCGTCACCAGGCCCCTCGCCACTCCCAATCCAACTCCTTGCAATCCTACACCAGGCCGGCGTCGAACTCACTGTCAATGACTCAGGAGTCACTATACAACGCCAGGGACATCATAACGATGGCAGAAGAGCAACAGAAGATGCTGGTCCAAGCCCTGGAGGTATGCACAGCATTCTCCCTTCACACTGGTCCGCTGGCCAAACGCCATTTTGAAACACCGGAGTACAGTCAAACTTCACTCTAGGTAGTTTGGCTGGCTAGTTCCGTGTGAAAAAGCATCCCTATTTAGTATAAGGTATGGACTAGTGAAAAAGCTGACGGACTATTGAAATGACAAGTGAACTGGTCCTGCAGGCCAGTCACTGAAAAAGTTATGGGCAAACTGTATTTGGTACGAATTGAAGCAAGATCTAAAATTTATCAAAGTAAACGATGATCAACATCCAAGGTATTGGAAAACAAAAATTGCACAGAACAAAGCACTTAGAACTACAGATACATAGTATACAAGCAACGTAATGAAAGAGAGGCTCCAAGGTCAAATTTAGCTTTGAGATCCGCTTATAATTCTATTTTTGCTTTCTTACAGTCACTGCCAACTTCTGGGCACCCTGTCAACTCCTTAGATCACGATTGTCTCCTCCTAAAGTCCACATCTCAATCAGCCATGGGATGCCTAGAGGACTGCCTCAACATCTTGCAGAGGCAGGACATTGCCCAAGGTCATAGGTCAGCTGGTGGGATGGAGCTGCAGAGGTCAATGGCTAACATCAGGTCAGAGTCCATTGCAGTGAACTTAATTTTTAAAGAGCAGTCCGAATCCCGGTCATGAAACTTGTGTGCTTGAGCAAGACACTAATGGATTCTCTCCATCCAGAGAAGTTAAGGTTGCTCTATGTCATGGTCGGGGCTCAAAATTAACACTGACCACAGGCTCAAAGGCCAGTGATTTTAAAGTCGGGCCAGTTAACTCACAACCAGGCAAGCCCGATGGTCTTATGTTTTTCAGTTGGATAATAGTTGACTATGAGTCTGATATTAGGTATCTTTAAACTCTGTTGAGTATCGAAGTCCACTTACACGTACAATAAATGAGATAGACTTTCTCTTAGTGTTTGTTCAACTCATTTTGATTTTGGTCTTGTTAAATAAATTCTGGTCCAGGAAAAATGTTGAGCAGCCTTTCAGTCTTGTGGGTATTCCAGACCTGCCAACCTGTATGCATTTTGCGTACCATGCACGCATTTTCACATCTGAGTACGGTGGTACGAAATATATGCAGAAAATACACAAAAGACGCAAAATCTAAATCGCGGTGTTAAAAACTGCAGCACGAACATACAATTTTGTTCTCAATTTCTTAAACTGTCATTCGTTCGACCCCAAGTGCAAAAACAACCGAACAAAGACACCCTGCATCTGAGTGATTATTATGCACTTCGATAAAAACGAGGTTGTGCCTAGAACTATATTTTAAATTCTTACTCCCGCTGGAAAACTAATAAACCAATGCGTAACAAAGGGGGTGGGAATGGCGCAATCCAGTTTCGGTCAATCTGGTACAGTACATTGTATAGCTGTATGCATGGATGTACGTGCACACAACGCACGTGTTCGGCATCGCCGTGTGATTAATACTTGAGTGTACAATATGGATGCCGATCGAAGTGTCAGATTAATACATCGTTTCTGTTAGTTTTACTTTTATTAGGGGAGAATAATGGGAATTTAATGGCCTGTGATCTTTGTATAAGAGAAACAAATGATGAATTGAAGTGGAACTGGAAAATTCTACGATAGGCTTTCGTTTGTCCGTTTACTGGGCAACCAAAGATGGAACCTTTCGCATTATAATTTTTTATTGTCAAGTTATTTGCATGCCGAGTAAGTTACTAATAATTTAGGAACATTGTTCAACAGTGCATTTCATAGAAATTAATATATGTTATTGGAATAGAAATGAGTCAAAATGGGCTCTCTGCCTGTAGGGAAACCCCTGGCAATTTTTTATTTTTTTTTTTTAAATAGATTTTTTTGCCCCTTGAGTGGCATCTATGATCTAGGCAATTGGAACATACAGTGCCAACAGTCGAACTGTTTTTTTTTTTTTTTTGACTCACTGTTGTGCCAACAACAGTACATGTAGTTGGGCTTCTGGGTTATGCCGCCGTGCACGGGCTTCTGGTTTTAATGCCGCTGCGCTAATGTGGTACTCAAAAAGAAATTACAAGGTTGGCAGGTCTGGTATTCCCCCAAATTTGAGCCCTGATGGTGCCTGCAACTCAAGCAAAAAGTCCTCAAAATAGACTGTAATTTTGTCTGATGGTGTGCTTTATCTTGTTTGTATGCAGTCTTGATCTTCATTTGACGAATCAACCAGACGAGAGTACTATCAATGTTGCCCACCATCCGGAGACAAACGGAGAACCAGACAGTACTCATTCTAGAGTCTCAGGTAAGTTTTGGTCATCATCAGATTGTCATCATAGGGCGGTCAGGTTGGCGTAGTGGTCGCTCTCCTCGCCTTTCACCCCTAGGACCCCGGTTCGAATCCGGCTGGAGGCACTATGTGGATTTGGTTTTCAGTCCCTACCTGATTGCGTGAGTTTTCTCTTGAATAATCCTCTGGGTGTCTTTCTCACATCTAATTCTGAAAATTCTGTCTTTGTCTTTTCTCCATGGATTCTTGGCTAGTATAGTTATTAAGTTCGCTTTTCTGAGAATCCTTGGCTACCGGTCCGACTTTTGAGACTTTCCTTTAATAGCCTGAAAGTCTATCATTTTTTGCAATAAGGTCTTCCCTTGTAACCAATAAAAATTTTCCTACTTTTTGCCACGACCCATATATATATAAAATAGCACCGTAATTTGTGTGTATCTATAAGGCTGTGGGACCTGCCTACTTTGTGCAATGTACCCCAGAGTTCAACTCTATGTATGTACATGTACACAGTTTGAATGAGCTCCACTCTCACACCCCTCTGGGATTGTAAGAGCTTCCCAGCCAGGGACTGATTTCACAAAGAGTTAAGATTGATCTTAACTGTGTATCAATCTCACAATACAAATCACTATGGTGATATTGACACCTCTTCCTAAATCAAGCCAGAGGTCGATTTTACAATGCACTAAGATTCATCTTAAGATGAGTTGTCAATATCACCATAGTGATTTGTATTGTGACATCACTCTTTGCTCAGCAATTAAGATTGACTGGCAGTTCAGATCAATCTTAGCTCTTTGTGATATCAAGCCCAGGTCTCACAGAAAGGTGACTTTTTCTTGGCACAAATCTGTCTGTTGTGCATCGACAAGAGTGTGCCTTTCAGCAACTTGTAACAGACTCAATCACTCACCTACTGACAGTCTTATTGCATGGGTTTGATTTTAGCTATCAATCCTGAGGATGAGGTTGTAGAAGGAGACGGGGATGAGGATGAAGACATCGGAGGAGTGGAGGAACATAAGAGCATCATTCTGCATTTGCTCTCACAACTCAAGCTTGGCATGGATCTTACTAAGGTACGTTATACCCACTCTAAGTTTTAGTGTGATTTGTCACTTCATACCAAATCAAAATAAATGTTTGGAAGGCATTGCAAGGTGAGGTGTCAATGTTTAGTTGGTTTGCTATAACACTTTTTACACCATGTAAAAGACAGTATACAAATATTGACTGTTTTGTGTGCTACATGTATGCTTAAATCTACAACTCCCGAGGCAATCCTGCAGTAATATATTTTTTTCGAGTTGAACATTACAGAAAGCTCCCCTAAAGAAATTGGCCATAACAACTCATAAAGTATACATCCTTTTCACAGAGTGGGTGTGTTTGTGTTTTAACATTATTTGGGTCACTACCCAATAAGGGATGAGCAGTTTTTTTGCCAGGGGCAGTCAACAGCCCTACTGGTTTGTGCCTGATCCAATTAACTCCACTGTTTGGAAAAGGAATGACATGGAGATAACAGGTGTTAGTTCCCAGACGAAAAGGATGTGTTTTTTTAGCCTCTTTCTTTAATTGGAGCTTTCCCGTAATGAAGAGCGTCCCGGGAAGCACCGAGAGAGTTGTAGTTTTAATAATTGCAAGAGTAAAAGCAAGCAATATTTGTTTTAAAAGCATTGCATATGATACACTAACATAGGCAGAAAGATGTCTAGGCACCAAGAAGCGTTGCTATGGGTAAAGTACACTGGTTGCTATGGGTAAAGTGCATTGGTTGATATGGGTGTAGTACACAGGTTGCTATGGGTAAAGTACATTGGTTGATAATGGGTACAGTACACTTGTTGCTATAGGTATAGTAAATTGGTTGCTGAAGGTTAGTTCGTCGTTTACGTGGCTTTCTAGTAAAAATGAGACACATCATGTGATGCGCTCTAAACCAATCACAAGGCAGAATTTACATATGTGGTATTATAATAGCTACATGTACTTAGATGTTTAGACTGTTCTTGAAAAAAACTATTTGTAAACTGCGGTAGAGTTGATTAAGAAAAAAAAGAGTCCCTCAATTTGTTCAATCTACTCCGAGGTAGTAGATGTAAAGACTTGTAGTCGCACAAATGTTCCCAATTGACAAAATAGCTGAACAGTTCTTACAAGAACAATCTACAAAGATAAGTACAGTAGATCACATGGTGTAACTGCACACCATGAATTCATTACATCAAAACACTTAATTATTATTTTATTTTTTTTATTCAAATATAATACTCAGGGGAAAAATAATTACAGTGTTTAAACCTTGAGATTTTGTCACTAAAAAAGAAAGTATGATATGTTATTTTCTTTTTCTGAAACCACGTCATCTTTGACACCAGCTGGAGCTCCATTCGTCTATTTGAAGCCCACAAGACTGGAAAGCGCCAAATAGGAACATTCTGGCGGTCCAACAGAACAGTCCAAAAGTACGCGCTGGAATCCAATCCAATTAGAATGTTCCTACCATTTTGACTTTTAAACCGCTCCCTAATAACGTACATAAAAAGAAGAACAAATCTTGAGCTGGTATATGTAATGAGATGAAATTGTGGACCCTCAATTTCTTTTTAAACTCCAACTTGGAGGGTTAATTCTCACAACTTTCCTCTGTTGGAGTTCAAACACTTTCTTGGGTATGGTCACTGACCTTTGGACAACCCTTCCTCATTGCGCCGTGATTGGTTGTATAACCTAAAACTAATCACCCACTCGTAACACACCAGTCAATCACCCACTCCTAGCCTAGACTCGCCCAGGTCTGAGCTGGACATAGGTAAACTGGAATTTATCAAGAAAATTAGGGGCCTACAATTTCATCCAATTACATACACAATTGTTGTATTGTCCGTTACAATCTTTCCAATGATCTCTCCACACTGCACTAGGTTGTTCTACCGACGTTCATTCTAGAGAAAAGATCACTCCTTGAAATGTACGCTGATTTCATGGCTCACCCAGACATGTTTGCAAGGTGAGCAACTTGGGATATAACGAGAGGCTCCAAGGTTAAATTCAGTTCTTAGGATGCACTCATTTTCCAATGGATATATTTCTTATGAAAATGGGAAAACAATTACAAGTCTCTGACCTCGCTTGTGTTGTATTAACATTTAAAGGAACCCAGTACACTTGCTGTTTGAAGAGAGGGGGTTCGCCTGACTTCTTTTCTGGTATGGTTGGCAGATTGCGCCAAAACAATTTGTACACAGTTACATGGTGCTATGTAAATAAATGGGTTTTGGGTTGAACAAGGAAAAATTGACTAGAGCGGGATTTGAACCAACGACCTCCGGATTGACGTGCCGGCGCTCTACCAACTGAGCTATCTAGCCCTATGATGGCGGTCTCCCTATTTTGTCAATATCCTTGTTCGGTGGGTGGAACATAACTCCGAAATACCTTGTAGGAAAATTAGTGAACCCTTTGAGAGGCCCTCTTGTGTGATAAATCGCTATATAAGAACTGCATTCTATTATTACTAACACAGTTCTGCTCTTGGCACGGAAATATTATTAGACCCAGCAATGGTAGGTTTTATTGTTAGTCTTTTTCAAAATAATATCATAGAGAATTTTTGAGTTAGCCTAATCCGCCAAATTTAAACTAAGCCCAACCTACATGTATCCGACAACTTGGTTATGGTCAACAAGTCTTATGATCTAAACTCCATGGTTACGGTTTAGTTGGAAGAGCTTTTGGCACAACCGAGATCGCAAGAACTCTAAACCAATAACTGAAGCTCAAACATGTTTCTGGTGGGGGTTGCCAAATCGTGCTCTGGTTGAAACCTTTGAAATTCAAAATAATAATAATAATAATAATGTATTCATTTATATTGCGCCCATTCCATAAAATGTACACAAGCGCATAACAAAATAATTATACAAAGATTAAAAAGCTAACAACTGGTAAAAGAGAGGAAATACAACAATCCATAAAAAATGTAAATACAAGACCCTTACAGGACTTCCCAAATAGTAAAAATGCATTAACATTAAGACAGTAGAAACCAAAATGTATTAGGAGAGAAACAATAAATGCACATTCAGTAAAAAGCTTCTTTAAAAAGATAAGTCTTTAGAACAGATTTAAAAACATCAAGGCTACCAGCGTTCCTAATATGGAGTGGAAGTTTGTTCCAGAGGTGCGGTGCACTGTTCTCAAAGGCTCGATCCCCAAGAGCAGCCTTACTACCACCAACAGGGTGGTTAAGAAAAATTCCGTCACCAGAACTGCGAAGGCAGTAACGAGACTGGGACTTGATAGAAACAAGCTGACTTAAGTACTGTGGAGCTAGACTATGTAGAATTTTGTAAGTAATCATTAAAATTTTAAATTCAATTCTGTACCGGACAGGAAGCCAATGCAAATCCATAAATAAGGGTGTAATATGACAAAACTTGAATGCATTACAGACGAGCCTGGCACAAGCGTTTTGCACTCTCTGGAGTTGTTTAATCTTAGTGTTAGGTAGGCCATAAAACAGACTGTTACAGTAATCCAGTCTACTAGAGATAAATACATGAATGAGTGTCTCAGTACATTCTTTAGACAAATATTTTCTTATGCGCCTAATGTTATGCAAATAATAAAACGCACTTCCGCAAACTTCAGTAACATGAGTTTTCATTGACATATTGGCATCAAACCATGCACCTAGGTTTCGGGCAAGGGAAACAGGTGATACAATTGACTGCCCAACCTGAATACCATCCAAAGTAACTTTAGATAGTTGCTGACGGGTACCGATTATCAAGAATTCTGTTTTATTGTCATTTAAAAATAACCCATTAGCAAGCAGCCATTGTCGAACATCATGAATGCAAGCCTCCATGGCAGAAAGAGCAGTCTCCTGACTACCAGCCTCATCAGGACTAAATGACAGATACAACTGAGTATCATCTGAATAGCAGTGAATATGTGGATGATGAACTTTGACAATGTCAAACAACTGGCTAGTATACAAAATGAAAAGTAGGGGGCCTAGACACGACCCTTGCGGAATTCCCCATTCAAGATTATAATTATTTGACAGTTTACCATTTATCAAAACCCTTTGAGATCTGTCAGCCAGATATGAACGAAACCAGTTGAGGGCTGTTCCATTAATTCCAAAACGTGACTTAAGTGTACTCAATAAAATACTATGATCTAGTGTGTCAAATGCAGCACTTAAATCTAATAAGACCAACAGAGTTACGTGTTTTCTATTCATAGCCATTAACAAATCATTTTGAATTTTCAACAGAGCTGTTTCGGTACTATAAAATTTGCGGTAAGCTGACTGCATCGATGGGTATAAATCATTCCGAGTCAGATAAGACTGTAACTGACATGCTACAGCTCTTTCCAGTAGTTTTGAAACAAACTGTCAATTACAAACGGGTCGAAAGTTCTCCACCCTGGCCTCGAGACCCGGCTTTTTTAACAGAGGCAGAACAACTGCTGACTTCCACAAGTATGGAAAATGCCCAGTTTTTAATGAAAGGTTGACCAACCTCGTAATGAATGGTAATAGAATATCTAAACAATCAGTGAGTAATTGCATAGGAATTGGATCCAGTACACAGGTTTTCTTACTAGAACCAGAAACAAGTTTGTACACACAGTTTTCTGACAGTTGTCTAAAGTCAGTAAAAACAGCTGACCCAAGTTGGGATGAAGTAGGTGTGTCATAATTAAGTGAACAATTCACCCTAGACAATGATAACCGTATACGAGTTATTTTATGGACAAAAAAGTCGCCCATATGGTTAGCGAGCTGTAAATCATCAGTATGCGCAGGTAATAATGACACATTATTGCGAAACAGAGAACCTGCTGCTTTGAAAAACTTTTTAGGATTAGTACTATTATCTTGTATAAATCTAGTATAGTAATCCTGACGAGCAATTTTACATTAAAAAGGTGACATTATTTTTCTTCAATTTGAATAAATATAAATCGTGTTGTGACCTAGTCTGGCGCCATTTCCTTTCAAGTTTTCTTCTCTCACACTTGGCCAAAATGTACTTCATCATTACCTGGCCTTGCAGTATGTTTTCCCCCTGACCATACTCCTGTTTTTTCATACCTTTATTTATGTTTTGTTTTTGTTAATCCATCAGAATTCCCAGTTTACCGGACCCAGAATCCCGTATGATGGCCGTTGTAGAATATTACCTGTGCTCATTTCACGTTGGCAGAAAGGTGAGTATGAGCAGCATTTATTCAGTCATCAACCCTCCTACTGTGTGACGGTTTAATGTCATCCATTGTGGTCAATTAATGTCTCCTCATGAAGAGATATGGCTAGTGATATACTAGTACAGTTTACAAGTCGCAATTGGGGCTCAAGCAGGGTATAGTGCACAGTCAACTAAAGTGGCCATTGGGGCTCAAGCAGGGTATAGTGCACAGTCAACTAAAGTGGCCATTGGGGCTCAAGCAGGGTATAGTGCAGTCAAAGAAAGTCCCCATTGGGGCTAAAAGTGTTACGGGCTGGATTGACTTCTCTCCGTAAAGATTGTTGTAAATAACTAAATGCAAGAATAAATGAATTTTTCTGTTTGTATTCCAGGGCTCAATCGCCAAGAAGCCTTACAACCCGATCATCGGCGAGACATTTCACTGTTCATGGGACGTTCCTCCTACTCCCAACCAGTCAGAAGGCAGCTCGGATAATACCAGAGTAACCTTCGTAGCGGAACAAGTATCCCATCATCCACCTGGTAAGTTCATCAAATATTTATAACTTGGCCCAATTTCATAGAGCTGCTTAATGTTGCACACATTTTTCTTACTCTGGCAGACAAGTTTAAGCGCAAACGTGTTTCACTGGTTGGCAAGGATATTAGGAAGCCAATGAAACTGCATTGTTTTATAATTCTTTTGCCATCTTTTGTCCTGACAGTTAGGAGCATCTCAAAAGTTGGGCTCGTTCTAGGCACGAAAGAAAGTTACCATGGGCATATGCCCACATTCCATTGGACTGCCAGTACCTTCCGCTGGACTGCAAACACTATGCCAATGTACGGGAGCAATCCTACTTGAGTGAGCACTCATTAGTCATGTTAGTTTTTTTCCAATGGAATGTTCTGGCAGTCCCATGGAACGGTCAATTCAGAATTTGTCTACCGTTCCGACTTTTAAGATGCTCCATTAGAATGAATGAAAGCAAGAAAAGCTGCTTTATTTGCCCCAAAAGACGGAGAAAACCTGTAGTTATGTGTAAATTTGTTAACATTGATCATATTTATATGTTCATTCTTACTAATATTCATTACGGGAAAGCTCCATTAAAGTACTTCCAAGTTTGATCACAAAAACTCAGAAAGTGTACATCCTTTTCACCCAGTTTGTTAACATTGAATTACTTGGGCCATTAAACTTAATGGATGAGCAGTTAATCTGCCTGGGGCAGTCAGCAAGCCCTACTTGTTTGTGCAATTAAGTCCACTGTTTAAAAAAGGAATTACATGGAGATAACAGGTGTGAGCTGTCAGACGAAAAGGATGTTTCATTCGAGCATCTTTCTTTAATGGAGGGTTCCCGTAACGTTGTTTGCACCTGTAAAGCTGTTCTGCTAACCAGAGTTGTGTTTTCCCCCCTCCATTTGTTCCATCAGTGTCTGCATTCTACGTGGAATGCCCGGACAATAAGATCTGCATGAATACCTGGATTTGGACAAAGTCTAAATTTCTTGGCATGTCCGTTGGTGTCAACAACGCCGGGGAAGGTGAGCCTACAATTTTGCATTTTGTGATTTCTTGAAACTCGCCAAAAGCTACTGGAGTTCCAAGAGTTGAAGGTTACAGTAACAATTTTAACTCGGTTTTAAAACTGTTTTATACCCACAAGTCTTTTCACAGGCTTCAAGCTCAGGGACTAATATCAGAGAGCTTTTTCTGCACAAAAAGTAGCTCAAAAAAAACTCGGATCATTTTTATCAGAGTATAGTTACCAGCCAAAATACTATGTCTCGTGCACTGTTTGTGACTGGTTTCCTGCTTACTATTTGCTAAACATAAAACTGTTAAGCAACCATTGTCTGCTTAAGCAGCACTATGAAATTGGGTCCTGATGAAGCTGTTGAGCAGCAACTACTGCTAGGACAATGTCTATGCTGAGCAAAACATGATTGGGACACCAGTCATAACAATGCAAACCTCTTGGATATTAGGCTGGTAACCTAATTCTGCTCAGCTGGATTTCACTGCACAGGTTGTGTATGGTTTCACAACTTTGAATATGTTTGTACTGTCATGGCTGCGTAAATACATTCAAAACCACTTCTAGGGTGACCCTTTTAAATTTGACCTTTATACAACAAGTCAGCCCCCATGTTGTAGTCGGAAAACTAACATTTTAAATTCATACATTAGGCACTATCCACGACTTGGTGCATGACGAAGACTACACAATGACGTTTCCAAGCGCGTATGGACGCTCGATACTGACGGTTCCCTGGATGGAGTTAGGAGGCAGGTGTACAATACACTGTGCACAGACGGGGTACCAGGCAGCAATCACGTTCCAAACAAAGGTGAGACTAATGTCAAAGGTCGAACTCTATAAAGCTGTTTAGCTGCTTACAATATTTCAAGTAGTAGACCATTGTCATGCTGCTGCCATTTTTAGTCTTGCTCCCTGTGTGAATTAGCATTACTGAATACTGATTTTCATTCTACTAGAAAGGTATCAGTCTGATTGGTTTGGTTTAAATTGATTGGAGTGTTAGGAAAAACAAGATGGCGTCACCATAAGGAAAATGTATGGGTGTAAAAATTGCAACAGAAATTAAACACTTCAGAAGTGTGTACATGTATAACCAAAAGAATAACATATCAAGTTTAATAGAAAAAATTGAATTATTTGTTTACTCTCTCCCATTTGTTTATGAGCCTAAACGTTTAATTCCATTTCAGCCATTTTATGGTGGGAAGGTTCATCGTCTCAACGCTGAGGTAAAAAATCCTGCAAACACCATCATCTGCAGAGTGCAAGGTGAATGGAACGGACAGCTAGAGTTCTCTTACACTGGTGTAGGTTGATTTTGTTGATTTTTTGTTGATTTTTTTTATCAAACCCTTTCAGCCCCCATGTCAACTTCAGTCGCCCAATATAACACAAACAAAAACACTCTAGACTGAGCACAAAGGATATGTGTTAAAAAGCTGTTCACCCTCCATACCCAAGCTTACAATCATTGGAAAGAGAAAGATCAGATCTTTCCAATGATGGTAAAATAAAATAGGGTTGCTATTTTGCAATGACTACAAATTGGAGTGGAAAGATCCGAAATACAAAACACCTACAGAACCCCATATGGTTGTATGCAAAAAACACACACAGGAAACAAGGACCAAGAACTTGGACATTTATTGGCTTTCAATGATTTTTAAATTATATGAAAGGAAATTCAATTAGTAAGACAATTTTTATTACTGATTAAATCTTCAAGGTAATAACAGAGTTTGTAAAATCGAACTTTGAACACAAGCTTCCTGTCAATTGACACCAGGGGCACGTTGCCTCATACTCCTGGGGCTGAAACAGGGTTACCCCCTTCACAGTCCTTAAGGATGTAGGCATGGGTATCATCCACTAGGAGCCTGTCTGGTAGAGCAGAATGCACTACCTTCCCAACTTTTTCGAAGCAATTATGGTTAAGTGCCTTGCTCAGGGGCACAAGTGTCATGACCGGGTATCGAACCCACACTCTGCTGCTGAAAACACCAGAGCTTAGGTCCGGTGACCTAGACCGCTCGGCCACGAGTGAGAAAGTGTGATTCACGCTTGAGTGGTCAACGAATGTGGGCTCCAGCAGTTGTGATTCACGCTTGAGTGATTCACGCTTGAGTGGTCAACGAATGTGGGCTCCAGCAGTTGTGATTCACGCTTGAGTGATTCACGCTTGAGTGGTCAACGAATGTGGGCTCCAGCAGTTGTTTATGTCAAAAGAACTTGGGCTGAAAGGGGTAAAGGGAGGGTATGCCTTTGGTAATTACTCCAAAAATTAATGAACATAAACATTTACTTTGAGAGCTGTTGATAAAAACAGTTTTAATGTAGCTTAATAGAAAGATGTCATTTGTCACCAAAGAAATTTGAACTGACAAAGGTTTCAGGCATGAAGCCTTTTTCAGGCATTTTGAGAACATGCAATTCAATGCAACTGTTGTTTTGTGAAGGTGTTTTTTTTCTTTCATTATTTTCTTCATCTTCGATGACCAATTAAGCCTAAATTTTCACAGGTTTGTTGTTTCATGCATATGTTGGGATACACCAAGTGAGGATACTGGTCTGCGACATTTACCAAAAGATACCCTGTGTTGTGTTAATGCTCCTCAGAACATTATCAGTACATACGATACACTTAGTACAAAGACTCCCGAAAGACGATTTGTAGTTAAGTTCTTCTACAAGCAGTCTATTTATTTCTACATAAGGTTTTTCATACAGTAGTGCACCCTTAGGTGCCCAAGATAGGAATGAAACAATTACTTTCCCCATCCCACTTTTATTTCCCTTCCGATCATTAAGATGTCATCATACCTAGACTGAGGCAAAAACCACATCCTTGTCCGGGTGGTCCCTAGACCCCCACACCCTCCTCAGTATTCTAGGAATGCCCATTACTACCACAATGACCTTCTCACGACCAGGCTGTGGGTGAAAGTTCGGACATGACTAAAATGACATCACACCCTGCTTTTAATCACTTGGCCCAGGATTTCCAAAAGTTGTCAGTGCTAAGACAGGTTTTATTATCATTTTTTTGAAGGACTTTCTGAATAATTTGTTTTTGAGATTATCATTATGAAACCCTGACTAAACAAAGTAAAGACTGCAAAAGTTCTCATAAAATGCACCTGGATCTTTTGTTCACTGTGAATCAACTGACCATTGGCCGTAAACCACAGCCGAAAGATGGTCATGGTATGCTGGAATCTGGGACTATTGGTGTCATCCTATTGATCTTTGTAATCCTCGTTTGAAAAACAAAAGAACATAGATCTGGAATTGCATCACTTTAATCATTACACAATGATGTTTGCCTTCTCTTCTTTTGTATGCAACAACGAATCGGATGTCAAATGTCGAGGTTTATGTCCTACAATGTACAGACATCGTGTTGCAATTGGGTTCACAGCTGGCCAGAGAAGCAATGCCATTTTCCGTTTTTCTAATGTGGCACTCGCAGACAAAGTGCCTTGCGGTCTAAATAGCAGCCCCATAGACTGATGTTTACCTCAGACATTACGCTCCAGAAAGCTCCAAGAAAGAGGCTAAAGTAGCACATCCTTTTCATCTGGCAACTAACACAGGCTGTTAACTTCATCTAATTCCTTTTCCAAACAGTGGAGTTAATTGGACAATGCACAAACCAGTAGTGCTGCAGACTGTCCCAGGCAAATTAACTGCGCATCCATTTAAGTTTAATGATCCAAGTAATTCAATGTAAACACACGCACTATTTCCAAGTTTTTGTGGCTAATTAAACTCAGAAATTCTGTAATGGAGCTTTCCTGTAATGGACTACAGCAGATGTAGGAGGAAAACCCCAACTAGGGAAATGCCCATCAAGTAGGAACTGAAAACTCACTTCACACAAAAGGCTCCGATCATTGATTCAAACCGGGGTCCACAGAGTTGAAAGGAAGGGAAGAAACCACTGGCATGCCCAATATTTGTGGTGGCGTGTCGTGACTGAGTGGATAAGAGCACCGGACTCAAGCTCTGGTATTTCTGATCAGCAGAGTGTGGGTTCAAGTCCCAGTTGTGATACTTGTGTCCTTAAGCAAGACACTTAACCATTATTGCTTCGTTCTTTGGATGAGTTGTTAAACCGTTGGTCCTGAGTGTTGTGAAAAGAACCCAGTGCACTTATCAAAAGGAGAAGGGGTTCGCCCCGGTGTTCCTGGTTTGATTGGCTGCATATTGCGCCACAGCACCTTGTAAACCATTGCATGGTGCTATGTAAAGGAATAGATTCAAAGAAAAAAAAAAAAAAGGAAAACAAAAGAATAGCTCTCATACTTCAAAAATGTAGCTCCACATACCTTGCAGGAAAAATATTGAAGCGCCTTGAGCATCACTGAGTGATGGATATGGGGGCTGTATAAGAAGCCACTATTACTGTTATTATTATTTATATCAGTGAAATTTGTATCCACTCTCGGCAGGGTGAAAAGAAAGTGATCGACACCAGCAAACTGAGCAGCATCCCCAAGAAAATACGACCTGTGGCCATACAAGGGCCGTTTGAATCTCAACGCTTATGGCAGAACGTAACAAACAGCCTTAAGATAGGAGATATTAACACTGCTACGGAACACAAACGATACGTGAGTACTCCTGACTAATCTCTTAACGATACGTGAGTACTCCTGACTAATCTCTTAACGATACGTGAGTACTCCTGACTAATCTCTTAACGATACGTGAGTACTCCTGACTAATCTCTTAACGATACGTGAGTACTCCTGACTAATCTCTTAACGATACGTGAGTACTCCTGACTAATCTCTTAACGATACGTGAGTACTCCTGACTAATCTCTTAACGATACGTGAGTACTCCTGACTAATCTCTTAACGATACGTGAGTACTCCTGACTAATCTCTTAACGATACGTGAGTACTCCTGACTAATCTCTTAACGATACGTGAGTACTCCTGACTAATGACCTTGGGGCTCCAAGGTCAAATTCAGTCCAATTTATTTGATTTTGGGGTTGAACAAAGAAAAATTAACTCAAGGGGAATTTGAACCACGGACTTCCTGATTACCGAGCTCGCGTTCTACCAACTGAGCTATCTAACCCTGTGTTTCAATTTAATTCAGATTCACATTTATTCCATACTTCTATGGAAAATAACGACAAATACATGTAATAATTGAGTGAAGCAAAAATAGAATAAGGAATTAGCAGGATAAATATAATAAATATGGGGCTGCTTGGCTAAGCAGAAGCTTGTTGAAAACAGCCAAACAAACGAACAAAGCAAACAAAGAGACATGCAAACAAAAGGACTGACAAACATTGGGCATGACAATAGCTACACTGACACTGGATTGTTTCTTATGTCACTGTAGCTGTTTTCATGAAGAGCCACATATCATAAAATGACATATTATTGATTACTACAGGATGAGGCCTTTATCTCAATAATTGCATTTGCGTTTTCACGAAGAGCCACAGGCCCTGAAAATGCATTGTATTACATTGCAACAGAAGAGCGAAAAATGTAGGTCAAATCGTTTTTCAGGTTTCACGAAGAGCCACTTATGTCGGTGTGCGCGTGATCATGTGACATGCGTGCCCCTTTCCTATGTAAAAATTCTTTATCCAGTTGGTGTTTGATTAGGTCATCTCACGAAGAGACACGTATCTTTTACTAATTACTATGGCAATTAGCTAATATATCTAAAGAAATTAGTTAGTCAATGGAGAGGTTAAACTTTATACAGAATCATATGAGAGGTCTTTAACTGCAAACCGTGGCTTTAGTATTGCAGATTTTGCAGTTTAAAGCCAAGCATAGCGTAAAATGTAAATCTCAATCAAGCGTTTGGACAAAAGTGGCTCTTTGTGAAAACGATGACGAATTGTGCCATCGTACAAAACCCGTTTAGTTGAATGGTTCCAAATGTTTGGTCAACTCACTGGGCCAATGTTACAGAGAATAGGAGGGTTAATATTCAAACTTTCTCACCCAAATCTACAGCTTGAAGAGCGCCAGCGTCAAGAAGAAAGGGAGAGGAAGGAGACCAAGACCGACTGGCAGACCAAGCTGTTCCAAAAGAAGGAGGAGGGATGGCAGTACGCCCAGCCCCTTCAGGTTCAGTAACGGCAAGATCCAATGAGACCAGAAGGGTAAGACTTAGGGGAGATTTCAGTAAAAACTTTTGGGAAGAGATGAAATACTTTCAAGAGAATGTTGGTAAACGTAGATTTTGTATAATTAACGGCATCATCACCATCAGGTCACTTTGTTTACAGAAAGAGTGACATTGTGTATTCCAGGGGATTTTCCGGCAGGCAAGAAACTACACTGTTGTTGTAGTAAATTTTACATTTTCTATTATAATTATAATACGAGTGTTGTAATAAACATATTCAGTATTGTAAAAAACAACAGTTTTCAACTAGTTTTAAAATGTTCCCCCTTTTGCAGTTTTAAAAAGTGGTAGTGGCGTACGCTGCAATGTCCTCAAAATGAAAAGTCTAATGTTTTATTTGCATTGTGCTGTGAACAAATTGTGCCTGCATGAAGTCCAGGTTCTGTGGCTCTTTTGTGATGATGTCCTAAATCACATGCTCAGTCCCAGTTTGTAGGTGTGCGTAATACCACTGTGAGCCATGCTCGCTTAAAAAAAAACCCACAAATTACTCCAGTGTTTACCAGAAGCCCATAGGAAATGCATTGAGCTTGTTTTCTTTTAAGATTTAGGGATGAATATGTTTGGACTTGTTCCAAGTCTCAAGGTTCTCTCAGAATGATCAGTTTCTGTCATAAGAATCGCCCTTGAACCCATTTATTTTAGTGTTTTGGGGGTAAAACTATGCCAGTAGTCACCTTGCATGTGGGTCATTTCACGATGTTGGGACATTGTGTAACATTTGTGTCATATTTGTCCCTACTATTAAAAGCATTCTTACATTTGACTGCTGTAACAAATTTTTTCTTGGTGCATTCTGTGTCATGAAATGGGGGACTTTTGAGACACTTGGTGGCAGCAGACTTACCAGGTAAATGCATTGTTGTTGGTATTATGTACGCATGCTCAAAATTACTTAAACAATGGAAAGTTACCTGGTAAGTCTGCTGCCACCTAGTGTTCTGAAGTTTCCCATTAGAGGACAAAATGAGTTTGCATAACTATGTATTTGAGCATGTTAAGTGTTGAAAAACTGAAAAATAGTTAAAACTCAAGACATAACACTGACACGGTGTCCATGTCTATGTCTTAATACGTTTTTGATCATATTTTTGTTTAAATAAATTTCAAAAATGTTTAAACTTTAACAAATACTTTCTCACACAAAGGTTAATGTAACATGAAATATTTGTGTTAAATTTAAGAATGCTTTTCAAGATATGGTTAAATAATATACGTGGTGTCCCAACTGTACATGAGATGTGCGCATGTGTGGCGGAATGACATACATATACTGCCATAATCATCTACACTGTGGTACAACAGGAAACCAACATATAATTTTGTTGGGGAAAACCTCAACAGTAAGCGGCACATTGGGAAGGTAAACAACTTTATTAAACTTCCAGGAATTGGGAAACTATTGCGTTTTCATTGCTTAGTACACATCAGTGTATGGGCAAAAACAAATAATATTATTTACCCCCGATGCATTAACATCTGTGTTAAACTTCAAACTTACCTGAATATTTTTAACTGTGATTTAGATAAATGAATGACAATTTTGCCACATACTGTAAGATCTGGGGGCAATTACAGATAGCTGCTAGATCATAAGCGCAACAATTAGCAAAGCACAAAACAATCAGGCTTACCAGAGTAAGGTTACCAGCCAAAATAACAATGTCTTGTGTACTGCTTTCGACTGGTTTCAAGCTTTGTTTTGCTTAGCAGAAAATTAAGCATCTGTAAGAAATTGAGCCCATGATTCAACTTCATTTAACAGAAAGTATTCTTTACATTTCTGAAATCTAGCAGATTCTTTTCCAAAAACTCTGATTGGGCTTGAAATGTGAGGACATAAACAATGTTTGCATTGGACATTTTGGTTGGTAAGCAGTTTGTGCAAACTGCTCATTCCATGTTTGTTTTTAACTTTATAAGTACAATGTTAAAATATGTAATACACAACTATATATTTTTGTTGTAAGGATGAAATCATGATTTTGTTACTTAATTTGACCTTTTAGACGGGTTTATTATTCTTCTTGTACTTTCTGAATCAACCTCTTGTTAAAAAGCTGTTTATGCTCAACAAATAGAAAGTAGAGATGAATAAAACTTAATTTGCTTTTTATCGGTAATGTAGCTGTGCAATATGAAAACATTTGCAGGTCTATACATGAATCAGGTTGTATTTATATAAAGGATGGTGTAATGTAACTTAGTTAGAGAACAACCCGTTGCCCCAAAAGACCTTTCTTCTTCTTTTTCTTCTTCTTTTTCTTTCTTTTGAGTGCAGCCTTCAATGATTGAAGATCCCCACTGCCAGACACACCAGGTTGAACCCCTTCTCTTAGCAATAAGTGTGTACTGGAATTCTGTTACATGCATTGATAGTTTTTATAACAACACAAGGGACCTACGGCTTTACGTCCCATCCAAAGGACGAAGCAATAATGGTTAAGTGTCTTGCTTATAAGGACACAAGTGTCTCAACCGGGACTCGAACCCACACTACCCAAAAACTCTGTGTTGGACATGGGTCTGACCCGTATTAGTTTTACTGACCTTTTCACAATACAATATTTCAGTCCAGCATTGACAAGCGTAGAGTGCTTGATATGCTTCGAAACTGGTGGGTTGAGTTTTTTTCCCGTTGATTTGGGGTCGGGCGTGTGAAAGCAGAACCTCAGTGGCCCAATTTCATGGCTTTGCTTACCGCCAAATTTTGCGTTTACGATCACCATTCTCTGCTTATCATGCCTGCGCCAAATTTTTGCGCTAGCTGGATAAGCAAAGAATGCCTAGTTGGGTGGAGTGTACGCACGTGCACAAGCAAACATTCCCTGCTTACCCATGATTGTCATGTGAATTACATGTAGATGATACTGAACAAGATTGTCTTGTACCAAGACTGCAGTGGGGAAGAGTTTCATACAATCTCACCACGCTGTTAAAATATCACCCTTTAGTACACATTCCAAGAATTCTTCATTTCTGCTCGCTTTCTATTTTCATTTCACTTTCTTCTTTGCCCTCTGGCAAAATGGGGGGGGGGGGGGTGGGGGGGGTTGTTTGTAATTATTGACCTGTGTTCGTTCTGCTCTAAATATATCTTGTACCATGAAATTCAATTTGTATTCCACCCACGGATGATTTGCATAAAATTATCAGAAATAATTGTATTTCATTATGTGCAAAGTGTTATTTAATCACGCAGTCGGGTGGGAGAAGGCGCCGACAGGTTTTACCATAGAGCTATAGGACTCTATGGTTTAACAAAACATCTTTCACCTTTGGTGATTTGTGCTAATTGAGTTTACTTCCCCCCTGTTTAGGTGGATGTCTATCCCCAAGGCGTATAATGTCCTTTATGCATTATTACTCAGGACTACATACATGTCTGTACAGAGCTCCATTAGATGGCAGTGTTAATAAATACCATATGGGATAACATGCATGAGATAAGTTGCTCTATATGTGTCCCAATCCAACTGCCTCCAAAAACATAGACTTGCATAAGTCTTTTGGCATCAGCTGTCTCTTACAGTATAGACAAATCATATTCAACACAAAGAAGAACACATTTTATGATTTCATACTAAAGACATTTTATTTTCCCCAGATTCATACAAAAGAACTGTCTAACCAATTTCTCTTTACAACTAAAACAATACTTCCTTTCTTCTCCCTGACCCCCCCTCCTGTTGATAAACAAAAGTCAGCACTAATTAATTTTGTTTAAAGATACTATAAAGCGGTATGTTTTACTTACATGTATAGTTGAAATGTCCAGCTCTTAACTTATTTGTTACATTTTTGGGGGGTCAACTTTTAGAAGAATAATTATTATGTTTCCCCTCAAAATTTCTAACTGCTGGGACCATTCCACCCCCCCCCCCCCCCCCCCCCCCCCCCCCCCCCCCCCCCCCCCCCCCCCCCCCCCCCCCCGCCTTACACTGGAGCTGCCCCAACCCTGTGTATTGTAGTAGCAATGCAGAATTATGTGAAAAACATCTTTCAACAAAGTGGCCTTTCATTAAATTGTTATGATAATAATACTCATAGTTCTATCTATTTACTAAGAAGACAAGAGTTGCAAGAGTAGTCAAGTGGAAATACATGAATAGAGGGAGTGGAGGGAGAAAAGCAGAAAGCATTCAGAGAAGGCAGGGGGTAAGCAGGGATTATGAAGACAAAGGGGGGTGGGGGTTATGAAGGGAAGGGGATAGCTTGACCACAAGAAGTTGGGAACACAAAGGACAAAATGGAAGGTTAGAAGACTGCTTTGTCTGCTTGTATGTGTGTTGTGTGTTGTCATTTAGCCTTCGAGAAAGACTCTGCTAGGGTCGAAACATCAGGCCACTAACTTATTTTTTGCATTTATACCACAGGTCCTTTTGGTTGGTAAGCAGTTTGCAACAGCTAATTCTATTTTCTTATTTACTAAGAAGTGAGATTGTCATAATTTATTTTGTGGAAACCTAGGCCTTATATTTTGTTCTTGTTAAAGAGGAAGAGAAATGAAAAATTCAATTTTGTGGTGCACTCATTTTCCAATAGATAGAGTCTTCATGTGAGTGGGGAAAAAATTACAAGTCTCTAACATCTCCGTACAAAATGTAGGGACCCATATTTTCTCAGATGTTTTGGATGTTGACAACTTTTGCACTGGAAGGGTATCGAATGCAATGGCAATTTATACCATTTGAACAATTGGTTAGAGGCTTGTAATTTTTTCCCAACACATGAAGACTCTACATGTGTGTGTATCTAGTGGAAAATGAGTACATCTCAAAATTGAATTGGTAATTTCTCTTACTCTTTAAAGGCCCTGTACACTATTGGTAAGATCAAAAAACACAAATGTTCACAGATTCACACATCCCCCCTTACATGATTTAAAGTAAGTAATGGTAGAAAGGGTTCCTTAAAATATTTCTGCCTAAAATGCTATCGTTTCTGAGAAATGAGTAAAACAATAGTTTTTATCACGCGCGCGATAATAAACTCGATGTTGAAAAACAGAAAACACATAGGTCTCTTTTCACTATTTTCTCGTGACCTCGATGACCAATTGAGCTGAAATTTTCACAGGTTTGTTATTTCATGTATATGGTTAATCACACAAAACATGAACTTTGTCTGCGACTGTTTTGTCAGCTCTACCAATCCTGTATAATACCTTTAAGTAGGGCAAGGCAGTTTTGCCCTAGTAAACGGCAGCTCGATCTATGAGGGGAATTTGAATTTCTACTGGATAGACTCAAAGGGCACTGAGGCAATGAGCAGAGAGCATGGAGGCATTTGCCTATGTTGCCTTCATGAGGTATCAGGCCAAACCTCTGTGTATCAGTTGTCTTACAATTCTTGTCTAAAAAGTAAATGAATCAGTTGTTTAATGTCAACTCAATATAATTACGTTACGTCGTGGAATTATACTGACAGTAGTATCCGTAGTCATGCATAGACAAATATTTATTGCAACGGGCTATACATGTACATGTACATGAGTTTAAAGCTAGTTGCACTGCCCGTTTTCGTTTCGTCGAAGACCAACAGATTCAGAGTTTTTTCTTAGAGCACATTGTGACATATGCGGATGTTTCAAATTCTAAAGAAAGAAAGAAAGAAATACTTAACATTGGATTTGGCAAACCACCATAATCAGAGTCAAACAGGTTGGTAATTTGTTGGACTGAGGACGGCCCTGGTAAACTGATGCTTAACATGAGATCAGGCATACCACCATAATCAAATTCTAACAGTTTGGGTGCTGAGTTTACCATTTGTGTTGAATTTTGTCAGAGTGAGAAAAGATCCTAGTAAATCACTAACAGGACCCTTAAAATTGATGAATAATCTAGTATGTCAAATACAGTTTTATGAAGAATCTTGTAGTTTTTGTATATATCAAATACAGTGTTATTATTTGTGTTTCACCCTACACTGATGTGTGTCGAGCACTGTGTACTCAACACTTTCTCAAGTCATGCTAAAACTACTGAAAGTACTGAGTATACAGTGCTTAAATTGGTTGAGGGTGAAACACGAATAAAATTTATTATTCCTGGTGCAAACTTAAGATCTACATGTATTACTTACAGTCAAAATGAAGCAGCTTGTATTGCATGTATTCTTTTGTTTTGAACATGTAATAATATTAATTAATAGTTAATGTAATGTAATCTTGTTCTTATTCTTTGATCTGCCATAAACCAGGACCCAATTTTATAACCATGTAAGCAGAATTTTACTGCTTACAGAGCAACCCTTAGCAATTTGTACATGACATAAGAACTGCTAACCATTAGCAAAGCAGTAGACATGCTACATGTAGCTTGCAGGAGTTTCTTGTAAGCAGATGGGTAAAGTTGCGTTCATACTTCATGCAAATTATGAAGATGAAGCGAATTCCCCTTGCGTAACAATAGGAGACTTTTGAATGCTAGATATGGCAGCAGACTTAACAGGTAAATTTAATTGTTTTAAATGTCTCTGAAAATGCGCACAATTCTGAGAACAATGGATTTACCTGGCAAGTCTGCTGCCATATAGTGTCCCAAAATATCTCCCATTGTATGGAGACAAATGCCTCCATGTACCTTTACCCCTTGCACATTCTGTATGTAGCTTGCAAATTAGTCTTAAATAGAACTGTTTATAATGTAAGTATGGTATAATAATATATGTAAATATGTAAATGAATCAATGAGAATTACTAATGAATATTTATAAAAAGGTGCTTTTATGCTTGGGTGATCCAAAAGTTCTATAGCCACATGCTATATGACTGAGGGTATTTCGGGGTTATGTTCAGTAGAATCAGCAACTCATTGTATGTCACATTGTATGGTATTTGCATCTGAGATGGCATCTTATGGCATTGGGCACAATGTTATTGTGCAGAAAATGTTATTGTGCAGAAAATGGCATTGAGCTGAAAATGTCATTGTGCAGAAAATGTTATTGTGCAGAAAATGTTATTGTGCAGAAAATGTTATTGTGCAGAAAATGGCATTGTGCAGAAAATGGCATTGTGCAGAAAATGTCATTAGGCATACTGTCATTGTGCAGAAAATATCATTGAGCAGAAAATGTCATTGTGCAGAAAATGTCATTGTGCAGAAAATGTCATTAGGCATACTGTCATTGTGCAGAAAATATCATTGAGCAGAAAATGTCATTGTGCAGAAAATTTCATTGTGCAGAAAATTTCATTATTTTATTAATTGTTTAGAGTTGTGTGTAATGTACAATGAGGGAATGCACTTGTACATTATTGTGTTTTGGAAGACAATATTGTTTCCCTTTCCTCTTGATTTCAATAAGCACACAATTAAAAGCATCTTGTGAAAATCCTAGAAAATTCTGTCGTTATGTTTGACGTCAAAAACAACGAATACATGGTTTATGTTTTTGTCTGGCTGTAATTTATGCAAGTTTATGCCAGTCTTATCCAAAATAGGCACCAGTTTCTTCAGGCCTTGAATTACACAAAGGCCATGGCCTCTGTTGCCCCTCGTCTTGGCCTTGGTGCCCCTTCAAGATTTCAAATGCAAGTGCCCTTTTGGGAAATAAAAATGTCCCTGCCCTCTCAAAGATGAAATTCCAGGCCTGTGAGTTGCGAGGTTTCAAAGTACATGTACTATTCCATTGACTTTGAAAGTATCAAGTTTAGATGGATACATTTCTGTGGGGATCGTTGCGGGTACGAACATAAACTTTATAATCAGTAAGTAGTGAGCTTTCCAATTAAGTTTGTTTTGATCCGCTAGCAGTTCTGTACTTTGTCACAAATAAAGTTAAATTCCAAACTTGCCTCGAGTACAGTAGAACAAGTAAAATAATTTTGTTAAGAATCTAAAGATAATTCAACCAACCCACTCCTCTGCCCTGTTTAGTTTGATTTAGTAAGAGCTTCATGATAAGCTAAGAACCAGGTAAAGTCACTCGTTGATTATTTATTCAAAGCTCTGATGTATCAAGGCATTGTAGGGTATCATGGGCAAGGTGGTCTAATGTTCCAGACTCAGGTTCTGATCACTGGGAGTGTGGGTTTGAGTCCAGGTTGTGACACTTATGTCCTTGGCAAGAAAACAATGTAACTATAATTACTTTGCATCTTATCACTGAGGAGTAAATGCTGGGTACCAGCAAGAGTGTATGTACATTGTTTATGTGAACTATTGGAAACGTGTGCCCCATTTGGCTGCCTGTGCAATGGCATCACCAGGCTTCAGTTTTTTGTTTGTCTTTTTTTCGTTTTCTTTTTTTGTTGTTGGGGGGGGGGGGTGGAGGGAGGGAGGTGGTGCAAGAGGGGAAGGACACAATTTGTGGGAGGGGTGGCTATTTAATTTTATTTAATTAACCATTTATTTGTGCAATTTTGCGATCAACAAGGGGGTCAAGAGTTGTGAGCAGGGGGGGGGGGGCACTGTGCCAGAGTGGCATTAATCCTAAGGAGATGAGATGGTTTCAGGAATGTTCAAGGTCAGAGGGTTAGATAGTGTTACAAGTGTTTGGATATAATATACATATGTACATGTATGCACTTGGTGTAAATGAGCCTAACACTTGTTATTAACCCCAGCAGTATCCCAGCTGATTAGGTTGGACTGATTTGGAGGCTGTGTAATGGCAGGGCATATTAAATCAGCCAATCTATGATGCAAAAAGGTCATGTGACCTTCAATAAACCTTTGTGAAGGTCCAGTGACCAAAATAAAGTTTAAAATGTCAGCTTTGATATGACTGCTGTCAATATTTCTAGAATTGTTAAAATGCAGTTTCAAAAAATTAGTTAATGTGCACCTTAAAGTGTGGCATTCACATCTGATCTCCAACACTCAATTTCCTAGCCAGATTTAAACAAATTACGGATTTTCATTGAACTTTTGTTATTGTATTACATTTTTTTCTAACCAACTAAACAATTGTTTTTGTTACAAGTATATTAGTTATGGTACTATTTTTTTGCAAAATGTAATATTATGCACTTATTAAAAACCTGATAAGTTAGTTCTGCATACATACATGTAATATCTGACTTTTCATTGTGTACAAATTGATATTAAATTAATGGAAGAAGTCAATACAAAATTGAAAGCATTTGTCTGTTCTTTTTTGGAGTGCTGTGTTTTCCTGTTTCAGTTTTATAGGACAAGGTTAATTGCCATTTTTGCAAACTTATAATGTAAATAAACACCAGTTTAAAAACACCACTGCAAGTGAACACATGTCTTTGGTTTGTGAGAGTTTTGAAATCAAACAATTAGCTTTTGTCCTCTATTTAAAAAAAAAAAATCTTAAAGCTTAGATTCTATGAAAACAGCTAATGAAAATGTTAACCTAAACTTTTTTTTGCAAAGCAATTTGACTGAAAACAGGAAACTTGGGAGAAAGTATGAGAGGATTAACTGAATAGACTAATGAGTTAAAAAGAGTAGGTGACTGGCACCCATACATCAATAAGAGATCCATGATCCTCCATTTGTTAGGACCAGGATAGAACATTGTTATTAACAGGTTGTATTAACAAGATGGACGAGGAAGTTTGAAGAAGACCAGTTTTTTGACCACAGTGACCTTTTAACTGGAAAAGATTATGCAGCATAAAGTGTATATATATCCCTTTTCACACTTATTCCTTTGGAATACAACACAGGGTGGGCCCCCCAAGAGGTTTTTTACCCCATGGTTTTCTCCTGGCGCACTTTCACACTGTTTGCACCTAGGTCCCTAGTCCAGGGGGTTCTGGTTGCTCATTTCAAGAATACCCTGGGGTTTTACTGCTTACCCCTACTCCAGAGCAGGGGTGGCTATATATTCCCCAGGGTATGCCCAATTGCCAGGTAGATCAAGGGTAAAGTGATCCAGGTGTGAAAGCGCAGGTGGTTACTCCTGGGGTTGCTCCTGGGGAGTGTGAAAAGGCCATAACTTGGGCAAAAGTACCAGGCATACAACTTTTTAGTAGTTTTCCTCCTCTTAAAACTGAAAACTGAAAATTCAGTTTCCTTGTGACTGTTTCCTCTTGTTTTCCTTTTCCTTTTCGTGTTTTTTTTTATTATTACAAAGTTGCATTTCGAAGTAGTCATCATGGGCTTATGGGGATGCTTGATTACAGGAGAAGAGGGGTTGATTTGGGGATGCTTGATTACAGGAGAAGAGGGGTTGATTTGCCAGAAATTTTACACAGATAAAAACATTAGTACTGATTTCTAAAACCAATTTTTATTTTTTTTATTTTTCGTGGGAGGAGGGGAGTGGGGGGCACTGTGGTAGTCGGTGATATTGTTAAGTCTAAAGTCCACTGAGTTTTAATTAGGTCTCCTTGGGGTCGAGTCCTAGGGCAAAAGTCTGCTTTATACTTATTTATGGCAAATTTCCTAAGCAGAAGAAACGATCAGTCAGTTCCAGTAAATTATATGGTAATTTGGCTGGTAATCTTTTTCTGCAAAGCAAGTTTGTTGTGCTCATTAAAGCTTTTTTGAAGTTTTGGCCGGGGGACAAAAGTCTCAATATTATAAAGTCACATATTTTAGAAAAGTAACAAGTCAGGCTCAACCCAACAAATAAATTGAAGGGGGCTTGAAATTCGAAACAAATGAACAAACAAAAAGGGGAAAAACTGCTGATTAAAATAACTTAAATTTCCAAAAGGTTGGGGAAGTGGTTTATAAACTTCCAATAATGTACCAGGAAAACGGGGCATTCAAAATACATAAAGCAAACTAATTTGCATGAGGTTTTATTATTTCTTCATAACTGCAAGCGAGCGACTTTGATGGCTAGTTTATGTTTCGTCTCGGAGCTATTTTCGTCCCTGCAAGAAACTTCCTGAAACCCGTCATCGCCGCCATTTTCTGACTAGACTGATTCCCGATTCCACTTCCTGATAATGTGTAGGATGAACTTGACGAAAGAGTTCGTTAAGGCTCTGACCTAAGCATACGAGCGATTCCACCGTCTGACGCCGCTTCTAAGCTGATAAATTGACGGAGGAGCTCTTCTTCTCTTAGTGGAAGGATCGTCATATATTTTCTCGAAAGGGGGAGTTGTTTTGAGGCCTTTTTTGTGGGCTGGGTCGAGCTGGAATGATGGCAGACCAACTTGATCCTAAGTGAGTACTTAACGTTACTGCGTGAAATCCGATACGCAAGCAAAATATTGCGATTTTAAGTCTAGCTAGCTGTATCCAGTTTTGCTCGACTGATTTTACTGTAGCAGAGAACAGACTTCACGTCTTTTATGCTTTTAAAACAAGTTCAAAGTGTATATTGTATTCCTTGATTGAACCTGTGTCTGTTGTCATGTCTGTAATCATGGTAATATTTGTTTAAAAAAGTTTGTGTTGCTTGTGTTGGGAAAAATTAATTATCTATTCAAAGACAGACGAGTGTTTAAAGTTAAGTTTGAACTCTGTCGTAAGTTGTTTGGAATTGGGTTGGAAGTGGTTGTGAGTTGTATTGCTTGTATCAATCATGGTTTCGTAACGAATATGTAGTTGAGTGTTATTTGCAGAGTGTTAAATGGACAACCCAATTCTGCTGCTGTATTTAGATAATTTACTGCAGCTGTGCTGGGTATTTTTTTATCTCAATAATACATACACAGTCGTGTAAAATAGCTATCACTTTACACTATAATAAGTGTAAATGTAATGTCCGACCAAAGCCCTGTTCATATGTACTACTTCCTGTGATTGCGAAGTGAATTTTTTCGTCACTGCTCTGTTTTTGCTGTGTATGTTTTGTCACAGCTCTGTTTTTGCTGCAAATGTTTCGCAGCAGTTGAGCATTTCTCAACTCTCCCGAATTATATTTGTTGTGAATTTTTTACATCAAAATTTGTTTCGCATTTGCAGGAAGAACCAGGCCTAAGGTTCCTAGCAAACTCCGTACCCACTTTATGTATGCACAATTACAATTATACTAAGTGCAAGTTCAACAGCCAGTCCAAAAGAATTAATTTACAAAAGAAACCTCAATCCAAAAACAAATTAAATTGTTAAATTATGGTCTTTTCTTTATTTTCTTTCCATTATGATGCATGCTACGTTGCAGGTACATGTACATGTACACATGTAGTAAACCTAAAAAGTATAAATGAACAATCTTCAACTTCGTCCAGAATTAAATATATAAATGTGGAGTTAATAATACCCTTCTCACTAAGTAGGACTCTAAAAGTACAATTAAAATGTTGTTTGGAAAATATAGATATTTTAAAGATTGAAGCGTAAACATACACAGATAACTTTTTCACTCCGTGTGACATACAATAGATTAATTTTTAGATAATTAAACATTGGCACGTCACTATTCCGGAAAATATCAGAACATGATGGAAAACTGCAGGAGAATATTGAGAAACAACAGAAAACACTGGACAATTTTTCCCAAGTCACGCACAAACACTGGCATTGGCAAGCAGTTAACATGAATAAATATCAAAGTCATGAAAGTTATTACTACTTGCGTTTATTCAACTTCTCCAAGTCCTCCCTTCACTAAGAAGATTTACATATGTAAGTTTTTATGCTCTTTAACTCGCAAGTTAAATGCCACCGGCCTTGTGTCGGGCCTGAAATCCATGTGTCCGTCATGTGTTGTGGGTGTATCGCATAGTGCGCAATGTGAAATGAAAGTACAAGTACATGCCAAGCAATTTCAAGATGTGGGTAAACACACTTGTAAGGGGTACATGTACCCATGTACATGTACAGTGTACCTACATGTACATGTACAAATGTAAACTTTCAACATAATAAATGCGATGAAAGGGAAGACTTCGAAAAGTTGAAACAGACTGATTTTGTTTGATCGGATATGTAAATCCTCCTGCCCATCACATTGTTTTGAAGTTCCACGAGTTTCTCTGTTGTTTTCCAGTGTTTTTCCGGTGTTTTGTGGTATTTTTTGCTGTTTTTTTTAAATTGCTAACAAAATAATGATTGTAACAAAAAAGTTAAATCATTCTTCATTGTATTATTTGCAAATTGCAGGCTTTAGCACAAACTTAAAATAAATTAAATTTATTGTTATAAATGGTTTTTTTACTTCAGATCAATCAACAAAAAGCGAAACCATTTAAAATGCCCGTGATTGCACAACAGGGCTTTATAAAAACCAAAGTTAAACACCAAGTAAAAAAACATTCTAAGGAGCTCGTTTTAATTCAGTGCTTAGACCAAACTTAAAAAAGAATTCTGGGGAGAACTCTGAATTAAAGAACAGGGCACTAAAATTATGTTTTTTATGAGTTCAAGATTTTTCCTCTGGGAACTACATGTACTTCATGTACTATTTTTTTCCCAACAATGGATTTACCAACAAATATACGAAATGTAATAATGTGTGTAGGGGAAAAGCGAATCAAACGTGTAACCCTGTGCAAGCAGACTACATGTACATAAGTACATGTATAAGATGAGACTAGTGACCCCACAAAACCATTTTGATGTTTTGTATACATGTATGTATAATAAGCATCATATAGAGTGGTTTTAGAGGACCAGCACAAAAAATATAGTAATACCGGAACGCACTCAGTGTTCAAAAAGCTTTAGTTATATAGTATTTAGTTAAATGTCTTTCTAATTTTGAAGAGAACATTTTGACAGTAAGAATTTAGCATTATCGTAATTTCCTGCATACATGTATGAGAGTACACGCGTCTTATTTGACTTTTACAAGTAAAAAAAACCCACTGTGTTTTATCCACCGGTGGGCCGTATCTGATATTAACTGTCCCCTGTAAAAGTTTCAGTTGAGTAGAAGTGCTTACTGTGGCCTACATGTAATACATGTACTCTACATTTTTTGAGAAAACAGCAAAAAGCTGTCGTCAATATTATTTTCATCCAGAATGCTGAACCATCGACTTTTAGTTTTACATGTACATGTAGGTTACAGCAGGTGTATGTACCAACCACACTAAGCTTGGGCGATATTGCTTTTTTTCATCCACGATACATCGTCAAAAATCAATCGCGATATTCGATGATATCGCGATTAATTTGTGACGTGCGTTGAGGGAACCCACTTCTGTTTTAAAATAGCTTTAAAACTGAAGTGCCGCGAATTGATTATTAATGTAAGGAAATTTGATAAAGCCTGTAAGGCTTTCCTTTCTAGCCATGGTTTGATTTCTTCATGTTACCTAAAAGCACCCAAACGCAATCCGCACAGGCTGATCGGCTGATTCCTGGCTGGCCGCTTTTTAACGATTGGCCGATCGTGTGAATAATTATGACGTAGTGCTTCTCACAGTGCTGCCATAGTATTCATCACCTCAATCCCGCAGATGTGCTTGCATGCTCCTAACGTGGTAAACTTTATAGTTGGGGGATGCAGGAATGGCGTGTAACTGTGGGAGCGAAAAGGCAAGGGAAATTCCCTTTGTGAGAAATCACCTCGTGGTTGGGAAACGTCGTAGGAACGTTTTTATACATGTACGTGCGTGAGCAATACCGCACAGTTTTCGTTTGTTTGATGTTGGTCTGTATGAGACCGTCTGTTTGATGTCGGTTTTTTTCAAAGAATCCCAGTCGGTGATCAATAGTAGGGAATCTTGCGGTTGCGGTCGGTGCCTTTTTATGTTTTTAAACAGCTCGATTAGGAAATGCATCGCGATACTTCATCGAAACCGCGATTTGGCGATATTGCGATTAAAAAATCCAAATACGATATCGTAATCGTTTAAAAAATTGTATCCCGATTTTCGATAATATCGTGGTATCGCCCAAGCTTACCAACCACATCTGTATTCAGGGCCAGAGGGCAGCATTCAAACGGACACCATAAAAAGCTTCAAAGGTTGCCTTTGGAGATTCTTAATTTTCGAAATTTTTTCATTCGGGGGGGGGGGGGGGGGGGGTGCACTTCAGTCAAAATAATTTAGCATGATGCTTACATGTACTACCATTCTGTAACAAGTTCGTGGACATTTTAGGCTTCGGATAAAAATTACACGATTTCTTTTTTTAGGTTATATACTAAATTATGACATTTAGGTAAATAGAAAATCTACAGCCACGGATTGTCCTACAATTTACAAATAAAAATAGTTAAGAGTTCCTCCAGCATCAAGCTTTTAGCCAGGATTTGAAAATAGGGTGTCCAAATTTGACTGGATTGAAAAACAGGGCGTCCAAATTTGTTGGGGTAAATTTTCAGCAAGCATGTACCACAGAACTATTATTGCATTTACTGTGTACTCGACGTATGTTTTGGCTCTGGGCCGGTTAAAGGGTTAAACAAAATGAAATCTGCACCATACAGCCCTAAGAATAGTAGTATTTAGCGCGGTTTCATTAATTGTTATTATTTTTGGGCGGGGGCCCACGACTTTTTCATATTGATTTCCCCCATACTAAAGTAGCGGTATTCTACACATAACCCACGATACGAACGGAACTATAGTTTACATTTCAATGTACAGTGTAGGGCCAATGATTTTCCGTTTCAGAAAAGTGCAAATTCCGTTTTTGAAAAACACGACTTCCGTTTCAGACATAAAAATTCTGTTTCATGTTAAAAAACTCTCTATTAATCAACGGCCGATTCAGTTCCGGTGTCGACAATTTCCAAAAATAATTCTGCACTGCACTGATCCAATGTTATAGAGATAAGTGCACTGATCCCTGCAACAAAAACAAATTAGAAACATGCAACAGCCGTTGCGTTATCAGATATTGCACATGCAAGACAGAAACAGAACGTCGGCCATTTTGTTTTCGCTTTGGCGACAAAATGTTGAAAGTTTTTTAAGACCTGGTTGATTTAAGACCTTTATGAGTGAACAATCAATGTGTGTGTGTTCATATAGAGCAGGGGTAAGCTGGTTTGTGTACTGTATGGATGTTGATTAAAGGGAGGGATAAAATGCAATTTGAGTGAAAAAACAGTAAAGAACGTGCTGTGAATGTGATGATTTTGACCTCCGTACAGTGTAGTAAACAACGTGTATTCATTTGTACATCGTTATGGGTTACTATCTCACTTATTACGGTCTGATTTTTGATGTTTTCTAGTATTAAAAAAAAGAAGTTTAATAAAGAACACAATGTTAAATTCGCTTGCCTATTCAATTTCAACACCTTTGAATTAAATAACATGAAAAAACCAACGTTTTTGTCACTTTTTTTACTTCAAATTCAAATTCCGTTTCAAGTGGCAGATTCTGCGAATTCCGTCCGTTTTCCACGACCGCGGAAAATCATTGGCCCTAACAGTGTACTGCGAGGGATACTTTGACAGTGAGCAAGTATTAGTAAGACTAAGAAGTACATGTACTGTACTTTAATGGCACGATGTGCAGTGAGCATTCTTTATTAAATCTGCATTACCCATACTCATGGTGGGAGGTTCACACATGATACAAGCAGACACGCACGTTTTGACTCATATACTGCGCATGTGCAATGTTCTGCATACATTAATATGCACTGAAAGGTTGCGGCGGCCAGAAAAGAGCGGGAATGGTGTGCCCGGAATTGTGCGCAGTTTATTGCCTGATGGAATTAATGAATGGAGCCGTTTTTAAACTCTTCCAACACATTGTTATCAACTGTTTTTACTTTGAACATTGACAGTTAATACTTTTAATTATAAATAAGTTTTGATAAGTTTGCTAAGTTAACATCAGCTGTACAACATTGACCGATCCACGCATACCGCCTGGTTAAAACGCTGCAAACGGTCATAGATATAGAGTGCTATCACAACACGGACAATAGTCTAAAAATAACACAGTGCCCATAAGAAAAAATCACGATGTCCACCTCCAAAGGTTCAAAGGTCGGAAGTCCTATCGCCATTGTGTGTGAACGTGAAGCCGCAACAAGTAGCTGTTTTTTCTCTGTCATGGAGGTAGAACTACCTCCATGATCATACATACCACGTATCACACGCGCAATGGCGAACTTCCGCTTCTTTCGCGATAAACTTATTGATGTTTTTACACACGGAATACCGTGATTTGATAGGATTTTTTCAAAGAGTTTGAGGTACAGAAGTTATCTGTAGTGAGGAGTGAATGGCGCTATGTTTAATATTGTATGAGTGCTAAAGGGTTAAGCCCCGCCCATCATAGCAACTGCAGAACTCGTGGAACAACTTGCAACACGTGTGTCTCGAGCGCTGCCGATCTATCACACAACCCCGGTAGGTACACGACATGTACATGTACACACACGCAACGCTTTTTAGGATGACATACTGTACATGTACATGAATTTTGTAAACTTTTCTACTGCGTGGCGTTTCACCGCTAGTTTCTAAAGCCTTTGCGGTTCAAGCCTTCCCACTCGGGGGCACTGCCTGATGTTAAATTTAATCCCTTTGTCGGTAAACAATGAATGTGTGATCAGTAAGATAAATTGGTTGTATCTTGCATAAAGTTACGTTCACTGCAGCTGGCAGATAGTAACAGTTTTGGATTTGCGTTCGTTTTGCTTACAATTTCAGGTATTCCGATGCATTATTTTTTTTTATGTACAAAAAACAGGGCGTCTTCAAGTGCGTCTGACAGTTTTTCGGGGCGTCCAAAAATAAAATAGGGTGTCCAAAAGACGCCCGAATGCATCGCTGGCTAATACCTTGTCCAGCATGTACATGTACATGTATGAAGAGGAGCCAATAGAAAAGGGACAAAAAACATCAAAGTTTGAGCCGTTGTCTGACAAGCAAGATGTGCATGTAGCCTTTTCCAGTTGGATAATATGATGCACATCCGGACATTGTAGTTTTTATATTTTGAAACATGTGTACAAGTGTTAACAGATGGTTTATATAATGGTCATGTAACCTCCAATCCTACTCCAAGCAACTTTTAGTTACCAGGAAATACAGTGTGTTTTAAGTATTTCCAGAGAATCAGTGTCATAATGGGAAGTTTCCACTGACTGGGAAAACCCCTGTACTTAGTAATTGTACAAAATATACATTCTTAGAGTATTGAAACAACAACTGAGTGCAAGTAGTTGGCACTGTGCCATTGTACAGAGGAAAACATAATTGGACACTTTTTATTGTATGGATACACCAAGTGATAGTACGGATGTACTACTCAGTGCAGTGTAAGATACATGATGTGCACAGCTGTCTTGAGTCAATTGATCTTGGCGTTGTGCCTGTAAGACCATGGCGTACATGTACAATGTAACACACGTACACGTGGCGGATAGGATTGGTAATTGTCAAAAACCAGTATGTGCACTTCGTGTGACTCAACATTTACAAAAGTATGAAATAACGGGCCCATGAAATTTAAGCACAATCGATCATCCGAGTCCTGAGAAAATAGTGAACAAACACTGGTTTTCAAATATTGGGTTTTAGTTTCGCGAGATCAAAACTAATTTGTTTAATCATTTCGCAAAAACTATGGCGTTTTAAGCAAACAAATTTCAAGGGAAGTTTCCACCATGACTATCTACATAAATTTACAAGATGTAAAACATGTGCAAATCTGTGAACATTTATATTTTCAATTTTTACAGTGTTGTGCACACAATAAAAAACATTCGCAATGGTTTCCAGTCACGCTGATTATAGCTTTACGCTTGGAAAAACATGATACCAGTTTCATCACGATGCGTACCCTATTCTATAGCGTTTAATACAACGGAAATGAACTGCAGAGTAAGCACCATGCTATAGATGCTGTAAATTGTTTTCCCATTGGCGGTAAAGGTGTGCGCGCACTGAGGGCCTACATTCAAGGCACAGCTGCAGGGCGCACGTGTGTAACCACTTCGTGCACGATCGAAAGGAAATTGACTTGACCGTACTAGGACAAAAAATTTCCGGCACTAAACAAATCCTGGGCAGAACCCTGATAGAGGTATCCAGTACCCTTAAAAAAATGGCTTGCCTTTACACCGATTCTATTTTAACAAGTATTCTTTTTGTTTCTTCTCTTTTTTGTTTTCATAAGGTGGTACTTTGGTCCCCTCACTCGACAGGAAACAGACAACATTCTTCAGAACACCAAGGCTGGGACGTACCTTGTCAGAGACAGCAGCACTTGTCCAGGGGACTATGTGCTCTGTGTTAGGTAAATTCAGCGTACAATTAAAAAATGTTTAGGGGTGCAATGCCAATGGTGAGAATGTTTTCACGAGTTGAAAGATGGAATGTTCTATTTATCGAGGCCAAGCAGAGTTGAATGGAACATTCGATCTTTCAACGAATGAAATGTTCTCTCAATGTATGAGTGCAAAACATTCATTATTTGTTTAGAGTAGATCTGTGTAATTTGGAGGGGAACATTTTTCCACGATTGTACCAGATTGTGTTTTGGCATCCACCAAGAGGGCGCTTGATACTGCTGTGTATGATGCGTGCACTCGTGTGATGTGGTCTAGCGTGCAAAAGTCAAGAAGGATGGGACGAAAATGCATGGTGAATACATGTACATGTAGTACCAAACAGCACATTTTATGACATTGTAATGGTGTGATTACTGAATGCTGCATGACCAACAATTCTCCAATCAAATGGCAAGGGTCTACTAGATGTTATGTTATGTTATGTCTGAGTACATGTAGTCAGTATAGACAAATCTTAAAAGACCCACTGGACAGCTGGTGTGAGTCCAGTAGTTTTAGCATTTTCCAAGCGACCTGACCACCAAATAGTCTCAGTTGTCTTGTGTTTTTCCCTGTATTGTAAACCCTTAAAGGAGTCTTTTGAATGAAACAATTTCTTGGTTGGTCCAAAACACCTCCCAATCAATAAATCAAGCGGAGAGCAACATAACAGGAAAACAAAACATTTTCTGTCCAGCAAAAAGTTGAGTTACAAGGTCTTATAGACAATGGGAACGTCGGCTGGCAGCAGACGTACCAGGTAGATTTCCATTCACCGTGGCAATGGCCTCCATGCCCCTGGTCAGTGCCTTGATGACCATTAAAATTTTCCAGTAGAAATTTAAATTTCGGTCATAGAGGGGCCCATTTGTTAGGAGAAACTGCCTTGCCCCTACAAGAAGAAAGTATGAGGCCTAATCATGATATGCGTAGGGTGTGAGCTGTTACATGTACACCGCTGGTGAGTTCACAATCCCCCTTCTCACTTGCGCAAATCTCACTTGCGCAAATCACACTTGGCCGTATATCGATTACTGACTGTCCACGGAGTGGCCGCTGTGTCCACTTATGTTTTTAAATAAACGACTCTCTTTGTTACGGCTGGACTACCTGATTAACATAACAAGATACTGTATAACATTAACAATGTAACACGGACAGTCCGTGGAAAATTTGCAAACTCCATTGAGTCAGTGTTGGATACGTGCCTTTGATGCGTATTTGAATTAATTGTGTTTCAGCGAGAACGGCAAAGTGTCCCACTACATTATCCACTTGCCGAAAGACAAGGACATCTACATGATTGGTGACCAGACATTTACGAGTCTTCCCAACCTGTTGGATTTTTACAAGATGCACTTCTTGGATACCACGACGCTCATCGAACCGGTAAGAAGTTGATGAGATTACAGGTCAGGTGTATAATGAGACATTGACCAGGAGTTGAATTGAGAAGAAAGATCCACAGGACCGCAGGGCTTATAGCAAAATGTTTAGCGCGCCAGAAATCATTTGAACAAGACCAGACTCAAAATGAGAAAAAACTGACCTGATAGTCCTGATGAAGTACATGTAGTCCTGGTAACATGCATTCAACTGTTTTGAACAATAATTCATTCATTCATTCATTCATTTTATTTCCACATCAATGCAAAAAATAAGAAGCAGAGGTACATTTTTTAATTACATAAACAAGTAGATAAGACTAAACAAAGATGTGGAGGGGATTTGCAAGAAGCAAGCTTGTCGAGTGCGAACCCCCTCATTTATATTATATGTGCTTCAAGTTAAATCTACTTAAAGCGCAAATAACAAAAAGCAAACATTTTAAGTTATTGAAATGAGTATAAAATAAATAACAAGGTCAATAAAGAAAATACAATGAACAAATAAATAAATAAACCTAAGCAAGCAAATAAAAAAGTAAGCAAGCAAATAAAAAAACAAATAAAAAATAATAATTGCACTAAGACATGTAAGTGAAGATTTTTCTCATCTGTCTTTTGGGGTATTAAGTGACCTTCCTTACCAAAAATAATTGAAATTTTTCAAGGATAGCCTTTTCTTGTTTTTTTTTAAATGAAGGATTGACAATTTCAGGACACATTAGTATTCCAATTAATACTCACAACCTGATTACCTGATGTTCTGAATTTTTTACTAGATAGGGGAAAGAGCTTGAATATGTAAATGCATTCTATGGGTTGTCATGGCCGAGCGGTTTAGAGCATCAAATTCATGTTCTGGTGGTTAAGTCATCGGAGTGTGGGTTCGAATCTCGGTCATGAAACTTCTCTCCTTGAGGAAGATGCTTTTCTATTATTGCTTCTCCTCACCCAGGGATATAACAGCCCGGTTACCTGCAAGTGTAGAAGTTGATATTTTGTATGAAAAAGCCTTCATAGTGCCACAGCAGCTCGGGCTGTATACTCCCCAGGGAGCTGAGAAAGATGAAAGGAATGCCATTGGCCCAATGACTAGGGCACTTTTGTAAAGCGCATTGATACATTATTGTTACTAGATATTATTAACTATTAAATTGTATTTTTTGTGCAGTGCCCCAAACATCAAGATCAGCGAGAAATAGGCGGCTTTGAGCCAGTAGGTCCCGTCCACACTGTACAAAATCCTCCTCCACTACCCCCAATGGATCTTAGGGGCCAGGGCCTTGGCTTAGTCTGCAAAGCGCTCTACAATTTCAAGAAAACAGTAAGTTATTGTTATTCTATAATGGTTTATCTTTCTGGGGGACTTGCATGTATGATACACTATGTGGAAGCAGACTTACTAGGTAAATCCCTTGTTCCCAGTAAGGCCAAACAAAAAAAAGGTTCTGTTTCCGGTTTCCCGACCGACCCTAACTTTATGCCGCGACCCTAAACTTTTTGTTCGGCTTGAAAAAAAAATAATTATTAAATGAAAATATGAAGGTACCATGAACCAAATGTCAGACTTTGGCCAAACTAATATGTTTTTAACAAAATTGAATAGTTTTGAATCGGGCAAGTAGGGTATTTACACACTCGCCAAACCTATTAAAATAAAAAATCGGAAACAGAACATTTTTTTTGTTTGGCCTAATGTACACATGCTCAGAACTACGTAAACAATGGAAATTTACCTGGTAAGTCTGCTGCCACCTAGCGTTCCAAATCTCTGTGGCAGTAGATGAAGTGCAGGACAAGTTCTTATTTGAACTTGGTAGTCTCCTGATTCCCAACTTACTCTGTGGCAGTAAATAAACAGCAGGATAATATCTTATTTGAACTTGGTAGGCTCTTTATTCTCAATCTACTTTGAGGCAGTAAATTAACAGCAAGACTAGTTTTTATTTGAACTTGATTTTCTCTCGAATTTTCAATCTACTACGCGGCAATAGATCATGTAGATAGACAGCAGGACAAGTTCTTATTTCAACTTTGTAGTCTCCCTGTTCCCAATCAGTAAACTGGTAAATAAAAAGCTCTTGTAAAGAAAATCTACACAGCAATTGCTATTGACACCTCCCCATGCATTTCTTCTAATCATATTGTTTTATTCCTATTACACAGGACGAAGAAGACCTTGCCTTCTCAAAGGGCGAAACTTTGACTATTATCAGAAAGGATGAGGACCAATGGTGGCTAGCCAGGAATGCAGCGGGTGAGGAAGGTCTGGTACCTGCCCCCTACATCAAGCCTGTGAGTGTTATTTACTGAAGATTTTGATTAGGACTCTGAACAGGATGTACACAAGCTATTAGTCAGCGATGCGTCCGGGCGTCTTTTGGACGCCCTATTTTATTTTTGGACGCCCCGAAAAACTGTCGGACGCCCTTGAAGACGCCCTGTTTTTTGTACATAATTAAAAAAAAATACATCCGAATACCTGAAATTGTAAGCAAAACGAACGCAAATCCAAAAATATTACTACCTGCCAGCTGCAGTGAAGGTAACTTTATGCAAGATACAACCAATTTATCTTAAATATACTGATCACCCATTCATTGTTTACCGACAAAGGGATCAAATTTAACATCAGACAGTGCCCCCGAGTGGTGGGAAGGCTTGAACAACCGCAAAGGCTTTAGAAACTATAGCGGTGAAACGCCACGCAGTAGACAAGTTTACAAAGTACATGTACATGTACATGTACATGTATGTCGACGTAAAAAGCGTTGTGTATGTACATGTACATGTCGTGTACCTACCAGGGTTGTGTGATAGATCGGCAGCACTCGAGACACACGTGTTGTAGACTTGATTTCAAGTCTGAGATAACGGTTATTTCTCTGCATCAGCCACACAAAATCCCCCCCGCAGATTGGCTATCACGCGCTCTAACTCGTAGGTTAAAGACGGAGGTTAATCCACAAGAGGGCGCTATTTCAGGCAATGCAGGTAGACTAAAAACCACGAGCACAGACTTGGAACCAAGTCTAGGCACGTCATTCCCGCTCTTTTCTGGCTGCCGCAACCTTTCAGTGCATATTAATTTATGCAGAACATCGCACATGCGCAGTATATGAGTCAAAACGTGCGTGTCTGCTTGTATGTGTGAACCTCCCACCATGAGTATGGGTAATGCAGGTTTAATAAAGAATGCTCACTCCTGCCTGCATACAGTACTACATGTAGCTGCTTACATGCTCACCTCACTGTCAAACTATCCCTCGTAGTGGTACACTGTAAATGTACATGATGTACATGTACATTGAAATGTTAACGATTGTTCCGTTTGTATATAATTCGTGGGCTATGTGTAGAATACCGCAACTCGACTCAAGTAGTACGGGGTAAATCAATATGAAAAAGTCGTGACCCCGCCCAAACTTTAAAAATAATAATAACACAGCGCGAAATACTACGATTCTTAGGGCTGTACGGTGCTGATTTCATTTTCTTTAGCCCAGACCCACAGCATACGTCGAGTACACAGTAAATGCAATAATAGTTCTGTGGTACATGCTTGCTGAAAATTTACCCCCAAAATTTGGACGCCCTGTTTTTCAATCCAGTCAAATTTGGACACCCTATTTTCAAATCCTGGCTAAAAGCTTGGATGTACACATTAGATTTAGGGTCATGTAGTTATTGCAAACTATTAGTCGCAACCCGAAAGTGGCTCGCAAAAAAAACCAGGTGGGTCGCCAAACTTGACAGAAGTGCTAACATTTATCGTTACACTTTTAATTATTCTGTCTGCAACAAAGAATGCCTTCCAATCAATTTATCGTCAAAAGTTTGGTATTTTTCTAAACTTCTTTTGCAATTACTTAAAAAATACTTCAATAAACAATTTACTTCCAGGCCCGGGCCCAATTTCATAGCGCCACTTAACGGTAAGCAAATTTTCTTGCTAACTGTAGCAGAAAAATTTGCTTGAACATAAGCGTGTTTCACAGGTAGCAAGAAAATAAGGCGGCCATCTTGCGCGCTCACAATGGTTTTGCATTGTTACGTCATTCATTTTCGTGCAGTAAGCACCGGAAGGTTAGCATGCCTTTTCGTGTGCTTACGGTTAGCTGCGCTATGAAATAGAAACTTGTACATAATCACAGAATCGGCCGTTAAGCAGCTCTATGAAATTGGGCCCTGGAATTAAAGGCAGGCAGCGAAGGCCTTGGTGCCCCTTTAATAATTTCCCATACACTTTCAGATTTTCTAATGGAAATGCCATTTGCAAAAATGAAAATGACCTTGCCCTCTTAAAGATGAAATCAGCGCTGGTTTTCAGTACATCCCGAGAGGTATCGATGCAGCACGCTGCCCATGGAAGCAAGGCAGTGCCGTCCATCTTTCAGGATTTGTCATGTTTGTATGATCACATCCCTGGCCCCAGTGTTTTAATGTTTCTTTCCCCATGGCCCTCATAGGTATCAGATCAGAGGTCCAGCATGGAGGGTAAAGGGGACGGAAGGCTCTCAACGGGGGACGACGGCAAGACATCCAGCAACGACCAATATAAGGTTATAACCACAGTCAACACCAACACCGTACAACATGCCATAGTCACGCAAGAGAGAGTGCCGTGTGCGTACGACCCAACACAACTCAAACTAGAGGTACGTTAAGTACAAAAACCAAAGGGCAGTTATTGGGTTACATGTAATTATTATGGTAATGAAACCAAGGAGTGGACCCCACACTCTGCTGATCAAAAACACCAGCGCTTGAGTCCAGTGTGCTTGACCTCTCGGCCACGACACGCCACACATACAGTGCCAAGGTCGTACATGTACGATCTATTTTTATGTATTCCGAAAGTGCCAATATTGTACAAGTACAATCTATTTTTATGTACTCAAAAGATGTCATCAATCGTATCATAAATGTATGACCCATAATAAACATGGTATTACGAGAGGGCATTATCACTCAAGAAATAGTATTGACTTTGGGATGTACTTAAGCAAGATCGGTTTTGTTCAGTGAGAAAGATTTTCTTTATACAGAATTTAAAAAAAAAAAAAAAAAGCTGGTCATCTTAGGTTCAAAATAATAAAAAAACGGACACTGAAAGAGTTAGGTACCATTAGTACTAGTAAGTTAAGTCATTAATACTCTTGCTCATTCACAAATGCCCCCTATACACGTAGCTACATTTGTAATGTCCATCTATTTTGGGCAGTGCAAATTATGAATGCTAAATCATTTAACCCTCTCATTACTAAATTGTTTTGATAAAATAACATCTGGTGACTAAATTGCTAAACGACTCAAACCTGAAATATCTTCTTAAACAACAGCATTCATATGTTCAGAGGCAAATTTACAAACTGTATTAGCAACCTCAAGATTTTACTTGAGAGTAAAATAAGCAGTGACAAATTTCTTTCTCGTTAAGTTTCCTTTTGTATAAAAAACAGCAATCAAAGAGATTGGACAGTAAGCTTTGGATCTTACTTTCCTGGTGTGTGATCTTCAATTTTAAACACTTTGTTGTACACAATCACTTGACACTCCATAGGTGTGTTGGCATTATGGATCTTGCCACTCCATGGTGAAAGGGTTGCAGAGTAGCAACCTCATAACATTGGAAAGATTTTTCTCTCTCCAACCATAGTAAGCTTGGACAAAATCATATACATTTGTTCTCAGCCTTGAGTGCTTTGTGTGTGTAATCTCGGGCAACTAAAAATGATATGTGGTAAGAAAAAGGGGTAAAGAAAAACACCCCACAAATCAACCAGCCTTTGATTGAACTTGATACATTTTGACTTGGATGCCCCCACAAATCAACCAGCCTTTGATTGAACTTGATACATTTTGACTTGGATGCCCCCACAAATCAACCAGCCTTTGATTGAACTTGATACATTTTGACTTGGATGCCCCCACAAATCAACCAGCCTTTGATTGAACTTGATACATTTTGACTTGGATGCCCCCACAAATCAACCAGCCTTTGATTGAACTTGATACATTTTGACTTGGATGCCCCCACAAATCTATAAAAAAATCAGGAGAATGGCATTATATTATGGAAGGGGAATTCACTGAAAACTTGCCTCCCTGATGCTGATTACATTGATAAACAGTGGTGGCAGCCAATCGATCTCAATAAAAGATTGAAGGTCTGAAATCAGGGATTTCACAATAACCCCTTGAAAAAGGGAGACTTTGTGCATAAATTGCAGCACCTTTTAAACCTAATGAGACGTCATGACTTGGCCATATTTTTAGATCTTTTTTATCAGCAATGACTATCACCCCTTATTTGATACCAGTGATTTCATCTGAGGCACAGGGGTCACTTTCACAGTTGGTGTACATGCTTTTATTATTGTTTTAATATTCTTTGTTTCATTAGGTTGGAAGTATAATTAAAGTGCTGGACCAGAACGTGTCTGGCAACTGGAAAGGAGAGGTGAACGGCAAAAAGGGCTACTTCCCGTTCAATAGGGTCCGATTACTAGACCAAAAAACCTACGAGGGACTAATAGAAGAAAAAAGAAAAGCCAATGGTGCCAATGCATAATGACAGGGGTGTGGTCCCCTTCGTTAACCAAGACAGAGAAAACGAGAAACAAAAGAAATAAGACTTTATGTACATCTATGACTCCACTGTATATAACCATTTAGACCACTGTGAATACAATCCCGTATAAACTCTGCATGCGGGTGCCAAGGATTGTTTTATAATATGGGAAGCCAGACAGGAGGATTGATTTACTATGAAAAGTACAGAGAAGACAGACGAGGAGGAATTCAACATCAACTGCAAGAAACCTGTTAAGTGGGAAGCACTGTGGGGAACTCCAAACATGAAACGCTGTAGTGAACGACATTTCTGTGGGGAACTCGATGGTGAAACACTGGGAAACTTGCTTCGCGGAGCTCCAAGGCAAAACGGTGAGAGTAACTCCAAAGGTGTCACAGGAAGGGCAACATACACCAGAAAACTCCAAGGTGATACACCAGGGGCAACACACCCCAGGAAACTACAAGGTGATACACCAGGGGCAACACACCCCAGGAAACTACAAGGTGATACACCAGGGGCATCACACCCCAGGAAACTACAAGGTGATACACCAGGGGCATCACACCCCAGGAAACTGCAAGGTGGTACACCGGGGGAAACATACCCCAGGAAACTACAAGGTGATACATCGAAAGTAGCAAAGTGTTAGAAACTCCAGGGTATCAAACCAGGAGCAATACATTTTGGAAAAGTCCAGGTTGATACATGTACACCAGGTGAAACACACTCAAGGAAAAAGCCAAGACGAAACAGCGAGAGCAACTACCCTTTGGGATACTTCAAAGGTGAAACAGTAGGAATGACACAATCCTCAGACCACAAAGGGAAATACTGGTGCATGTAAACACCACTCAAGCAATGCACACTAGCACATGTCTGGGAGACTCTGCAATGAAACACAAGGAGTGTTGTTTGGTAGTGGTTCACCATTGCAATGGGTTTACCTCTGAGGGGGCTGTGGAGTGAGGGCCCTTGAAGCCCACACCCCTCAATAACAAAGGTCTGGCAATAATTGTGGCAAATTTATTTTTCTACAGTTGTACATAAATCCTAACGCCCTCGCCACCATCGTTTAATCAATCAGTAAATGATGAAATAGTAAAAGATGAGTGGCATTGGTTTGCTTTACCTCATGCTTGGTGTAGTTGGGGGGGGGGGGGGGGGGGTGTTGCACTGCAATACTGAGTCTCTGTAAGACCTGACTTGAAGATTTGAATTGAGATGTGGTGCAAAGGGGTAAGGTGCAAACATTATGGGTAACTCACAATATAGTACCAGCTTAACACTTCATGTTGGTATTACAAATATCTTGACCTTCTCTCTGGGTGGTGTTTATTTTTCGAAACTTTCCAGAGTTTGAAAATATCATTCCCACAATGAGACCATGACTTGGCAAAAGAAAGACAACACAGGTTCTCATAATAAGCAATGAGATTTGTTGTTCTCTTGTGCACACTACACAATGGAATGAGTCAAGTGGTACATTTAAGCAGCAACATAAATTAGGCTTCTGCATGCTCTGCTATTACATAGCTATGAGCATTTAAGAATATTAAGAGGCATTATGCTCGCTTTGGCCTCGGTGTTTTGTACCACAGACAGGTGAAGGGTAAGAATCTGAAGCATCCAATCGTTCACCGAAATTGTGAAAAGAGAACCTTTTAAAGGGCTTCTTTTGTCCGATTTATTCCCCAGGCCAACGTAATCAGACATGGCAGAGAGCCAGGTACTGAGACAATGCATACCGACTCTTGCTAATATTGCAGCTTTAAAATTTCTTTCATTTTAATAATGAGGTTTTTATGTTCAAAGTACATGTAGTTGAACAATGAAGCCCCAGCATGATGAAGTTATAGACGGTTAAGGTATGGTAAAATGTGTGCTTAATGTTATTTTTTAGTATAAAGTAACAACTAATGGGGACAGTATGAGTTGTATGTGGATCAGTTGTACATGTGTCAATAGTGACTGCATGCAATGCAAAGTTGGCAACACTCTCTGCCGTACAGTGTACATTCATGTACAAATGTACACCTGACTTTATGTTAATGAGCAATGTTGGACTAAAACTATTGGATTTTTGGTGATCTGGCGTGTAAAGAACTTTGTTTCAAACCAGAAAAATAAAACTCTGAGAATTCTGGGTGGTTAGTTAGTGATGTACTTTGTATCTGTGCGAATCTGCTTTGAGTTGATTTGCTGCCATTTTAGCTGCCAAGTTTCAGCTTTCCCATTCACTCAGCGTTCTCCCTTAACAGTGGTCCGTTGGTCAAATGCCAGTAAAAAAAACCTGAGTACCGATCAAGCTTCACTCTGAGTAGTCCGGCTGATTAGCTCAGTGTTGAAAAGCAACTGTTTTAAATATATTGAAGTATTGACTTGTGAAAAAGCTGCCGGACTAGTGAAATGACAAACTATCTGGTCCTGCTGGTTAGTCACTGAAAAAGTTAAGGGCAAACGCTGTCATTGATCTGGTTAATTTTGCACAGGAATGTCACATGGTATTGTTTAATCTTTGTTCAAGACGCTGTGTGGTTATCACTGAATTGATGTATGTTTAAAGTTATCATGATCAAGCACTAGAGGGTGTCTTTCCAAATACATGACTTTGCGGACAAACTGCTGATTGACTGCAGTGAGCATGTAGTTGCCGTGCCGTCACATCGTTGTACATGCAAGAGCGTCTTGCACTAAGACTAGATATATCCACAGCTTAAATGCAATGTAGAGGGCGTGCACAGCAGACACAGATGACAATGCAGCCCAGCATTCTCTGTGTTTTATTTTGATGTTTCAAAGACATCCAGCTGACTTTACTTTTTGTCCAGGTGACATCAAAGAGCATTTTGTTTCGTTCACAGACCTGAAATGTACAACTCTGATAAGGGCAAGGCAACTTGAGCTGAGACTCAGAGTAAAAGACATTTCCCAACTTTAAAATAAGCATTAGGAAACAGTGGCATCCATGGTAGTAGTGCAATCCAAAGCAAAGACAAGGGAAATCTCCCATCAATGGCAACCACAAAACTCAGGATAGAACTGATCAAAATGTTGAGTTGTTTCACCGACTGGTTCTTTTCAAAGCAACCACAAATTAGTACAAAGATGATTTCACACAGACCTTGGTTTCTTCATGTACATGTTTCGTTATTACTATCATATTGCTGGTAATGAAACCAAGGATGTCCTATAAGTGAACATAATCACTGTAGCTTGCAATTCTGAGGAAACCTGTAAACAAGGGTGCTTGCTATGGGAACCAGAAACACCAGGCTTAACCCCTGCTCTTCCACGCTAAGTGTTCTTGGTTCTTTTTTGTGCACTACCAATCCTATTAGACATTACCTACATGTACTGCTTATTGTCCCATCCGAAGGTCAAAGCAATTATGGTAAAGTGTCTTTCTCAAGGGCACAAGTACCACAACTTGGACTCAAACCCACACTCTGTTGATCACAAAAACCAAAGCTTGAGTCTGGTGCTCTTAACTGCTCGGCCGGCCCTCATATACCTTGTAGAACTTCAAATCTTACTTGAATAATAAAAGTACAATGGAAATAATCGGTTTGTTGCTATGATATTGGGCATCAGTACCGTCTAGTTTTCTTATCATTTCTATCAGCTATTAAAATTTATCAAGTTTAATCCATACACCAAAACTATGTAGAGCAAAAAACTTAACAATTCACATTTTATGAAGTGATGTTATTTAATACAAGGATCTAAGTAGTAATTGTAAAGAAATTAAATCAATATATCCTGAATATTTTATCCATTGTGGATTTATTATTTATTTTTTTATCATGGTGACAAGCTCATTGGGTAAGGGATTTAAAAGACAATTTACAAACTCTAGCTGGTATCATCATAGTTTACACTCCTTTTGTGTACATGATGGCTGTTGGAAACATGTCCAAAAACATGTAGTTCCTCTGTGCAGCGTGTTGTGCAACTCGGGAAGCAACTTTCACAGAACTGTTAAAAAAGAGCTGCTGCCAGTGCTAAGGTAGTGGTATTCCCGCATGGCCTCACTCTCATTAGCATATACCCTTTGCATATTGGTCACCATCATCGCTAATGTCAAATAATGGAAAGGTGTAGGTGTGTACACACCATGCATGACCTGTACATGTCAACTGTTCAGATTTGGTTGGAATTGTCCAGATTTCTGAGATCACAGGGCCCCCAAAAATCAGAAGATTCCTATTTCTGATAAGAGACGTCAATGAACAAGATAAAACAAAATCTGGCAAAAGATGGTGCCATTTGCTTGCGACAGTAGAGATTTTTCTTATGAGATAACAGTGTTTTTTTGTACATTGTTTTAAATACATACATCATTTCCACATGTACGTAATAAGCTTTAATCGAACTTCTTGCGTGGCTACAGTCCTATTTCTGAGTTTTTAATGTTGGCAGGTATGTTGACCTCAGTGAGGGCGCTGTTTGAGCTTTTGACATCGTGTGCAAGGTGAAAAGGACATATTTGCCAGTGATTATTGCTCTCAACCCCATTGGTATTGGTAGTATCAGTTACTCTCCTGCCCCACTGAACTTGGCTTTATGCTCCACATTGGCTCAATTTATGAAGCTCTTAGGCTATTAAAGGTGCTTAGCAACACTTTCAGCTGAGCAGGAATTAGCAGGAAACCAGTCACAAACATCAACATTACAAGGTGTGTGGCTGGTAACCCGTTTCACCCAAGCAGAATTTTTCAGTTCTAAGCATTTTTTGTTGTTGCGCTTAACAGCTTTATGAAACTTTGCCCTGATCCAGGAATATTCTCATTGGCTTTTGACAAAACAACATTATATGAAAAAGTCATTCTGCTTTACTCAATGAGCTTGAGCAGTGCCAAACTTAAATTATTTTTTTAAGGGTAACTTGACTTTGATAAATAATTTTTGGGTTGTATGCACAAGGGTTGACCATCACTTCTGTTTATGAAGTGGCGGGTTTTTTTATTTCAAGTTTAAAAAAATTACAATAAGTAAATAAGCAAAAAAAAAAAAAAAAAAAAATCGATTTTTGTTTGTCGATTAGTAAGTGGCCAATATATTCCCACCTATGTTCAGCCTGTTATGTAGCTGCTGCTTTTAGGCAAAACATTTGTAACAACGAAGGTGTATTTGTTATCATTTTATTTATTGATTTTCAACTTAAACTAATGAACCTCCCCCCCAAAAAAAAACCCAAAAAAAAAAAACCAACAAACAAACAAACAAACAAACACATGCAGCTCTGTGTTGTAGTCACTGTGTGTACCTTCCTTTTTTCTATACACCTAAGGAAAGTCCTATTCTTCAACACTGTAAAAAACACTGTGGACATGTGTAAGTCCACTTGGTGTTTCAAGTCCCTACATCATGTAGTCCCTACTCCTTTGTTCTCAGGTCTACACTTCGTATGTAGTGTTAAATCCTTGCTGTTTGTCAGTGAGTTGACCAAGCATTCAAAACCATTCACCTGCCCAGGCTGTGTGTATTGCTGTACACTGAACTGTCTGCACTGTGGATGCATTCACCACATGATATCACTGCAGGCTTGCATACAAGTTTATCTCTCATTCAAAACCACAGTGGAAGATATTGAACAGTCAGACAGTAGGAATGTTGACTATAGTACATGTACAGAGGCTGGCATAGTGCATCTGTCATTCCAAACCGTGGTTGGTGATATTGAACGGTCATACAGTAGGAGGGTTGACTGTGCACAGAAGCTGGCATAGTTTATCTCTCATTCAAAACCACAGTGGAAGATATTGAACAGTCGGACAGTAGGAAGGTTGACTATATGTACATGTACATGTACAGAGGCTGGCATAGTGCATCTGTCATTCCAAACCGTGGTGGGTGATATTGAATGGTCATACAGTAGGAGGGTTGACTGTGCACAGAAGCTGGCATAGTGCATCTATCATTCCAAACCGTGGTGGGTGATATTGAACGGTCAGACTGTAAGAGGGTTGACTGTGTACTGTGCCAGTACATTTACCACATGATTTCATACTGCAGGCTGGCATAGTGTGTCCATCATGCAAAACCACTGTGGATGATATTAAATGGTCAGACATAAGGAGGTTTTATAATAACAATAGAAAAATAAACTGGACAGTAAATAATATTAATAAACAAATAAACAGTTATGATATTGTATTTTGTTGATTTGAATAGAGGCAAAACTGTTTTAGCTTTAGCCGAAAATTACTGGCAATAGTTTAATTCCACAAAGGTTGTGGCTCTCCACAGCAATATGTTTATCTGGGGAGAATGGAAACGAACGAAGAGGTTTTACTAGGAATAGTATAGTGTACATGTATAAAGAGATGCTAACTGTGCTGAAATGAAATACGTACAAGTTATCACCTCAACCCTAGCTGTATGGTGCAGGCCTGATACTTCAAAAAGGCTGCCCTGGTCATTGCCTTGGTGCCTTTAGAATGTTCCAATAGAAATTTTACAATTTCCCCATGGAGGTGCCATATACCAAGGAGAAAACAACTTGGTGCCCTTTTCCTTTCAAAAACAATGCAGCAACAACAATATCACTGGTTTGTACAATTGTATACTTTGGCGTATTTATAACAAGTTACCACAACGGAAGTATTTGCATGCTGGGCAGATTGTCCCTCAGAGTGTTTCGTTTTACAGAAAAAGAAACTGTTTCCAGTGTTGTACTAAAAGAAATGGCTACTGAAAAACATTACAATAATAAATAACCATAAATTTACCAGAATTATAACCTTTACCCCATACCCTCACACACACACGCACACCCTAACATATGGCATTACGGGGTACTTCCATTGTTCTAATTGTTCCCTTTTCTGAGGAAAATATATGTGGGGTACCACTAAAACAAAGAAAACCTTGTGGGGTAGCATTGTTCCATTGTTAAAAGTACCCCCATAAGTTGGCGCGTGGAAGGGCACCCAAGTGTGCATTGACCTGTTATTGTCCCTCTATTGTTTTTTAATACTTTTTGGCAACAGCTCCCATTGGTTTTGTACACACTTTCCAACTGAGGTCCTTCATCTAACTGGGCCCCCTGTTGACCTCTATTGACTGTTATACCTGTAGGTCCCCAGTTTGAGTGTTTGCAAATACTTTAAAACCCTTGATTCCAGCACTCTTAACACTTAAATGTAAAACCACATCTGTTAACAATTTGTTTAATCTTTTGAATGTTAATATGACATATACAAAACAACTACTTATAAACCTCTTCAAGTACATGTATTAAGTGTCACCTGTTTTGTATATACAGTTCTGTGTGTGGGAGGTCATAATTTATAATGTTACTAAGAGGTAAATCTAATTATGATACAGTTACTAGGTTCTTTTATGTAATTACATAACAGACGGGACCTACAGTTTAACATCCCATCCAAAGGGTGAAGAAATAATGGTTAAGTGTCTTGCTCAAGGACAAGTGTCAAGCATGGGACTTGAACCAACACTCATCTGATCAGAAACACCAGTGCTTGAGTCCGGTGCACTTGACCACCCAGCCCTGACACGCCACAATTTCTAACCCTCGGTGTTCCAGTTGCATCATTAAGCGACGCGGTACATGTATTGTGCTGTTATTTGTGAGTTGATATCAAGTTATAAACCACATGGGAAACTTATGGGGTAAATTTTAAATGATTAGGCGTTGAACAAAGAAATACTGATTGGAGTGGGATTTAAACCAACGACCTCTGGTTTAATGTGCCAACTTTCAACCATCTGAGCTATCTAGCCGTATGTTGGCGCTCCCCCTATTATGTCAATATCTTTGTCTATTTTTGCTTAGCATGATTGGTTTTTCTTGGCAATTTTTGTGGATTGGCAGCTTTATGAAGTTGGAGAAAAAGTCTGCTTAAATAAAAATACGTTTCTGCTGTTGTTGCTGTTTGCAATGAAAAAAATTGTTCTCAATAAAAAATAATTGTTTTATAACTAGAGCAGTTTAAAGTCATTGTGCTGTGTGTCCAATGAGTTAAAATGATTGCATCCCTAGCCTAAGCTTAAGTATTATTTTTGATAATAATGTGTTCATATTTTGCTCAAAATACAAAGAAAACTCATGAAAACTTGTTTGGGTTCCTGCTTACTTTATTGTAGCTTGTGACTCTAGATGATTAAAGGCCATCTTGCCTGCCATGTATTAAAAACCTTATACAGTTATTTCAAAGTTGTATTTATTCAATGTTGCCTTAAATTTTGTATCCACTGTTTAAATGGGAACTGATCCGAGAAAGAAATTTTAATTTTTATTTAATGAATGTAGAGTAGAAGGTCTCGCAATGTACTATTAATAGGAATGTCTTTGTGAGAACTGTGTTCAATTTCATGGTGCTGATTAGTGGCGTTTCTGCATGCTTGGTTGGGCGGTTTTGCGAGTCAAGGTCCCCCTTTGTGTAGTGTGCATTTAAGCGTTTTGGGAAAGCTCCATTAAATAATTTCAGAGTTTGGCCACAAAAACTCGGAAAGTTTCCATCCTTTTTACCCATTTAGGTCATTAAACTGAATGGATGAGCAATTAATCTGCCTGGGCAGTCAGCAGCCTTACTTATTGGGGCATGATCCAATTAGGATGTTTTATTTCAGCCTCTTTCTTTAATGGAGCTTTCCTGCAATTTGACAGTAGCTTCTTGTGATGTTGGTCAAACATTTCTTAGCTACCTTTTTGTGTATGAAATTGCGCCCTGCCCTGTAGACCTTTGTTAAATTTATTTTATTTTATCTGAATATCCCAATGAGTCTTATCACATAAAAAGACAGCTGACAGTGAATTTTTCTTTGCCAATTTACGTTCACATGTTCTGTCTTTAAAGCAAAGTGTACCTTTGGTTTTTGGAACTGTTTTATTGTTTTAATCCTATATAAATGTAGGTATATACAATAAAACTAACCTGTGAAAATTGCATTTCAAAATGTTGGCAGCCTTTTGAGGTATTGCTGAAAAGCTGAAGTGGTTATGTCCACGCAGGAAGAATAATCCGTAAATGGAATGCACAATCTGTTTGCAGAAATGTTTCTCTGATTGCAATGTTTTTGAATCCCTCTCTCTAAAACCACATTTCTTTGAAGGCGATATAGCTTGCTTAGAAATAAAAAGGTGCAATAGTATTGCAAATATTCCTGAGACATAGTTGTGTTCAAAATACTGCTATCACCTAGAGCATTGGACGCTGCTCACATCTTATTTATAAACTATTAACATTGAACGCTGCAAAACCAGTGTAGGAGTAGTTTCTCAAGAATGTTACACATTATCAACAGCTGCAGTGCTTCTTACCAAATAAGTTGTTATGGTCATTAATTTGTGGAGTAATTACCAATGGTATAGACCATGTTACATTTGTTTACAGAGTGGTGACCTTGTACATTCTAAAGTGTTTCCTGCCAGGCAAGATACTACACAGGCTATATGGGAAAATTTACATTTTGTGTCATAATTTTCACATAAATTCAAAATTTACAAAAGCAACAGCTGTACAGCTTTTGAGATGGCCCCCCTTTCTTCATATCAAAAGTTGAGAAAAATCAGACAGTGCAATCTTCACAAAACATAAGATTTGTTGTTTTCTTCCATTGATCTGTGTACAAATGTGCCTGCAGGAAGTCCAGGCTCTGTGGCTCTTTTGTAAACATGTGATGTCACAGGTCACATGGTCTATACCCTCCCTGTATTACATGTCTTAATTTCCTTATAGCTGCATCTTTTGGATCCTATTCAGATACAGCTACAGCCGTTAAACTGTCGGGGAGTGTCTTAAAAGTTATGCAAATTGTAGGCGGGTATGAATGTTTCTGTTGGCATACACCTGCAGTCCAGTGAACCACCAGAATGTTCTGCTGGACTGTTATACTGTGCCAAACTGCGGAACCATGCACTAAGAGAGAATATGCGCCCTAAAATGTAAGACGTTCAAATGGAACGTTCCAAGGTTGTACTTTTGAGATGCTACCTTAACAATGAGTGGCAGGAAATTAAGATGGCTTCTTCGTGAATGTCTATTTCAATGTGTACAATATTGTAAGAAGCAATAAAATCAATTGTAACATTACAATGTATAATATAATAAGTGTAAACCTGTATGAATGGGAGAGAAGGATTGGATTATAAACCAGTTGAAAAACAACGCATCAGCATAAAGTAGGAATAATAGACTGTGCAAGTATTTTTGTATTCAAACCATTTGGGGAACCTTTGTTTCCAACCATAGGGGGAACCTTTGTTTCCAACCATAGGGGAACCTTTGTTTCCAACCATAGGGGAACCTTTGTTTCCAACCATAGGGGGAACCTTTGTTTCCAACCATAGGGGAACCTTTGGTTCCAACCTAAGGGAACCTTTGGTTGCAACCTACAATGTAGGGGAAACTTTGGTTTCAATCAAGGGGAACCTTTGGTTCCAATCTAGGAGACCCTTTTGTTTCACTGTAGGGGATTCTTGGGTTCCAACCTATAGGAATCTCGGATTCTAACCAAGGGGAATATTGGGTTCCAACCTAGGGGAAAGTTAGGTTTTATCTATGGGAAACCTTGGGTTCCAACCCAGGGGAATCCTTGGTTCCCAGGTACTTTACTTAAATGTGTGAAGTATAAACAGTATTTTTAAATTCACAGATCCAAACTTTTTTTTAAACCAAAAGACTTGCATTGTCTATTGTTAAAGGCTTAGAAATCAAGGCGTCAGCTTAGGCCTAAGTTTTGTCTGCCATTCTGAAGCTCCTTTATCAGAAGTGCATTTCTTCAGAATCACTGACAGAGCTTAATGCGGAGCTGGAAAACACGCAAGAGTAAGACGATTAAACTTGCTTCTTCTGACAGCACTCCAAACTCAAGTGTTTTCTTTCTTTGATTTCCTTTTTTTTTTCAATTTGTTTTATTTATTATTAATTTGTTTTAACGAATCACCTTTGCAGCCTTTTGCACACAGAGCAGCTCTATGTTAATTTGAGACACATTTCAATAGCCCATATTCTCTAGCGTCATCTTTAAAATATATTCCGCAATGAATTAAAGCTGCCAAGACGATTGGCATGCTGTAATTTACATGTAACTGTGCCAGGTTCACTAGTTGTGCACTGCAAGTGCGCCATGATGGTTGGCGGTGTGGTTTGGGCTCCTATTTCACCCAGAATTCTTTGCGCGCCGATTATGCACATTGGGCCATTGGGAGAAAAACAAGGCTGTTGTTCATAGTAGACTGGTGCCGTAGAGTTATGGTGTTCCTGTCACATGTTATGCAAGATCCAATGTGGGTTCTGAAACTGGGTTATTTTTGGATCATTTACAAACTCTTCTCTACTGCCTTTCACATGTATTTTAAACAAATGTTGCAGATAGTTTTGATCCGAACAAAGTGTCTGAATGGTTCACTTCAACTTAATCTTAGAAATGTTGTGGAGAAAAACCAAATATATCATAAACATTATGCAATTGCTGAATAAAAGTAATTTAAATTTTAACCTTTGATCAGAATATCTTGATTATTAAAGTGAACATTGTGGTGTTTTCAACATAATATTCTTTATGACTTTTCTGTGTTCGTAATAACAGCATTTTTGGAATGGCGTACTTATCAAAATCATTGAATTTAAAGGCATTGTACACGTTTGGTAATTACTCAAAATATATATTAGCATAAAAACTTACTTGGTAACGAGCAACGGAGAGCTGTTGATAGTATAAAACATTGTGAGAAACGACTCCCTCTGAAGTAACGTAGTTTTTGAGAAAGAGGTAATTTCTCACTCAAATAATAAAAGACTTCTGGCCAGAAGCCTTTTATTCCTATCTGAAAGCACACTAATTTGTACAACAAGGGTGTTTTTTCTTTCATCATTTTCTTGCAACTTCAATGACCAATTGAGTCCAAATTTTCACAGGCTTGTTATTTTATGCATATGTTGGGATACACCAAGTGAGAATACTGGTCTTTGACAATTACCAAACGTGTCCAGTGCCTTTAAAGGTCTCTTTTCACTATTTTCTCGTGACCTCGATGACCAATTGAACTGAAATTTTCACAGGTTTATCCAGGATTGGTAGAGCTGACAAAACAGTCGCAAACAAAGTTCATGTTTTGTGTGATTAACCATATACATGAAATAACAAACCTGTGAAAATTTCAGTTCAATTGGTCATCGAGGTCACGAGAAAATAGTGAAAAGAGACCTTATGTGTTTTCTGTTTTTCAAACATCGAGTTTATTATTGCGCGTGATAAAAACTATTGATTTACTAATTTCTCAGAAACGATAGCATTTTAGGCAGAAATATTTGAAGGAACCCTTTCTACCATTACTTTCAATCATGTAAGTTATGTGTGAATCTGTGAACATTTGTGTTTTTCGATCTTACCAATAGTGTACAGGGCCTTTAACACCCCTCGAAGCAATGTTGTAAAGCCTACAAAATACTTATTTAAAAAAATATGTAAATAAACAATGAATCAGTAAAATGATTATTCAAATTGATTATTTGAAATCTATGCCTCTGGACTATTCCATGTATAAATATGTGGGTGGGGGTTTACCCACCTACCCCTCCCCCTCTCCCGGCTTGTTAGTTGACATGTAGAAAGGCAAAGGGTCTCTGGGAAAGAAATTTATTTTCAAAAAGCTTTGTTGATTATTTTTGAGAAAGCTTGCACAGGAAAAACATTGTAGCAAGAACTTATCCAGTCCACCCTCCCCCCTCCCCTCCAAAAAGGGGGTGGGAACAGAAAGGGAGTCCACCCCACACCCCCAGGACAAGTAAAACAAAATAGAAGAAACAAAACACTGAAATCACATTTGCCTGGTTGGAGTTTAATATGCTGGGTTTGTGGGTCGGGGGCATTGATATATCTTGTTAGATGCACCTACCCCCCCCCCCCCCCCCCCCACCATGGATCCAACTTTAAACTCTGGCCAACTTTTGAATATCTTAATAAAATGCAGTTTATGTGGTTGTAACATTATACTTAGACCTCTAGCCCATGATAATACCAATATTATGATAATAAATCCACAACTTTGAATAGGGCCAAGTATTCCCGGGCAGCTTATCGTTACTATTTATGGTAACAACTCTTCCCAGGATGTAACAATATTTTGCTGTTCATACAATTATAGAAAATGAAGGAAACATAAAGAAGGACAAAACATAACACGCTCCTCTGGTGGCGTTTGTTAGAACCCCAAACTTCAAAATGTGTGGGGGAGTGTATAGCCCCGCCTCCCCCTCTCAACTTTTCTTCCTCACAAACAAATGCGTGACGTAAAATCAATCATTTCATCCAGGGTTGAATCACAATAAATAATGTAAAGAAAACAAAGCAGCGCATTCTCGTTGATTCAAATGTTGTCCCTAATGTTGTCATTAGAAAAGAAGAAATGTTTGAAATTAGCTTACTTTGCGCCGCCCTCCCCCCCCCCCCTTTTTACCGTATGCCTATTTTTAGCTCTTTGCTCCATCTAAATGTCAACAAAATCCCCGGCTTTCCCTGGTACCCGCAAATAATCAGTGCATTCATTATACAATGGTATGAGCTTCGTTAACCAGTGCGATGTGTTCAACGTGATAACTTCATCTTGTTTTGAGAGATCATGTCCGAAGCAGAGTCTCAGAGAGACTCAGTGAGACGGCAAATCATGCCTGGAATTCCAAGAATTTCTCAATCGATTTTATAGAGCCTTGCGTGCTGCAGTCGCATTCCTTGTCATTCGACAGCCATAGACTGGACAAAGGGACGTGAAGGGATCGGCTTGGTCCTTGCTTGGTCCTTGCTTGGTGTGTTCCTTGTCGGCTTTTCAAGAAAAAGAACCAGGTCACAGGTGAGATTACTTACAATTATTGTGTGTGTTCTGATTGTTCGATAGTAGTGCTTGTGTCACGTTCATAATAAATAAAATAGAACAGACAAACCAAACTGTTCGATTCGATTACAAGGTTAAAATTGAGAGCAAAGGTTTATGCTTTGTAATAAATATATATATATTATAGGTAGGCTACTTAGTGATTTTTTTATTTTCAGATAGGCCCTAATTATTTATGATTTAGAGTCATTAGACTAATTCAATTGCATTGTTTTTGACACTACATATATTCAATCATCATACAATAGACCTTATGCATATGACGTCATTTGAGTAGGGCGCCCTCACCTAGAGGTCAAAAGGAAGATGCTCATTGGCCAGTCTTGTGAGCCGAGCGTACAAATCAGCGCGTTTCCATTGTTTCATCATCAGTTTACCTCTAAGATGGCGGCTTGGTGACGTCAATGCATATTAAGGTCTATAGACTGTGCAAGTCTCGCGCGCATTCGAACTTCCGGGACCATAGTGGTCCCAACCATATGGAGTTTTACGTGGGCGAGATTTTGTTTCGTCAATTATTTTAGTTTAACGTAGGTTATGACCTAGAAAAGTATACATGTTGTTGGGAATGTAATACTAAGTGATAACAAAACTTGTATGAAAGTACATTGTGAGAAAACTAATTCAACAATATAACGAAGAAAACCCGAGAATTATCCTTGACCTCAGCTTCCGGTTATTGCAAAAAAATTAGAATTTTGTGCTCGCCTATCATAAAACTTATGTAAACGCTTGTTTTGGATGCGCGATTATAATCGCCAGATGCTGTAATTGCAAAGCGAACCCTTTTCATTGCAGTCTATGGTTGTTGAGGTGTCAGCATCCTCTTTAAACTGCGATTTGGGTCATTTTAAAACCCGTTTGACCATCACAAATCCGCGTAAAGGGTTTCTGAAAAGTTAACATCAACAAAGCATCCTTGTCCCAGAGTTTTAATTTTTGTTCAATAATAATTAACACACTTTTGTGTATTTTTTTCAAAAGCTAAAACTAATTTCATAAAATTGTAATTATTTATTTTTGTTGTTCAGATTTTGTCATGAGATATAATTTAAAACAAAGATTTGATTTCAGAAATAAAAATGTTCTTCGTTTGACGGGTTTTCTCGTTAGGATACGCGCGAGACTTGCATTACAATATCTCAGAATCTGAATCTGAATTTTATAGTCAGAAATATCAAGAAGCTTCACACAGTTTTTAGACGTGGGAGGAAAACCCGAAATGGGGAAAACCCACACAGTCAGGTATGGAATAAAAGTGAAAACTCATCCATACTGTAGTGTATGCAGCAATGAGCTAGGCTTGCTTACAGTTACAATACAAGTGGTGCAAGCAAGTCTTTAACGTGCTAGTTTTTACTTTGTAACTTTGTCATGTTTGTGTAACATTTTTTGTGTACATAATATCATCTAAATGACTAAGTAGTAGTATGGGAAATATGTGGGGACCTATACAAAAGTTGCTGAAATTTGCATTTTTTTAGTTTCCTGTCCTTATTTGGGCGCAGGCATTTCAAAAATGTTTTTGAGTCGAAAATATGAACGTTCAATGTCTTCCTTTTTTTTCTTTCAAAAAGTGAAACAGGATTTGGATACCGATATTTCAAACAAAGGACACAACAACATTTAACCATTGAAACAAATTCATGATGTAATGGCACTTTGACAGAAATAGTCAGCAAAAATTCCTCTGGGCTGAAAAATGGCGTCATAATCTTTTTCAAAATTATTTAGATTTATATTTCCACAACATTTCAGATGTGATATTTTTACCAGATCGGTACAAGGCTGTTGGTTACCGATTCACCCGATGAAAGTTGTCTACAGGTACATGTAGATTGACCTAAATGTACTATGTTGTTGGAACCACAAATATGTGAATTTTCTCACCCTGGTATTACATATGATGAGACCCATGATGACAATAATATGAGACTTGACGAGGTACGCTGTATCAACTTTACACCACCACGTAAGCACTCAGCTGTACCACTAACCTTTTAATACTGTCAGACTGTACACTGGCACTAGTGGCAGTATAAATGATGTATCCATACATGTAGGCCTACCACTAAGCCTTCCTCTTTGGTTAGTGACCTGCTAGTGCTACATGTAGTAGTGCCACACCAGTCTACGTACATGTACATGTACATGTAGCCCACCTTGTTGGGTTTAGGTCTAATACATGTAGTTAGCACACTATTCATCATAGTCGCTGTTAAAAAGACTGATCAATGTTAAAAGAGAGCCATAACAGCCCAACTAGAGGGGCTAGGATCCCTTGCATTGTGTACATTACCACATAAATGTAGGGTGCTGTACTCCTCTTTTTGAAATTTCAAAGTTCTTGTTTAGAACATGTTGAATGGTGTGTACATGTACATGTACATGTATGATTGGTTTTAACTTCTCTGATGGATAAAGTTGGTAACAAACCAAATGAACTTTAAGTTTACATGGTAATCCTTTCATACTGATACCACAAACTCAGGGTTGGCTCATTAACTTTTTTAGTTACTAGCCAGCAGGACCAATTAGCTTGCTTTTTCACTAGTCCACCAGCTTTTACACCCCTTGGTCATATTTCATCCCCGAACAAAGATGGCACCCTCAAACAGAGATGGTACCCCTGAACAGAGATATTGACAAAATAGGGATACCGCTATCATTAAATAGGGCTACATGTACATGTGTTCATACACATGTAGCTCAGTTTGTAGAGCGCTGACATGTTTCTGTTTCCGGGGGTCGTAGGCTCAAATCCTGCTCTAGTCGAGTTTTCCTTTGTTGAACTGGAATCCCAAGTTAGTCGTATTTCATATTAAATAGATGCTTTCCAACACTGAGCTAGCCAGGCGACCACTTAAAGAGAATTTTGACTGGTGCTCAAGACAATTTTAAACTAGCATTTGGCCAGCTGTGCATGTGGATCACTGTTTCAGGGAGAAGTCTGAAACTGGAGACTGGCACAAAGATACAACCTGTACCTTCCAGGCTAATACTGGTATAAATCAGGAAAAACCCGATGGCTTGTGTACTTAATATTGTACATGTAGTCCCCATAGTCTCAGGCGGAATTTTGTTGCAAGGGCCAGTTTGGCTGGAGAGTACACTAATACTAATAGTAAATAATGTTAAAATTGTTTACCTGTAATAAAAATTAGGTTATTTTTTCAAGGGATGCCTTCATCGGAACTAGACCACCATGATCACTGTCAAACCTGTCACAACACCAGGTGCAATACACGCCTCACATCATGCTACGTCATTCAGTGTGAATTGGAATGCGGTGCTCGGTTCCACACCTGTAAGGCAGCGGAACACCGCATGCTCTGCAGTAATGAGAAGGTGCAGTGCATCAACTGTGGTTATGGATGCCCCATTGAGGTGCAGCGATCCAACATGTCACAACACCTCCACGTCTGCCCGGCGAGCCTTGTCCACTGCACCATGGAGTGGAATCGCTGGCCGGTGTGTTCCAGCGAGCGTCAGTCGCATCAACCGGTGCAAGTCCTGATGGACTTCAACAAGGAGCAACTGGACATCGCCCTCGCTCTGCGCGACCAACGCATGCTGACCAAGTCGATGCGTGCGTCCAGCCGCACACGGCAGATCTTGACCAACAGTCTGAACCGGCGTCATCCGGCCGTGCCCCTCATCACCAACCAGCTCACCAACGGCAGCTCGGAGAAAGAGTTTGACGAGGAGAAAGAACTTGAAAACCTTCTACAGGATATGCATCAATGGGAGAACAAAACTGAGCAGAAGCGATCCCGCAGCCCCGCGGGTCTACGGCAAAGCATCTGCGATGAGCTATACCGTGCTAGTCAGGACACTGTGCAGCAACTTTCAAAGGCAATCAATGTTATGACCAGTAGTGACTCTTCAGCTGTTCCCGAACTTCCCGATTTTAGTCTGGGATCGTCCCAGTATCCGTACATTCACTGTAAACACTGTGAGAGGCGCAAGGAACGTCTGGACCGCTTGTTAGATTCACGGGAGGCCATGAAAGAGGACAGCCAATCACAGCAGCTGTCTGAAAGTAATGAGCCAATCACTGATCAGAATACAGCCGGACGCCGTCTTGATGATGATGATGTGCATTTGACGATTATAAGAGAAACGTTGGACAAGGATTTGAAGAGCAAAGAGCAGTCCCAAGAAGTAAGTAGATTGGTGAACCTTTTCCCATGTTTGTTTACATTGATTTGATTGAATGAAATTATTATCTTTCTGGAAATGAAACCAAGGTACCATCAAACATGACTAGCACTGTGACCCGTAGGCCTGAAGATACCTGTGTAGAGAAGATTATAAAGACATAGCAGTTTCAGATGTGGGAAGGAAACCCTTAATAGGGGAAACCCACGCAGTCACGAAGGGGAATGAAAACTCAATCCACATGCAAGGCTCTGGGCTGGGATTCAAATCTGGGGTCCACTCTCCACAGAGGTACATAAACAAGGCTGGGCAGAAACCACTCGGCCAACGATGCCAACCAAGATAATCAAGGCAATGTTCCCTCATTTTGCCAACCAGTGTTAGCCTGCATGCGCAATGTGCAGTTTGCACATTTCATGGGAAGGGTCCATTGCCACGGTATTGAGTCGTCTCATTGATTTCATATTTCTGCAGCAACACAAGAGGTCTGCCATGCTTTCACGTACCAGCCCTTGTGTCATCCAGCATGGTGTTTCGTAGTCAGTTCTAGTGATGTTTTAAAATGATGTGCATACATACATACGTAGTATACTCCAGCACGGCGCAAGATATCAAAATAGTGACATCATCTGAGAAGGGTGTCTGTCAGTGTCAAGTACAATGTACAAGCCTACCTCATCGCCCACCAACAAACTGTATTTTTTAAATGTGAATATTAAAACCACTTTAAATATCATTTTATTTGTTTATCTCCCCTCCCCCTGAAAGCTTGAAGATCACAGGCACAGCTCATCCAGCAGTGAAGACAGCTTGAATGGATTGCCACCACCGGTGCTGTTTGTAACGCCATCTAGTACAGGGGAGGTATCAGCAGCACCACTGTGGGGACACTCAAAGATACTTGTGGTTGAGGTAATAATGAAGAATGTACTTTGTCATTGATTTTGATTATGTGAACAGCATCTGAGGTAGCCTTTTGTCAAGGCCTTCTTGGCGTGGACATCTTCGTAGAGCAGCTGAGCAACTGGAACATGAGACCATGCGTGGGAGTCGAGTGGCAAAGCCAAGAGGGCCTTTTCCAACTCGATTTTTTTAAATTTTTATGAATTATTCATAAAGTATGAAACATACATTATTTATACCTTGTATGCAAAAAAGTGCTGAACGATTAACCATTGTTAATTTGCATAGTTTCTGATTGGTTTGGAATTTTGCTACCCTGTTAGGGTAGCAAAAATTGAGATATAAAGAAAAGCATTAGAAACCGCATACAATGTAAGTTAGAGAAGGCCCTCATGGCCTCGCTATTCGCGTGTGTGGTCTCCCCTTCCAGTCGCTTGGGATCGTGGCTCTCTGAAGCCCTGAAGGCCTTGTCAAAAGGCTACATCTGAGGCAGTTTGGTAAGCATGTGCCATAATTCCGCCAATATCCTCTTCTCCTATGCTTCTCCACATCAAATTGTTAAGCCTTGGATAATAATAATATTACGCAGTACTTATACAGCGCTTTATCTACTCCCAATGGGCATCTGAAGGCGATTAGTATTTTTTCCTGCAAGGTATGTTGAGCTAGTATTTTGAAGTACACCTATTGTATTCCTTTACATAGCACCATGTAATGGTGTACAAGGTGCTGTGATGCAATATGCAGCCAATCAAACCAGGAACACCGGGGCGAACCCCTTCTCTTTACGATAAGTGCACTGGGTTCTTTTACGTGCATTACACAACACACGGGACCTACAGCTTTACGTCCCATCCGAAGGACGAAGCAACAATGGAAAAGTGTCTTGCTTAAGGACAAAAGTGTCAAGATCGGGACTCGAACCCACACTCTGCTGATTAGAAACACCAGAGCTTGAGTTCGGTGTTCAAATAAGGATAAGAATGGTATTCCTGACCATGGGATGTAAACAAAAAATTTGTTTAGGGCTTATTGGCCCCAGTCCTTCTGAATCCTTCACTTCGGTAGGTTTTAGCATTACATGTACTGTAGTCTGCGTATTTCTTAACCGGTTAAAGCCTGGGATCTTCAATTTTGTCCCTTCCACACTGATAAGATTATTTTCTCGGAATTGCCTGAATCTTTTTTCTTCGAAAGTATCGATGGCACAAAGAAGCCCTGACTTGACAATACAATAAGAACAAATATTATCAACTCATAGGCCTTATTGTTGCATTTACTTGATTCTAATGTGGTTGTTATAATAATACAAATAATACAGCATTTGTCTGGCGCACTTTACTGTCAGACATTCAAAGGCGCCAGTCGTGAAGAAATTAAGTTAATGTATCATCAAATTCTTGGAAAAGCAAGCGTGAACAAGTGTGTTTTTAGTTTCTGCTGGAAGAGAGTGATGGTCTGCATTTGTCTGCGGTCTTCAGGAAGTGAATTTCAAAGTCTTGTTGCTATGTTGGATAAGGCCCTGTCCCCGTAACTGGCCAAGTGGGTTCGAGGAATAAAAGAGAATTGCTGATACATGTAGATCTCACATCTGGTCTGGTTAGACGGGACATCGATAGATTTTTATTTTGCAAAGAACCCAAAACTTTATTAAGTTGACAGATACTGGTGCAGTACAAATTAACATTATCATTATTAATAATTTTGTCCAGCCTCCGAAGACAGCTTCTGGGTCAAGTGTAGCCTCCTCTCCAGCCACTGGGTCATCTTCCCCAAAACAAGCGTCTCTGAGTCTTGACTTATCATTGGAGTCTATCACCAGGTACCAGGCCAAACCGGATTCAATGTACACCTTCCTGTGTGCTCAGGTACGTGCATGTAAGAAGAACCATTTGCAGTTTTCTTCAATGGTTGTAACTTTCTTTTAAACGTGGGGTCATACTTTGGTAACGACCCCAAAAAGAAATTATGTCATTTTTATTTGAAAGCCTAGTTGTTAGATGGCAATGGTAGTAAACATGCTGCGAAAGGATTTTGCCTGAAATGCTCCCATTGATTAGAAATCAATAAAAGTATGTCTAAAAATTAGAATCTCCAAAGATTGCCTGCAGGCTACTTTGGAAAATTTATGTGGTGTCCATTTGAATGCTACCCTAAATACTGTGAGAGATGTGGGTTTTTGTTTTAGTAGAAGCGTGGGTGTTCAGGTTGTTGTAGAGGTACCTTTCCTCACCTTCCACCTTTCACCTTTCACCTTAGGGTTTTCACCTTAGGGTTTTCGGTCCCTACCTGACTGCATGGGTTTTCCCTGGAATAATTCTTTGGGGTTTTCCTCCCAAATCTAAAACTGAAACTTCCTTCCTTGTCTTCTCTCCATGGGGTTCTTGGATAGTTAAGTGATAAGTTCACTTTTCTTATTGTTTTGGCTTCACAACCAGAATAAATGAAACAAAATGAAATGACAATCCACATGTTGGAACACTTTATTGGCGGCTTCAGGTACATGTACTTAAACAAGAATTACAACCATTAGAAACACTGCTGACGTGTCTTGAGCATCTGTCTCACCAAACAAATCTTTTAGTTTTAGGAGCTTCCTAGGAGAGTGTAATCGATCATTTCACACTTGAATTGTTAACCCTGGTCTTTCCCAGGGAGGGTCAGCAACTACATTCCCTTTTCTTAGGGATACATAGTGTAAATGGGTCCTTAAACGTGCATTACATGATGCACAGGACCTACAGCCTACACCCCATCCCAAAGAAGAAGCAATAATAGTTAAGTGTCTGACCGGGACTCGAACCCACACTCTGCTGATCAGAACACCAGAGTTTGAGTCCACAGCTAGCTCCGAAACTCGGCGCTTGCTCAGTATGCGGAGAATGGTGATCATAAGCGTAGAATTCGGCCGTAAGCAGAGCCATGAAATTTGGCCCTGGTGTCATGGGTGACATCACCCTCAGTGAATCTTGGTAGCGCCATTTTGGGAGGAGGGCTCCCAATGTGTTACTGTGCAGTATGCATTTTAGGCGACTCACACGTGCACCATATCTTTACATGCAGTTTGACTTAAAAAATTGCAGACAATAGGCAGTTGGTAGTGGTGTTTGATGTCAGTGCAAGGGTTCTGTAGTAGACGATTTATTTGCACTTTGTTTAAACACTAAACATTATTCCTTTTAACTGATGTATGTAGGTTTTCAGAAGAGACGAGTTTGCTTCCCACTTTCAAAATGTCCACAGCGACATTCACGGCGGTCTGAATGGCTGGCTGGAGCAGCGCTGCCCTCTAGCACCATACGGTTGCACGTTCTCTCAACGCCGATTCTACCCCGGTGAGAAATCTGCCAGGGTCGTCCACAGCGAGAATCTTGAAAGCTTTGGTGTGCGGCTCGATGGGAACAAACCCGTACCAATGGAGGAGATGACTCTGGCTGATGGGCCAATTGAAATGGAATGGGTGGGTGTGACATCAAACGGAAAGGACAAGTCAACACCAACCATTGCAAACAGGAAGTCTCATGATAAGAATGACAACCATGGCATCTCTGAGAAAAACTTCAAACCTATTACAAACAGTCACTTGAACTTGTCCAAGAGAAACGGCAAGCTCGAAACATCTTCCTCGAATGTTGAAATAAGTAACTCAGACCAGGTTGACCAATCGGACGGCACCCTTCTCGAGGCCAACCAATCAGGAAGCAGCTTTTGTAAAGATGCTGCGCAGACCAACCATGACACTGTGCAAATATGTGAGTCAAAGCCAAATGGCAGTTTTGAAGCTGACACCAAAGATCAAATAAACGCAGTTCCGAACAGCTCAACAACACACTGTGCTGACCTGGACAAACTTGTCACTAACAGCACTTCATCCAATCAGAAAGTTAATTCTGAGCCAGACTATCTGAGTGGCCTTCCCTCAGAGTTGTTAAGATATCTTACCCAATTCCTGGACGCCTTCAGTCTGTGCAATCTTGCAGTGACGTCCAAGTTACTGCGTCAGATATGCTGTAGTATTCTAGAGGAACGTGGCATGGTCATTCAACAGTGGGAGAAGCAGCATGGACACTGGCAAGTGGCGTACAGGGTATGTGTGTGAAGATTGTCACTGTATAATGATAAACCATCGACTCGGGATAATTAGGTTGTTAGTGCAGTTTGTATGGATAATTTCATGAAATTGATTTTTCCTTTTTTTGGAGATCCTCGTGAATGGAGATTATTGATAGTGGTGTGTCGTGGCCGAGTGGTCTAGATCATCGGACCCAAGCTCTGGTATTGTCAGCATCAGAGTGTGGGTTCGAATCCCGGTCACGACACTTGTGCACTTGAGCAAAGCACTTAACCATAATTGCTTCATAAAAAGTTGAGAAGGTAGTGCATTCTGCTCTATCAGCCAGGCTCCTAGTGGATGATACCCATGCCTACATCCTTACTGTTAAGGGGGAACCCTGTTTCAGCCCAAGGAGTTGGTGGCAACGTGCCCCTGGTGACAATTGATTTGGGTCAATGGCCCAAATCAGTTAAGTGTAGCCCTCACCTTGAAGTGGCCGTCTGTGTCCTTGTGATTTTAGGCGATCTCTCATTAAACAAAATTTCAAGTGGAAACCATATTTCTTTTGGCGACAATTTAATTTGTTTACAGTAAATTTGGGCCCAGACAGCAAACACTTTTTGGAAAAAAATATGCATCTTGAATTCTTAAATTGGCAGATGTTTTTGATTCAATTTTTTAACTGTGTGACTTTTATCTACTTGTACATTGTAGGTGTGGCATTTCAGCACCGCCTTTACACCTATCAGAAAGTGGGGTTTCGATGAGTTCCCAAGCATGGCAGTTCACCTCAGTAAGTGCCCTTACAATGTGAAGCAGAAGCAGACCGGTCCAGTGCGGGTCATGATCAAAATACCGGAGCCTGTAACAACAACTGCTTATGAAGAGCAAGAGGTCAAAAGGTCACAAGATGATGCCATTGAGGGGAGTGGCTGAGAGCAAAGAGGGGGGAGGTAAGCTTGACTGAGTGACAGTTGATGATCTTGAACAAGGTCTGTGGAATGAGTTTTAAACACTGGCTCCCTGTTTATTGTAGGCTGATACTGCTGGTTACCGGTTCTCCCTGCAAATGCTTGACCTTCTCACTTGTTGTCATTCCACCAAAGGGAAGCCAAGAAAGTGCTGTCAACAACCAGCCTTCCTAAGATGTCTACGTGTACTGCTCTTCTGTATTGTGTGACTGAGTACCTTGAGTCCCCGCTTTTTAACACGATAGTGCTGCTAAGGTTTCATATCAGATTGTCAAAAACCATGCCACATTGGTGGGGCTAACATGGCTTGAAGTACCCACTGGACCAGAGTCTAGTAACTTAAGCACTGGGCCAGTAAACCCCACAGACAAGTGTTCTTCCGAACCAATCTTTTGATGATTCACAAATTTGTAGAGCTTTTCACTTCCAAACCTTAACGTGTCAGCAAATATGAAAATGGAAGAAGTATTTTAAGGCTTGTGAAAAGTAGTTCTGGGCCAGCGAAAGAGCTAAGCCACAAGACCTGTGGTCTAGTGGAGATTTGCTTTTGAGTGTGAGCCCTGCTAGTTACTAGGGCATTGTTGGGAGGTACATGTAGTCAAGTTCCTTATTAGAAGAAGATGCATATTAATTGTACTTCAATGTTTCTCTCGTTTCTTTAATTTAATTTTGCAGACAGACGTCAAGTAGTTGAGTGCAATCAAAAATAGTGAAGTATTTGGCGGTTTTTAAAATTTAACTCAGAATGTTAACCGGGAGAATGTGTGTGACATTATTTCCAGTGAATGATTAATTTGATTAATTTGATTAATTTAATGCCACATTTTGACTGATACTTGGTGTAGTGTATTTATAGTGCTTAAGACCTGTGATAATCAGATGGCAACCCTTTATGGGCTCTGTACTTTTCTTTGAGTGAGAAAATAAAAATTAGCTGTTGCAGACTGCTTACCAACCAAGTGGTATAAACCTGTGGTATAAACGCCAAAAATAGTCATTGCCTGATGTTTCGACCCTAGCAGAGTCTTTCTTGAAGGCAAAATGACAACACAACACACACTGTTCATGATTGAAGCATAGAGGTTTTTCATCTAGCACTCTGATTGTCAGTAGTGTAGCTTCTAACCGTCCTGAAGGATTAACTTACTACATTTAATCTGATAAAATCAAATTCAAATAATAGAAAGGATGATGGGTTTTTTTCTGAGGTGGGCGTACATGGACTAGTCCAGAACATTCAAATTCGAATGCACATATGCAATCATGTAGGAATGTTCTTGTGGCTCAAAACAATGTCGCGGTCCAGCAGAGCGTTCTGGTGCCCAATGGATTGGAGGCATTTTTACAGGAACATTACTTTGCGACTAGAACATGCCTGACTTTTGAGACGCTCCCTAATGCCACCTCGATCCTATTGGTTGAAAGGTGGTCACCTGACCATGTTTACTTGATATTAAACAGCGGATAAAGACATACATGTACATGTTGCTGGAGCTGTTTCAGACCGTTTGGCTAAAGCAGGTCCTTCAAAGCCATACAGTTAAAATGCATAATGCAATTAATACATTTAGTACTCAATTAATTCATGTGTGATCACACGGCCAGGACCCTGCCAGTTCTCAACAACCTTTTAGGGCATCGTTGCGACTCTTTTATTTCCTTATTAATACAAAATGTAAAGTAACTACGTCTGTATGTCTGCTCTGGACGGAGCTGCTATGGTATTTACATGTTAAGTGTCTTACTCAAGGACACAAGGAAACTTGCACCCGAGCACACACCTCTGACTAAACTGGGCATGTGCATTTTGGCAGACCAGAAACATGTTTTATCTTTGAAGTTTGGTTTCAAAAGCATTTTTGTGAGTTTGGTCATACCACAGTGGTGTAGCTGTTGCACCAAATTGTACTATTTGGTTAGGCTTGGTTATACAATCGTGGATTTTACGAAAAGTATACAATCCAATAATGTTACTGAAACTACACAGACTGAAGTTCTGTTACACGAAAACAAACAAAGACCAGGTTTTGTCACAAGTTGGTTCTGTTTACCGAACTGTTTTGCGTATCTCTTGGAGTTCTTAGTCTGTGAACTTGGTTCTGGTCAGCGTCCACAAAACACACCCCAGAAGTCGAGTCCAGACCACACAGCTCTGTGCTGCAGTCACTCTACAGACATTCCTTTGTACCGTACACTTACATGACTTAAGGAAAATCCTATTCCTCAACACTGTTAAAAACACTGTGCGGACGTGTGTAAGTCCACACAGTGTTTTTAGTCCCTGCACTATGTTGACCTCTTTTGTTCTCTGGTCCACACTTTGTTCGTAGCCTTAAAACACCAGAACGCTCGGCCTCAACACCCCACAACAAACAACTCCACATGATAACAGTATGAAACATTAGTAGTGTACTTTGTAGCTAGCAAAATAACCCACACTAGATTTATTTAATTTATTGTACCAATACCTTAAATATAAGAACTAACATTTATGTACAAATTCTATGCAATTTTTTTGATGTATTTAAATGCTTGCCGTTACAGGAGTAAGATGTAGCTCAATTAACTGTCATTTCATTTCATTGTTTTTTATATTGTACACTTACTTTCTATAAAGGTCTAAGCCACACCTACACTCTAAGAATATGTATGGTTGGCGACCATGTTAACATGTGTTGAAGCATACATGTAGACTGCCCTTAGCGACAGCGTGATACACCGACTGTTAGTGATAAAGGCGCTCTAGAGTGCTAGGTTCTAATTCCAAAAGAGTTGCCTGTGGATTTTGTTTCCCTTAAGTACTCAGCAAGCTTCATATTGACACCATACTGCATGCACGTCACACGCGTCGATTGTAAATGCGTGTAAATGCAGCGTTGCCTTAAATTCGCACAACTTCTACTTCGTTTCTCGGCAGGATCCCTAAGTTAGGACATAAACGCTAAGGAACAATTATAGTTACAATGTTAGTGTCTTGCTCAAGGACACAATTGTGCTGTGACTGAAATTCAAACCCACATTCATGACATTGTGATGACTCAGCCACCACAACTTGACTTCGACTCCCAAAATGGTGCATCCATTGTTGTGATGATGACATCAGGTGAAAGGGTCAACAGTGCTTATCACACATTGGTGTAATAGTAAAACAAAAGCAATAAAAATGTTGACAATAAAGTATGTAGGTAGACTACAAGAATTGAAGAGTGCGGGGGTACAAGTCTTGTAATTGTACAACTTATTTATTACATTTCTTAGCCAAGATATGTCCGAACAGTAAAAAACTTGTTTCATTGGGTGCTCTGCATTAATTACTACACTTACATGTATACACTTTTAACTATACCTGGTAAATTTAATTGGAACACTATGGTTCTAATAAACCACAAACCAAATTTAAAAACCAACTTGAACAGTTTTCAATTTAAGCTACTTTTATTTATAACTGTCCCTGACTGTCATATTTTCCACTTGCAACAACAGAGCCAAATCAGACTATAGAATTGTTAATTCCATCGATCGCAAATCCTCCAAGCTCCTTTTTCACAAAGAAAGTTATTAGACTTCCTTAGGATTGTGAGGCCTCACACCCCGATCCGTACTGAAAGCTACGCCCCTTCTGAAAAATGGTAGCACCCACTATGGGTGAGTGCAGTTGTTGTAAGTGGATATCTGTATGCAATTTACCAGGGAATCATGCTCATGTGGTACAGGGCGGTTACATGTGTAATGCACGTAAAAGAACCCAGTGCACTTATCGTAAAGAGAAGGGGTTCGCCCCGGTGTTCCTGGTTTGATTGGCTGCATATTGCGCCACAGCACCTTGTAAACCATTACATGGTGCTATTAAAAGGAATAGGTCTCATACTTCAACATGTAACTCCACACACCTTGTAGGAAAAATACTGAGCGCTTTGAGACACCCATCGGGAGTATAAAGCGCTATATAAGAACTGCGTATTATTATTATTATTATTATTATTAATAACAATTCTTCTAGTTCTCTTAACTTTATGGGTCTAACAATATCCCTGTAACTGGTATCCTGTAAGTTACCTGAGGTTAGACTATTAAAACTAAATTACTTGTAACAATGTTAGTGGAGTGAACTTTTTATTACACATTGTGGAAGCTTTGAATGATGTGACTTTCTCATAATCCCTGTACCTGCATGAACCTGTAGCCTTCAGTCAAGTAACAGGCCCTACGTAAACTCATTACAAATATTTCAACTGAAAACTCCTGAATTGTTAGTTAAGAAAACCAAACTTCAATAAACTTAACTTCATTTTTAAAACCTCTATTAATGTAAAATTAAATTGCCAACATTTGCGAATCTCATATTTCCAGTTTATTAGAGTAGACCCCTTGTGTCATTATCGATGAAGTCAAAGAATGGAAACCTACAAGCACCAAGCAAAACTTTTGGCCAGTGTTAAACACGTGGGTCTTCCTTTGATCTTGGGGAGAATCCTTTTTGGTGTATTTACATAGAGTTTACTCCACACTAAGAAAAAGCAAACAACTTTCTATTCTATTGACCACGTCACTTTGTTTACAAAAAGAGTGACATACAATCCAGGGCATTTTCTGGCAGGCAAGACTTTGTGTCATAATTACCTCATAAAGTCAATTATTAAAAATAAGAGCTGAACAATTTAATGTTTGTAAAAAAAAAAAAGCAATTTCCATGCAGTGTACAAATTGTACTTTCTTCCATTGAGTTGTGTACAAAAACATGACTGCCTAGGCGATGCTTGCAAACATGTGACATCACATGTTTTTACATTGTCTATAAAACTGATTTGGAAAAGTGATACTTAAAAACTGTTGTAATTCATTCTTCTAGATAATACAACAATATAATATATCCCTTGCACAGGCCGCCATTGTTGCATGCTCTTGTGAATTAAACATACATTTTATAAAAATGTAAAACAATAGAAACATGTGCAATGTGTACACACCAAGCACAACTTTCAGTTAATTATCAGATGATAGATTGTTCTTTTACCTGGGTAAGGGTGCTGTTTGAGCTCATGACGTCATACGTCTTTTTTCTCTACATCTGTTTGCGCTAACTCTATGCAGACAGTGATTGTTTTGATTAAAAAATAACTGAATAAAATGTTAATTTAAGTCTACCATTTTGTTATATAGCGTCTTTGTTGTGAACAGACATAAGAAGATCCTCCCATAGTCCGAATTTATGGCTGCAATATGGCTGCGGCTGTTGCTAGGCCTCATATTGTGCTATAACTCTTGTTCACTTGACGATCAATCCGTATCCGCAGCTACAAAATACTTTAATGTTAACAGCCTTTAATGTATACTCAAAAGGCTTGTTTTGAATCCGTCCAAACCCAATACTCGGTGTAGTACTCGCATCAGCTGATAGACATTGGCATGCCGATGGAGTGGCCTCGGTGCCAAGCATGATTGGTTTATCATTGAAAACAAAACTCATTGCATTCAAGAACTACCCCGCCTTTGGATGTTGATGGTTTGAGAGTAATTAGGAATACAACTCTTACAAACTTTATTAAAAAGAAGAAACGAATCAAACCAGGGCCCAATTTTATAGAACTGCTTTAACAGCACAGAAACTAGCTAAGCACAACACAATTATGCTTACCAGAAAAAATACCATCTCCTATGTAACATTTATTCTTTGACTGTTATCGAGCTGCTTATTGGCGCTTAGCAGACATTTTGAAAGCAATAAATTCTGCTTAAAGCAGCTCTTTGAAATTGGGCCCAGGTTACCAGAATGTAACATAGTGTAATGTAAGCGCAGTAATAAAGTCTTTTTGCTTGCTGATGCATTTTGACTTCAACAAGTAAGTGAACATGTCAACAACAGGCAGGCAATTTCTCTGGAAGTTTTTCCTGATTAAAGGATTTTCGGAAAGCCCCCTCTTTTCTCAAAAGAAGTAAGCCAGTAGTCATTATAGGGAGAAAGAAATTGTTCACATTTTGCCCAAATGTATAGCTTTGTAGTTTTGGTGTTGCACATGTCTTTAAACCTTCTGAACATGTAATTATAACATCAGGGAGATTCTGAGCTTAGAATAAAGGAGGAACCCAGGTCTGAAAGCCAGTTTTCAGGAATTATCACATTCACCATCTCTCATCTCTGCAATACTTAATTAAAAGTTGATCACAGGGGAAAATTCGGACAAATTGAGAGCTACAATTACAAAATATTGTTCTCAGACATGTGAGAAATTATGGAAACATAGCTCAGATTCAGTATATTCATTATGCAACAAACTTAATTAATTTATTAAATGGAGGAAGAAAACCGGACAAAATCTTTTGACAACAATATTATGTCATTGTTTTAACTGATTTCAGGCAATACAGTTTTGGGGGTAAGATTAAATCAATCAGATTTGTTGTATGCCCTTCATCTAGTGGGGCAAACTTTGCACATTGCTCAATAGAAGTATCATTCAAAGATGTGAGTGGTTAATTTCAAAGTCAACATTTGAGTGCAAAATAGTCAAAGTGCATGTTTTAGCAAAATGTGCGAGTAGGACTCTGTTGCAATGCGAACACAAACCATGGCAAGTCACTACACCAGGGCTCGGTTTTACAATGAGCTATTACAATGAGCAATAAAGATCGATCATACTACAATCTTAATTGCTAAGCAAAGTGTGATGCCACAACACAAATCACTATGGTAATTTTGACAACTCATCTTGTGATGAATCTGAGTGCTTTGTTACCGCAACCGGTAGGCCTACAAGATTTTAACTTTTGCGCGTTTTTTGTCTTGTTTATTGTCTGAAGTTTCCTTTGACTGTGAACAGCGCTATGTAAAATTATATTTTGAAATACAGAATCAAAATTGTTAAGTTTGATCTTTGAAACCTGGATGACAACAAGTGGCACAAACATACATTTTCACTGAAGGGGGGTTTAAGCGGGGTGCGTCGCAAGCGGGGGGGGGGGGGGGGGGGGGGCGCAAAGACATATTTTGTGGGCTGCTAATGGATCAAAACATTCATTTGTGTATTTTTTAATCTCTCAGTTTTGGGGGCACGAGGGGTGGCAGTTCTCGGATGTCTGAGTCATCTGAAAGTGGGTTGTAATTCAAGGCCTGATTCTATAGAGCTACTTAACTAGAAAATGTTTGCTTAAAAGTATTCTACTTAGCAAATTTCAGTAGGATACTTGCCAGTCAAAGATGGTACATTGTGACATGGTATGTTGGTATGTTGGCAACATTTTGTTTGTTCTTAGCAGCTCTAAGAATCGAAATTGGGCGGTTGTTTTTATGGCCTGGGCAAGACACTTTGAGACTAATTGCTTCTCATCACCCAGGAGTAAATGGGTACTGATGAGGTGAATTAATAGCAACGCGGCACTCATTTGGTACTCAGAAAAAGTCGGGATGGTTTCAGGAATGATGAAGGCCCAAAGAACAGAGACTGGAGAATGTAAGGCACTTTGATAAAATAAAAAGTGTTTAACATTTTTACAGAATAAAAAATACAGGGTGGGAGACAGTTACACAATAAAAACCCACAGGTATCAAGTGAAGAACTTACCGTTGTTTTTAGCCAGATGATGTATGATTAAAATTAATGTAGTGCACCGGTTGCCAATCGGGGTTGCATAAACCTTTCCATTGGTGATAAACAAACTGCGGGTTGATGTGGACGGCCGAATGGCAGTAAAACATTCAATCGCGTTAACAAATGTTTTAACCAAATTCAACATACACTGTCAATTAAATAAAATACCTCCCGTAATTGATTGCTTTCTTTCGACAAAGTTGAATGGCTTTCAATAGTTTTCGAACCTCACACACAACACAGAACATTTTGCACACACAGAAAGCAGCACTGCTGGTGTAGTTGACAAACTACGTCACTTGTTATCAGACCAATCATAACACAGAGTGGTAAGGCTACGTCACTGCACGTTTATCCAATGAAATCATCGTATCCAATGAAATAATTGGACCTGTAAAACCAGTGCCTGTTTATCGTTGCGGGTAAAGACAGGGGACCAGTCTAATTCTACCCCCCCCCCCCCCCCCCCCCTCCAATAGGGCAAGCGATTTTTTTTGCAGCATACTTTGTCAATACAGTTCACAGTTAAGAGATAGGCTGTTCTTCCATATCCCTTGTTTGGGCAAACTGTGTGTACAAACTTCTTCTAGTAATAGCGCCCTCTTTTGAATCAACCTCCTGAGCCCATGTTATTATTTCTCATATGCGGGTCCAAGGGGCCTGTTCTTTGCAGATAAATTAATAAAGAAACACATTAAAAGAAAAAAAGGGGGAGCAAAGTGGGGGAAAAAATCAGCAACAACAAAATAGGCCGAGAAACTGGAAGGAAATAGGCGAGTTGTAGGTTACATTTAAGGAACATAATTACAAAAGGAAATTTAAACAAAATAAAAACATGAGTTGAATGCTAAAATGAGCAGTGAAAATAATAACGAACAGGAAGAGGGCCGTAGCTGTGAAGCCCTAATTAGGCACCATTGTATTCCAATGTTACCTTGTCATCATAAAATTTAAAGCTACCGTTGTGCGGCAAACATTTAGCTGTAATAGAATATCTCAAACCCCCACCCTCAAAGTTTGTCTTTAATGCTCCCCCCACCTCGTATAAAGATCATCATTGGGGTGATATCTCATTCAAAATAACTTACACATTACAACAAGTCAGTCACAAGGAATGGGTTGGCATTTGCACCATTAAGTGTTTGGGAGTGTTGCCATCATTTTTATTATTCTGTTTAACTTTATTGTTTTATTTCTGTATTTTGACTTTATTAATTTCACTTTATGAAACCATACTTGCAATAAAGATTATTACATAAAGAATCCAGCAATGTATCGATGCCAAAGTAAAGACGAATCATCATGTGCAGCTGCCAGCGTGGTCCACTTGCAAGATGCTCAAACTTCTAATACTATAGAGGGACCAATCAACACTTTTTCCAATCTAAGTTGTCCGGCCTGCTTCAAAATGCAGTGTTTAAACTCATCCATATTAAATATGAAATATGGATTAGTGAAAATGTTTGACAGGCTTGTGAAATTAAAACAAGCCTATTGCTTCCAGTGGCTACATGTAATTACTAAACAAAATTAATGGCAAACCCCAACAGCCATCTTGTATCGTTACTATATTCATCCCAGTGTAACCAAAGTGAGGCTCACATGACAAAATGGCGTTATCGCTTTTTAAATGTACAATGGGAATTTGCCAAAAGATCGCGTGTAGGCCCTATTCATCTTTCTTTACAGATGTAAAAAAATCTGCCAAGCTACAAAATGTGTAGTTCAGTGTTTAAAAACACCCCTATTGGTATAATAATGAAATGTATAGGGACTATAGTGAACAATTTTACGAGCAAGTGAAAATTCAACAATTAGCTAACTGCTTCTGCTGGCTACATGTAGACACTAATAATTTAAAGGCAAACCCTTGCAGCCATTTTGTCTAGTTACTATTCAGCCCATAGTGTCCCAAAGTGAGGCCCAGAGGACACAATAGTCTAATCCATTATAATGTGTACAAACTGAACTTGAAACAAATTGCCATGTTTTCATTTTAATTTTTCAAACTACCTGCCTTACAGGTGTACTTTTGGCAATTATTCCACAATTAATGACCATCAAATTAAACCGATTTAAAAGCACTGGAGAAGATTTTATAAAAACATTGCTAGAAATGACCCCCTTTGAAGTAGGTCTAATGCAGTTTTATAGAGAAAGAAGCAGGCTGCAATAATGAAGCCTTCACAGGCATCTGAAAGCACACAATTCTAGACGAGGTGGTTTGTTTTTTCTTTCATTATTTACTTGCAACTTCGATGACAATTCAGCCCACAATTTCAAAGGTTTGTTATTACATGCATAGGGGCTTATGTTTGGATAAACCAAGATATACTGGTCGTTGAAATTTACCAAAATTATACCATGCCTTTAAACATAATAAAACTAAATAAAAAATATTTAATACATAAGTTGCTCAATTTAATGGGCATTTATTGGATGGAACCCTATTAACTCGACCCTATGTAAAATCGGTCACCCGTGACCGAAAAAATAAATAAAATATGAAATCTAAAAATGGCCACAACTTTTTTCCAAAACCTCGTGGTAGGTAACAAATTTGATAGAAATGTAGATTAATGTGTAAGCTTACCTGGTGTATAATGTTAACCAGTTTACTTCTCGTAAACCAGTCATTTTAACAAAATAGCCTGAGCAAATGTTGCAAAATTGACCAAAAAAGGTCGAGTTGAAAGGGATTTATCACCAATGGAAAGGTTTATGCAACCCCGATTGGCAACCGGTGCACTACATTAATTTTAATCATCATCTGGCTAAAAACAACGGTAAGGCTTGTTCTTCACTTGATACCTGTGGGTTTTTATTGTGTAACTGTCTCCCTCCCTGTATTTTTTATTCTGTAAAAATGTTAAACACTTTTTATTGTAATTATTGAGTGGTATGTCCTGATTTTTTAAAAATATTATTTTTTTATTTTTATATACTTTTCACACCAGGAAAATGAATTTCATGTACTTTTAAAACGTGACTAATAAAACTTTTGAATTTGAATTTGAATTGAATTTACTTATCTGACTTCGTCACAAGATGGCTATTTTTGAACCAAGATTTCCGTATCTACTCAAGATCCGTCTGCCCTTTGAGCCCTGTAGGCCTACTGAACGCATGAATGACAAAGTCGCATACATTGCAAAAACTGGGGTGTTAACATGATTCACTTTGTGTCTATATAAGACAACGGACACGGTGTTAATTTCATCAACTATAATAGAGTAAAAAGTGTCGGTGCTGTCACATGTACATTAGATACCAACAAGGTTTTTGCAGAGTGTACTTTTCCCAAACCTCGGCTTAGGTTCCGTTTTGACGTTTTGACGTTGAAACATCGTGCAAATTATGCCCACTGCTCTCTCTCTACAGAGCCCAAACAACTCAAGCTGAGGTTTGCAAAAGGCCAAGTATTAACAAAATGCTTGGCCAAAACCGAAGCCATGGTTTTGTGTTTAGTGTTCGTGTATATTTATAGGCCAACGGTAAGCCAACGGTAAGCCGAGATCCGAAAATCCGGCCGCGACTTTTTTTGCCAGAGAGCAACTGTGACGATTCGGCCGGAAGGAAGTGTAATGTTCCTATGTTGATTGGAAGCTCAAACATTATCCTGCATCTTTGCTGTACATTTTGAGCTCGTCCATCATTGTTTGATCTTGCGGGTGGACCTTAAAAACAAAATAATTTATATAAAAAATCATTGTTGATGGAATATCTGCTTATCTTACTCAAGGATAAACTTTCTTACACCACGGCTTCCAGTTGAAAAATCCTCCGGCTCATTTCACTTGAAAGAACACGCCAACTCGACAAAATGTACCCTTCAAGTAAGATATTATAGAGAATTAAGGCCTACTGATCCATTCCAACCGACGTCATAATCAAACTCATGTCTTGGTTTTGCCATTTTCCGTAAGTGTTTATATTACATTGCAGTGCGCATCTAAAGTGTGCATACATTGGTAACAGAGTATAAATATAAATCTTGAAACGCAGTAGTTTTTGAGAAATAAGAAAACTTATTGTTTCGATCTTGCAAGTCTAAAACTCAATGTTTGAAAACAGTAAAAACATTTGAAGCTTTTAATACTGACTTCCCTTTGACGCCCAAAATGGCGAGAAGCGTCTCATGACACCCACGTGTCACGTTGGTTCAAGGAGTGATTAACTTTTACTCTGATTTTCATTTTTTGTTTTCTTCACCTAGTTGAGTTGACAGGTTTAATCTCAGACTATACATCAAGAATCCAGGATGGTGGCCCTAGTATACATTCTAACAATGATCTTGACCCCTCTTGGGGTGGAAAGCAACAAAGTGAAACTCCATATGGCCTTGGAACAATCGATTCACTTTAAAAGTGATTCCCACCCTGCGATAGACACCACGGTCGGTGTATTCAAGGGGATCCCATATGCCGAGCCGGCGGAGCGATTTGCTAAGCCCCAACCCAAGAAACCGTGGTCGGAGAAGTTGATTGCAACGGAGTTCGGAAGTGACTGTCCTCAGCTGGGGAAAGCTAGTCCATCAGCAGCGAGGACTGCCTTTTCATGAATATTTGGAGTCCATTTCCCAGAGTAAAACAAAATAATTTATATAAAAAATCATTGTTGATGGAATATCTGTTTATGTTACTCAAGGATAAACGTTCTTACACCACGGCTTCCAGTTGAAAAATCCTCCGGCTCATTTCACTTGAAAGAACACGCCAACTCGACAAAATGTACCCTTCAAGTAAGATATTATAGAGAATTAAGGCCTATTGATCCATTCCAACCGACGTCATAATCAAACTCATGTCTTGGTGTTTATATTACATTGCAGTGCGCATCTAAAGTGTGCATACATTGGTAACAGAGTATAAATATAAATCTTGAAACGCAGTAGTTTTTGAGAAATAAGAAAACTTATTGTTTCGATCTTGCAAAATCATATTGTTACGTTATTCACAGAATAGTGTCATCTGGTGGTGGCTTTGTTGTCATTAAATTTAAAAAAAGAGTGCAGTCTTAAAACATAAGCACCCTACAACAACAACAACAACAGCAGCAGCAGCAGCAGCAGCAGCAGCAGCAGCAGCAACAGCAACACTACTATAACAACAACAACAACAACAACACAACTATAACAACAACAAACAGTTAACAGGGTTTGTTGTCACGTTCTCCTCTACAGCCGAAAGCTGCTGCTGTTATGGTGTTTGTACACGGAGGTGCTTTCCAGGAGGGATCCGGAGCAGATAAATACTACAATGGCCCAGGCTCTTGTTGCCTACAATGATTATCATCTATGTCAACTTCAATTATAGACTCAGTGTCTTGGGCTTCTTGAGTACAGGCGAGTTAAAGACATAAGGGCAGTGAAGATTAGGTCACATCTAAAGCCTCAAAGGAGGTAGTGGTTGTACTGCGGGTTTCCAAAGGAGGTAGGTAGTGATGTACTGCAATTCCCCAAAGGAGTGGATGTAATGCGGTTCCCCAAAGGAGCTAGTGGTGTACTGAAGTTCCCCAAAGGAAGTAGTGGGTGTACTGCGGTTCCACAAAGGAAGTAGTGGTGTACTGCGGTTCCCATTTATTTCTTAACACAGTGTCCATACTTAACCAAGAACTTTAAATATTCATTGACTTTGTCACATTTGACCATGCGCACATCTATGGACCCGTATGGGTGGTGTGTGTTGAGCGTGTGATTGGTAGTAGGCTATGCAACCAATCATGGCACATTGAGGTACATGTATATCCCAGTATAAAAGAGTACATGTTTGTTACACCTTTACACATGTCAGCTCACCAATCTTGAAGCAGCAGGGAAACTTGTTGGTTAATACAAACACCCAAGTAAAAACACTAAAACACACCACCAATCCTACTATTGCAGGTGCCGGTACGGAACTCCCTGGTAACTACGGTCTGTGGGATCAAGTCGAGGCTCTGAAATGGGTCAAAGAACACATTGTTGGTAAGTTACACCAGCAGCTGTTGGTATAGACTGGTCCCCTGTCTTTATCCACGAGGATAAAGACAGATCGAGGAAGGTCTTACAGGGCCAATGATTTCATTGGATACAATGATTTTATTTTATGATTGACCCAAGGAGTGCACTTTTGGTCGTCCGCATGCAGTGTGTAATGTTTGTACATGCTTGTAATGTTGTTTTGTAAATAATCGTGTGAATTGTCTGCGAATCTCCGTTTGAAATGAATGCGAGGTCAAAGGTACATCTGGCAGCATCCGGTCAGACAGGTATCTGGCGTTATTCGTGAGCCTCGAAGTGTGACGTCAGATGTTCAGGCTACCGTTGGTACTGTGATTTTGGTGGTATTGGACTGGTAATGTCGATTTATATAAACGTCTGATTTTGTTTGGCAGATTTTGGAGGTGACCCAAATCGGATCACAATCTTTGGGGAGAGTGCAGGAGCAGCATCAGTTAGTCTTATGACAGTCGCCAACACATCTTGGGAATACTACGATAGAGCCATTATGGAAGTTAGTATACTAATAATAATGTTATATTATTCATGTGATTGTATTATTACAATTTATGGAAAAGCAAATTAACTCATTAAGTCTAGTTGTCAACAAACATACATTGAAACCAATATTATGAAAGTTTCATACATGTTATGTGGGCATACTAATTATAGTCACCTTTATAAACGGATATTTTATTAGATGTCCAACTCCTTCTGAAAGAGCTCAGCCCAATTTTCTGTTAAGCACAATGAACAGGATACCAGTCAAAGATGATACACTGTCACATGGTATTTTGTTTGGTAACCATTATTCTGGTAGGCTTAAAGGGACACGTTGCCTTGGAATGGGCGATTTGGGCTATGAAAAGCGGTTGTTATGAAACAAACTGAAATGAATATGGTTGGAAAGAGTAGAATAAAATGATCCACACAAATTTCCCTCGAAATTGTGTGGTTTTCCTTTTACCTTGTGAACTATCACCGTCCGCTATTTTGTGGTGTCAAATTTTGACTCAAAAAAATGGCAGACAGTGTTAGTTCACGAAGTTTAAGGAAAACCACATAATTCTATGACAAACTTGTGTGGATCATTATTCTACTTTTGAACCATTTTTCCAAACATATTCATTTCAATTCATTTCATAACAAGCGCGTTTCTTAGCCCAAATCGCCCAACCCAACGTGTCCCTTTAACCACAATGAACAGGACACCAGCCACAGATAATACACTGTGACGGTATTCTAGTTGGTAACCATAATCTGGCGAGCTTAAAGTTTGATGAGCTCAGTTGCTTTTCTTTTTGCTAATCCCCCAAAAGTAGTTCACCCTAATATCCGGTGTGGTACCTAAGTCTTTTAAATCTGCCATAATTTCACCTGTCCTAAAGAAGCCAGCCCTAGATCACAACAGCTTGAAGAATTATCGCCCGGTGAGCAATCTCCCTTTCCTGTCCAAGGTTTTGGAAAGAGTTGTTGCTAAGCAGTTGACGGACTACATGTGCAACCACAATCTTCATGGGCCCCTTCAGTCGGCTTACAAGCGCTTTCATAGCACCGAGACATCTCTTCTACGGCTTCATAATGACATCCTTTGGGCAATGGAAAAGCAGGGAATAACCATTCTTGTCCTGCTTGATCTCAGCGCTGCCTTCGATACCATCGACTACAGCATCCTTCTTGATCGGATGGAAAAACTGCTTGGAGTTCATGACATCTCACTGAAGTGGTTCATGTCCTATCTGTATGACAGATCACAACAAGTCCACATTAACCAAGAGCTTTCCTCACCCCAACAATTGAAATATGGTGTTCCCCAGGGATCCGTGCTGGGCCCACTCCTATTTCTAATCTACACCCTACCACTATAGGAAATATCATTTGTAGACATGGCATCGATCTTCATATAATATTCAGACGACACCCATATCTACACATCCATCTGTCCTACGACACCTGATGGCATCCTACTAGGGGTCTCGAGGATAGAAGATTGCATCACAGAGGTTCAGAACTGGATGTCATCTAACTTCCTTCGGCTCAATGCAGACAAAACAGAAGTATTGCTGTTTGGATTTAGAGCTCAACTTTCCAAGTTCAGCCTGCAGCCTGCCATCCCTAAAGATTGCTGGAGTTGATGTCTCTATCCAAACTAATCATGTCAGAAATCTTGGGGTTATGTTTGACTCTGGGATGACCATGTCTGCTCAGGTATCCAGTATCATCAAATCTTGTGCCTCAGCGCCTTAGAACAAACTGTTGATTTTGGTGCTCTATAAACTACCTTTGATTGAGTGATTGAGTTCTCTACCCCTCACACCCATCCAAAAGCTCTCATCTAGTTAGGTAGTTCTTGCCGCGGGGTTTATGCCTCTCGCTAGCCCCAAGCCGTGCACCGTGGAACACGCTTCCGTTGCACGGACCCTCGGAAGTAAAACCTTACGCTTCACTTTTCGTAATTATTCATAACTTTTATCACGTTCTCTTTTTGCAAATGATAGTTTTGGCTCATGAATGTTAATTAAAAAACAGAATTGAACTTGATAAAGTATAAACTTTTATACAGCAGGAGCTAAAACTAACTCAAAAAGGTTATGTGATTTATCCGAGCCAAAGATATGGTTGGAATAAATCACGAGACCTATTTGTTTGGAAAATCCTCGATTTACACGCAGAGAGTGCTATAAACAAAATTTGATGGATTGATAGGTCACTTTGTGAACACGATAAGCTTCAGGTTCGAAAGATAGATCGCTACGTGAGAACACAACTATCGTACGCAAGTTTGAAACCGTGATATCGCTAATCCTCGGTAAAGTGGCGTATCGTGATACGTCACTTCGTGGAAACAGAAATATGGTAATTCTAGTGATACTTCATGTATGCTATGATTTGCAAAACTATGACGTATTAGGTGATAATAAGTGGTGGATAGCCGTGTTAATCAGGTAATTGCAAAGAAGAAAATAAATTGTAGCACTTTAATGACTAACTAAAAATAATATCTGCATGAGCTTTCGTAGCAAACAACTACTTCATCAGATGCAATGAGGAAAAACAACTTCAACCAAGGTTTATATACAGTCCAGCATAGTCTACACAAAGGAAGGGGACCGTAGTGAGTCAGTGCTGTAGTGTGACAAAAAGCCACGACCCCTATTCAGTCCACTACCAACACAGTCCAGTGTTAAGATAATCTTTTGTTCTGCTGCTTCCCTATCCATCCTAGTTTTGAATGCCCTTTGTTGTAGAACAGCAACTTCTTAGCTGTGTAAGTGAGTGACCACGGAGATTGAAATGTTCAGCTACAGGTTTTTCTGTGTGTTTGTTTCTGATGCCGAACCTGTCGCTGTTCAGGCGTTGTTGTATAACTTGCTGAAATAGTACTAGTGAGAACATTACAAACTTGTGCAAAAACCGACCTGGCAATTGTTTGTATAGGTCGCCACCTAAAAGGGCCCTCGTGGCTTCACCATACACTCGTGTGCATGGTCTCCCCTTTCAGTCGCTTGGAATCTCGGCTCTACGAAGTTGTCCAAGCCACGAAGGCCTCGACAAAGGGCTAGTTATACTGCCACCCCTTATTCCTGCCACTCTCTGCTGGAAGGTTCATCTAATTGACAGCTTGGATGTGCTGAAATGGCTCCGTGTACTGAGTCCCTGTGGCTCCTCCATTATGTCCATCCTCCTCGTCAATGTACAAGTCTCCTGCCTCAACAATCTCCATAGAAGGACCTGCATTCTTCCCGTCGTACTCACTGCACTGATTGGATGAGTAGTACATCCGGCAATCGTCTGTGAAACGTGATGCATTATGAAATATATCTGATGGCTTATGGCGAAAGTCAAAGCTTTCTACGTGGCGGAAACTATGGTTTCTTATAGTGGGGATATCTTGCATAGCCTGGTCTTTTAAAAAGGCACTGGTCGAGTCATTCGGCACCGGGGGAACCAGTTGAAACTGCCCGTATCTGGTTTCTACCGGCTCAAACTGGTTGGCGTATTTCCCCTGTGAAGCAACTGCGTGAAGCATGACGTCACGACCTGGGTAACTGGGATAGACAGTTGATGAGTGGGTTTCATTGGTGTGGAGATTGTGACCGTGGAAGCCAGTCAAGGGGAACGCAGACCTTGCATAGTTAGGCTGTTGATGAAGTAAGGAAGGGGTAGAATGAGGCCGATCGAACGATGTGTAGCTGCTGCCGCTTGTGACTGGTGTGAAGGCACTGTTCCTAAAAACATGAAATTAATTACATTTAATAAACTCACTTTGTATAAAGGGAATAATTTCAAAACCTCCAGAGACGGTTAAAATTGAATCAGTTATAAGACTTAATTAAATGACAACAAAGTGTATTTGCACCCACAGTTGCCTGCCAGTCAAGTCATCATCTGCCAGCCAACCCATGTACAGATGAAACCTAGATAGTCTCTCAAGCAGAGCCGGTTGTTCGTCTATCTAAGCACCCAGAGTTGCTTCCAGTAAGGATACTGGATATGGTTTTTCTGAGTTACAATTTCAGTGAGCAGATTTGCTCCTTGTTTGTGCTATTTGAACTTACCCTGAGCTGTGAATTGATGGTGATGGCGAGCATCCTCCGAAGCCAACAGATGACGCTAGTCGGCCGAAGGATAACCCCCCTCTCATGATGGATGGCAGGTGAACAGGGTCATGTGACTCCAAGCAGGCCATGTAGCTTGACGTCAACTTGGATTGGCCTGGTGGAACTATTGGCTGAAGCTCAAAGGTCAATGAGGGTGGACTTGTCGAATCTGAGGGGAAATGACCATTTAATTTTTTGGGGTAAAAATTGTATCTTCATGTGGACTGCGAACTGTATTTTAAAGCATTGTGAACTTTTGCACTACACAACAACCCAGGCTGGTTTTTGGCTCACTACCGGATATTTTCTGACAGACAAATTTAGTATGGGGGATTGGGTTAGATTATCTTGCTCTGCTTCACCTCAGTGGTCCAGGGTTCGAATCCTGTCTGAGACCCGAGCTGCGCTTGTACATTGGGTTGTCGGGCCTTACCTGGGTTCGATTGATGTGTCAATCTTACATTAGAAATATTTACAAATACTGACTGCTCATCTTAAGTTGAACATAGTGTTTTATGAAATCGAGTAAGATTGAAAGAACTTCATCAATAAACACTCCTTGTAGCCTTATAGCATTTAAATTGTCGCATTAAAAAATAAGTGAAGATTAAGGATTTCAAAGCAACAGTAAAAATCTTGATTGCATCATGCTGTGACTCCAAATACTGGGTTCTTATATAGTGCCTTATCACACGACTAGGGGCATATCAAAGCGTAAGTTATTAATTTTTAACAGGTTAAGCAGAGCTGGGTTTGTAATTTATTTTTGCAATTCAGCAGCCACTGCCAGAAACACTGGGGCAAACCCCTTCTCTTGGCGGTAAGTGTAACTGGGGTCTTTTACGTACATTACACAACACACGGGACCTACGGCTTCTCGTTCCATCCGAAGGACGAAGCAATCGTGGTTAAGTGTCTTTTTTAAGGGCACAATATAAGCGTAAAGATCGGAACTCAAACCCACATTCTGCTGATTAGAAACACCAAAACCTGAGCCAATCGCACTTGACCACTTTGTCATGACACGACGTGTACATCCACCGTATCGTAACAAACGGAAACACTTTTAACTGGTCTGTGTTTGTTTTGTTTGTTTTTCAATTGGATGTATTTTATAATGTCGAGGATTGGCAGTCACTGATGGAACCCCTTAGGGGCGGGATTTTAACATTCGACGATGTATTGTACCATTACTTTGAGAAGGGGAGTTCCCACTGAACTGATGCTGGACCCGTTGATGCCTTGCTGCATTGTGGGTAAAACCTTTTCCAGTACACGATGGCAGAAACTCAATGGCGTCGTAACCTGGAACAAAACGTCAAAACATTGCACTGCATTCATGTTGTTCGTTTTAAAAGGCTTGACATAGAATCATTATGGAACTTTGATAATTGTTTGGAAGTGTTATTCCATTCAAAAGGCACTGATTTATAATTCAATATTGTATTACCATTACAAACACCTGAATCACCATTAAGTATATTTCAATCGGACCCACCAAGACACCATTGACCTACAATGTTGAATCAAAACACAATGATTTACCTTTCAATATTAAAACTACACCACCATCTATGCTATTGACATAATTCACTTCAACAAAAATACCAGAGTCACTAGGCCTAAAAGTCGCTAGAAACCATTGGTACCATTGAATCCTATTGACTTTTCTTTAAAAGCTAATGGGATGAAACTGCCGGCCCCATCATTTTTCTGCTTGGATAACTGTGTGCCACAAACCGTAGAAAGCCGGGCCTGATTTCATAGAGCTGCTACAAACCTTTGATTAAAACAAAATCTGCTCAGCAAAACTAAGCAGAAAACCAGTCAAGGACGGTACCTGTTGTGTGGTAATTAAGCTGGTAACCTTATTCTGTGGTAAGCAGAATTATCGCAAACTTATACATGTAGCTCACTTTTTGTGCTGAAGCTGCATTGAGGAAGTTGGCCCAGGTTTTGCACACTCACTTTGGGTGTACATGTTGGGTTGTGTTGTTTTGACTATAACATTAGTAGTAAAGTTGACAACAACTTGTAATTTAATGTTTTCATCAGTCAGCTTGGAAACAATTATAAGCATGAACATATATACAAAACTGCAATGGTTGTGGTTTTTATTACAACATGAACCACCCGTAGTCATGTTTAGTAACTAATTTATGTGTTATTAATACGCAACAGTGTTTACAAAACTTCTGCCTATAGGATGGTTCAAACCTACTTGTATCGGCTTCTCCTTTTAATCTCCGGAGCAAACAGTCAGCCCTGTCTTGGGTTAGAATCATCTCCAGTCTATAATGGATGTACTCATCCAGTGTCATGTACAGTAGATGGAACGATCCTGTAATTTCAAGCGTTGATAATAGGGAATAAATTGAAATGTTGACATTTTGGTAATACCATTCTGATTGATCAGTGGAATCCATCCAAAATCAATTCTTCACACTTGCTTTAATACACACTCAGCTTCTTGAATCAAAGTGTACACACAGCACTGTGTTGCAGTCACTCTGTGGACATTCTTTTGTTCTGTACACTAAAGGAAACGCCTATTATTCAGCACTGTAAAAAACACTGAGTAGACGTTTGTAAGTCCACATAGTGTTTCAAGTCCCTACATTGTGTGAACCTCTTTTGTTCTCAGGTCGACGCTTCGTATCTACTGTTAAAAGACAACCATTGTCAATCAGTGCAGCATGTAAAGTGATTTTGAAACAGAAGCTCTAAAATCTACCAGATAGTTGGAGGGTTAATAATGTTCAGTGAGTGAATTCAATGTTTATCTGGTGAGTAATAATTATGATTATACAAAAATATATACTTAAATTAGTTTTTTGTATCATAGTGCCTTACACTATATTACAGCCACTGATCTTTGGACATTAAACATTCCTGACAGTATACTGTCAGGAATGTTTAACCTAAACAGTAAAACCTAAACTCCTTTGGAGTAAGCAACACTGACAGCTAAAAGGATGAACATGTTGCTAATCATTCACATACAAAATCTCTACCCTCCCAGGTACCCATTACACTTGTGGGAATCATTTTCAAACTCTCACCAAAGCTTGGAGAGCTGTGTAGCGTCATGTCACGCATGACCCTTGTGCTGAAGCATGACCACGTCAACATGAACTGTCTTGACTTCTGACACACACTCCTTGCACCTTGACCTGATGGCGGCTGCTGGCAGATACAATAGTATTTGCAATAAGTAAACTTAAACGATCTCTATAATAAACACCAATGGTTCCGCTACTGTTGCGGTTTTGTTTTAGGTGGGGGGAGGGGGGTCAAATTCAGTTCAAAGCTTCCTCTGAGCTTAACTGTACATGGTGGTAAAAAGAGTCTATAGTGAGGTTTGCAGAGACACCATATTATCATACGTTACTATCTATGATAAGTGGTGGTTCTAAAAAGAACCAGTGGGTTAGCACATGTACAATGTTGGAAATTGTCAAAGACCAGTATCAACACTTGATGTGATCCAGCATTATACATGAAATAACAATCATGTAAAAGTTTCATCTAAATCAGTCTTCGGGGTCATGGGAAAACAGTGAAAAACCCGATAATATGTTTTCACTGTTTTCAAACATCAGATTTTATCACGCGTGATAAAGACTATTGTTTTACTCCAAAAATGTAGCATTTCAAGCCAAACTATTTCAAGGGAAGTTTCTCACCATGACCATCTTTATACCATGTAAGTTATGTGCAAGTCTGTAAACATTTTTATTTTCAATCTCACCAATGTTGTACACATGCACCCTAACAAGAGTAGTATAGGAGTTTCAATCAGTAATGCTCTGATCGTCTTCAAGAACAATGCTGCTTCTGGTGACCCCTTGGAACATTTTATGATTCAACACACAGGGACTTGTCTCCCTAAACTGCCCAAACACCTTAGTGATGATGACGTCAGGTGAATCGGGTCAATGCCATTTGCAAATTAACTTTGCATAATATCTGGTAAAATGACTTGCTTAGTCACAAGTTACCGCATTTGAATTCCTCAAACTTTAGAGACACGATTCGGGCAAGCCTTAGCTAAGTTAGGCATAGGCCCTACGTAAGAGACGGTGAACACACTCTCACAAATCTGAATGAACGTGCACGGCACAATGGTAGTAGCGTACAGTGGTTGATACAAAAGCTCGCCCCAAAACATGTGACATAGCAACTGCAACTATGTCTGAGGAATTCATATTTAATCAGTAACTTGTGAGTAAGCAAGTCCTTGTACCATATCTAACTCGCAAACGGCTTGTTCGGCAATCAGATGAAGCATGCATCAGTGATTTGAAGATTTTTCAAAAGCCTTCTTTTCCCTCCTCGACTTTCATGAGTAAATCAAACAGAATTATTTCTCTGGAGGGTAAGTATGTTTTTGATTTGATAAATAATCAGTGACTTTTCAGTGACTTTTCATTATTATTTATTTATTTAATTGTTTGTTAGTTTTTTATGTTTGATTTAATATACATTCTTAAACTTTGTCTTTGAAGACTTCTAACGGTTCCTACTCTGAATGGGTTAATTCATCTCACCTTTTCAACGCATCTTAGCAGGTGTACGTCAAGCCAGTCCGTGTAAGATTCTAGTGAAGATTGGTTGTCCAACAACTCCTGAAACTCTTCACAAACTGCTCAACAAAAATGAAACAAATCAAAATATTCAAACCATTAATTTCACCCACAACAATTATAACAATTTAATTTTTTCTAACAAAGATTAAGACACTATCAGCTGCAAGATAGATTTTGGTCAAAATAATGGTCATGCTGTAAAACTGTAATTCACAGAATAATGATACGGAGGGAGGGCGTGCGCGTGAACTGAGTGAGAGTATACTTTCATGCGCACAGGCCTGCATTAATCATGACGATACAGCCCCTTTAAGTTGGCAATAACTCAGACTTTGTATGGCATGGAACAAAAGGAACTTTTTTAAGACCCGTAACTAGAGTCTGGCCCCACTTAAAATTTTACTAGCTAAGTACCTGGGAGACAGGTTTGAAAGTACGTGGATGTTGGGGGTACACATGAGAAAATAGGAGAAGTAGAAACAATTGAAACAGTAATCATAACAATTAGTGGTTTTGGAATTAATCAAGGCGAACTACGACTGAGGAAAATGTTTGGGGAGAAAAATTGAAGGTTTGAAATCCTTGGTATGTTGAATGTATGAAGGCCGGAGCAAATTGTATGGAAAACAAATAAAATAAAAATATTGGCAATTTGATGGCAGTAAAAAAGTGGAGATAGAAAGGGATAGTAATATGTAAAATTATGGCACGTGAATCTATAAAAGATATACCTTTAAAAAGGAACACAGTTGGTATTGTAGTTAAAGACATTTAGGTGTAAAAGTAGGAAATAAGGTCAAGTATTTTGAAAACAGTGTTGTTAGTGCAGTGCCAGTAGTATGGTTTAGTGGTTTTAAAAACCGGCAATACAAATTAGAGGGGCATTTTGGGGATGTAAATTTTAGTTGCTGTTGATGTATTCATGACACTACTTTGTGGACTATGTGAAAAGGGGAGTATATAAACGGTGATGTAGAGGTAGATTGAACACAATTTAATCAATAATGAGAGGATTGTATGAAAAAAGAAAGTTTATTGGCAACATGGTGGCAGTAAAAAGTGGATGTATTAAACAGTTTATAGTTAACAAAAGAGAAATTTATTAAAGGGTTTGTGTTTAGATGTTGGGCTATTCTGTCTAAAATAGTGATGAATAATTGAAGTTAGGAAAAAAGGAAAAGAAACAAAGTTGATGGCAGTGGGTTCTTTATGTCATACACTTGTCTACAGGAAACTAAGTTGCTGTCTTTAAAGTAGAATTGGTTTAAATTTAAGATTTAGTCCTGGAAAACAGTATGTGGGTTTTCATAAAAGCAAAGTTGCAATGAACCTAAAACTTATGAGAGTTTGCTATATGAACAGTTTGTGCGGGCATCTGTGTGACGTTGTGCATCTTTTTGTCTCTGTGCTGGGACTGCTTCAGTTTCATCCACATTCAAGTTTTTGTGGTAGTTGCTTTGGGTTTGTTAATGGTTGTTGTGGAAGCTGAATTTGTTTAGCTTTATGGTGTTTTTTTTGCTTTTGGTTGATTAATGAAGTCCTGAGAAATGTTACGTTTACTGGTGGGTTTTTATTGGATAATGGATGCTATTGTACAGTGGTACCGTCTATCGAATCAACCTCGGTTGGGTATGACAGGTTGTCGAACTACAAAAAAGTGTAACATTACAAACACATGACGTTCACTCGGTAACTACTTACGTGAGATTATTTCAAAATGTTTAAAAAAGCGTTGGTGACTCAAACTCATATAGGCCTAAATATGAGTTCTTCAAAAAGTTGTTTAAAGGCAAATAGTATGATATGAGGGAAATTGTTAGAGCGATTAAGCGAACCTGGCGCAGAATACCGTGACACAACAGCTGTATTTCCAGGCACCGCACCGTCGCGAACATTTCCATGCGCAGTCAACATGGGGAGCCCGGGAACCGCGCGCGAACATACACAGGATATTTCTTTTAAACGCAGGATAACAAAGGCCGCACATGTATTGACTTTGGCATACTGGGAAAACCGCACACATGCACAGCGCGTTTCTTTTTACCGCAGGATAAAAAGGCCGCTAACGCCGCTAGGCACGCGACTCTCCCGTAACTGGGGAAACAACGCAGAGCGGACAGACGGACGGACGGAAAGACAGAGAAAAACCCGTGCTCTTTTTATATATAGATTAATCACATCGGTATATTGCAACACACAGGCTCCCGAGATTGTGTGATATTTGATATATGCGCCCTGGGGTCGATTTCACAAAGCACTAAGATTCATCTTAAAATGAGTTATCAGTATTACCATAGTGATTTGTATTGTGACATCACTCTTTGCTAAGCAACTGCGATGAATTTGCAGTTACGATCAATCTTAACTCTTTGTGAAATCGAGCCCAGGTCGGATTTACAGAGAACTTACATTTTGATAAGCATGGTGCTGGACCCATGTCCTGCACTGCATACAGAGTTTGACTGGCTATCGTCCTGACGTCTACCATCGACCAATCATCAGCCATCTGCGAGGTGACGTCACCGTTCTGAGTGATACTCTTGGAGGCTTGACAGAGGTGGTTCAGAGAGGTTTGTCTCTCAAGAAGCTGGGTGAAATATCTTGCCACTGTGGGAGAAAAAACAAAACACACGTGTTTCTGACTCAACTTCTGATTGGGTACCCGTTCCGTTTGAGGAGGGGGAAGGAAGGAATATTATTACTTTCATTATTCTTATGGTCACGAGTCCTTTACTTTGTCGTGTGTACAGGCTGTAAATATAATTATTTGACAATAATCGGAAAGTATACTTTCTCTGTTTTGGTATCTGAGTTTCGGTCAAACCAAATCTTTTGGAAAGGGAAGCATAACTTCAAAAATCCACTTCTTTACTTCTAAACTTGACGCTACAGAGTAACTCTGGGAGCTGTTCCAGTGCAGTCTGAAGCCATTCCTCCAACCGCTGGGAAAAGGTACCAATAACCTGCGTCAAACTCTCCGGTAGTGTTTGTGTGACAGACGGCATCAGCACACCAGCAAGTGCCTGTAACAAAGAAATCAGTTAAATCAGCTATTTTCAGAGTTCATATCAAATCCAGGTTGTTCATTTCACAATCACCCCAAGGCAATTAGTTGACACAAGCATAAGTAAAATCATTGAAACGCTATAGTTAAAATATCAGTGAAATGTCTAGTTAAAATTCAACATCCATTTACTTAGCAGTGGGTACCGCAACGATTTAACATATAACCAAATTATATAAAATAACCTAGTTAAAGTAAGACGGGCATTGCAAATAGACCCCTAAATTAGTTTTGTTACGCCACCAAAAAATAGTTTACACTTGATCAACACGACGTTTGTTCTCATTGAATGTACGTGGGTCTTATTATGTGAGCTATTGTAATAACCTTAGACCTAGTGTGCTATCTTTTGAGCAATGTCATGTGATGCAATACAGGCAATAGATCCTTCCCCACCCCAAGTTCGAGTCCAAGCCTGGACTAAATGCAATTTGTTTTCTCTCTTTTTGTATTGCCTTACTCTGTATACAATGAATGCTCATTGCTTGTGCCCAATCTTGAAGTTTTTTCAAGCCATCTTTTCTATTTTTTATCATTTATTTTGTGTACATGCTCACTAATTTCAGACAATCCTGGGCATAATGTTGTGGTCCCCAACAAAAACACCCTTGCTGTTTTGTATTTTTGTTTAACGCCCTACTCTGCAAGCAACGAACATTAACTGTCTGTGCATATTAATAGTATTTTTAAAGGCCTTCTTTCTGCAAGCAACGAACATTAACTGTCTGTGCATATTAATAGTATTTTTAAAGCCTTCTTTTGTAATATATATTTTTTTCACGCTGAAGAATTTCAGACAATCCCGGCCATATCTCGTTGGGCCCCCGCACCACGGCCCCCGTGCCCCCTTTCAATGTTGGCTCTCATTGCGTGGTCTGCGCTCCTATCAACATTGAACGGGGAGACGGGGAGGGAATGTTTATTGCATGGGGGAAGTGTTTATTGTCACGTTGCAAATGGGTGGCCGAAGCATTTTGGCCGGGACTGTAGTGTGCTATCTTTTGAGCAATGTCATGCGATGCAATACAGGCAATAGATCCTTCCCATGAAATAGTATTTCATGCGTAAATGTAATTTTTGCTAATTACATTTACGTATGAGTAAAGTCATAGAGTTGTGCAATTCTTTTTACCGCACATACATTATTTGTTGAACAATAAGTTGTATAACACAGAGAGACTTAAATAGTATAACAGAGATCATCCCTGTGGTAAATGAAAACCTCACGAAACTGGATTACTGCTGCATTTTTCATTTGGTACTATTCATGGGAGTTCCACAGGAAAAGTATTACATGGAACGTTTTTATCAGGTAAATTATCACAGAAATGTTATCATTATTGGTCAAACTTAACCAAAAAGATTGGTCATTCCAACCATTACAATTGGTTATATTTACCCTTCAAGTCTTGCGCGTATTTATAGACTGTGCAAGTCTCGCGCATGTTCGAACTTCTGGGACCACCTAACCACGGAGTTTTACTTGGGCGAGTTTTTGTAAATGGGTATTTTTGTTGTTCAGTCTTGTTCATGGATATAATTTAAAACAAAGATTTGATTTCAGAAAAAATATGTTCTTCGTTTGACGTGCTTTCTTGTTCCGATGCGCGCGAGACTTGCACAGACTAAATTGGGAATTCGGGTTTGAAAAAGTTAAGTTTGAATGCGGGAACTAAACGAAATCGCGCGCTTTTATGTCTCCTGACTTTCGCACTACACGTTTGTGAGACCGATTTACAGCCATACAATGGCCGTGGAAAAATGTTTGGGCGATTTTACCTTGTAAAGAACCGAGTCACAAAGACCGACTATATCGGCGATTGTTTGTGAGTCCAGTATACAGAGCATGTGGGTTGGCATGCCCTGCCAGAAATGCAGAAGGTAGCTCTCGACCTCGTCAAAGTTGGCTCTGATCACCGTGTCTAAGATACGCTGGCAATGTGTGCGGTACATCATCAAAAAAGTCGATACCTTGCAGGAGAAAAAATATAAAGTTATTTGCACCAAACAAAATATAATAATGAAAAATATAATATAAAATAAACCCATGTTAACTGATTGAGTTAGTAAAAATGGCACTGTTGAGGTGGAACTGATTATCCTTTATGCATGCACAGGGAAGTAGCTGAGTAGATTAACCATGATGGTTCAACAACTAAATTTTTGTTAGAGGAGCATATTTTCAAAAGAGGGCGCTCTGTCTGCTCAATGTGTGTGATTCAGAGTTCTACAAAATCACAGTTTATTGTCGTACGCTTACAGCCGTACGTGTGTACCCCAACCCACTTTGTGAATATACAGTAGGTCTAACTTTGTGCATGTGCAGCGAGTCTATCTGACAGCGATAGGTACAAATTGTACCCGTACAGTGTAGGTAACAAAATCAAACCACGTTGTGCAACTTTTGTACATGTCCATGTATCGCCGTATACAGGGGATGGAGGGAACAATACTATTGAAAACAAAAATATAATAACTTGCATAGGTCTAATAAAGAAAACAAATAAATAAAAAAAAAAAAAAAATGGGAACAAGGCCCGATTTCACGGTTCTGCTTACCACTGAGCTCTGCGCTTGCCATGACCATTCTACACTTGCAGGCACGTTTAGGCATGATTTACTGCACACAGGTGCAGTAAATTATGCCTAAACGTCGAGTACGCAATTAGCGAACAAGCAAAAATTACCTGCTAAACAGTGAAACTAACTATGCTAGAAGTTTCATGCTTTTCTCAAAAAGTGCACAATTTTCATAATATGGATCGAGCTTATCCGCTGTACTAAGCGCGGATTTCCATGCGTCCGTAATCGCCGATTGTTTGCTTACACCCCTTTCTCATCACTTTACCCATAGGCAATTCAGCCCTTTGCCCTGGGCGACAGACTGCAACAAACCGTTTATCTATCCATCCATCCACGGCCCTTTTCGAACACATGGATGAGGCTTGGGTTTCAGCTTTGGCTCCATTTGTCCGTTTGCAGTCCCATACCAATCGCACACGTTTGAAAATAGCTGACAGGGGCCTGAGGCGAAGCCCAAGGTTTCGAAAACTGCCTACCTCTGTATCTACTCACCTCAAGCCAAACACTCATTATTCATTCATTCTGTCACATTTAACCACGGCCACTTTTGCATCACATAATAGGCCGAATGTTTGTTTTTTTGGTTTTTCCCCTCCTGTGGTATTTATTTACTTATTTATTTATTTAATTACTTAGCTATGTACTATTTATGTTCGCTCTTTGCTCTACATCTCAGCAAAAAGAGAGTGTATGGGTGAGATCTGGAACAAGCAGCAGAAAGTCTGGTTACACGCCCAAACACCCTAATAGGAAGAACGAGGTCGGACACAATGTAGGCACATTTTACCACGAAAACACGGACCTACGGTGAGAAAGAGGTTGTAAATGCTGGAAAATAAAACCCCTTAAAATAATTAGAACGTAGAACTAACGTTCAGATTATAATTAATTAAGTTTGTTTGATTCAACCGCCCACCGCCATTAGCACTTATGCACTCTAAAAACACCCGGGTCAGATCTGACCCGGAAAGGGTCAGATCTGACCCGGATTCCGGGTCACGAGGGGCCTGACCCATTCCGGGTTGGCATGACCCGGAGTTCCAGGTCAGGATATCTTGACCGGAAAAGGGTCAATTTTGATTGACCCGGAAATAGGGTTTCCGGGTCAAATAATACCGACCCGGAACTCCGGGTCAAACGTTTCGTGACCCGGAATCTTTGCAAATTTGACCCAGGAGCCGGTTTATTTACATATTGACCCGGAAGCCGGTTTGAATTCATTAACTCTGGGTCAAATCAGCCTGTTCTGTGTAAACTTTGACCCATCCCTTACAAAAATGTCCTGTAGTTTTTTGGGACATTACCACAGGATTACCACACGCCAGTTACCACAGCATTACCACAAGTCAGGTAAAAAATATGTTGTTTTTTAACTCATTTTACTAAAATATAAGTGCAATTGTACTGCAGTTTCATTAACGTTTTAAACTTAGGAAAAAACTGTAGTTTTATTATAATGGACAGTAAGTCTTGGAAATTGCAACAACCACAGGATTAATCTCTTTTTGGAATATTGATCGCGGGCAAGTAGCTAGCCCAAACCCAATGCTGGTCCTGTGAGAAATGCCACCATGCTCCATTTCTAGGTTTCTGTTGATGGTGATTGGTGATGATGATTTAGTCACCTTCCTCAGAGAGAGAAGCACAAAGAACTGTAAAAGAAGAAAAAGGGAAAATGTGTGTAAGAAAAATTAAAACATTTGCCAAAACTATGGTTTGCACAACTCTGCGGTCTGCCTAGTAACTGGGGCGCTGTACTCCTTTTTGAGGGCCACGAGGGGGCAGCAGTCGCAGAGGTCAGATCGTAGTTGACTCGGGCAGAATGAGAGCCTGCCCGTTATTTTCACCGATCGACTTGACAAAAAACGTAAAATTGAAGCACAAAACAAAATCGTGAGTACATTTAAATACCTGATGTTGCATCTTAGACATATCAAGAAGCCAGTAGGCGTTTTTAAAGCTATTTTGTTGGGTATTTTTGTCGTTCTGAGGCATTTTTGTGGCTTGCCGTAGTCAAATGATGCCAAATCCGGGAATGCTGTGTCGCGACGGAGCTTTAACCTGGGGCGCTAGTACGACCGATGATGTCAAAAATTATTTTAAAAAAAAGGAGAATAGCGCCCCAGTTACTGGGTCTAGTGCCAAGCCCAAACCATCATGTGACCATGAAGTTATTGAATATAATACATTTTTAAAGACCCAACTGTTAAGTTTAATTAAACCCAGTCCTGTTACCCAAGCATAGCAATCAAAAATTATAAATGTTGCGCTAATCAGTTATTAAGGGGTTTTAGATGACTCCACTACCCCATATAAAACCCAAGAGTTTCCATCAAGAAGAAATAAACACTCACTGGTATTTGGTAGACTAGAAAACTACATACCCCAACCTGACAGTGATATACCAAAAGTACTTGTGTAGTTGTACATGTGCACTTCTACAAGAAAATAAACTTAATGTCACAGGCAAATCTAAGTGCAGGAACCTAATATGAATATTCATTCCTTTCCTTCAGACTTCGTATAAATTTGTTTAAGTTCTTTTATTAAGATGTAAATATTCATGAGATGGCATGTGCCATGACCTAGTTGGCCATGGTTGTATAGGGTCATTATTCATAGTGTTCACTCAGAGCAAACCCCAACAATGGAGCAGTGAGCCTCAAGCTCATACCCACAGTTAATTTACATAATAGTGTGAGGTAAGTTTACCATGAGAAAGAAAGTGGGGTGTCGGCTGATAATGGGTACAAAGATATGTGTGTGAGATATCTGAGAGTGTAGTTTGGAAGGAAGGTTTAGTGGAGTCTCCCGAGTTCTGAAGAGTGGATGCCAAATGTTCTGTTGCTCTGCTACTGTAAAATTGTACAAAAATAGGTACATGCTGTTCCCAAATCAATTAATAATTACAGAGGGAATAATTTTCTGCAAGCCAGCTATTTTGCAGCCAAGCTAGACGAGCGCAGAGGGTTTTTATATTATATACCCGTTCTATTCTGACTTTGGCAAGGGAGACAGGTTAGACGACCCGATCAACAACCGTAAGTTAATTCATTTCATTTTTCACCTTACCTTCATAGAAAGTCTATAGTAATTGAGTTTCATTTAAGTTGGAGTAAGACTTATGAAAATTAATAAGTTTGATGTAATTTTGAGCCAGTCGGAGCAGAAGAATTAAGAGACACAGTAAAGTAAACCAACCAAGTATTAAGATCCTTTATCTTGACTATGTGTATATATTGGAAGATAAACTCTAATTGAAGTTATTTATAAATGGTGGTTTACTATTATCAATTGGCCAAAATTATGGCAGAGATTGTTTCGTATGATTTTTCAGATGGCCTTTAATGGAGTGTAAAGGGCAAGCGCAAGAAGGCGCACACCCAAGTACTTTGTATGGTAGAAATCATCAGATAACCACCCCTGGCTGGAGTGGAAGTGACCGACTGTGTGGTGAGATTTTACGGCGAGGTAGGGGAACGGACGCCCAACGTCAAGGACGTTAGATCAGATGGGGGCAAGTTCAGCACAGCCTGAGAATGAACTGTGAACAATATTAATTTGATTCCCCTCGGCCAAGTATTTTGAATGCTCTTTTATCATTCAATGTGCACCTACTGAACGGGAGTCGTCAGAGGGGTAGGGTGCGTCACAGGGTGTGACAATATCAAAAGTATAAATAAACGAAGTACGTTTGAACTGAATACCAGGGGCTGATAATAGCCATCCCCTAGATTTACCAACAGTTAGTGTTGACAAACGCATTTATTGAATTTAATCATACTATTATTTTAATTATTTGCTATTCTGCCTTTATTTATAAAGCCTAAGTAATGTTGCAAATAACGCTTGGTTTTGCTCGAGCTTGATGAAGATGTTGGGGTTATAGTTAGATAATCAACCCGTGTACATAAATGGTATAGATCAATTTGTATATTTGTTGTAGAGAATAAATTAGCACTGAAGTTGTGAACCACTTTTCATTTATTGTAGTTTGGATTCTGTAAGAGGATTGGTTAACTCTTTGTTCTGACACTTAAAATCACGTTTTCAACAAAACACTTACCGATCATGCTGTAGAGTAGTTCTGCTGATGACATGCGACACAAGGCAAGAACAACGTCCCGATCTGATGGATATGGAACAACGTCCCGATCTGATGGATATGGATGGAGTGATCCCTGGGCCTGGTGATGCTGATCACCGATGATTCTTTCTAATCTTGTTCTTGAGTTTTACTGTTTAATTCACATCTGATCAGCATATCAGTTTGACACTATCAGCTTTTAAAATTAAATTGCACTGCAAAAACCTTCGACTTTAAAATGGGAAGCTTTAATAATTTACACTAACATCAACAAGTCAGTACACTTCAACCGTCGTCCAAGTATTCATTTCAAACTAATTTTAATGACTGATCGATATGAAAGAGAAGGGGTCTCTAACCACAAAGGTGTTCATTTTACATACGCGAAGTCAGGGGTGCTGATCAAAGATCGTGTAGCGCCCTCTAGCGGCAGCAATATGTGATATTTGTCTTAAATAAACTTGCATAGTCCTTTTACTGCTTTGGATATGCAATTATAGGGAAACAGGTCAACTCGTACGCATGCAAACTCGTACGCCTGCCGACCCGTACGCCAATTGGTCAACTCGTGCACCTACCAACTCGTACACACACGAACTCGTACACACCCAAACTCGTACACATACAATTAAACTCGTACGCAGGTATACTTATACGTGTATTTCTACGTAAAAAGCATGCTGACAGCGGGAATTATTAATTCGAAATTAATACATAATAACACATCAGAATTCAAGGGAAGGTATACGTTTGGTAATACTGAAAAGCAGATTCTGATTATTCTGTGGGTCTAATTCAACGCAGAACTGACGGAAAAACAATGCCTCATTCAGCAAATCTTGGTAACACAGAACACAGAACACTGAACGATGACCTGGCATGAACTGAACCAGCACCTCTTGGTCAAAATGAACCCAAATAAAAATTAACGATGACCTGGAGTGTAATGACCTGGATTAAGCGGGTTAACTATTGGCTGACCCGTGCTGTGCATCTCCAGGTTAACGAAGTATGACCCCGCACCGCGTCAAACCTGATGACCCTTTTCTGGGTCCTGTTGACCCAGAAAGGGTCAACAAAAATGGACCCCCACATTTCCGGGTCAAATTCAACCCGGGAAAGGTATGACCTGGCACCGGGTCAAACACGATGACCCGTTTCCGGGTCATGTTGACGCGGAAAGCATTAACAACAATTGACCCATGTATCTCCGGGTCAAATTTAACCCGGAAAAAGGGTTAACAAAGTTTGATCCGGCACCGGGTCAAACACGGTGACCCTTTTCCGGGTCGTGTTGACCCGGAAAGGGTCAACAAAATTTGACACAGAGGCCGGGTCAAAAATCTGACCCGGGACTTTTTAGAGTGTGGCATTAAAAGTTGCTGCAAAGCCTGGTAAAAGCTTAAAGGGAAGGTATACACCAATCCTACACCGATCTTGAACTCTTGGTGGCAGCAGATACGCCTCAATTACTGTGGTGGTACCTGGGCGGTAACTGCGCTGCCTAGCGACGGGTTTAAGGGTTGGGCTACACGGCGATCATTTGATCAGCTTATCAGATGATCGCCGTATAGCCCAACCCTTAAACCCGTCGCTAGGCAGCGCAGTACCGCCCAGGTACCACCGCAGTAATTGAGGCGTATCTGCTGCCACCAAGAGTTCAAGATCGGTGAAGGATTGGTGTGTACGTTTGGTAATACTCTTAGAATGAATGGCAATAAAAACGTACTTTGGTTGAAGTACAGCTTTCGATAGTATAAAACATTTTGAGAATCGTTTCACTTCGAAGTAATGTGGTATAGAAAAAGATATCGGGTTTTATGCCCCCAAATTTGAGTCTGATAAACGTTTATGCCAGAAACGTTTCTCAGATTGTGTATTCCTATATAAATTATTCTTCCTGTGTGGACATATTTTGCTCCGGTATTACGCGAGTTTGTTTTTATTTGTGTCTATATTTATCTAGGATTTAAAGAATCGAACGGTTCCAAAAACCAAAGGTACACCTTTGCCTTTAATTATTGCTTTCTTATTGTTTCTCATAATTAATCAATTCTTTGTGGAGTTTAAAAGGCGCAGTATAAAGGTCGCTTTGCTTTGGCAATGTTTTCGTTTGTAAAGTATGAACTGGGTTCGACAGTGAAGTATTTAGACAGGCCTAATGAGCTCTTGCACCATACGTCAGGTGCAGCTACTGTCTGCAAAACTCGGCACTTCTCGGAATTCAAATTGCACGTACAAAATTACGGCATAGCGTGTACAGACTTGATTGCAAGGCTATCTCATTTTGTTCACATACACGTAATTACTGCTCATTTCTGGGCTTGCAGTTACATTAATTACTAATTGTGAGCGTGCCTTAGTGGCATTAAAATACAGCAAGCGAAGCAACAAACAAAGAATTTGCTAGAACAGCTTCGAAACCAAATGCGATCAAGGTTTAGGTTAGCTTGTAAACGCCGCATCGCCTAAAATACACACTACACTGTTTGACTTACTGCTTGGACATTCACTCCCAAAACGACGCGACCAAGATTATTGTGAAGATGACGTCACTTGAATTAGATCAATTATCAACCTACTCAAAGTTTTTCCGCACTTATTTAATGTTTAATGCCCGGTTTGATTGCTTGACGCCCATTATGCGGAGAACGCAATTTGTCGTAATGGATTTCCACGGCCTTGCCGGTATACAATGGTACCATTATACACAAAAATGCGTTTTACAGTGGAACCGAAGCGATGTTCAAAAAACAAGCAATTACGAGGTCCCTTGCGTACCTGTACTGCTTTATCAAATTACACTAGAGTTTCAGTAAATACAATTACTCACGATCAAGGGCGACTTTTGAAGTTTTGAAGTTTTGAAGTTTTGTATTAAATTGCGATTGTTGATGTTCTCCGCCCGACGACAGTTTCATGAATTTTGAAAAGGCTAAGTGATCTTTGTCCATAATGTTATCTATTTTCTGGTCCGAAAAAACAGATCAGCAAAAAACAATATTTTTTTTTTTTGATCGGGGTTTGATTTTTTTAAATTAGATCTTAGTCGTTTATAATCGTGTTTAGTCCCTGTGTGCGTGTTTCCTACCTCATTAATAGAGTTTTCAAGACTTGAAGCTCTTTAGTGTGCCATTATGTATAATAGTTTTACATTTAACCTCGTTCCCAGTTGTGTACGATCTCGCTGCACCTTTTCCCCACGCGAATTTTTATAAAAAGCACTACTAAAATAGCCGTACACAATATAGCACTACGAACATTATGCTCTTTTCTGATCATACAAATCCTAATCGTCGGCGACGTTACTTCATTACTGACTGGACTTGAGTTTTTTGCAGCAGTAGTTGTTACAAAACTGCTTTTTAAAAGAACTTTTTGGTTGATTTAACGCAATGGGATCCAGCATATCGTCAGGAGATCGAATGTGCTGTTCAACATGTTCAAAATATCAGCGTGGAGACAGATAATATCTTTTTAGTCCAGTTGATACCTTCCTAATGACCACTGGATTTTGTTAACCGCTTTACGGATCAACACTGTCGTAAATACTGCGCGTTTTCCTCACAATACCGAGCTACGTTTACTGAAGCATTTGGGTGCAGCAGATGCAATTGACAGCACGCCACCAGTCAGATTCCTGCAGTCAGTGGCCAAAGGGGCAGCCAGGCTCAGACACAGAGCATCTCCGTTGTCAACATCAATGAAACTAGACTGTAAAATGAAACATACCACTACTACAAGACTCAGTTGGTTTCCACTTTATTGATTAAAGCATACGATGTACAACATTGGTAATTGTCAAGGACCAGCATCCACCCTTGATGTGACCAGACATATACATGAATTAACAAACATGTGAAAGTCTAAGTTTAATCGGTTTTCGGAGTAATGAGAAAACAGTAAAAAAAAAAAAAAAAAAAAAAAATCACAGGTTTTAAACATCGCAGTTTATCACGCGTGATAAAGACTAATTGTTTCACTCAATTTCTAAATTTGTGTGTACACATACACGCACACAAGTGTGTAACAGCCAACAATCGTGGACCCTCCTTTGTTCAACTCTTTGTGATAGCAACCGTGGACCACAATGCTTTCCTTTGTGATAGCAACCGTGACCTATATTGTCCTCTTTTGTTATATGTCCCCGGTTTGAATGTGGTTACCTACTCATCCATTCCGGTCACCATTGTAGAAGGCAATATCCATACCAAGAAGTTGAATTCCGAAAATGGTGGGAATTGTAGACGTGCGTTTAGGCCTAAAGGGGCGAGTTTCGCAGCGTATAACCCTCAGAAAAATTAACGAGTCATTGACCAGGTTCCGGGTCCTAGTCGGCCTGACTCATTGCTCATTATTACACCTATTATTATTGCTATTCGTTTGGCAATTGAAACAATAAAACAACATACAGCCGGTCAAGGGAACAAAACTGTCATTGTGATGCAAGGAAGTTTCCCAGTGATAGCGCTCCCATGCCGTCAATAAACGATCAAAATAGATGATTGACATTTCTATTAGGAGTGCTACATTCTACGCTGGATGAACACAGTCTGAAACTTAAATTGAAAGTGCAAACGGCCTAATTGGTACACGTAGGTTGTAAGGCCAACTCGTGTTGTTCTTTATCCTAGATGTAATGACTTGAATAATTATGTTTGATTAAGGTAACAAGAAGTTCCGCTGTCTCCGGGTTTAGTTTGATTAGCCTCTAAGGCCTGTGCGTGTTTATGATATGCCTTCAACCTGTTATTAGTAAAAACACTAATTGTCATTTGAATTAAAAACCTACATTATTTGTTTTCTTCTTTATTGCATCTGATGAAGTAGTTTGTGCTAAGAAAGCCCATGCAAATATATTTTTGTATCACTGTTGCAATTGAGTAAAATAACAAACGGCGCCCAGATAGGAATAAAATAATGCGTTCAACTGCAGTTACCTATAGTATAGTCAAGACATAACAAGGGCTGGAATTATAGCATTTTCAACAAACTACGTCAGCGATAAAATTAAGTTAACATCACGATGACTTGTCTTGAGGGATTAGGATTCCATAAATGGCAGCTACTTTAAACGGTCTGACGTCATTCACAAAGCGCCATGATTTTTAGTCCTACACATTATGCTTAAACAATTATTTGAAGAACATAAAGAAGGAGCAAAAAAGAAAAAAAACAGTTCCCAGATTGACGTAAATACAATCTGGGTTAAACTTGACTCGGGAGATACTCCGAATCAAAGTTATCAATGATGATTCTTAAGGTCTAACTTGACCCGGATTACTTTCTTTGTCGAACTTGACCAGAACAAACTACACACGGTTAAAACTTGACTGGAAATTAATACTCATCCAAGTCAACCTTACCCGGGATCTTGATATGCCTCCATTGCGGCCATAGTTTAAGACCAAACCATCTGTTTGTCTGTATACTCGATGCATAACCGGTATACCACTTTAAGTAAGTTGTTTAATAACCTGCAAAAGTTACCATTTATTTGCTGTCTCCCCGTTAGTTTTAGGCTAAATTAATCTCTCGCCCTTTGTGTGTTAAAACGCTCTATACTTAATCAGTCGACATAAACACTTAATTTACTTATTTAGAAAGAGCCGTTACCATGACAGCGACTTCTCTTCAAGTCTACAGTAAACAACAAAACTGGGCCAACCAGAAAAGATGAATGTATCAAATAGTTGCATGCTTATTGGAAACGAATCATTGACTACAGAATCGAGTAATAAACAAAAAACTACTGACAGAGATTCTTAAAAACGCAAAGAGTGAATTACATTAAGGAAATAATTGTGGAATGTATATTGGGCTTCGTATCCTGAAAGACACAGTGTGACTTACGAGGAGGTCACAGTTACAAAATAAGATTTCATTAAGCAAATTGCTTGAGCTCCAACGCATTGTAGTAAGTAATTAAATATGTAAATTATAACGTTGACAATAGCATCACAATGCCGTTCCTTCCTTTGAAATTACTGAATTCAATCAAGGTCTGAATTCCCTTGGTTAAAAACCTGAACGCATGTATTATACTTAGGTTGATTAAAGACCGGCTCTTGATACAGATACAGACAATGGACCGACCTCGTGCTTTACGTCGCGCAAAGGCTATATACATGTAATACTCGATGCTTGCCACCAGCAGTCGGTCCAGCAGTGCAGACATAAACTGCAAGTAGGATACCATCACAACCTTATGCACGCAAGTAAGAGCTTCACTTCCTTTGGCACATCGTACGTCATTCGTTTGGTATCGCTACTTCTCAACTAGATATCGACGTTATACTCTCTTGCTGGCCAGTTAAGTTTACACGTCTTATAAACGAACAAATTGTACAGTGGGTTTCCGTGTTTTAAAGGAACTCAAGAGGTTGCAGTTCACGATGGGTTCAGAAGTATCATGCGATGGACAACAAGTGAAAAACATTAGCAAAGATGAACTTTCTGAGTGGGTCTTCGACCCCGTGGATACCTTCATCATAACCATAGGTGTGCCAATAGTTTTGGGTCTTGGTGTTTTCATCAACTTGTCACTTTTATTCGTTTTTCTCCGCGTTCCCAGACTGAGATCGGAAACTGATGTGTACTTAGCACACTTGGCATTGTCTGATTTGCTCATTTTGATCTTGTTTTCTGCGAACGATATCGGGAGGTTTTCATTCTCACAAGTGACAAAACACCAGCCATTCGGCAGCACTCTTGAGTGCGTTACCTTTAATTTTGCACTTAACACGGCAATGGAGGCATCCATTGCGTTGGTAACCATGGTGTCATTTGAAAGATACCTCGCCCTGTGTCATCCAATCCTACATCTTAAGATGCGCAGTCGGAGACGAACCTACAAAATGGTCGCAATCTGCTGGGGCATCGGAGTAGGTTTGTCACTACTCATAACTCCAAGTTTCGCTCAGCATCAGGTCAGATGCCTACGGTGGCCTGAAAACGACATGTACAAAGCATTCCCGTCAAAGATTTCACGCTGCGGTTACATACCGGGAGCTAAGTGGATGACGTTCATCAGTGAGCCCTTGTTCAACATTCCTTGGTGTATTGCAATGATCGGAAACATCTACATGTATGTTCGCATCATACACATGTTAAACAAGCGCAAGGGTATTAACGCAGGAGGAGAGAATAGAAAAGCTAACGCAAAGGCGCGTCAAATTCGTAACCAAGTCGCAAAAATGTTGGTAGTCAACGGTGTGGTGTTCTTCTTATGCCAGGCTCCTTTCGCTTTGTTAATTCTTACTGGGTGGATCTGCTCATTCTTTGATGATCTTGACAATCCCATCAGTGTTGTTCTTGGGAAACACGCAGATTGGATTGTCCAAAGTCCCTTACGGATCAGCACTGTCGTTAATCCAATAATATACTGCGCGTTTAACGCCCAATACAGAGCTGCGTTTACCGAGGCGTTTGGATGCGTTAGACGGCTCGGGCAGCACTCGGCCAACTCAATCCCCGCAGTTAGTACAACGAGGAGTAACAACCAGTCAACTGCACAGAGCGTCTGTTCTATTGACACCGGTGAAACTAGACTGTGAAGTTGACACCGGTAAAACTAGAATGTGAATAATGGTGCCAGTTAAAACAAGACCGGTCAATAAGCCTTGCTAATGACATTAATTGTCAAGTTATAACTGTGATTACAATAACATATTTTGTCTTTCACTCCCTGTAACAAGACACCACAAACAAACTCTATTGTTGGAGACACCTTCTTTCAATATTTTAAAACAATATATTTTCCCATTTTATTCGCACGTCAAAACCACTTGTTAATATTACGTGATCCTAAGTAAGTTGTTTTTAGTAAATAAAGAGCATTATACCAAACGTTGCAAAGACCACCTTTTGCCTGATCCAAAGACATTGTTCGATTGTGATGTTTTGGACGGTGGTAACCGGTGATTATTTTGCTGTTTTAACAGGTTTTTTTTCAACCGATCCGACTACCCACCGCATTCAATTTCGGGCATTCAATTTCGTATTGAGGCATTCAAATTCCTTTTGCACTGTGTTCAATTTAGCATATCGTCATTCTTTTTCGTGACGCACAATCATCATTCAATTTTATTAGTAAAGCTGGTTCGACTGGAGATTTTACTGGTTTATTTTGTTTCAATTTCGTAAAGAGGCAATCAATTTCGCTAAATGAGAATTCAAATAAGTACGACTAAAGAAATACGAATAAACAGATAATCTGTATTAGGCAACTGTTTCGTATCTTCACTTTAATTCAGGCAAACCTTATTTTCTTTATTTATGGTTCCAGGAGACTTTACATTGGGCCCATGATGTTTTTTCGTCTTTGTTTTCTCCTATATTCTTTTTGGGGGGATCTTTATTGGTTAACTGGCCTAATTTTGTATTGTGTTTGAATGGGGTGTTTCTTTATGTTTTTCCTGGTTTTTTGTTGTTTATGTTTTTCTTCCTCAACCATCAATCTGTTGGCGTGCCAGACATCTTGGCGTATATGTTTAGGTATGGTTGTACCACAAGCTGCAACTTCTTGAAATATGCGTGTCAAACTGTAGCAAAAGCTCGTCTTCGAAGTACAAAGTGACAAAGTGCAAATAAGTGAATCGTATATGCCTTATTAACAAAGCGTTTTTTTAGATTGCACAAATTACAGAAATGACTGCCCAAAAATGAATTTGAATGACCAAACACACGCCTCAAAATGCTCCTGTGAATTTGAATGCTGCTTTGATGAATCGTTAAATTGAATGATTATAATTTGTGTTACATCGAATGACCCAACAGTACAGTTGACTAGTCATAAAACGAAATCGAATGACCCATTTTAGTAGCATTCGATTTCGCGCGAAATAGAATAGCGTGGTGGTTAAATTGGCTGCTCATTTGCCGAAATTGACCAAGAAAACCTATAGTATGGCATCTCCCCCCTCAAGCCTTGCTTATTAGCAGCGGTGGGTAGTCGGATCGGGTGTTTTTTTCCAGAGTTACCGTCGAGTAACTGTTGACGATTTTGTGTTTTTAAACAGCAGGATGCTTTGATTTGCTTTATTGGCATTTAGAATCGTTGTTTTTGTTTGCTTTAAATAAAACTTAAATTTTTGTTTTACAGTTTACATTAATTCACTTTTGAGGATTGCATATAACCAGGTAATCACCTAGACCTGTAACTGTTATAAATATTGTGATTGCTTTGTGTTTAGAATCGGTAATTGTTTTGTTTTTAAAAGACGTAACCTTTTTGGTTTACAGTTGCCGTCATTTCACTGATGTTCACGTTATTTCAATAGGATAAGTTAGAACTTTTGATTGATTTATCTGCTTTTGAAACACCTTTTTAATTTGTTTTCTTCTAAGTTACCGTTAAGTCTTGGTGAAATTCTATCTGGTTTTCAATTGATAATCACCCGGCATATGACAACAAATAACTTAACTATTTGGTGTTCAACGTTGATGATTATTTCGATTTGGGAACAACTTTACTTTTCAGCTTTACATTTACCGCCATTTTAGTGGTGATGATCACGTGATTTTAATCGATTAATCACCAGCCTATAGGCTCATTTAAATGACGGTGTGTACAACATTGGTAAGATTGAAAATATAAACGTTCACAGATTTGCACTTAGCTTACATGACATTATTACCACATACGACAAGTATAGACACTTCGTTTCAAACTGGTTATTTAACAGCGCAAGAAAACAAGTTAACACGAGGACTGCTCAAACAAAAGTGAAGTATATGTTGCCATGTGTAACAACTGATCCGTCCGAGGGGGTCTGCCAGGAGAATCGGTCGTAAATCAATTGACACGGCAAAGACCAATGGGCAGTTGAACCAACTTCCGGCCACGAAGCAATCTAACGCTCCTTGCCCCCGGGCAACCTGCCAGACCGTCTAGTGGCAATAAATTATTTGAAGCTCAAAGTATTGGCCTCAAAACGATAAAGATGGTCATGTTTGAAAACTTCCCTTGAAATAGTCTTGCTTGGAATGCTGTAGTTTTTGGGGGAAATTAGTAAAACAATTAGTCTTTATCACTGGTGATAAAATCCGATGTTTGAAAACAGTAAAAACAAATAATGGGGGTTTTCACTGTTTTCTCCTGACTCAGAATACCGATTTAGATGAAACTTTCCCGCTACAGGTTGTACAACCTTATTACAAAGCAGGTTTATGTAAACACATTAATTTTTACGGACTAATTTATCGGCAAATGGAATTAAAAACATAGACTTCCTGAAGACTTACAACACAAACATCACAAAAGTTGACAGTCGCAATTCGCAGTGTTTTTGACCGTTTGAGGGCGCAGTTTGAAACCAACCACGCGTAATGCTGAACAAGTAAAAAGACACGATTGCTCCTTATTACAGCTATGATTGTTGCTATTCGTGTGACCATGATACAATAAAACAACATACAGCCGGTCATTAGGATAAAACTGTGACGCAATGAAGTTTCCAAGTGCTGGCGTCCCACGCCTTCAATAAACGGTCACAAAAGATGAATGAAATGTCAATTAGGAGTGCTACATCCTTCACTGCATAGATGACACAGCCTTAAACTCAAAAATTCAAAGTGCAAACGGCCTAAATGGTGCACACTTATCCTAGATGTAATCACTTGAAATTTTATTTGATTAAGGTAACAAGAAGTTCCGCTGTCTCCAGGTTAGTCCCTAAGACCTGTGCGTGTTTATGATTATTCCTTCAACCTGTTATTAGTATTAAACAAAAGTTGTCATTTAGATAAAAACATACACTAATTGTTGTCTTTCTTTATTGCATCTGATGAAGTAGTTGTTGCTACGAAAGCTTATACGGATATTCGTTTATCTCTGTCTAGTTAGTCATTAAAGTGCAATTATCTGACTAACACGGCTACCCACCAGTTATTACCATGTCAATCAACACGAAACGTTATTGGAGGTAAAAATTACAACCCAACCGGTAATTTTAATAAACGCGGTCTGATCTGAGGCTATTATGGCCATGAGCCGACACTCAATGCAAAAAGGCACAATATTGCAAGTTATATTTAAAAAAAAAAAAAAAAAAAAAATTAAAATAAACGGCACCCAGATATGAGTTTTAAAAAATTCCAACTACAGTTACTTATAGTGTAATTATGACATAGTAAGGGCTGGAATTATAGAAATTTCAACAAACCTTGTGACTTTTTGCCAGAAACTAACTACTTCGTCCGCGATAAAATTTAATTATCGCCACGGCGATGGATTGGATTTCCGTAAATGGCAGGTAGTTTAAAGGGTCCGACGTCTTTCATAAAGTGTCATGATTTGTAGTGTTACCCATCATACCAAAGAAAAAGAAAACAAATTCCCAGATTGACGTAAATACACTCTGGGTTAAACTTAGCTCGGAAGATACTCCGAATCGAAGTTTAATATCACTGATAATTCTTTAGGTCTAACTTGACCCGGATTACTTTCCTAGTCAAACTTGACCGGGACAAACTACTCACTACGGTTAAAACTTGACTGGAAAAAAACTCATCCAGGTCAACCTGCCGCTGGATCTTGATCTGCCTCCATTGTGGCAGTTATTATTCTCACACCAAACCATCCATTTTAATTGTCTGTATCCTCAATTCAGATACTACCGGTAATTCACTTCAAGTAAGTTTTTTTTAAGCTGCAAAAGTGATCATTAATTTTATCCGCTGTCTCCCGGTAGTTTTAGGATAAATAAATATCTCGCCTTTTGTGTGTTGAGGCTGTACTTTATCAGTCAACATGAAAACTGTTCAAATTGTCATTAAACATTTCAGTCACAATTAACTTGTCACGCCACCCGAAGCCAATGCCTTAATATTGACAAATTTATCAGGACGATTATCAACAAGGTGATTTGTGATTCCAAGTCAGCGACGTATAATAACTAGGGTTACATGTTAGGGAGTCCAATAATGTTAGGGGATCCGATGGGACCCAGATGGGCCAACCCATGTGGGACCCATTTTATGACCCATTTTTGGGATCCATAATGCAAAACATGTTGACTTGCTACCTGGGCTGTGGTCATAAATTAAAATCTGAAAAACTCAGTACTTCATCCCCGACATACACGCTCTTTTTGATGTCACCTTGGCCAACATGGCGCACTCACAGCGGATGAAGTCAACCAATCAGAGAGGACTGGAGACATAGGCTAATAATGCGTTCGGATCACTTCGCTATCGCCGGCTTTATTGGTGTTTTTATTTATTTAGAACAGCCAAAACAGTGACTTGTCTTCAAGTCTACAGTAAACAACAAAACTGGACCAGCCAGAAAAGATGAGTGTATTAAATAAATACTTTCACAACCTGTTGAACGTAAGTTAGTGCTTCACTTCCTTCGATACATCGTATGTCTTTCGTTTGGTATCGCTACTTCTCAACTGGATATCGAAGTTATACTCTTTGCAGCCTGTTTCACATAAAAACGAACAAATTTTACAGTGGGTTTCCGTGTTTTAAAGGAACTCAAGAGGTTGCAGTTCACGATGGGTTCAGAGGTATCATGCGATGGACAACAAGTGATAAACATTAGCAAAAATGATCTTTCTGAGTGGATATTCGACCCCGTGGAAACCTTCATCAGAACTATAGGTGTGCCGATAGTTTTGGGTCTCGGTGTTTTTACTAACTTGTCACTTTTATTCGTCTTTCTCCGCGTTCCCAGACTGAGATGTGCTCTTTTTGATTTTGTTTTCTGCGAACGATATCGAGAGGTTTTCATTCTCACAAGTGACAAAACACCAGCCATTCGGCAGCACTCTTGAGTGCGTTACCTTTAATTTTGCACTTAACACGGCAATGGAGGCATCTATTGCGCTGGTAACCATGGTGACATTTGAAATATACCTTGCCCTGTGTCATCCAATTCTCCATCTTAAAATGCGCAGTCGGAGACGAACCTTCAAAATGGTCGCAATCTGCTGGGGCATTGGAGTGGTGTTTGCCGTACTCATAACTCCAAATTTTGCCAAGTACAGCGTGGAATGTCTACGGTGGCGTGAATACGACATTTTTACGGGGTTCCCGGTGCATATTGAATACTGCACTTATATAGTTAAATGGACGGAGTACATCAGCGAACCCCTGCTAAACATTCCTTGGTGTATTGCAATGATCGGAAACATCTACATGTATGTTTGCATCGTACGCAAGTTACACAAACGCAAGGGTGTTAACGCAGATCGAAAGACTATTAAAACTAACGTAAAGGCGCGTCAAATCCGTAACCAAGTCGCAAAAATGTTGGTAGTCAACGGTGTGGTGTTCTTCTTATGCCAGGCTCCTTATGCTACGTTAAACCTTTCTGCATGGATCTGTCAAATTGTGGGTATTGAAAGTCCTATAGATGATGCACTCGGCGTACATATAGACTGGATGGTGGCTATCCCTTTACGGATCAACACAATTGTTAATCCGCTCATATACTGCGCGTTTAACTCACAGTACAGAGCTGCGTTTATCCAAACGTTCGGACGCAACAGACGCCAAGGGAGGCACTCGACCAATCATCCAGCACATGTTAACCAGTACAAAGCACGGAGCGTCTGTTCTACGAAAACCGATAGCACTTGTCCGTGAAACGACTGAGTATTGATGTTACGTTTGCTATTCTTCTTCTTATCATTCTTCTTCGAGTTGTGCCGTTTTAATTCTGTAGGATATCATCTGGAATGCAATCAAATGCACCTTGTCTAGCAGGCTACACTCATGTTTCCGCGTGCGCCTGGGATTGCAAGGAGTCCAAGGGGGCCGATTTCACTAACGCTTTTTGACCATCGCAAACGCCGAAACCTTTCGCTAAATTCAAAATCCGTCTGAACTCAGCTTTGGATTTTGGATAAAGATTTAATTAAAAATCTTGTTGGCATTTAGAAATGAATACTTTTTGCAAGTTAGGCCAAATAAATAGGCCTTTTTGACCTTGAAAATAATATGACACGGAAATTAGTTACAGAATCCGTATAATGTGCTGGTAAGCTTAGTAAAGTAATGAGACGATAATTTTATAGAATTGTTACGATGATGACTCAATAGGATCTTTTTTATGATTTGTCACTTTGACATTGTCAGACACTCTAACATGTGAGAGTGAAAAACTGTTTTTCTCATGCATAAATTTAAACCAAATTTAAATAATTTTCTTCAGAATTTTAACAATCTCAACGTTACAACATATGTACGAAATTGTACAAATTTAATTATATACGGGCCAAATGAAACATTAACACTGCGATCTCGAACTGCGGCAACACAATCTTGACATCTATACGACGTCCCCCATGCGACGACTGACGGTTGCTGGCGGGTCAAAGGTCACTACTTTTAGACTGGAACAAAACGTTTATTTTCCCTTTTTTACCATCTCAACTGCGATGATTTAACCGAAACGTAGAATCAGCGACCTATTTTAAGATCGGTGGACTTGCGGGTTACGATCTCATCGCAAGTGTGATTGTGATGATCGCAAACGAGAACTTTAATGAAATCTGCCCCTGAAGAAAACAAGGCATAGCGTGCAACATCGAGCCAGGGCTGAAATCAAACACTGACAGTGAATGTAGTTCTCCACAGCTTGTCATGCACAACTATAGCATTCAGTCAGTATGTTTACTTGACTGTATTCAAACTAAGGAAGCGTGAAAGGGACATTGAGGGGAAACACGTCTTAATTATGACTTATATATTATACTAATTAATGACTTAGTATAAGTGATATTTCATTGCAAGTGATATAACTTATATACCTTATGAGATATCTCAAAGATATGGAGTTCATATGTCATTCAGTCATAACTGTATTGGCACATAAAATAGTTTTGACTAACGCTGATTCACAATGAGTGTCTACGGATACGTGGAAGTGTATTTAGCAGACAGTAAAACATAATTAAAACAAAAACAATTAAACCGCCCGGGCAATCTACTATTTCGCCCTGGCGATTTAGTTTTGTATTAGTTGCATTGGAGACTTCGCGGCAATGACGACAGGGCTAAATTATACCTGGGACAAATTGTTAATCTCCCGGGCGAAGAAGTACACTGCCTGGGCGAATTAACAATCCGGGAACTGTTTGTTATTGTTGAAAAAGTACAGTGAACGGGTTACCAGATTTTACAAATAGTTTAACTTGTCGCAACTGAAGCCTCTGTGATATGTTTAGTCAGTGGCCCATTTTTAGGAACACTTCCGGTTCTCACATTGGGATTAATGTAACCAAACTGACCTTGGCAGGGCAATACAATCTAATCCCTATGAACAAAAGATCAAATAATTATGCTAGTTCCTATGATAAACTAATCGAGGAACGGTATTCTTGTGTATTGGTTATCGTTTGTATACATTGCTTTTTTCGCCGAGTTTTAACTCGCCTTTCATTTTATTCAAATAGTTTTTCCTCTTGTATCATAATGCAACCTTATATCTTGTTGATACACCTACATTTGTTCGTCTGTCCTTGTAGTCCCTTCCCAGTGGGCACACAACGTTATTTCAACGTTGAATTTTGGTTGATATGGCGTCACAACGTCGAAATACCATAAAACAACGTTATTTCAACGTCACATTTGCGATGTTTGTTTTAAGTTGTAGTTTGACGTTGTGTAAACGTTGGAAAAGTGTTGAAATAACGTCGCGATTATAACAACCAAAAAACAATGTTGATCCAACGTCAATTTGGCAACGTAGTTTTAACGTATACTAATTAACGTTGATGCAATGTTGGATAAAGGTTGTTTTTGCGTCGCGATAATAACAATCTAAAATCAATGTTGATTCAACGTCATTCTGGTAACGTTGTTTCAATGTAACGTTTTTGACGTATGAACAATGTTGGATAAAGGTTGTTATTGCGTCGCGATAACAACAACCTAAAATCGATGTTGATCCAACGTCATTCTGGTAACGTTTTTTCCACGTAACGATTTTGACGTATGTACAATGTTGGATAAAGGCTGTTATTGCGTCGCGATAATAACAACCTAAAATCAATGTTGATCCAACGTCTTTCTGGTAACGTTGTTTCAATGTAACGTTTTTGGCCTCTGTGCAATGTTGGATAAAGGTAGTTTTTGCGTCGCGATAATAACAATCTAAAATCAATGTGACCCAACGTCATTCTGGTAACGTTTTTTCAATGTAATGTTTTTGGCCTATGTGCAATGTTGGATAAAGGTTGTTATTGCGTCGCGATAATAATAACATAAAATCAATGTTGATCCAACGTCATTCTGGGAACGTTTTTTCCACGTAATGATTTTTACGTATGAGCAATGTTGGATAAAGGTCGTTATTGCGTCGCGATAATAACAACCTAAAATCAATGTTGATCCAACATTATTCTGGTAACGTTGTTTCATTGTGAACGTTTTTGACGTATGTACAATGTTGTAAAAAGGTTTTGTTTGCGTTGCGATAATAATAACCTAAAATCGATGTTGATCCAACAATATTGAAGTATGTACAATGTTGGTTAAAGGTTGTAATTGCGTTGCGATAATAACAACCTAAAATCATTGTTGATCCAACATTATAATTGGTAACACAATGTAACGTTTTTGACGTATGTACAATGTTGGATAAAAGTTGCAGTTGCTTTTTTTATCTAGATTTGAGCTAAACCAAACACTCTTACATTGAATTTAGCATACTTAATTATGGTGAACACTTAAATTTATAAAATCCTTCCTCTATGGTAAAATATTGAACAAAATAATTTGTGTCCGGTCAGACTATCAGTCAGTAACATACTAATATTATTATTACCAGCCATCTATTGCCTCGTTTTAACCATTTTCCATCAAGAAAATTACCAAGAAGATCACAAGAAACATAGACACATGAGGGGCGAGGATTCCAAGAAATAGCCCAGATAACATTGATTAAAATCACCGCAAAATAAAAGGCATTATTCGTGGTCCAAATAATAATGTAATATTTCCATTAGTACCACAGAGCATACAGAAATGCAAGGACGGTCAGATGTTGAAAAAGGTCACCTATTCTACAATGGGATCGATATAGGCCTAAAGCCAGCCCTAAAAATGTTGACGTTGGCTTCCTCTAGGCTTTTAGTTCACGACTGCACTTGAGGTCGCCCCAACCATTAAAATATTCACATTTTTGTTGCTATTTGTTTTTTGAACAATTACAAAATATCTAAATGTTTTTTCACTCAAGGTTCAGACAGGAGATTGAATCTCAAACCAAATGTATACTTTTGAGCGCATGTTGACAAGGTGTTAAAAATTAACAATTTGTGGATAATTGATTCTAGTTTTTTTGTATGGAAAAACATTTTTTACACCGAGTTCGAATCAGGTAGATAATGCGACATCTCAAACTCAATTTGGTACAATTCCTGTGTTGCATTAATATTTGGCAAGTAAAAAGCTTAACATTTCTACTAGGTTTTCGTGCACAACATGTTGACAAGAAGTTATAATTTAACATTTTGGGGATAATTATTTGTGTATGGAAATGTTGTTTTTATACTAAGTTCAGGTAACTGATGCGACATCTCAAACCTAATTTTATATCATTCCTATGTTGCATTATTAACATTTGGCAAGCAAAAAGCTATACATTCCTTTTGGGTATGAGCTCCTTTTGACAAGATGCTAAAATTGATCCAACGTTGGGACAACATTGAAACTTATGCAAATTTGTGGGCGGGACTTAGAAGTGTATGACTTTTTCTGACAATATCAAAACAATTTTGGTTGAATTTAGGAATTTCCCAGGCAAGTTTTTGTACTTTTTTTTTTTAATTCGTTTGTAAGAAAATATGTACATCAAAAGTACAAAGAAACATTTGTCATTCCAAGATGTGAATTAAAAATTAAATAGTTTTATTTTAAAAAGGTGTTATAACCATGACTGGAAATTCTGTAGATCCTGGACTATATACATACAAGACATGCAGTGGAGAAGGATGTATAGGCCTGTATAAGTTGTAGTTATAGTGTAGTATGTTTAGTTATCGGTATCATATCTTACATGTATATACCTTATAAGTATAATAAGCATATACTAATTACTTGAATTAATTATAATGGGCATTAACTACATAACAAGAAAGTTCAACTCGAAGACATTGTTTTAGATTAACTGTACGTTGGCCCAACGTTGGGGCAATGTGGAGCCAACATAATTACAGATTATTCAACATTATTTCAACACAGAAATTATTTCAACACAGAAATTTGACGTAAAAACAATGTATACATGCCGACATTGAAACAACGTATACATGCCGACATTGAAACAACGTAGTAAGTTTAACGTTGTATCTACGTCAGTACTTCGACGTTAATTCAATTTGCAAATACAATCATCATTCAACGTTACTCCAACGTTGGCATATGACGTTGCTTCAACGTTGCAACGTTAATTCAACGTATTTTGCCCACTGGGTTGTCTTTGTGAGTCTTATTGTTTTGTTAGTCTGTCAATAGGTTAGGGTACAAAAGCCAAGGCTTCACCCAATCCCAAGTTTTGCCCTTCAGACTTGTTAATAATTTTGGCTACTGTTTATAACTGCCACTGTTAATATTTATGAAAAACCAATGATGTATTATATCATGTGAGGGCAATACCGAAATAAATGTTTATTGAATTGAATTGAATTGAAATTATATCTGGACATTGATTTTCCAATGTATATTGTTATTATGTATACTGTATTACCGCAGTTTAGGCGGTTTTTGTCTTCTATTTGATCTTGTCGCTGTTTTTACCGTCAATCTTGAACAAGTCAGCTTTTGGCTGCAACACGATAATAAAAAGAAACCATTGTAAATGAAAATGTTGCACAAGAAACACAAGGCAAAACTACCAGCTGGTCCAGGGGCAACGAAAACAAATTAATACATGTTAAATTTACATTGGGGATAAAGATTATTATTTGGTTTTACTCCGATGTGTATTAAGAGGCAAAGTGTAGGTTTTGTTTTCTGAACTGTTCGATTGTTTTAATCCTACATAATTGTAGATATTTACAATAAAGTAACGTGAAAATTTCATTTCAAAAGTTGGTCGGGTTTTTGAGCTACCGCCGAAAATCCTGAGCATAATGTCCACGCAGGACTGGAAGAATAATCCCGAATAGAAATACACAATCTTAGAAACGTTCCTGACAGTAAAGTTTCTCAGACTCAAATTCTTGGGCAGAACAAAAATACATGTTTTTTACATAATTAGTTGTTTATGCAAAACGATTTAATGTAAAGCTGCTGTACATTTTACCAAGTAGGTTTGTATTGCCATTAATTTCAAGACCCAAACGTATACTTTCCCTGCACTACTTGGTCATTTCCCGAGTCCTGTAAAAAATACCACAGGCATAATATTACTCTGGTAGGATACGGAGTAAACAGTGCTTTATACGCACATCGGTGTAGGGTAAAACCAACTAAGAAAACAAATTAATCAATGCGTTTTGTTGAACTGCTGCTCAACAACTGGTGGAAGGAAAGACAATAAATCAATATACATGTATGGCTCTGCCGTTAATGCGACCTCTCACTGTAGGCTGTCGATGAGCAATTTACTGAAGACCAGCTTGAACAAAAACGGCAACAAGTTATCTTTGCTGAAACCATTTACAATGCTTTCCATCCATAAGGAAATTGAGTTCACGTGAGATTAACAAATTTAACTGTGAAATAAACCTATCATTTGTACTCTAGTACCGTATAGATGGTACTCTTACTCTGACTAGCCCAGTCAGCTCGTACTTGAAGTCCATACTCGACTGCAAATGTACTCGAAGTCATTTACGTGACACTCGACTGAACATTTACTCGGACTCCATTTTAAGTAGTCGTAATCATAACTTCCTTTTCACTTTCCTATACGTGCATTAATGCTACAATTAAATAGAGGCATAAAGCTCCGGGAAAAGTAAAACTGAAGTTGACTTTGTTGTTTTAAAGATAGTTATTACAACACGCACAATGTCGTTTATAAGATCAGTTTTTAATCCCCATTATGGCGTACTAATTATAAAGCACTTAAATTTAAACACTCCGGTAGGCATAAAGGACTGGGGTCAAAATGTAAATAGACTCAATGTACAGAATAAACTTGCACTAATTGCTCTTCTCAAAGTCAAAAACCTTTTAATGTCATAATTTATTTCCTGTTAGTGGAAGTGTTATGGTTCTACTTAATTTTATCCGCACAGGAGGGGCTAGCGGGTTGTTGCTGTAGCCTATGCTATTGACGTCACGTATCTGTTAAGACATACGTGCATGGCACGAGACACTTGAAATTGTTTTCCAAGTTTAATTTCTTCCTGGCTTTTAAACTCACACGGGCAACGTCATTACAAGCATTTCAAACTTATATTATATTATATTTGTACTAAAATGCACACTAAAATGACGAAGCCTATCCCTAGGTTTGAAAGAAAAGGCACTTCTATTGCGGCTTTCCATTAGATCATATAGACCTTTCTCGTTTCCCCTTTCATTTTAATGCAGTCAAACTGAGGCTTGGAGTGAAAAGCAGTCGGGTTCCCTTTTATAAAGCCATAATTTGAACAACTCTTGTCTTGGTGTAGACAAGTAATCACACAATAAGGTTGGAACACATTGTGAACAATTCATCTGAGAGTGTAATTACGTCACGCCATTAGGTCATCCAGGCGCGAGCTGAGGCCGTATTGGGAGCCTCGTCCATCAAACTCGGGCAGAAACCCGGTGGGGTTTGGTAACAAGGTGGACTGATTACTGTAGTTGGCGCAATGCTTTTCGAACAAGACTGGTTCAGCAACAAATTAAGCGTCACTTAAGGCAGAACAAGTGTTGCAACATCAAGTTTAATGTTTTTGATTATATTATAGCACTTACCTTTGACTCGGAGATGTTGGCAGGCAGTCGGATTTCTTTCATTACGGGGAAGGCTGGGAGGCCAGTCCCTAGCTTGGAGCGGGCGAGTACGCAACGGTTTGTCTCGGCTGTTCCTTACGGGTCATCTCAGTTGACGTGCTTTGGGTTTTGGAAAGGAAATACAATTTTGAGTGATGACTCTGTCAGCTGGTCTCCTAGGAAAATATGCCCCCCCGGAGATTCACTTCCCCAAAGGGGAAACTAACATACGATAAAGGAGGTTGATTCAACAGAGGGCGCTATCAGAACAAGTTAGTACACAGTTCTCTGCATCGGAGGGGGGAGACAGAATCTCCTGCCAGTGCCACACAGGTACTGGCATCTCATCCTTGTGAGACTGTTTCGGAACACTAGGCGGCAGCAGACTTACCAGATAAAATACATCATGCTCTATATCGTACGCATGCCCGCTTGGTCCCAGCCCCTCATCCAAAGGCGCTGGGATGGACTGACGTATGCACATGCGCTTTGGACCACTTTGGTGTAAAACACATTATCCATGGAGCCTCTTTAGTGGGTATTAAGTTAATTTTAATGCTTGATAATGCATGGAGGAGGTATGGTGAATTATTCCCTTACCCTTACATGAATGGCCCAAAGACGCGGCTAGGTGTACATGAATAAAGACCCTTATTATCATTTAGAAGCTCTCCTATTCATCCCAACCCTTGCTGCAGAACGCGTTAACAGAAAGCTACTGACCGGGTTTCATCAGGCCCACTCTCCGCCCTACCATCAACGTGTCAGATTCACCACTTCACCGTTCACTGTTTTAGTCTGTTAGTCTTCCGAATTAATATCGTGTGCACTGAGAGACTCTGTGGACCCTGAAACTGGCTTAGTGGTGCTTGCCCCTTACAGCCGAGGGTTCCAGGTAACCAAGGCTTACGTTAGTTTATTTCAACAAGTCCTAGAAGTCTACGGGAATTTTCTTGTACATAAATCTAGCCAATTTAAGTCCCATCAGAAATTACAGACGAACTTATAATTTACTGTTCGGCAGATGCGAACACGTCCTTCTTCGCAATAAGCATTAACAACTACTTATCCACTAAAGAGGTTCCGTGGATAGTGTTTTTTTAAACCAAAGTTCAAAGAATAATTTTGCGATCGATCAGCAGTACAATCGATCCCATCATGCATCACTACATCCTGAACAAGAATTTGCACAAGTATCAGTCAATCCCAGCGGTCTTTGATGAGACAGGTGGGGCTGAGCGAACCTTTTCAACAAAATTAAACTGATACGTCTGCTGTCAACTAGCGTTCCCTGAATGCCATGCCGCATAACCCACTGACTTTAAAATAAGTTTCGGTCGTTTTGCTGCCCATAATTGGAAAATACAACAGTCTGTGTCTTTTATTGAAATTTAGTAATCTTTGTTTTTATTAATATGGTAAATATTTAATATCATATATTGATATGTTTCGCAGATTTAATAAACGGTGAACAATTAAGTGATGCAGTTCAGGCGAGTACGTTGATTTTGTTAACAAGATGTTTTATTGACTTTAATAAATAAAATATTCGTATTTAAAGTTCACAGATTGAATCCGTCCTGACAATGTTGTTTGATTGCATGAGAAACTATTACCAGGAGCACATACGGAGGGTATAAACAACAATTATTGTTATTTTGATGGGTAGTTTATAGCCCTTTATACTAAAAGTAAAACAGATTTCTAGAAGGATTAAAGCCGATTATTATTATCGTGATGGGTCTAATGTAACGCCCTGTATGTGCAAAAAGAATCGCAGCTTGCAGAAGGGATTCCAGTCAATCATCCCCTTTCTGCAGGTGTGTTGACGAATTACAGCATGCAGTCATATTGAACATAAAATAATCCTTCTCAACACAACACATTATATCATTTGGCGTGTAATACTTACCGTTTTATTATAAAGTGTAACCCTTTACCGCCCAATTCCTTTTTATCCAATTGCGCAAGTGAAGAATTTAGACAGATTAGTGTCAGCGTCCTGGGTAATCTGTCCCCAGGAGACTTTGTCCCACAAATGGGAAATTAACATTGAGCTAAAGGAGGATGATTCAAAAGAGGGCGCTATCAGAAGAAACGTGTTCACAGTTTGGCGTATCGGGTGGGGAGGGGGGGGGGGGGGGTCCAGTGGTTAGAATCTACTGCCAAACGAGCAGGCATTGCTTACCACAGGGTCGGCCTTCCCAATCTAAACTAAGTTCAAATAACCTGGTGTGGAATAACATTTGGATTACGAAATGGAAGAATTTGGGTCTCGCTCTAGCCAAACTTCATAGTCTGTCAGTATGTGAGTTTGGTGTCATTTGAGTTTGTAGTAATTTGTAAGGTCAAAATAGCTCTGGGGTTGCTATTGTGTGTCCGTAAGTGTAGTCCTAGAGATAACTGTAGCCCATGACTAAATGCAGCCCAACATTGTACCAAAATGTATCACGGAAATATAAACTAAGTATTATTTTAGCTGACCAAAGTCGAGCTACAGTAAGGAAAAGAATACCAAAACTATACCTAGACCCTGCCTAAAATCAGGTACACGACTGAAAGACACTGTAGTGGTTTTTTGTGGTTGAACTTTAACAATAACGATCTTTCGGAATCCAAGAACATCATCGTTCCTGAGTATGTCGGGTAAGTGAACTGTCGGGTAAGTTCCAAAATTAAATGTCCCATAATATAGGGAGTATAAAAGTGGTCACAAAATTGATGAACTACATGTTTATCTTTGTTTAGATACCCCGGAGATGAAACAGAATGTTCACCCTTTCAGGAAAGGAACTGTTGAAGTGATGTTATTGGTAGGATTATAAAGAAAATTGTTCGCAGTAGTTTTACCTGTTTAGTGAACGCACCAACTGTTACAACAGTAGTTATTTTGAGAGAATTACAATGTTCCCAGTTTGTCTCGGTTAGTCTGTTGGTCCTTCTGTCATGTCTTCTTGATAGTGTTCTGCCCATCTCCACTTAATTTCATTGATCTTTTCCAAAATGTCTCAGTTTCATCTGAGTGTTTTGCCTTGCGTAAGTTTGTCTAACTTTTTGTCGCGTAGAGATAGTCTGAGCACCCTTCTTTCCATAGCTCTCCGTGTTGATATTATTTTTTACACCATCTCTTTAGTTGTCGACTGTTTGAAATACTTTGTGACAATACAACCACACGGGCCAAGAAAGTAAAACCACGATTCTGTGAACTTGTTTTGTTTTTTGTTTTTTTTTCCTCAGTAAAAGTCCACAGTGGTGAGATCGGAGACTGCAAATGCACAGTGCCTTGCAACCATACAGCCTTCCGGACGAGTCTCTCATCAGCGCTAATACCCAACCAGAAATCCACAGAAGCATTGATTGCAAAGCTCTTACCTTTTTGATATAATATCGTCCAAGGGAGTATTAAAAAATGTTTGGCATGGTTAAAACTAGGTTCATCGTTTGTTTTTTGTCAACGTAATGCTGTTTTTTAGGGGGAAAATAAAATAAATAAGAATTAATACAATCAAAGTCACTTGGGGAAAGTTTCAATTGAATGCAGTGTCCAGACATCACGCGACTTTGAAATAGTCGATTACAATCGATCTAAGTTTGGAGATTCAGTTTGTTTGCATACTATTTTTGATTTCTGATCAACCAAAGTAATAACTCAGACTGCTTACTGCTATTACAATTACAAAAGTAGGCTTTCAAATAAAACTATACACAATCGGTGTTGCTTAAAGTCAATTAACATCAACGCACAGGGGTGTCAAAAACCACACAACGAAATTTAGCATTTCATATGTTTCTTTTTCAGAAACAACCTAATTATTCTGAGCGTGTGTTATGAGGAACTGATTTTCCAGTTATATCAACAAACCAAAGCTTACATATTATTGTCAGCTTTAGTCAGTAAGTTTGGCCTATATATGGGTCGTTTCCAAACCTCGGCTTAGGCTGCAGTTGAGGCTCCGGGCTCCGTGTAATGATGAAAACACCGTCTAAAATACACATTGTTTCTTCATTAATGACGAACCAGAGCCGGAGCCCATGCCCATGTTTGGAAAATTCCCCAATTGTTTTACACAATTCAGTCTTTTTGAAATAAAATACGGTACACATTATTTTGGTGTTCGATAAGTGGATTTGTGTACTTCCTCCCATTGTGTTTGGAACTTCGGGAATTCGTTAGACTGGTCTCTTGTCTTTATCCGCAAGGATAAAGGCACCGTTCTTACTAACTCAATGGTTATATTGGACCAGAAAATACACCTTTTTCTTGGTAGAAAGACCTTGTCGTGTTGAATTTGTCACTATTTGCAAAACGAGACCGCACCGTCATTCACACACGAGCGGTTCGTGTCGTGTTAGCGGGTCGTGGGTGATAGCGCCCTCTCGTGGGGAACAATTGTGACAAATCAATTTTTGCAACTTTGAAGACACGGTCAACAAACAAGACATTAGAAACCCAAAATTGTGCTCTGCTATTTTTGTGTTTATTGTTATTCTACTTCGTGAAATGATTAGTTAGAAATCTGGAGCAGCACAGACAAAGTACAACTTATTGATTTTGATTTAATAAGTTATTATTAATTTGCACACGTCGTGTTTCAATTAAAACGTATACCCACTTTAAAAACTCCCGGTTCAACATTGATTCGAGTGCCGGGTACCAGGGGGCCTCAACCATTTATGGTTCAGTATTGACCCAGATTCTGTATTAAACTGACCCGAAGTTGTGTCAAAAACAGTGTCCAAGTCAGCCTCACACCTAGTCTTGGTTCCAAGACCTTCGCGTGTATCTATTCCAACACCAGAATGAGTCACTATCCATCGTTGCGTTGGTAGTTTGCACTGAAATGGATCAATTCAAACAGCAGAGGGCGTCACTATCCGTGGTTCGATTTCCAGCTTCCACGAAGGTCTTGGATATCTTGTATGAGGGTGCTTATGTGTTTCATTATTTTCCCCCCGACTTTCCGGGGGAGCCAATCAACGATCGAGTTTGCACCTTTTTCATGATATATTCATAACTGGCCTTAATAATGTTTGTACAGCTAGCTATGGAACGTTGTTGCATGTGTGGCACGTATACGACGTGTGTGTGGATTTCACCTTCACACACACACATACTTGTCGTTTATATTAAAAATCAAGTTCAACTTCTTCCCAAACAAGAAACATGGCTTCGTCGTCGGCACGGTACGGTGGTGTATTATTTGCGGCAAGAGTGATTGGTTACTTCATGGTGCTATATCTAGATTGCTCCAACTTGCAAAAGAAATACAAAACAACCCTATGGGTGCCATAAACACACATATAATATTAGAATCCTAACCCTTAACATTTCTGAGATATGACCCCGGTAAAAAATTATTGTGTCATTTAATTTTCCACACACATTCAAGCTGAACTTGTAAAAACTTAACTGCTAAAAAGGTTTCTGGCTGTGTACAAACCATGCCTGCATGAAGTCTAGGCTCTCTGTCTCTGTCTCTTTTGCATTATCAGACAATAGACTCTAGTGCTTGTGGTACAGTTGATTGATACTACATGTAGAAGCCCGAACGTATTTGACCATGGTTTGTATACTGTAAGGCTGCTGACTTCAATTTTGTTTGTTCTTCTAAGCTTATAAAACATGTTCATGTTAAATCACAAAAAACAACATTATCATTGGGTGTGATTTTTGAGTTTTGAATGATAAATCATACATCACCACCACAGTGCGTAATGGTCTAAATTGCAAGCATACACACTAAATACATTAATAGGCATATTAATTTGTTTTATATGAAGAAGTTGAGAAACCAACTTTTTGTTCTCACACCTGTAGACTGGATACAAAGTATTATTATTAGAAAAAGTAGTATATCTGTCATTTATTTCCCAGTTGTCAAATTTCCACTTGAAAAAGGCATGTTTTGTTATTTGTACATGTGGACCCATATTAAGACCCCTGCCAAATACCCCAAAATGTGTAAATGGTCTATCAGGTCACACATAATTACGAACAAAGTTAAAAACCAAATGAAATAAGAAAGCAATCGTACATTTCACCAGGCTAAATTTGAGTTTTTAAAGACCTAATATGCATTTGCATAATGGCATGTGGTCTGAACCCTACCCTTGTCTAGATGCTGAACAGGCTTTGACAAGTAGCTGATGAATAGATGTAGATGTAGATCATGGATCTTTGTATTGAAAGCAATGGAGCAATGCACCAAGGCATTAAAAAGACAGATCAAAACACCAGTACACATTCGTAGACCTTCAGCTCAAATATTGGATCTTGAGGAAATATTTAACTGCACTTTTTAATCTACAACCACCCCCTCTCAAAAAAGCTTGCTTAATTCATGCAAAAGGTTTGTTTATCCATGTCAGACACTGTACAATCAAAATCGAGTCCTGTGTGGACATTTCAATTCTTGAAAGCCCTTTTTGGGGGAGGGGGGTGTTAGTGTAATTTTAATAGCAGGCATTGGTATGATTTGGCTACTGCACACTTCATCATGCAGGTTGCCAATAACATTTTAAAATAGTGACAATTTCATAGTTTTAAACGAAAACATCATCGTCCGCGGGGATCCACATCCACAGCTTGAAACTGTTGTGGCTTCAAAGAATCAAAACCTGACCAATTGCAAGGAAATGATTTAGCTTGAATAATTTCAGAATCACTTGCTAATAATGCGTTGATAAAATGCGATGAAGAAGCCATGATCACTCAAAACAAGATTGCACGGTCGCGATGTCAACAACATGCACAGCATACACGAGTTCACGACCTTTCACATCTTGCAGGTCATACAAGCTTGTCATTCAGTCACTAATATGAATAATACATGATTTGATGCCTCATTACCATAACTTGGCCACACCCTCTAATACAAGATATCCAAGACGTTACTACAATTGTCAGCCGCGCCGATGAATTCAAGAACGAAAAGCGCGCCCTCTGTCGGGTTATCACGAGTATTATTGTATAAGATAGTTACGTGTATAGGATAGTGACGTCTTGGACCAAGACTACCTCACACCCAGAAATGGGTTTGGACTCATTTGTCCCAAAATTCTGGTTAATTCAGATCTGGGAGTTTGTTTCTGAGTCCTTACTTCAACACATGATGACGCGGAAATCTGACCGTAGCCGTAGACCTGGCCGCTCATTCGGACACGGCCTTTAAATGTATCTCGTCAGATTTCAAAGTGGTATCGCATTCCTAGAACTCATTAGAATTGAACGTCGCTGTTTGTGTGAGGGTCGCCTGTGACGCCAGTATGAGTTTCTCGAGGACACACAGAAGGGCAAAGCGTCACCCAGTGTTATTATGCTGTGGTTGTCAAGGGAAGAAAGCTTTGAAATGTTGGTTCACGCATTGATTTCGAATAACTGTTTATGAATCTGCTAGACGTTGATCACCCCTTATCAACTAATACGGTGCTTAATATATATGTAAATAATATTTATAAACAAAACAATGTTGAATTCACTGAATCCATCTTTGGAATTTAGAGGACTGTCTGCTTAGATTGAGCTGATGCATCCAAGGTCACGGCTAGCAAGGGTGACCCCAAATGCCTTGGCAGAGATAGCGAAACATGCACGGAAGTTCCCACTGCTTGAGATGCTGATGTCCGATACCTTGACGCAGACAGATGCAAGTTTTTTAAGCTCCGGGATACCTTCACAGATTGCTGGTGGGTTCGTGGCTGAGTTGGATTAAAGAAAGCAAATATTATTCATAAGGCGGTTTCAATAATTAAATAAAAGCACAACAAATTCATGTTTAGCAGAATTGAGCAGGATACCAGTCACAAATTGTACATGTGACATAGTATTTTGGCAGGTAACCTTATTCCGGCAAGCATAATGGTTTGTTTCTGTGCTTAAAGGGTTTGTACAACATTGGTAAGATTGAAAATAATAACTTTCAAAGATTTGCACATCACTTATAATTACATGGTTTAAAAATGGCCGCAGCGGAAAACTTCAATTAAAATAGTTTTGCTTGAAATGCTATAGTTTTCAGGAAATTAGTCTAAGTTTTCATCATGGTGATAAAATCCGATGTTTGAAAACAGTGAAAACATAACATGGGGTTATTTACTGTTTTCTCATGACTCAACAGACCGATTGAGCTTAAACTTTCACAGGTTTTACTATTTCATGTATATGAAACAACACCTGTAATTAAGATAGCATTATTTTCAGTGAGTTAATAGATCAAATTCACCTGTGTGACGTCACCACACGATAACTGGTGGTTGCACCATTTCGGAAGTCAGACTGTCCGTAAGTTATTATGCCAGTCAACCTCGTGCAAAGTGGCGTACAATCTCGTTGCGCCAGAAATGCGCCCTCATTGTCTCATTAATGCCTTTAAATCTCCGTGTTCTGGCAGTGTGAAACTATGAAACGATCGCACAATACTCGGAATGAAAGTTACACAATAATAATGCAACCTGCAAGCTATAGTTTTTAGCAGTGCTAGTGTGAGAGTAGCCTGAACATCTGACGTCACAATTCGAGGCTCGTGAATAGACCTTTCTTTTCTTGATAAACAAAGTGCGCCGATTGGCATGGACGGCCGAATGTTAGCAAAACATTCAATCGTGTTGTGACCAAATTCAACATTTTCTGTAAAGATTCATGAACGGAAATACCTTCCATGATTGGTTGATTTGTTTCCAACAAATTCAACACTATTTTTGAATATTTGTGTAAAACTGCTACAAACTGTGGCAATCTGTTTTTGATTTGCAGTTATGGCTTTCCATACTTTTCCAACCTGGGTTGGTAAAAACTCGGGCTGTGACGTTGCAAAAGAAAGGTCTATAACGCCAGATACCAGCCTGACCGGATGATGCCAGATGTACCTTTGACCTCGCATTCATTTCAAACGGAGATTCGTAGTGAAAAAAAACCCGCTACCATGATGATAATAATAAAAATAATAATAACTATTTCTTATATAGCGCTTTACATTAGTCATTGGGCCAATAACATTCCTTTAATCTTTCTCAGCTCCCTAGGGAGTATACAGCCCTGGGCTGCAGTGGCGCTCCGAAGGACTTTTCAAACACAATATCAACCTCTACCCTTGCAAATAATGTGTACCGGACCCTTGCAGGTACCCAAGAGAAGCAATTATAGCAAAATGTCTTGTTCAAGGACACAAGCGTCATGACCGGGATTCGAACCCACACCCCGACGACTAAACCACCAGAACTTGAATTCGATACTCTAAACCACACGGCCATGACACCCTATGTAAACATTATGGACACGCTGCATGCAGACGACCGTAAGTGCAAGCTGACAAACTACACCACCTCGAACCAATCAAAACACAGATATGGAAAGCTTATGCCACAGCACGTTTATCAAATGAAATCATTGCATCCAATGAAATCATTGTACCCAATGAAATAATTGGGCCTGTGAGACCAGTGCCTGTCTTTATCCTTGCAGATAAAAACAGAGGACCAGTCTAGTATTTGAACCGTGTTGAAAATTGACCGATTCAAGTAGGCCTACCAGTTTTTAATTATTAACACATATTATTCAAATAAGAGTGTTCAAATAAATTTCAAAAGTTGAATCATTCAACTACGCAACTGTAATGTAAAAATTCAAATATTTAAGTATTCAATATGTCATTGTAGTGAAATTCCAGTAACAGCTGCCAAGCACATGTCTTAATTATCAGTGCTTACATGAAGAGACTGTTGTCATTCCCCTTTGTGTAACTGTTACTGGAATGCCAACTGTGAATAGTCACAATAGACTTTCTACCTTAGCTAGGAAGAGCCAAAAAACCCAAGTGTAATATAAAGGAATTTTGTGTATGCCCAGAACAGACCCAAATCTAAACTATTGGAGACAAAAAGCCCCCCTCACTCTTCTCCAGCTTCCAACAGAGACACGTCTAAAACCTCATAATTATTAGCTGATATTCTTACTTGTTATTTTATTTAGGGTTAGCGTTAAGTAAATGGTCGTCCAAAGGCTGGATGGGAACTGAATTGGCAGTATACCACTCCTAGACAGGAATCTTAAGTATTAAGTATTGTAAATATTATTAAACATTCATAATTTGACCGGAGTGAAACGGACCAGCGTATTAGCACCAACAGGAGGCCAGTTATCACCAAAGACGCAAAAGTAGGGTAGGCAAAGTAAGTAAGTATTCAAAGTAGTAAAATATCCAAATGTTCACATAAATATTCTGAAATTCCGCTAATAAAGTATTCAAGTTTCAAATATGTTTTTCAAATAAATTTTCAAATATTCTCCAATCTTAATCTTTGGGTATTAATTTTTATTTTAAATACTTGTAATGTTCAATATCCAATATTGCGATATTCAAAAATTCAACATTTTGATATTATTCAAATATTCAAATATCTAAATATCATTTCTTTTTTATATTCAATTTGAATCAAAAAACTAAAATATCCAAATGAGTCAAAATATTCTAGTATTAACAATTTTATATAATTATATATATATAATTTTTTTTTTTTCAAGTACTCACCATTTAGGTCGACGTGTTTTTTTAATAGAAGCCCTTGTTGATATCAAAAGCAAAGTCAAAGGAGCATGAAGCCGTCTCTTCTGAAACTGAGCATTGCCCGCCGGTAGGGTAGAGATGCCCAAGTGACGCTGAAACAGGCAACAAAATACCCAAGACGACTTATAGTTTCAGTTCAAACAGCTACTTGAGCGAAATGGGAATGCTATTTTAACTTGTTTATAAGAGTGTGTTTGTTGATTATTAACTGTAAATTTGATAAATTGACACGACGGAATTTTTTCGTAATTCTCAATTATTTATCAATTATGTTTCCTCATCGGATTAAATTAAATTAAGGGAAACGTTGCTTTCGGATTGGGCACTTTGGGCTATAAAAGGCGTTTATGTAAAATGCAAAAAATAAGTTAGTGGCCTGACGTTTCGACCCTAGCAGAGTCTTTCTCGAAGGCTAAATGACAAAACAACACACATACAGGCATACAGGAGTTGCAAGAGCAGTCAAGTGGAAATACATGAATAGAGAGAGTGGAGAGAGAAAAGCAGAAAGCATTCAGAGAGGGCAGGGGGTAAGCAAAAATGAATATGGTTAGAAAGAAAGAAAGATGTTAAGTGGAATATAATTATACACACATTACTATCCCTTGAAATTGTCTGGTTTTGCTTTTAACTCGCGAACTAACACGGTCCATAATTTTGTGGAGTCTACAGTTTAGTTTATGACAAACGCATTTAAAGCCCAAAGTGCCTAATGACAGTTTGATAGGGGAAAGAATGCGGCTCGAGATCAAGACTTACAGTCTGCTGCTGCAAGGCCAAACCGATCTGCAGCCCAGGCCTTCAGAATCACTGTCGCTAATAATATTTCATGAAGAATACCTCTTCCTCTGCAGTCATCGCTAACTCGCCCACCTCATTATTGCTTATCTACAAACAATGAAAGTCGACGTCATCACGTCAAAGTAAAAAAAACAAAATACCAATAACGGGACGTTTAGCCTACATTATAATTCAAATGTTTTACAATTTCCTAAAACACGAAAAGTTTTACCGATGAACAATGGTTTATAGGTTTAGGTCTGATCATTGGCCAATAATTTGACAATTTTGATATTCTTATCAATTAGAAATTCGAGAAAGTTACAAGCCTTCATTTAAGATAATGCACGACACGAAATCCGCCGATGGTTAGAATAGTTTGTGAAATTTGAAGATTATAAATTAAACATTCCTAGTTCACCTCCATCGACGAAAAATACAAACCATACATTATGCAAGGTACCCGTGCGTGGCATTATTATTCCAAGTGTGTGTAATGTTGTCCGCTTTCGAAACAACAACATCATCTGTCTAAATTCGTTCAGCGAAAGTCGGGCGATGAAACGTAATACAATTTTCAATTATTGTGTTGCTTTTTCGCTTAGAACTTTGTTTGAAATATGTTTGAAACAAATCTGTTGACTCTTTATGTTAGGTAAATTCAGAATGCAACTTATAATATGATTTTGGCTGTAAACCTATTCATCGTAATTTTTAATTTAAAAAATATGCCCAAACCAGTAAATATAATTCATGAAGCAAAGTAAAGTATTTTTTGGTTATACAAAATACAATTAAGTTTTCGGTCTGAAAGCTCAATGACTATGAAATTCACATGAACACTCTAAACTTCGTCTGAATTTTGTTTAAAAGGAGTTCAGACACATTGGTGAGAGTGAAAATTTTAAATGTTCACAAATTTGCACACAACGTACATGGTACAAAGATGATCGTGGTGGGAATTTTTTTTATTTCTGTGGGATTGAACCGCAATAGTTTTTGAACATGAGTAACAATTAGTTATTACCCCGCGAAACCAAAACTCAATGTTTGAAAACAGTAAAAGTATTTAAGGATATTTCCCACGTTTTCCTCATGACTCCAATGACAGATTGACTTTAAACTTGCAAAAAATTGTTATTTCATGTCTAAGTTGGGTTAAATCAAGTGTGGATACTAGTATTTGACATTTGCCAATGTGACACATGTGCTAGGGAGGGTTTACCGTTGTAAATACTAACTCCAAAAATGTATGTTCATAAAAACTTACTTTATGAGAAACACTGCAGCTTTTGATAATGTATACAATTTGGAGAAACGATTCCGTTCTAAGAATTGTGGTTTTTGAGAAAGGGGTTCAAAAACTTCAATCTGAGAAACGTTTCATGCATGAAACGTTTTCAGATTGTGAATTCGAATAATTAAAACAGATTATTCATCTTTTACGGACATAACCGCTCCAAATTTTTTGCGATTTCTCAAAAAACGCTACCTCCTTTTGAAATGAAACTTTCACAGGTTAGTATTATTGTGGTTATCTACATTTGTATGGGTTCAACAAATTCAAACTACTCCAAAAATCAAATGTATACTTTGCCTTTAAAACAACTTTCCCATGAAATATGCAAATTGCATAGCGCTCATCCATGAACTCTTTCGGTTTGCAAGATGCCAGGGAACATTGCTCCTTTTTGGGCCGGTGGGCCGGTGGTGGCGTGACGTATGCACGCTTGTTAGAGCCGTATCTTGAGAAAGTTGCGACAACTTGCGATGGTAGTCTAGTGGTCACTTTTCGTCACTTTATATATAATTATTTACAAAAATATGCTTTATCTCCCTCATTCTTCAGCCGAATGCAACTTTTTTCAAAGGGCTGAAATTTGTGCTTTGTGAAGCACTTTTAGCTGTAGTTGTTCAAAGAGTTTTCAACAGAAAGTTCGAGAAGCAATCTGTTCAAATACTGCTGTAGTGAAAATCTTCCAGAACTTGTGCCTGTTATTTTTCTGCTTCAACCGTGTTTTAAATAAACCGTATACTCATCCTTTTGTCGTTTGGTTCATTTATTTGTGTTTCGCACAACTGATCTTTACTGGTCATTGCGCACCGGTACAATACATACATTGGTGTTTATACTGGTAGTATGTTTTAGTAAATATACACACATGTTGTAGTCAGGTGACCATGATGGTGGTTGTTCACAACTTTTTCAGAAGAAACACGCCACACGTGATCTGGGTGGGCCATCATCAAGCTGACCGATCAGGATCAAGTTTAGCAGTGATGATGATGGACGCTTACAAAGAACTGGTATCCACCACAGATGAGTGCTCATTGAGCTCAAAATCGCATCTGTCAAGTTAAGAGCCACCACTCCAGATTCAGCCTTGGGACAGTTAGGAAGATTTGAAGAGGGTTACTGTTTCTAAAGCCGTAGGGTCTGACAATGTTCTTCAGAAAGTGCTAAAGGAATTTGCAAACGAGCAATAGTTCCTCTTTCACCGTTCCAAATCAATGGAAAATTGCGAATGTCATCCCTGTACTCAAACAGGCACCCCACCCCCTTTCAATTGAGAAACTTAGGCCACAGGGAACGATTTTGGGCCCATTTATCTTTCTTTGCAACATCAGCAGTACCCAGAAGGAAGTCAGGGATGCGGACATCCATGCATGGAGGTATGTTGGTGACCTGGCATTGAGTGAGAGTGGTGGTTTCCACTGATCCGTAAGCCCTGGACACCAGTCTGTCGAAATAGGAAGAGCCACCATCTTGTTTGTAACTCTCTGTGAATTCCTCTTTCCTTGTGCGTTTGAGCGTACACATTTCACTTATGTCATCGTGATTGACTGACAAACAAATACGGTGTCTCACGCAAAGCAACATACACTTTCTCCAAAGCGTCCCCCAATTGATTCAGGAATGAGTGACCGGCCGGTGCGTGATAATGGGATGGGTGGAAAAGGCTGCCATGAGACCGGAGACAACTCGACATGGTCGCTATTGATTCATAAGTCGTCAACAGTAGTATCACCGTCATTGCCAAAGGTAACAGTGTGTGTGTGTTGCCACGCTGACACCCAAAGTTCAGACAACTTTAACGCAACACACAAATTAATAATCAGCGACCATACCAAGCTTGTTTTGTATACAATGTATTGACGAGAGCGTTTACTTTCACAGAAGGGGGCTGATATTGAGTATGGGGCTAAGAGGCGTTTAAACAAATTAATGAAAAACTCATTTGAACTTATTTTAGAATTAAACAATTGTCTTGTGTAGATAAACGTCATAACAAAAGAAAATGCGAAATGACATGTGCAGGGACGGGAGGAACGGTGATATTGGACAAACGGCCCGTTCAGCCTTGTGGACCGTTCCATCAAACACTCTCAACAAACTTTCATTGTTTTGTGATCATATAAACTAATGACGTCACGGCTTACGATGACAAAATGAAACAACATTTTAAAAGAGGAATATAGTAGAACTAGAAAGCATACAGAGCCAATTAAGACACGGCCCGACAAGAAGACGTTTTTTGTCTGACCCATCGTACAATAAGATTGACGCAGCAGTTGACAAAGTAAGGGGAAAGTTGTATGAAATTTACCCATGGTGATTCGAACTAGGCCAGGGCAGGAGTGCTCCATCTAGTTCACTACCTGTGGGTGCACCACATAACAGGCCAACATTCATGCGCCAAGCTGACAATCATAATTTTGTCGGCCCTCACAATCTTTTGAATCATAGTGTTTTGGGGGTCATGCAATTAAAAGATTGTGTAAATTTAAGAATCTATTACAACCGGGGGGGGGGGGGGGGGGTTCCGTGCTTCAAATTTTGAGGAGACTTGTACAACTTTTTACACTGCTCCTTTTAAAAACAATCACAGACTCAGAACTATTCCTCTTTTGTTAGATATTGTGCTTTATTAAAATATAATTTCAATTTCCAGAGAGGGTCCATCAGGTGCAATGATATCAGTATGTCCCATTGCATGGGCGTGTGCAATATTAATATCATACTATGGAGAGAACTATATTAATAACAACCGAAAGATGGTGGCATTTTTATTTTATTTTTTCGTAAACACTAACTGTTTTTATTGCATATCACATACGGCTCAACCAAAGGCTGTGCAATCTTATCGGGCAAGAACAGTTGAGCTTGACAGTTCATTATGTTCTACTTTTCAACCATCTTTCAAACCATATTCATTTAAATTCATTTCATAACAAACGCCTTTCTTAGCCCAAATCGCCCAATCCAAGGCATCGTGTCCCTTTATAGAGCAAGTCAAATTATCTTAAATGTAACAATAGAAGGGATAACTACGTACACAGATTTCCCGAGGGTTAAAACGTTCCGATTTGGCTCACAGCAAAATAATTGTAGGGCTAGTGTACAGAAAAAACGTACCCCCTAGGGGTAGCCCCTCACACCCATCCAAAAGCTCTCATCTAGTTAGGTAGTTCTTGCCGCGGGGTTTATGCCTCTCGCTAGCCCCAAGCCGTGCACCGTGGAACACGCTTCCGTTGATGCATTGATAGGTCACTTTGTGAACACGATAAGCTTCAGGTTCGAAAGATAGATCGCTACGTGAGAACACAACTATCGTACGGAAGTTTGAAACCGTGATATCGCTAATCCTCGGTAAAGTGGCGTATCGTGATACGTCACTTCGTGGAAACAGAAATATGGTAATTCTAGTGATACTTCATGTATGCTATGATTTGCAAAACTATGACGTATTAGGTGATAATAAGTGGTGGATAGCCGTGTTAATCAGGTAATTGCAAAGAAGAAAATAAATTGTAGCACTTTAATGACTAACTAAAAATAATATCTGCATGAGCTTTCGTAGCAAACAACTACTTCATCAGATGCAATGAGGAAAAACAACTTCAACCAAGGTTTATATACAGTCCAGCATAGTCTACACAAAGGAAGGGGACCGTAGTGAGTCAGTGCTGTAGTGTGACAAAAAGCCACGACCCCTATTCAGTCCACTACCAACACAGTCCAGTGTTAAGATAATCTTTTGTTCTGCTGCTTCCCTATCCATCCTAGTTTTGAATGCCCTTTGTTGGAGAACAGCAACTTCTTAGCTGTGTAAGTGAGTGACCAAGGAGATTGAAATGTTCAGCTACAGGTTTTTCTGTGTGTTTGTTTCTGATGCCGAACCTGTCGCTGTTCAGGCGTTGTTGTATAACTTGCTGAAACAGTACTAGTGAGAACATTACAAACTTGTGCAAAAACCGACCTGGCAATTGTTTTTATAGGTCGTCAACTTAAAAGGCCCTCGTGGCTTCACCGTACACTCGTGTGCATGGTGTCCCCTTTCAGTCGCTTGGAATCTCGGCTCTACGAAGTTGTCCAAGCCACGAAGGCCTCGACAAAGGGCTAGTTATACTGCCACCCCTTATTCCTGCCACTCTCTGCTGGAAGGTTCATCTAATTGACAGCTTGGATGTGCTGAAATGGCTCCGTGTACTGAGTCCCTGTGGCTCCTCCATTATGTCCATCCTCCTCGTCAATGTACAAGTCTCCTGCCTCAACAATCTCCATAGAAGGACCTGCATTCTTCCCGTCGTACTCACTGCACTGATTGGATGAGTAGTACATCCGGCAATCGTCTGTGAAACGTGATGCATTATGAAATATATCTGATGGCTTATGGCGAAAGTCAAAGCTTTCTAGGTGACGGAAACTATGGTTTCTTATAGTGGGGATATCTTGCATAGCCTGGTCTTTTAAAAAGGCACTGGTCGAGTCATTCGGCACCGGGGGAACCAGTTGAAACTGCCCGTATCTGGTTTCTACCGGCTCAAACTGGTTGGCGTATTTCCCCTGCGAAGCAACTGCGTGAAGCATGACGTCACGACCTGGGTAACTGGGATAGACAGTTGATGAGTGGGTTTCATTGGTGTGGAGATTGTGACCGTGGAAGCCAGTCAAGGGGAACGCAGACCTTGCATAGTTAGGCTGTTGATGAAGTAAGGAAGGGGTAGAATGAGGCCGATCGAACGATGTGTAGCTGCTGCCGCTTGTGACTGGTGTGAAGGCACTGTTCCTAAAAACATGAAATTAATTACATTTAATAAACTCACTTTGTATAAAGGGAATAATTTCAAAACCTCCAGAGACGGTTAAAATTGAATCAGTTATAAGACTTAATTAAATGAAAAACAAAGTGTATTTGCACCCACAGTTGCCTGCCAGTCAAGTCATCATCTGCCAGCCAACCCATGTACAGATGAAACCTAGATAGTCTCTCAAGCAGAGCCGGTTGTTCGTCTATCTAAGCACCCAGAGTTGCTTCCAGTAAGGATACTGGATATGGTTTTTCTGAGTTACAATTTCAGTGAGCAGATTTGCTCCTTGTTTGTGCTATTTGAACTTACCCTGAGCTGTGAATTGATGGTGATGGCGAGCATCCTCCGAAGCCAACAGATGACGCTAGTCGGCCGAAGGATAACCCCCCTCTCATGATGGATGGCAGGTGAACAGGGTCATGTGACTCCAAGCAGGCCATGTAGCTTGACGTCAACTTGGATTGGCCTGGTGGAACTATTGGCTGAAGCGCAAAGGTCAATGAGGGTGGACTTGTCGAATCTGAGGGGAAATGACCATTTAATTTTTGGGGGTAAAAATTGTATCTTCATGTGGACTGCGAACTGTATTTTAAAGCATTGTGAACTTTTGCACTACACAACAACCCAGGCTGGTTTTTGGCTCACTACCGGATATTTTCTGACAGACAAATTTAGTATGGGGGATTGGGTTAGATTATCTTGCTCTGCTTCACCTCAGTGGTCCAGGGTTCGAATCCTGTCTGAGACCCGAGCTGCGCTTGTACATTGGGTTGTCGGGCCTTACCTGGGTTCGATTGATGTGTCAATCTCACAGTAGAAATATTTACAAATACTGACTGCTCATCTTAAGTTGAACATAGTGTTTTATGAAATCGAGTAAGATTGAAAGAACTTCATCAATAAACACTCCTTGTAGCCTTATAGCATTTAAATTGTCGCATTAAAAAATAAGTGAAGATTAAGGATTTCAAAGCAACAGTAAAAATCTTGATTGCATCATGCTGTGACTCCAAATACTGGGTTCTTATATAGTGCCTTATCACACGACTAGGGGCATATCAAAGCGTAAGTTATTAATTTTTAACAGGTTAAGCAGAGCTGGGTTTGTAATTTATTTTTGCAATTCAGCAGCCACTGCCAGAAACACTGGGACAAACCCCTTCTCTTGGCGGTAAGTGTAACTGGGATCTTTTACGTACATTACACAACACACGGGACCTACGGCTTCTCGTTCCATCCGAAGGACGAAGCAATCGTGGTTAAGTGTCTTTCTTAAGGGCACAATATAAGCGTAAAGATCGGAACTCAAACCCACATTCTGCTGATTAGAAAAAACAAAACCTGAGCCAATCGCACTTGACCACTTTGCCATGACACGACGTGTACATCCACCGTATCGTAACAAACGGAAACACTTTTAACTGGTCTGTGTTTGTTTTGTTTGTTTTTCAATGTCGATGTATTTAATGTCGGGGATTCGCAGTCGCTGATGGAACCCCTTAAGGGCGGGATTTTAACATTCTACGATGTATTGTACCATTACTTTGAGAAGGGGAGTTCCCACTGAACTGATGCTGGACCCGTTGATGCCTTGCTGCATTGTGGGTAAAACCTTTTCCAGTACACGATGGCAGAAACTCAATGGCGTCGTAACCTGGAACAAAACGTCAAAACATTGCACTGCATTCATGTTGTTCGTTTTAAAAGGCTTGACATAGAATCATTATGGAACTTTGATAATTGTTTGAAAGTGTTATTCCATTCAAAAGACACTGATTTATAATTCAATATTGTATTACCATTACAAACACCTGAATCACCATTAAGTATATTTCAATCGGACCCACCAAGACACCATTGACCTACAATGTTGAATCAAAACACAATGATTTACCTTTCAATATTAAAACTACACCACCATCTATGCTATTGACATAATTCACTTCAACAAAAATACCAGAGTCACTAGGCCTAAAAGTCGCTAGAAACCATTGGTACCATTGAATCCTATTGACTTTTCTTTAAAGCTAATGGGATGAAACTGCCGGCCCCATCATTTTTCTGCTTGGATAACTGTGTGCCACAAACCGTAGAAAGCCGGGCCTGATTTCATAGAGCTGCTTAAGCAGAAACCTTTGATTAAAACAAAATCTGCTCAGCAAAACTAAGCAGAAAACCAGTCAAGGACGGTACCTGTTGTGTGGTAATTAAGCTGGTAACCTTATTCTTTGGTAAGCCAAATTATTGCAAACTTGTACATGTAGCTCACTTTTTGTGCTGAAGCTGCATTGTGGAAGTTGGCCCAGGTTTTGCACACTCACTTTGGGTGTACATGTTGGGTTGTGTTGTGTTGACTATAACATTAATAGTAAAGTTGACAACAACTTGTAATCTAATGTTTTCATCAGTCAGCTTGGAAACAATTATAAGCATGAACATATATACAAAACTGCAATGGTTGTGGTTTTTATTACAACATGAACCACTCGTAGTCATTTTTAGTAACTAATTTATGTGTTATTAATACGCAACAGTGTTTACAAAACTTCTGCCTATAGGATGGTTCAAACCTACTTGTATCGGCTTCTCCTTTTAATCTCCGGAGCAAACAGTCAGCCCTGTCTTGGGTTAGAATCATCTCCAGTCTATAATGGATGTACTCATCCAGTGTCATGTACAGGAGATGGAACGATCCTGTAATTTCAAGCGTTGATAATAGAGAATAATTTGAAATGTTGACATTTTGGTAATACCGTTCTGATTGATCAGTGGAATCCATCCAAAAATTAATTCTTCACACTTGCTTTAATACACACTCATAGCTTCTTGAATCAAAGTGTACCACACAGCACTGTGTTGCAGTCACTTTGTGGAAATTCTTTTGTTCTGTACACTAAAGGAAACTCCTATTATTCAGCACTGTAAAAAACACTGAGTAGACGTTTGTAAGTCCACATAGTGTTTCAAGTCCCTACATTGTGTGAACCTCTTTTATTCTCAGGTCGACGCTTCGTATCTACTGTTAAAAGACACCCATTGTCAATCAGTGCAGCATGTAAAGTCATTTTGAAACAGAAGCTCTAAAATCTACCAGATAGTTGGAGGGTTAATAATGTTCAGTGAGTGAATTCAATGTTTATCTGGTGAGTAATAATTATGATTATACAAAAATATATACTTAAATTAGTTTATTGTATCATAGTGCCTTACACTATATTACAGCCACTGATCTTTGGACATTAAACATTCCTGACAGTATACTGTCAGGAATGTTTAACCTAAACAGTAAAACCTAAACTCCGTTGGAGTAAGCAGCACTGACAGCTAAAAGGATGAACATGTTGCTAATCATTCACATACAAAATCTCTACCCGCCCAGGTACCCATTACACTTGTGGGAATCATTTTCAAACTCTCACCAAAGCTTGGAGAGCTGTGTAGCGTCATGTCACGCATGAACTTTGTGCTGAAGCATGACCACGTCAACATGAACTGTCTTGACTTCTGACACACACTCCTTGCACCTTGACCTGATGGCGGCTGCTGGCAGATACAATAGTATTTGCAATAAGTAAGCTTAAACGATCTCTGTAATAAGCACCAATGGTTCCGCTACTGTTGCGGTTTTGTTTTAGGTGGGGGGGGGGGGGGGGGGGGGTCAAATTCAGTTCAAAGCTTCCTCTGAGCTTAACTGTAACATGGTGGTAAAAAGAGTCTATAGTGAGGTTTGCAGAGACACCATATCATACGTTACTATCTATGATAAGTGGTGGTTCTAAAAAGAACCAGTGGGGTTAGCACGTGTACAATGTTGGAAATTGTCAAAGACCAGTATCAACACTTGATGTGATCCAGCATTATACATGAAATAACAAACCTGTAAAAGTTTCATCTAAATCAGTCTTCGGGGTCATGGGAAAACAGTGAAAAACCCGATAATATGTTTTCGCTGTTTTCAAACATCAGATTTTATCACGCGTGATAAAGACTATTGTTTTACTCCAAAAATGTAGCATTTCAAGCCAAACTATTTCAAGGGAAGTTTTTCACCATGACCATCTTTATACCATGTAAGTTATGTGCAAGTCTGTAAACATTTTTATTTTCAATCTCACCAATGTTGTACACATGCACCCTAACAAGAGTAGTATAGGCGTTTTTTCAATCAGTAATGCTCTGATCGTCTTCAAGAACAATGCTGTTTCTGGTGACCCCTTGGAACATTTTATGATTCAACACACAGTGACTTGACTCCCAAAACTGCCCAACCACCTTAGTGATGATGACGTCAGGTGAATCGGGTCAATGCCATTTGCAAATTAACTTTGCATAATATCTGGTAAAATGACTTGCTTAGTCACAAGTTACCGCATTTGAATTCCTCAAACTTTAGAGACACGATTCGGGCAAGCCTTAGCTAAGTTAGGCATAGGCCCTACGTAAGAGACGGTGAACACACTCTCACAAATCTGAATGAACGTGCACGGCACAATGGTACTAGCGTACAGTGGTTGATACAAAAGCTCGCCCCAAAACATGTGACATAGCAACTGCAACTATGTCTGAGGAATTCATATTTAATCAGTAACTTGCGAGTAAGCAAGTCATTGTACCATATCTAACTCGCAAACGGCTTGTTCGGCAATCAGATGAAGCATGCATCAGTGATTTGAAGATTTTTCAAATGCCTTCTTTTCCCTCCTCGACCTTCATGAGTAAATCAGACAGAATTATGTTTGATTTAATATACATTCTTAAACTTTGTCTTTGAAGACTTCTAACGGTTCCTACTCTGAATGGTTAATTCATCTCACCTTTTCAACGCATCTTAGCAGGTGTACGTCAAGCCACTCCGTGTAAGATTCTAGTGAAGATTGGTTGTCCAACAACTCCTGAAACTCTTCACAAACTGCTCAACAAAAATGAAACAAATCAAAATATTCAAACCATTAATTTCACCCACAACAAATATAACAATTTTATTTTTTCTAACAAAGATTAAGACACTATCAGCTGCAAGATAGATTTTGGTCAAAATAATGGTCATGCTGTAAAACTGTAATTCACAGAATAATGATACGGAGGAAGGGCGTGCGTGTGAACTGAGTGAGAGTATAATTTCATGTACAGTCGTCATGCACACAGGCCTGCATTAATCATGACGATACAGCCCCTTTAAGTTGGCAATAACTCAGACTTTGTATGGCATGAAACAAAATGAACTATTTTAAGACCCGTAACTAGAACCTGGCCCCACTTAAAATTTTACTAGCTAAGTACCTGTGAGACAGGTTTGAAAGTACGTGGATGTTGGGGGTACACATGAGAAAATAGGAGAAGTAGAAACAATTGAAACAGTGATCATAAAAATTAGTGGTTTTGGAATTAATCAAGGCGAACTACGACTGAGGAAAATGTTTGGGGAGAACAATTGAAGGTTTGTAATCCTTGGTACGTTGAATGTATGAAGGGGAGCCAATTGTATGAAGAAAAAAAAAGATATTGGCAATTTGATGGCAGTAAAAAGTGGAGATAGAAAGGGATAGTAATATGTAAAATTATGGCACGTGAATCTATAAAAGATATACCTTTAAAAGGGAACACAGTTGGTATTGTAGTTAAATGCATTTAGGTGTAAAAGTAGGAAATAAGGTCAAGTATTTTGAAAACAGTGTTGTCAAGAGCTACTGTTGTTAGTGCAGTGCCAGTCCTATATTTGGTTTAGTGGTTTTAAAAACCGGCAATACAAACTATGAGGGGCATTTTGGGGATGTAAATTTTAGTTGCTGTTGATGTATTCATGACACTACTTTGTGGACTATGTGAAAAGGGGAGTATATAACCGGCCATGTAGAGGTAGATTGAACACAATTTAATCAATAATGAGAGGATTGTATGAAAAGGAAAGTTTATTGGCAACATGGTGGCAGTAAAAAGTGGATGTATATACATTTTACAGTTAACAAAAGAGAAATTTATTAAAGGGTTTGTGTTTAGATGTTGGGTTATTCTGTCTAAAATAGTGAATAATGAATAATTGAAGTTAGGAAAAAAGTGAAAAGAACCAAAGTTTATGGCAGCTGGATTCTTTATGTCATACACTTGTCTACATGAAACTAAGTTGCTGTCTTTAAAGTAGAATTGGTTTAAATTTATGAATTAGTCCTGGAAACAGTATGTGGGTTTTCATAAAAGCAAAGTTGCAATGAACCTAAAACTTATGAGAGTTTGCTATATGAACAGTTTGTGCGGGCATCTGTGTGACGTTGTGCATCTTGTTGTCTCTGTGCTGGGACTGCTTCAGTTTCATCCACATTCAAGTTTTTGTGGTAGTTGCTTTGGGTTTGTTAATGGTTGTTGTGGAAGCTGAATTTGTTTAGCTTTATGGGGTTTAGTTGCTTTTGGTTGATTAGTGAAGTCCTGAGAAATGTTACGTTTACTGATGGGTTTTTATTGGATAATGGATGCTATTGTTCAGTGGTACCGTCTATCGAATCAACCTCAGTTGGGTATGACAGGATGTCTAACTACAAAAAAGTGTAACACTACAAACACATGACGTTCACTCGGTAACTACTTACGTGAGATTATTTCAAAATGTTTAAAAAAAGCGTTGGTGACTCAAACTCATATAGGCCTAAATATGAGTTCTTCAAAAAGTTGTTTAAAGGCAAATAGTATGATATGAGGGAAATTGTTAGAGCGATTAAGCGAACCTGGCGCAGAATACCGTGACACAACAGCTGTATTTCCAGGCACCGCACCGTCGCGAACATTTCCAAGCGCAGTCAACATGGGGAGCCCGGGAACCGCGCGCGAACATACACAGGATATTTCTTTTAAGCGCAGGATAACAAAGGCCGCACATGTATTGACTTTGGCATACTGGGAAAACCACACACATGCACAGCGCGTTTCTTTTTACCGCAGGATAAAAAGGCCGCTAACGCCGCTAGGCACACGACTCTCCCGTAACTGGGGAAACAACGCAGAGCGGACAGACGGACGGACGGAAAGACAGAGAAAAACTCGTGCTCTTTTTATATATAGATTAATCACATCGGTATACAGCAATCCTTCACCGATCTTGAACTCTTGGTGGCAGCAGATATGCCTCCATTACTGCGGTGTACCTGGGTGGTACTGCGCTGCCTAGCGACTGGTATAAGGTTTGGGCTACACGGCGATCATTTGATCAGTCGCGGGTTATTGGACTTTCACTTTGCAAATCGCTTAAACCCGTCGCTAGGCAGCGCAGTACCACCCAGGTACCACCCAGGTACCACCGCAATAATGGCGGTATCTGCTGCCACCAAGAGTTCAAGATCGGTGAAGGATTGCTGTATATTGCAACACACAGGCTCACGAGATTGTGTGATATCTGATATATGCGCCCTGGTCGGATTTACAGAGAACTTACATTTTGATAAGCATGGTGCTGGACCCATGTCCTGCACTGCGTACAGAGTTTGACTGGCGATCGTCCTGACGTCTACCATCGACCAATCATCAGCCATCTGCGAGGTGACGTCACCGTTCTGAGTGATACTCTTGGAGGCTTGACAGAGGTGGTTCAGAGAGGTTTGTCTCTCAAGAAGCTGGGTGAAATATCTTGCCACTGTGGGAGAAAAAACAAAACACACGTGTTTCTGACTCAACTTCTGATTGGGTACCCGTACCGTTTGAGGAGGGGGAAGGAAGGAATATTATTACTTTCATTATATTCTTATGATCACAAGTCCTTTACTTTGTCGTGTGTACAGGCTGTAAATATAATTATTTGACAATAATCGGAAAGTATACTTTCTCTATTTTGGTATCTGAGTTTCGGTCAAACCAAATCTTTTGGAAAGGGAAGCATAACTTCAAAAATCCACTTCTTTACTTCTAAACTTGACGCTACAGAGTAACTCTGGCAGCTGTTCCAGTGCAGTCTGAAGCCATTCCTCCAACCGCTGGGAAAAGGTACCAATAACCTGCGTCAAACTCTCCGGTAGTGTTTGTGTGACAGACGGCATCAGCACACCAGCAAGTGCCTGTAACAAAGAAATCAGTTAAATCAGCTATTTTCAGAGTTCATATCAAATCCAGGTTGTTCATTTCACAATCACCCCAAGGCAATTAGTTGACACAAGCATAAGTAAAATCATTGAAACGCTATAGTTAAAATATCAGTGAAATGTCTAGTTAAAATTCAACATCCATTTACTTAGCAGTGGGTACCGCAACGATTTAACATATAACCACATTATATAAAATAACCTAGTTAAAGTAAGACGGGCATTGCAAATAGACCCCTAAATTAGTTTTGTTACGCCAAAAAATAGTTTACACTTGATCAACACGACGTTTGTTCTCATTGAATGTACGTGGGTCTTATTATGGGAGCTATTGTAATAACCTAGTGTGCTATCTTTTGAGCAATGTCATGTGATGCAATACAGGCAATAGATCCTTCACCACCCCAAGTTCGAGTCCAAGCCTGGACTAAATGCAATTTTTTTTTCTCTCTTTTTGTATTGCCTTACTCTGTATACAATGAATGCTCATTGCTTGTGCCCAATCTTGAAGTTTTTTCAAGCCATCTTTTCTATTTTTTATTATTTATTTTGTGTACATGCTCACAAATTTCAGACAATCCTGGGCATAATGTTGTGGCCCCCAACAAAAACACCCTTGCTGTTTTGTATTTTTGTTTAACGCCCTACTCTGCAAGCAACGAACATTAACTGTCTGTGCATATTAATAGTATTTTTAAAGCCTTCTTTTGTAATTATTATTTTTTTTTTTCACGCTGAAAAATTTCAGACAATCCCGGCCATATCTCGTTGGGCCCCCGCACCACGGCCCCCGTGCCCCCTTTCAATGTTGGCTCTCATTGCGCGGTCTGCGCTCCCATCAACATTGAACGGGGGGACGGGGAGGGAATGTTTATTGCACGGGGGAAGTGTTTATTGTCACGTTGCAAATGGGTGGCCCAAGCATTTTGGCCGGGATTGTAGTGTGCTATATTTTGAGCAATGTCATGCGATGCAATACAGGCAATAGATCCTTCCCATGAAATAGTATTTCATGCGTAAATGTAATTTTTGCTAATTACATTTACGTATGAGTAAAGTCATAGAGTTGTGCAATTCTTTTTACCGCACATACATTATTTGTTGAACAATAAGTTGTATAACACAGAGAGACTTAAATAGTATAACAGAGATCATCCCTGTGGTAAAAAAAAACACCTCAGGAAACTGGATTACTGCTGCATTTTTCATTTGGTACTATTCATGGGAGTTCCACAGGAAAAGTATTACATGGAACGTTTTTATCAGGTAAATTATCACAGAAATGTTATCATTATTGGTCAAACTTAACCAAAAAGATTGGTCATTCCAACCATTACAATTGGTTATATTTACCCTTCAAGTCTTGCGCGTATTTATAGACTGTGCAAGTCTCGCGCATGTTCGAACTTCCGGGACCACCTAACCACGGAGTTTTACTTGGGCGAGTTTTTGTAAATGGGTATTTTTGTTGTTCAGTCTTGTTCATGGATATAATTTAAAACAAAGATTTGATTTCAGAAAAAATATGTTCTTCGTTTGACGTGCTTTCTTGTTCCGATGCGCGCGAGACTTGCACAGACTAAATTGGGAATTCGGGTTTGAAAAAGTTAAGTTTGAATGCGGGAACTAAACGAAATCGCGCGATTTTAGGTCTCCTGACTTTCGCACTACACGTTTGTGAGACCGATTTACAGCCATACAATGGCCGTGGAAAAATGTTTGGGCGATTTTACCTTGTAAAGAACCGAGTCACAAAGACCGACTATATCGGCGATTGTTTGTGAGTCCAGTATACAGAGCATGTGGGTTGGCATGCCCTGCCAGAAATGCAGAAGGTAGCTCTCGACCTCGTCAAAGTTGGCTCTGATCACCGTGTCTAAGATACGCTGGCAATGTGTGCGGTACATCATCAAAAAAGTCGATACCTTGCAGGAGAAAAAATATAAAGTTATTTGCACCCAAAAAATATATAATAATGAAAAATATAATATAAAATAAACCCATGTTAACTGATTGAGTTAGTAAAAATGGCACTGTTGAGGTGGAACTGATTGTCCCTTATGCATGCACAGGGAAGTAGCTGAGTAGATTAACCATGATGGTTCAACAACTGATTTTTTGTTAGAGGAGCATATTTTCAAAAGAGGGCGCTCTGTCTGCTCAATGTGTGTGATTCAGAGTTCTACAAAATCACAGTTTATTGTCGTACGCTTACAGCCGTATGTGTGTACCCCAACCCACTTTGTGAATATACAGTAGGTCTAACTTTGTGCATGTGCAGCGAGTCTATCTGACAGCGATAGGTACAAATTGTACCCGTACAGTGTAGGTAACAAGATCAAACCACGTTGTGCAACTTTTGTACATGTCCATGTATCGCCGTATACAGGGGATGGAGGGAACAATACTATTGAAAACAAAAATATAATAACTTGCACAGGTCTAATAAAGAAAACAAATAAATAAAAGAAAACATAATGGGAACAAGGCCCGATTTCACGGTTCTGCTTACCACCGAGCTCTGCGCTTGCCATGACCATTCTACACTTACAGGGCAAGTGCCGATTGCGCTAGCTGTGTGAAGTAAATCATGCCTAAACGTCGAGTACGCAAGCGAACAAGCACAAATTACCTGCTAAACAGTGAAATGCGCTTGACGTATTAAGCGCGGATTTCCCTGCGTCCGTAATCGCCGATTGTTTGCTTACACCCCCTTTCTCATCACTTTACCCATAGGCAATTCAGCCCTTTGCCCTGAGCGACAGACTGCAACAAACCGTTTATCTATCCATCCATCCACGGCCCTTTTCGAAAACATGGATGAGGCTTGGGTTTCAGCTTTGGCTCCATTTGTCTGTTTGCAGTCCCATACCAATCGCACACGTTTGAAAATAGCTGACAGGTCCTGAGGCGAAGCCCAAGGTTTCGAAAACTGCCTACCTCTGTACCTACCCACCTCAAGCCAAACACTCAATATTCATTCATTCTGTCACATTTAACCACGGCCACTTTTGCATCACATAATAGGCCGAATGTTGTTGTTTTTTGTTTTTTTTTCCCTCCTGTGGTAGGCCTATTTATTTACTTATTTATTTATTTATTTAGTTAGCTATGTACTATTTATGTTCGCTCTTTGCTCTACATCTCAGCAAAAAGAGAGTGTATGGGTGAGATCTGGAACAAGCAGCAGAAAGTCTGGTTACACGCCCAAACACCCTAATAGGAAGAACGAGGTCGGACACACTGTAGGCACATTTTACCACGAAAACACGGACCTACGGTGAGAAAGAGGTTGTAAATGCTGGAAAATAAAACCCCTTAAAATAATTAGAACGTAGAACTAACGTTCAGATTATAATTAATTAAGTTTGTTTGATTCAACCGCCCACCGCCATTAGCACTTATGGCATTAAAAGTTGCTGCAAAGCCTGGTAAAAGCTTAAAGGGAAGGTATACACCAATCCTACACCGATCTTGAACTCTTGGTGGCAGCAGATACGCCTCAATTACTGCGGTGGTACCTGGATGATCGCCGTATAGCCCAATCCTTAAACCCGTCGCTAGGCAGCGCAGTACCGCCCAGGTACCACCGCAGTAATTGAGGCGTATCTGCTGCCACCAAGAGTTCAAGATCGGTGAAGGATTGGTGTATACGTTTGGTAATACTCTTAGAATTAATGGCAATAAAAACGTACTTTGGTAGAAGTACAGCTTTCGATAGTATAAAACATTTTGAGAATCATTTTACTTCGAAGTAATGTGGTATAGAAAAAGATATCGGGTTTTATGCCCCAAATTTGAGTCTGCTAAACGTTTATGCCAGAAACGTTTCTCAGATTGTGTATTCCTATATAAATTATTCTTCCTGTGTGGACATATTTTGCTCCGGTATTACGCGATTTTTTTTTATTTGTGTCTATATTTATCTAGGATGAAAAGAATCGAACGGTTCCAAAAACCAAAGGTACACCTTTGCCTTTAATTATTGCTTTCTTATTGTTTCTCATAATTAATCAATTCTTTGTGGAGTTTAAAAGGCGCAGTATAAAGGTCGCTTTGCTTTTGCAATGTTTTCGTTTGTAAAGTATGAACTGGGTTCGACAGTGAAGTATTTAGACAGGCCTAATGAGCTCTTGCACCATACGTCAGGTGCAGCTACTGTCTGCAAAACTCGGCACTTCTCGGAATTCAAATTGCACGTACAAAATTACGGCATAGCGTGTACAGACTTGATTGCAAGGCTATCTCATTTTGTCCACATACACGTAATTACTGCTCATTTCTGGGCTTGCAGTTACATTAATTACTAATTGTGAGCGTGCCTTAGTGGCATTAAAATACAGCAAGCGAAGCAACAAACAAAGAATTTGCTAAAACAGCTTCGAAACCAAATGCGATCAAGGTTTAGGTTAGCTTGTAAACGCCGCATCGCCTAAAATACACACTACACTGTTTGACTTTACTGCTTGGACATTCACTCCCAAAACGACGTGACCAAGATTATTGTGAAGATGACGTCACTTGAATTAATAGATCAATTATCAACCTACTCAAAGTTGTTCCGCACTTATTTAATGTTTAATGCCCGGTTTGATTGCTTGACGCCCATTATGCGGAGAACGCAATTTGTCGTAATGGATTTCCACGGCCTTGCCGGTATACAATGGTACCATTATACACAAAAATGCGTTTTACAGTGGAACCGAAGCGATGTTCAAAAAACAAGCAATTACGAGGTCCCTTGCGTACCTGTACTGCTTTATGAAATTACACTAGAGTTTCAGTAAATACAATTACTCACGATCAAGGGCGACTTTTGAAGTTTTGAAGTTTTGTATTGAATTGCGATTGTTGATGTTCTCCGCCCGACGACAGTTTCATGGATTTTAAAAAGGCTAAGTGATCTTTGTCCATAATGTTATCTATTTTCTGGTCAGAAAAAACAGATCAGCAAAAAACAATAAAAAATTTTGTTGATCGGGGTTCGATTTTTTTAAATTAGATCTTAATCGTTTATAATCGTGTTTAGTCCCCGTGTGCGTGTTTCCAGCCTCATTAATAGAGTTTTCAAGACTTAAAGCTCTTTAGTGTGCCATTATGTATAATAGTTGTACATTTAACCTCGTTCCCAGTTGTGTACGATCTCGCTGCGCCTTTTCCACACGCGAATTATTATAAAAAGCACTACTAAAATAGCCGTACACAATATAGCACTACGAACGTTATGCTCTTTTCTGATCATACAAATCCTATTCGTCGGCGACGTTACTTCATTACTGACTGGACTTGAGTTTTTTGCAGCAGCAGTAGTTGTTACAAAACTGCTTTTTAAAAGAACTTTTTGGTTGATTTAACGCAATGGGATCCAGCATATCGTCAGAAGATCGAATGTGCTGTTCAACATGTTCAAAATATCAGCGTGGAGACAGATAATATTTTTTTAGTCCAATTGATACCTTCCTAATGACCACTGGATTTTGTTAACCGCTTTACGGATCAACACTGTCGTAAATCCACTGATATACTGCGCGTTTTCCTCGCAATACCGAGCTGCGTTTACTGTAGCCTTTTGTCAAGGCCTTCGTGGCTTGAACAGCTTTGTAGAGCAGCGATCCCAAGCGACTGAAATGGGAGACCACGCACGCGAGTGGCGAAGCCACGAGGGCCTTTTCCAACTTGTTTGCGGTTTCTTATGTGTTTCTTTATAATCTCGACTTTTGCTACCCGAAACGGTAGCAAAAGTCCAAACCAATCAGATGTGCATAACGCACGTTTCATACTTCATGAATAATTCATTTAAAAAAACGCAAACAAGTTGGAAAAGGCCCTCGTGGCTTCGCCACTCGGCTCGCGCGCGTGGTCTCTCGTTCCAGTCGCTCCACTGTTTACAAAGCTGTCCAAGCCACGATGGCCTTGACAAAAGGCTACGTTTACTGAAGCATTTGGGTGCAGCAGATGCAATTGACAGCACGCCACCAGTCAGATTCCTGCAGTCAGTGGCCAAAGGGGCAGCCAGGCTCAGACACAGAGCGTCTCCGTTGTCAACATCAATGAAACTAGACTGTAAAATGAAACATACCACTACTACAAGACCCCATTGGTTTCCACTTTATTGATTAAAGCATACCATGTACAACATTGGTAATTGTCAAGGACCAGCATCCACCCTTGATGTGACCAGAAATATACATGAATTAACAAACATGTGAAAGTCTAAGTTTAATCGGTTTTCGGAGTAATGAGAAAACAGTAAAAAAAACACATAATAAATGTTCACAGGTTTTAAACATCGCAATTTATCACGCGTGATAAAGACTAATTGTTTCACTCAATTTCTAAATTTTGTTGTACACATACACGCATCCATTCCGGTCACCATTGTAGAAGGCAATATCCATACCAAGAAGTTGAATTCCGAAAATTGCGGGAATTGTAGACGTGCGTTTAGGCCTAAAGGGGCGAGTTCCGCAGCGTATAACCCTCAGAAAAATTAACGAGTCATTGACCAGGTTCCGGGTCCTAGGCGGCCTGACTCATTGCTCATTATTACACCTATTATTATTGCTATTCGTTTGGCAATTGAAACAATAAAACAACATACAGCCGGTCAAGGGAACAAAACTGTCATTGTGATGCAAGGAAGTTTCCCAGTGATAGCGCTCCCATGCCGTCAATAAACGTTCAAAATAGATGATTGACATTTCTATTATAGGAGTGCTACATCCTACGCTGAATGAACACAGTCTGAAACTTAAATTGAAAGTGCAAACGGCCTAATTGGTACACGTAGGTTGTAAGGCCAACTCGTGTTGTTCTTTATCCTGGATGTAATGACTTGAATAATTATGTTTGATTAAGGTAACAAGAAGTTCCGCTGTCTCCGGATTTAGTTTGATTAGCCTCTAAGGCCTGTGCGTGTTTATGATATGCCTTCAACCTGTTATTAGTAAAAACACTAATTGTCATTTGAATTAAAAACCTACACTATTTGTTTCTTTCTTTATTGCATCTGATGAAGTAGTTTGTGCTAAGAAAGGCCATGCAAATATATTTTTGTATCACTGTTGCAATTTAGTAAAATAACAAACGGCGCCCAGATAGGAATAAAATAATGCGTTCAACTGCAGTTACCTATAGTATAGTCAAGACATAACAAGGGCTGGAATTATAGCATTTTCAACAAACTACGTCAGCGATAAAATTAAATTAACATCACGATGACTAGTCTTGAGGGATTAGGATTCCATAAATGGCAGCTACTTTAAAGGGTCTGACGTCATTCACAAAGCGCCATGATTTTTAGTCCTGCACATTATGCTTAAACAATTATTTGAAGAACATAAAGAAGGAGCAAAAAAGAAAAGAAACAGTTCCCAGATTGACGTAAATACAATCTGGGTTAAACTTGACTCGGGAGATACTCCGAATCAAAGTTATCAATGATGATTCTTAAGGTCTAACTTGACCCGGATTACTTTCTTTGTCGAACTTGACCAGAACAAACTACACACAGTTAAAACTTGACTGGAAATTAATACTCATCCAGGTCAACCTTACCCGGGATCTTGATATGCCTCCATTGCGGCCATAGTTTAAGACCAAACCATCTTTTTGTCTGTATACTCGATGCATAACCGGTATACCACTTTAAGTAAGTTGTTTAATAACCTGCAAAAGTTACCATTTATTTGCTGTCTCCCCGTTAGTTTTAGGCTAAATTAATCTCTCGCCCTTTGTGTGTTTAAACGCTCTATACTTAATCAGTCGACATAAACACTGTTTAAATTGTCATTTAACATCTCACACACAAATAACTTGTCACGCCACCCGAAGCCTTATTAATGCCTTAATTGTGACAAGTTTACAGCTCCAGCAGGATGAATATAATCAACACAGTGATTTTTGATTCCAAGCCAGCGCCGTTATTAACTAGGGTTAAATGCTGGGAAGTCCAATAATTTCAGGGGATCTATTTATGTGGGACCCATTTTATGACCCATTTTTGAGATCCCTAATGCGGACCAGGGGGGGTCAAAGGTTTTAGGATGATCAGGGCGGGGGGAGGAGGATTGAGCCACTTCTAATCCATGAAATATCCCATATGATCAGCGTCTCAAATAGCCTCTCCTAATTCAAACTCCTACTGCCCGGCTTCACGTGCCGATCCCTGTTGAGAACTGTGGGCAGAGGTGTGTAGGCGGGTTTCTGGCGCCTTAAAACCAGATTGCTCCGGGCAGGTGGAGCTCGTTATCCATGGGAGGTAGTTCACCTAGGAGACAGTAACTCTGATTTCAAACTCGGGTAGGTGGGGCTCGCAGCCTTGGTTGGCAGCCCACCTAGGAGAAGGAAAACTCTGATTACAAACCCCCTACTGGGTCAAATAGCCTGTAGTCTCTTATCTCACTTATGTCACTTGTGGGATGGACCATACAAGGAGGAGACCGTCCCTGGTAGATTTTGCATGCAGTGTAGATAGAGTAGTGTTAGCACGTATTATAGCATGTAGAGTGAGGGTGATGACCAACTTGTGAGTCTACGGATAAGCGTCCTGGTTTACCTTCACGCAGTTGGAGTTGTTAACATGATGATTTTTCCAATAGGGACGATCACACCAGGGTAGCTAGGCATAGTAAGTCTCAGTGTCTAGCTTACTTGAGCAAAAAACAATCTACTGATTCCATCTGGTAGTGACCTGCAGGGAGAGAAGTCAAGGTCCTTCGTCCTGCCTTGGTATAAAAAGACCACTTAAACCCAACAACATGATGAGTCAAAGAAACAGCACCAGGGTTAAAGCCCCTGATATCAACCAGCCACAATTCCCTCAGGGCCTGGTAAGCCAAGAGCACGATGACGCATCAACCTCAAAGCGTATTGGAAGGGATGTTGATCTTCCTTCATCAGGGGGAGCACCATACCAATCCCCAATTCGACGGGTTGCTGCTGAAAAACCTGTAGGGAAGAGGGCATTTTTAAATGCAAAACAGTCAGTTGGGATAGGCACTTGGAATGTGCGCACCCTACACCGAGCTGGCAACCTAGAACTACTTATAAATGAACTTGACAATTTTGACTGGGAAGTGATGGGTATTGTGAAACACATTTCACAATACAAGGTGAATTCAAGCAAGATGGTCTACAATTTCTTTGCTCAAGCAATGAATCTATCCACAGAGCAGGCGTGGCCATAGTTTTAAACAAAAATGCCCAAATGTCTCTTCTAGGATATAACCCCATATCACAGAGAATAATTTCAGCAAGACTGCGCACCCAAGTAGGAGAAACAACAATTATACAAGTGTATGCACCAAATACCAGCAATACAGAAGAAGAAATTGATGAGTTTTACGAGGATCTACAAAGATCCATAAATGAAACCTCATCACAAGACATGCTAATAGTTTTGGGAGATTTCAACTCAAAAGTCGGCAGTGATTGGGAGCCTTGGAATGGAATATTAGGCACGTTCGGTTGTGGTAAGAGGAATACAAGAGGTGAAAAACTCCTAAACTGTTGTGCCTCCAACAACCTCTGTATATCCAACACCAGGTTCAAACAACCCAAATTTAGCCGTGAATGGACTTGGGAATCTCCAGACGGATCAACAAGAAACAAAATTGACTATATACTCATTCAGCAGAAATGGAAAAGTTGCATCTACAACTCACGCAGCTACCCTAGTGCAGATATTGGATCAGACCATCAGATGGTGCTGGCTGACCTGAAACTCAAGCTGAAGGTTAAACCAAAAGCAAACAAATGCTCACGCTTTGAAGTTTCAAAACTCAAATCAACAGAGACAAAAGACAAATACAAAGTGACAATAGGAGGAAGATTCCAGCCCCTTTTAGATATCCCAGATACGGATGTCGGGATAGATGACTTTTGGAATGATATAAAAAAATCAATCAATGATACATCAAATGAAATCCTCGGAAAGAAAAAAACAGAACAACAGAAACCATGGATATCTATCGAGGTGCTTGAGCTAAGCAGACAGAGAAGGATACTGAAACTACAGCGCTTGGAGGATGCCTCTCTGAAACCCAAATACAACTATCTAAATAGAGAAATAAAACGCAAGACAAAAGAGTGCAAAGACAATTGGCTGCGAGAACTGTGTCGAGAAGTAGATGATGCGCATGAAGCTAAGAAGACCAAGCAAATATTACGCCACTATTAAAACAATCACAGGGAAACGCACAACTGGAATGTCAAGCATCAAAGACAAACATGGAAAAGTTCTCACTGAGGTCAACGAAGTAAAGGAAAGATGGAAAGAAAGTTTTGAGGATTTGTTCAATAAACCTAGCCCTGATGACACCTCAATTCTTCAATCCATCCCAACCATCCCAGAAGATGAAGAAGAACCAAATATCCTGTTGGATGAAGTTCACCGAGCCATTAGACACCTCAAGACAGGCAAAGCCCCAGGATTTGATGGCATCTCTGCCGAAGAGCTAAAAGCAACTGGAGAAGCAGGAGTTAAAATCATACACAAACTGTGCAACAAAATATGGGACACTGGTGAAATTCCACAGGACTGGGGGAGAGCTATAATAGTACCCATTTACAAGAAAAAGGGCAAATTAGATTGCTCCAACTACAGGGGAATCAGCCTCCTTAGCCTGACAGGAAAAATCTTCTGCAGCATATTACACAAAAGAATGCAGACCCAAACAGAAAACATTCTAGCTGAATCACAGGCAGGCTTCAGACCAGGACGTAGCACCACCGACCAACTCTTCACTTTAAGACAGCTAGCAGAAAAGTACAATGAGATAAGAAAACCTCTATACTGCTGTTACATCGATTACCAAAAGGCCTTTCAGTCTGGCAAGAGGGTCTCTGGCAAGCCATGTGACACCTGGGCTACCCATCAAAAACTGTAGATCTTCTAAGGGCTCTCTATGGTGCATCCCAAAGCGCTGTCAGAGTAAATGGGGAACTCACTTCATGGGATCACTACCACGACAGGAGTCCGGCAGGGATGTATACTGTCCCCCCAACCCCTTCAACATAATCCTGGAACTGGTACTGAGACTTGCAATTCAAGACGAGCAGATGGGTGCAAAAATACAAGGGCAATACATCAACAATCTTCGTTTTGCAGACGATATTGTACTCCTGGCAGAAAACAAAGAAGACCTCCAGTCTCTAGTTTCAAAGGTTGATGCATTCAGCAAGAAGTTTGGTCTGTCAATAAACAAAAGCAAAACTGTAGTTCAAGCCCTTAACAGAGAAAAGATCCAACTTGACATCCAGATAGATGGTAAATCCTTGGATCAAGTCGAAAACTTTATCTACTTGGGTGGCGTGATTTCAGAAATCCCCACCAGTGAAAATGACATAAAGCGTAGAGTTGGACTAGCCATGGGAGCCATGCAAAAGCTGAACCCTATATGGACATCCAAGGACATAAATAATTCAACCAAGCTTGATCTATACAGAGTCTTGGTTCTGCCCATAGCCACCTATAGCTCCGAGACATGGACACTGAAGAAAGCAGATGAACAGAGATTAAGGGTATTCGAGATGGCCTGCTTGAGAAAGATATTGGGGGTCACCAGAAGAGACAGACTTAGCAACACAAGAGTTCGTGAACTGCTTCACTACTTCAAAGATCTTCCAACTACCATTAGGGGGAAAAAACTCAAGTATTTTGGTCATGTTAAAAGAATGGACAGCGTCCGATACCCCAAAATTCTCCTAGAAGGAAACATTGCAGGAAGCAGACCCAGAGGTAGACCTGAAAAAAGGTGGCTCGAAGATATCAAACACTTCTGCGAAGAGGTTGACATACCATCTGTGGCAGCAGCAGGACAACTAGCAAGCAACAGAGACCTATGGAGACTCATAGTGGTTGGGAAGCCATCTCCGGGACCTGCCTCGGGAGGACGGCTATAATGAATGAATGAATGAATGAAATGCGGACATTTCCCACCTCTTTGCAGTTAAAAGATGACCAGCGACTCTCTACAAACTTTTTCGGTTCCTTTCTTTTGAACTGTTTATTTTGTATCATGAGCGAGCGCCATGAGCGCCTTTATTGTGGCGGATACCGCGCTATATAAGACTCCATTATTATTATTATTAAGGTTGACTTGCTACCGGGGCTGTGGTCACAAATTGAAATCTGAAAAAAATCTAAATTTCATCCCCGACATACACGTCATTTTTTCTGTCAGCTTGGCCACCATGACGCACTCACAGCGGATGAAGTCAACCAATCAGAGAAGACTGCAGACATAACAGTGTGTTAACAGTGTTGAAATTACTTAATTCAATCAAGGTCTGAATTCCCTTGGTTAAAAACCTGACCGCATGTATTATACTTAGGTTGATTAAAGACCGGCTCTTGATACAGATACAGACAATGGACCGACCTCGTGCTTTACGTCGCGCAAAGGCTATACATGTAATACTAGATGCTTGCCACCAGCCTTGCTTGTGACCTTAATTGTCAAATTATAACTGTGATTACAATGGCATATTTTGTCCTTCGCTACCTGTAACAAGAAACCACAACCAAACCCTAACGTTGGAAATACTTTATTTCAATATTTTAAAACTATATATTGTCCCTTTTTATTCGCACGTCAAAACTCATTTTTAAAATTACGTGATCCTAAGTTGTTTTAGCAAGTAAAGAACATTACGAAACGTTGCAAAGACCACTTTTTGCCTGATCCAAAAACGTTGTTCGACCCGTGAGGTTTTGGACGGTGGCAATCGGTGATTCTTTTGCTGTTTTAACATTTTATTTTGTTTGTTCAAGGGTTACCTTCAAGTCACTTTTGACGATTTTGTTTATTTAAAACAGGCTACTATTGACCATGTTACCTTTGTTTACAGAACTGTGATCTTGTACATTCTTATGCATTTCCTGACGGACAAGATACTACACAGGCCATATGGGAAAATTTACATTTTGTGTCATAATTTTCACATCAATTCAATAGTTACAAAAACAACTGCTGTCCATCTTTTGAGATGTCCCCCTTTCTTCATATCAAAAGTTGAGAAAAATCAGACAGTACAATCTCCATAAAATATAAGATTTATTGTTTTCTTCCATTGAGCTGCGTACAAACTGTGCCTGCAGGAAGTCCAGGCTCTGTGGCTCTTTTGTAAACATGTGATGTCACAGGTCACATGGTCTATAGATGACTTGATTTGTTGGTATTGAGAATAATAATTGTTGTTTTTGTTTGTTTTAAATACAACTTTAATTTTGGTTTTACAGTTACCGTTATTTCACTTCTGAGGATTGTATAATTTTAACCAGGTAATCACGTACACGTGTAACTGTTAAAAATATTGTGATTGCTTGATGTTTAGAATCGGTAATTATTACCTGTTTTTTTTTTTTCAAGACGTAATTTTGAGGGGGGTTACAGTTGCTGTCATTTCACTGATGTTCACGTCATATCAACAGGATAATTTAGAATTTGTGAATGATTTATATGCTTTTGACACACCTTTTTAAATTTAAATTTAAAAACAATCTTTTTAGTGTTACCGTGGTGAAAATCTCTGTGGTTATTAATTGATAATCACCCAATAACGTAATTATTTGGTGTTCAAAGTTGACGATTCTTTTGATTTGGGAACGACTTAACTTTTCAGTGGTGATGATGATCACGTGATTTTATTCAGAAAATTACCAGCCTAAAGGCTCATTTTAAGGGCGAGTACAACATTGGTAAGATTGAAAATATAATTGTTCACAGATTTGCACATAGCTTACATAGTATAAAGATGGCCATTGGGGAAAACTTTTGCTTGAAATGCTATAGTTTTTAGGAAATAAGTAAAACAATTAGTCTTTATCACAACATCCGAAGTTTAAAACCATTTGCTGAGCGAAAGGGCTATTTGATGGTACCACATAATCATTAATTAAGTAATTTCTCTAAAATGTTATGACCAGAGGGATTCAAATTCCTTGATATCCTAGAATGGACCATTCCACATATCTAAGACGGGGGTTGTACATTGTCTATAGAGGCTAACGCCGTAGGGAATCCCCCCCCCCCCCAAAAAAAATAAATAAAAAAAATAAAAAAAATAGTGGGTAAATAAACAAGGGATGAAGCTGAAGGAAATTTATTCGAAAGTAGAGCGATCAGGCAAAATGTCTAAACAATTCGCCGGGGGGAGGGGGTGACAGAATTTCCTGCCCCACCAGCGCTCTGCAATTAATATAATGTAGCCTTTAGCTTACTTCATTTTCCTCAAAAACTGGATGGAGCACACTGACTTTCTGGTTAGTGGGGTAGCATTGATGCTTTACTTTAAATTGGATGACTGTAAAAACAAATGCATTCTTTCCCTGTCGTACAATTTCTGTACATTTGCCATTTACATCAAGATTTGTCAAATTCGTGAGGTACATTTTCAGCTCTTTTCGTTTTCTTAGTCTGATTTGATGCACCGTACGTCATTCGTTTAAAACTGCTAATTCATAACTGAATATAGACCTTTGTTCCTTGCAGCCGGTTTTCCCCTAAATAAACCAAATGTACACTGTTTTTTCTTAAGGTTTTCGTACAAATTATTCACGCGGTTGCAGTTCACGATGGGTTCAAAACGTATTACGTGACGTACAAATAGTGAATATTAGCGAAAAGATAATTGTGTAGGGGTGCTTCTAGGTATCTCGTAGAAGATTGATCCAGATTAAGTTAGACCAGATCCAGATCAATCTCCATCATCACCATTGTGGTACCAATAATCTTGGATCTTTTTACGTCATCCGCGTTCCCATACCGAGATTAGAAATTGATGTGTACTAAGCAGACTTAGTGCAACCAATGCAACCTCGCAGTTAGAGATATGCAGTCGTTTTCTCAGTCTGATTTGATGCACCGTGCACCATTCGCTCGACATTGTTACTTTACAGTTTGATAAATAGACCTGCTTGTTCTTTGCAGCCGGTTAACCCCGGTGTTATGTTGAAATGATATACTTCACTGAAAAACAACCCTCTTACTTGATGCGAATCACTTTGGTTCAACTTAATCTGATTCAATCTCCTGGTAAAACTTGATCTTTTGGTCTGAGTTGATCTAGATCACTCCCTCCTGGTTTAACTTGATCTTTGGGTCTAGCATAATCTGATTCAATCTCCTAGTCCAACTTGATCTTGGATTCTACCTTGATCCGAATTACTCTCCTGGTCAAACTAGATATCTGCGTCTAACTTGATGCGAATCGCTCTCCTGGTCAAACTTGATCTCTGGGTCTGAGTTGATCTAGATCACTCTCCTGGTTAAACTTAATCTTTGGGTCTAACTTAATCTGATTCAATCTCCTAGTCCAACTTGATCTCTGGTTCTGAGTTGATCCGGATCACTCTCCCGGTCAAGAATAAGCTTTTGGTCTAACTTAATCTGGATCAATCTTCAGGGCAAACTTGACCCTAAAGTCTAACTTGATGCGAATCATTGTCCTGGTCAAACTTGAGTTCTGGGTCTAAGTTGATCCGGATCATTCTCCTGGTCAAACTAGATCTCTCTGTCAAACTTGATCTTGGTGTCTAACTTGATCCGGATCACTCTCCTGGTCAAACTTAATCTCTGGGTCTTACTTGATCCGGATCACTCTCCTTGTCAAACTTGATCCTTGGAACTTACTTGATCTGGATCACTCTCCTGGTCAAACTTGATATCTGGGTCTAACTTGATCTGGATCACTCTCCTGGTCAAACTAGATCTCTCTGTCTAACTTGATCCGGAAAACTCTCAAAGTCAAACTTGATCTTTGGGTCTAACTTGATCCGGATCACTCTCTTGGTCAAACTAGATATCTGGGTCTTACTGATCCGGATCACTCTTCTGGCCAAACTTGATCCTTGGGTTTTATTTGATCAGGATCACTCTCCTGGTCAAACTTGATCTCTAGGTCTTACTTGATCTGGATCACTCTCCTGGTCCAAAATGATCTTTGAGACAAACATAATCTAGATCAATCTCTAGGTCAAACTTGATCTCTTGGTCTTACTTGATCCGGATCCCTTACCTGGTCCAACTTTGATCTTTGGGTCTAACTTGATCCGGGTCACTTTCTTGATCAAACTTGATTTTGTGTCTAACTTGATCCGGATCACTCTCCTGATCAAACTTGATGTTTGGATCTAACCTGATCCGGATCACTTTCCTGATCAAACTTTGTTTGTTTGTTTGTTTATTAATTTCCACTCAAGTAAACAACAAGTCATAAATCAACGGCTTTGAAGAAAATAATACATATTGAGCGGAGGGCCATCTAGAAACCCAAAGGGCTTGTACTATATCGATGACCCTATGTAAGTGCCAATGGGAAAGTGGGTGTATTCATGCAAGACTAGAAATAAATGGAATTTTGAATTATTTATTTATTTTGTTGATTGCTTTTCGAAGAAAGCGAAAAGAAAAACAGTGGAAAAGGTACATGGAATGAACATGAAGAACACTTGGCCGACGACCCCCACTCAACCATTGGCAATTACAGGGTAAAGTTGCACACAATGTTTGGATCTAACTTTATCCGGATCACTCTCTGGTCAAACCTGATCTCTCAGTCTAAGTTGGTCCAATCACTCTCCTGGTCAAACTTGATTTCTGGGTCTTACTTGATCCGAATCACCCTCCTGGTTACACTTGATCTCTGTGTCTATCTTGATCCGGATCACTCTCCTGATCAAACTTGATATCTGGGTATAACTTGATCTCGATCAGTGTAGTGATTCATTTTAACCCGATACGTTTATGTGTCATAAGCTATGTGTATTTTTGTATTCAAAAGTAATGATTTTGATTCCGATGCCATTATTACAGCAATCATTGTTAACGGTACCCGCTGCTTGCATACAGGATTGGCCCCAGTCACGTGATACGCTATAATAGTAAATCACTCAGCTCTAATAGCGGATGTCTTGGGTTTGAATCCCATCCAAATGGTACACCTGTGAGATGGGGTTTTTTGTGAAGTAATGTTTACACAGTGCTATCTTCCCTTTCATCGGTGTAGGTTACTATAAAACAAGAAGCGAAATATTCATGTGACGGTATGGTCATTTCGTGCATAGCCCATGCGTGTAGCTATAACATACTGCATGAGAAAACACAGAGAACAGCCGGTGTCGTGACCCAACCGCCTCTAATAATATATTTGGCTCTATTTCCAAGTTGCTAAGCCGTAGTACTGTGGTGGGTCACAGGTCATCCACATTCACTAGGAAAACTTTGTCCGCCTACAAATTAGTTTTAAAACATGGTGTTGTTTTAAATTCAAAGTAATTGTCTTGGGTAATTGTTAAACATGTTATCTAAATTAATGGTATAGCCGCTGTGGGGAACAAACGGATGTTCTAAATATAAAATTGTAAACTGTTGTGTAGTAACTATTAGTGTGTGCGCTGACCAGGACCAAAACCAGTCTCTGGGTTGGCAAGTACAGTATGCTGATTTTTGTGTGAGTAAAATTTATTTTTTCCCCCGTCAATATTGTCAGTATCCAAAATGTTACTGCATCATTTTATTGTGGGTCATAGATCACTTGTAGCAATCTTTTCCTTCAGTATGCATAGTTCCCAACAATGTGTACATCTAAGTGGCTTCTTTACATGCCCAATTATTGTCTAGGATTATTTGAGTCCTTTAGTTAACCAGTAATTGAATTATTTCTCTAATTAGCTAAGTTGTTAGGGGCGTGGCGAGACCCCGACTTTATCCCGACGAGCGTAAGGGCCAAATCTTACACACCATCCATTGTCTATTTACAACAATATGTGCATTTCCCAAAATTCTGTACATCTAAGTGACTTCATTACATGTCCAGCTTTTGTCGAGGATTAATTGAGTCCCTTAGCTACACAGTAATTGATTTATTTTTTCTAATTATCTGAGTCATTTAGGGCATGGCAATGCCCCCAACTATATATCCCGACGAGTAAAGAAAGGGGCTAATACCACACCATCCAATATATATGTTGAAAAAAATCCTGTAAAAATCAAAATAAAACCAGGGGCTCGACCCCATCGCCCCCTCCCCCCTCTTATATGTGTGGAATGGTCCATTCTGGGATATAAAAGAATTTGATTTCCCCAGTCAAGCAAAAATTTGGAGAAATGCTTAATTAGTGATGATGTGGTTTGATTGATTGGCATTACCGATCCGTGAAGGGTTAAAAAAGGGGGCGGGGTCAGAACAACCTAGTATAGACGATGAACATTCATACAAATAAAATGCAGAACGTTGACTTGAATCAGAACAATAGTGTGGAATCATTTGTGAACCGTCGGTTAAAAGCTAACGCTGAACACAGCCCCAAGGTAAAATTATCTTGTGTGCGGGCAAAACAAATCAGCTGCACATACGGGAATGGGTTTTTTAGTTTTTGAACTGCATTCTACACGCGCTGTATTTTCATCAAGCAAACAACCGAGATTTAAAAGAAATTGAACAAGGATGTGGGGCCGTCCAAGTAGAAAGTATTGTGATAAGAGCTTCACCAGTCTCTATAATCAAACCTGTATAGTGTATTCTACCCTCCCGAGATAGGGGGCTTCTAGTTTAATAAAACTGCTGAGTGTGTTTGTATAAAAACTGCGAAACCCAGTTTATAATATGATCGAAAGCAATTATTAAGTTCGTGGACCACTAATTGTCTGTACCATTGTCTAGCATACTTTCCGCACGTTCAACTTGTCAAGTCTGGAAACCTAACTGTGATGGGAGTCTTACAACAAAAACATACGTCGTGTTAACAAAGCATAGTACGATTGATAACATGGTTATTGCGGATTGGTGCGAATTCTCTCCAGCCGCTAGCCTTTTTTACGAGCCGTGTAATGAGATACAAGTGCCGAAGTCCTGTGCATTATGACTTGACTGCCCAGTGGTATCCAATAGACGATTGCGAGGAAGAACTTTACATTGAATTCTAAAAGCAGTCATGGTATTCTAACATATTAAATGTACACTTTACCGTTGCCTGCAATTACAACAATGCCCCGGCTTGCCTTGTATGACTATTATTCGATATTAGAGTCTCTAGATTCCCTTGATGTATAACCCGCAGTTTATGTTTGTAGAAGGATAAAACAAGAATAGCAGAGACAAGGAGGGAAGGGGAATATCTAGAAGAAATAAAAGGTGGCGCATGGCTGTTCAATCGAGGGAAAATTGAAGAGAGCAAAGAGGCCAGAGGAATTGGCTTTCTCATACACCCTAGCATAAAAGACTACATTAGCCAGATAAAAAGCTACTCGGACAGAGTGATCTCATTACAAGTACAAGTGTCAGGAAAAGAAGATGTGTGCATAATTCAAGTTTATGCACCAACAAGTGATCACACAGACGAAGAGGTCGAACATTTTTATGAAAATATCATGAAGGCATCTGATGAGCATAAATCTAAATATACCATTGTCATGGGAGACTTTAATGCCAAAGTAGGAGAAGCGAAACCAGGAGAAGAAACAATCATTGGGAAATATGGTATTGGACAGAGAAACTCGAGAGGAGAAACACTTGATGCTTTTGCAACTCAACATAATCTAGTTATTACAAACACTTAGGCCTACTTCCAGAAACATAAAAACCGGTACTGGACTTGGGAGAGCCCAAATGGTGCAGTTAAAAACCAAATTGACTACATCTTGAGCAGTCAAAGGGGAATAGTGGAAAACAGTGAAGTAATCAGCAGAGTAGACATTGCAAGTGATCATAGGATGATAAGAGCCACAATAAAAATCAATAGAAAACTTGCCAGGCTGAAATTTATCAACAGCAAGAAAAAGCAGAAAGTGAACATCTTTAAACTTCAAGGACAGAGAGAGGAGTTCCAAATCAGACTTCAAAACAGATTTGAAGGTTTAGAAGTCGAAGATCTGGATCTGGAAACAAGGTGTAACAAAATAATCACAACCATAATGGATGAAGCAATAAATATTGCAGCTTCAACAAAGACAGGCAAATGGAAAACCAGCGAAGATAAAGAAATCGAAGCCATTGATAAAAAGCGTAAAGGGCTCAGACAAATATCAAACAAAACAACTCTGCAGAAAATCGAGTATGCTGAGTCAGTCAAGACAAGTAGAAAAAAGAGACGTCAAAGAATCAGAAGAAGAAAGGAGGAACAAATCAAGAGAGTTCTGGAGACAGGAAGAGGACCAAAGGAAACATCAAAAGAAAAAATACAAGAATACACCAACTGAGAAAGGAAGATGGAGATCTCACTGTGGACAGGGGCGAAATACTTAAGGTGTGCTCAGACTTCTACCAAGAGCTGTACAGTTCTAAAACAACACAGTCTGAAAGAGAAGTAGCAGAAGAGATGACATCAGATACACAGAAACTACCGCATGTAACGAAAGAAGAAGTCGAATACCCACTGAAATCAATGAAAAGAAATAAGGCACCCGGGGTAGATGAAATAACAAGCGACATACTGAGGGAGGGCGGTCACGAGGTGATATCTCAGTTAACCATCCTCTATAATCAAATCTTCATGGAACAGGGGCGGATACAGGGGGGCGTGGGGCGCACGCCCCCCCCCTTTTGGTTGAGAAAAAAAAAAAAAAAGGAAAAATGAGGGAGAGACAAAGTTAATAATGACATAGGCCCTACCAAATTTTTTTCTCAAAAAAGCTACTAATAATCTTTACCTCGTACACTCAATTGTGGACCACTATTCACTGACTTACTGACTGTGACTTGTGTGGACATCGTGTCTTCTCACACACTGAACATAAGCGCGAAACACCGTGCAAATGCCGATGGTGCGGGGTCCGGGGGCGTGAAGATCATACACCCGCAGCGTGAGTCGACCATGCCACCTGTGTGTGTACATTGTGCAAAGAAGTTTCTGGCTGGAGGTCAGCACGCGCGCGCGCTAAATACAATGTGACCTTTACAATACGAACTTCGGAAACTAGTATTAAGATAAAAAAAGACGTAGCCCCATGAATAGGGCCAATCCACTTCGTATCCTTGGCTCTAGCACCATTGCATTCCTATTTTTGTGCCCGATTTTATTTTTAATCCAGGTTATGAAACGTACTGATCAAATGCTACTGTACTTGTAGAAAGCCATTATGCTTAAATGTTTTTTAATGATCACAGATCTTTTGGGAAAATTGTTTGCTTTTCGAATCGCGAGTGTCATTTTTTTCTCACATAATTATTAACTTGCTCAAAAACCATTGTCAGGTTCCCACAACAATCCACAACAGTTATACGATCAACTGCTGATATTTAATGGGGACCAGACTGATTCACTCAGCGCGCCATCAAGGTTTTGTGAAATACGTGTAATGCGGTGCGCATCTTAAGCCCGTCTGCGCAAAAGATATTATGCGTTATGTAAACCAGTCTGGTCCCCATTAGATCGTATAAATGTTGTGAAATTGTTCAGGGAACCCAACTAGTATGTTTCTCGCGCAAGTTGTTAATACGTGATCAAAAAATTCACTCTCGCGACTCGAAAGGCATCCAATTTTCCCCCAAAATCCGTGATGTTTAAACAAAAAATATTTAGCATTAGGGCTTTCTACAATGAGTAGGCCTACAGTAGCATTATTTGATCGATAAGTTTTATAACCCGGATTAAAAATTACATCGGACACAACAATATGATTGCAATGGTGCTAGGCCCAATTGGCAAGGATACGAACGGAGTGGATTGGCCCTACATGTATATGGGGCTCGTGAAGACATAACATTGTATAATCAAGGTGTCTCACTCTCTTCAGAAAATCACAGATTTTTTGTGTATTCAAGAAAGAGGGTTAATATCTGTTGTGTTTCTTTCAAACTAGTAATTATCAATTGTGCAGATAGTACACCGATACGATGCAGGGCTGGAGAAGGGGGCTAGGCCAATAGGCCTACCCTCACATTTTCGTACATTAGTGTTATTGTTGCTCGATCGCGCTGTCACTGAAGACAAGCACAACTTGTTCTTATCAGTAGTAACATGTCACATTCGAATCCTCAAGTATGTGAACAATTATAGACAAAGAGACCCTATTTGGTTAATTATATTAAAAATTGCACTATCGTTTGTCTCACCCAACAGTTTTTTTCCCCTGAATAAGTATTACTTGTAGCCTACATTTTGATTTTTTAACTCAGGATGGCTGATTCAAATCAATGACTCCCAACTCGAAAATTAAGTTTTAATGATGATCTTGCTAAAACAAAAGTGGTCAGATATTGCATGAGATCGCACCACAGAGCATCTAGAATCCTAACTGTTTCGGAGCATTTAAGCGGGCCCCGGAACCGGCCCATGCCGTAAGGGCTTCGCGTTACGCGCTCGAAGGAGCCACAAATTGCATTCACCATTTGCTGCTTGGTAAATTTTCACGCCCCCCCGTTTGAAAAATCCTGGATCCGCCCCTGTGGAACAAAAGATACCAAGACATTGGAAAGAAGCGAAGGTCATTCTTCTTCATAAAAAAAGGCGACAAAGCTGACATAAAGAATTACAGACCCATCAGTCTTTTATCTCATCTCTACAAAATTCTCACAAAAATCATACAAAAAAGGATTGCGACAGTTCTAGATGAACATCAACCAAGAGAACAGGCTGGGTTCAGAAAAGGCTTCTCAACAACAGATCATTTATACTCACTAAACCAACTCATTGAAAAAGTCAACGAATATCAACTGGACTTGTGCGTGGGATTTATTGATACTCTGTGGAACACAAATATCTGTTTCAAGCTCTGAGGAAAATGGAAATCAGTGAAGGATATATAAAGTTACTGGAAGATATCTACACTGAAGCAACAGCAAGGATTTACATTGACAGAGACGTCTCACAGGTAATAAACATCAACAGAGGAGTTAGGCAAGGGGACCCAATATCACCCAAACTATTCACTGCGGTGTTGGAAGAGGTTTTCAAGAACACGTCACTGGATGAGAAAGGGTACAACATCGATGGAGAAATGTTAACAGATCTACGTTTTGCAGATGATGTGGCTCTAATCACCTCTTCCGTTAACGACTTATAGAAGCGCAAATAAATGAAGTAAACAGAAAAAGTAAAGACATAGGTTTGAAGATGCACAAAGGAAAGTCAAAGTACATGACAAACTTCAATACAAATGACTCAATAACGGTGGAGGACCAAGAGATCAGCAGGGTCAATGAATACAAATATCTGGGCCAAACAGTAAAAAATGAACGACAATACAAAAGATGAAGTATCAACCAGGATTAAGGCAGGATGGAGCTCCTTTGGACGATACAGAGGAATACTTGGTGATAAGAACATACCTATGGCACTTAGGAGAAAAGTATATGATCAGTGTGTGCTACCAACAATAACTTATGGAGCAGAAACATGGACAACAACAAAACTGATAGAACAAAAACTCCGCACGGCACAAAGAGCAATGGAGAGACAAATGCTACATATCTCAATTAGAGACAGGATTAAATGCACAGAAATACGAAAGAAAACTGGAGTAAGAGACATCATAAGGAAAACACAACAAGCTAAATAGAGATGGGCTGGACACACTGCCCGAAGAAATGACAATAGATGGACAACAAGAATAATGGATTGGCAACCAAGGACAGGGAAAAGTAAAAGAGGTAGACAGAGAAGAAGATGAAGAGATGACATCAGGGTATATGCAGGAACAACATGGACCAGAACTGCAAGAAATAGAAATGAATTGAATTTTCATGAGGAGGGCTACATCCTACACTGGATGAACACAGCCTAAATGATAATGATGATGATGAAAACAAGATTAAACAAATATATATCTTTAATGTTCATCTTAGTAATAGAAGGATGTAGTTTGTTTATAATACCCGTTTTCATGGCTTTATAAAGACGGTATTAGTTTTGTTGATGAAAATGACCAGGCTTTGAAACGGAGACAGAAACTGTACTGGTCTCGTAATTGGAAATTGTATAAGTGACACGCAATGCTTGTCACAGCAGTGCGGAAAAGGTAAGATATCAGCACTCACACGATCAGTGTAATTGTATTCCATTTGACTTATCATTCGTTCGATATTATTCTAGCAATAATAATGATAGAGGAATAAATTAGCTTTAGGAAAATCTGTTAATATTATCAACTTGATGTGTGCAAGAACTTGACACAATCCCCACTAATAGGAAAAACCTTTTAATGGTTCTGACATTCAATCACGATTGGGATCCAGTATAACTTTAGATGATTGCGAGGCACAGAAAGCTGGAAATTTCAGCGTGGAGACAGTTTCTGGGTCGCTCTTTTAGTCCAGTTGAAACCTTCGTCGTACTTGCAGGCTGACATGGAAAGTGGCTTTTAAATGCGGGAATCAAAATCGGATTCTACGTCAGTTTGACCCATAACCGGGTCAACTTGAAACAGGGTTCGGGTCTCATTGACTCAGAAATGGGTCAGGGGCCCCTGGGGAACCAGTCGTATTTAGAGTGTACACCATTGATGCTGAAGTTACTGGGTAATTTATCTTATACTTGAAAGTTAGATTAATTTAAAGTTAAATATCATGTCCTTGGTGCAATTTGTCCTCCGTTTCTAAAATCCATCCAATCCATCAAGTAAACTAATTAGAACATGCAACCATTGAGGTTCCTTTAGAAAAAACACTCCTAAAGGTCTTTACGTTGATTGATTTTGAAAAAGCAGGGTAAATAAAAAACAGACATTGGACGTGTCTTGTGATTGGTTAACGGTGGCACGTGATCTTTGCTATAAGCAGTGCGTAGACAACGCAAGTTATATGATACATCAGCACTCACAACCAGTGAAATCGCAATTTATTTACTGTATCGTCAACCACTCGTTTGATGCAGTCAACTTGATGTGTGCTAGGACTTTTACACAGTCCCCGCTAATAGGAAAAACCTCCAAGTGTTTCTGACATTGGAGCACGATGGGATCCAATATAACTTTAGATGATTGTAAGTCACAGAAAGCTGAAAATATCACAGTGGAGGAAGTTTCTGAGTTGCTCAGTCCAGTTGATACTTTCATAATGGCCATTGTGGTACCAATAATCTTGGGTCTTGGTGTTTTCACCAACTTGTTACTCTTATTTGTTTTTCTCCGCGTCCCCAGACTGAGATCGGAAACTGATGTGTACTTAGCCCACTTGGCATTGTCTGATGTGCTGTATTTGATACTGTTTTCTGTTTACGATATCAGAAGGCTTTTTGCTTCGCCGTTGTTATGGCATGAACCGGTCAGCAGTTCTGCTGAATGTGTTATTTTTAGTTTGGCACGAAGCACAACATTTGAAGCATCCATTGCGCTGGTAACCATGGTGTCATTTGAAAGATACCTTGCCCTGTGTCATCCAATTCTCCATCTTAAAATGCGCAGTCGGAGACGAACCTACAAAATGGTCGCAATCTGCTGGGGCATTGGAGTGGTGTTTGCCGTACTCATAACTCCAAACTTTGCCAAGTACAGCGTGGAATGTCTACGGTGGCCTGAAGACGACATGTATACGGGGTTCCCGGTGCATATTGAATACTGCACTTATATAGTTCAATGGACGGAGTACATCAGCGAACCCCTGCTAAACATTCCTTGGTGTATTGCAATGATCGGAAACATCTACATGTATGTTCGCATCGTACGCAAGTTACACAAACGCAAGGGTGTTAACGCAGATCGAAAGACTATTAAAGCTAACGTAAAGGCACGCCAAATACGTAACCAAGTCGCAAAAATGTTGGTAGTCAACGGTGTGGTGTTCTTCTTATGCCAGGCTCCTTATGCTACGTTAAACCTTTCTGCCTGGATCTGTCAAATTGTGGGTATTGAAAGTCCTATAGATGATGCACTCGGCGTACATGTAGACTGGATGGTGATTATCCCTTTACGGATCAACACTATTGTTAATCCACTCATATACTGCGCGTTTAACTCACAGTACAGAGCTGCGTTTATCCAAGCATTCGGATGCAACAGACGCCAAGGGAGGGACTCGACCAATCATCCAGCACATGTTAACCAGTATATCGCACGGAGCGTCTGCTCTACGGAAACCGATGGCACTAATCTGTGAAACGGCTGGGTATTGATGTTACGTTTGCTATTCTTCTTCTTATCCTTCTTCGAGTTGTGCCGTTTTAATTATGAAGGATATCATCTGGAATGCAATCAAATGCGTCTAGCGGGCTACACATGTCTCCGCATGCGCCTGGTATTGCAAGGAGTCCAAGGGGGCCGATTTCACTAACGCTTTTTGACCATCGCAAACGTCGAAACCGTTCGCAAAACTCAGCCTTGGATTTTGGATAAAGATTTCATTAAAAAGAATTATGACGAATTTACTCATCGCAAACAAATTATTAGCGATGACAATCTTGTGAACTCGTTCGTGGCCGCAAAGCTCATCGCAAATGCTTAACAAATTGCGCCATTTTGACGAGTCTTTTTGGCATTTAGAAATGAATACTTTTTGCAAGTTAGGCCAAATAATAGGCCTTTTTGACCTTGAAAATATATGACACAGAAATTAGTTACAGAATCCGTACAATGTGCTGGTAAGCTTAGTAAAGTAATGAGAAGATACTTTTATAGATTTTGTTATGATGATAACTCAATAGGATTTTTTTTTTTTTTTACGATTTGTCACTTTGACATTGTCAGACACTCTCACATGTTAGAGAGAAAACTGTTTTTCTCATGCATAAGTTTAAACCAAATTTAAATAATTTTCTTCAGATTGTTATCAATCTCAACGTTACAACATAATACGAAATTGTACAAATTTATTTATATACGGGCAAAATGAAACAAGTTGAATTTGATTTCATGTGGACTTTTTTATAAATTAATGCTCATAGGGGTTAAACATTATGGTCCTCCTGTTTTACATTTGATGCACCGGCACGAAACCGACTTATACATTCACACTGCGATCTCGAACCGCGGCAACACAATCTTGACATATAATTATACGACGTCACCCATGCGACGACTGACGGTTGCTGGCGGGTTATGTCAAAGGTCACTACTTTTAGCCTGGAACAAAACGTTTATTTTCTTTTTTTACCATCTCAACTGCGATGATTTAACCGAAACGTAGAGTCAGCGACCTATTTTAAGATCAGTGGATTTGCGGTTTACGATCTCATCGCAAGTGTGATTGTGATGGTCGCAAACGAGAACTTCAATGAAATCTACCCCTGAAGAAAACAAGGCATAGCGATGCAACATCGAGCCAGGGCTGGAATCAAACACTGACAGTGAATGTAGTTCTCCACAGCTTGTCATGCACAACTATAGCATTCAGTCAGTATGTTTACTTGACTGTATTCAAACTAAGGAAGCGCGAAAGGGACATTGAGGGGAAACACGTCTCAATTATGACTTGTATCTTATACTAATTAATGACTTAGTATAAGTGATATTTCATTACAAGTGAAAGTTATAACTTATATACCTTATGAGATATCTCAAAGATATGGAGTTCATATGTCATTCATATGTCATAACTTTATTGGCACATAAAATAGTTTTGACTTACGCTGATTCACAATGAGTGTCTACGGATACGTGGAAGTTTATTTAGCAGACAGTAAAACATAATTTAAAAAAAAATTAAACCGCCCGGGCAATCTACTATTTCGCCCGGTCGATTTAAATTGTTGTATTAGTTGCATTGGAGACTTCGCGGCAATGACGACAGGGCTAAACTATACCTGGGACAAATTGTTAATCTCCCGGGCGAAGAAGTACACTGCCTGGGCGAATTAACAATCCGGGAACTGTTTGTTATTTTTGAAAAAGTACAGTGAACGGGTTACCAGATTTTACAAATAGTTTAACTTGTCGCAACTGAAGCCTCTGTGATATGTTTAGTCAGTGGCCCATTTTTAGGAACACTTCCGGTTCCCACATTGGGATTAATGTAACCAAACTGACCTTGGCATGGCAATACAATCTAATCCCTATGAACAAAAGATCAAATAATTATGCTAGTTCCTATGATAAACTAATCGAGGGACGGTATTCTTGTGTACTGGTTATTGTTTATATACATTGCTCTTTTGGCCGAGTTTTAACTCACCTTTCATTTCATTTCATTTTATTGCAATCTTATATCTGGACATTGATTTTCAAATGTATATTGTTATTATGTATACTGTATTACCGCAGTTTAGGCGGTTTTTGTCTTCTATTTGATCTTGTCGCTGTTTTTACCGTCAATCTTGAACAAGTCAGCTTTTGGCTGCAACACGATAATAAAAAGAAACCATTGTAAATGAAAATGTTGCACAAGAAACACAAGGCAAAACTACCAGCTGGTCCAGGGGCAACGAAAACAAATTAATACATGTTAAATTTACATTGGGGATAAAGATTATTATTTGGTTTTACCAATACTCCGATGTGTATTAAGAGGCAAAGTGTAGGTTTTGTTTTTTGAACTGTTCGATTGTTTTAATCCTACATAATTGTAGATATTTACAATAAAGTAACATGTGAAAATTTCATTTCAAAAGTTGGTCGCGTTTTTGAGATACCGCCGAAAATGTCCACGCAGGAAGAATAATCCCAAATAGTAATACACAGTCTTAGAAACGTTCCTGACAGTAAAGTTTCTCAGACTCAAATTCTTGGGCAAAAAAAAAAGACATGTTGTTTACATATTTTTGTATGCAAAAAGATTTAATGTATACTATAGAAAGCTGCTGTACATTTTACCAAGTAGGTTTGTATTGCCATTAATTTCAAGAGTGATTGCCAAACGTATACTTTCCCTGTACTACTTGGTCATTTCCCGAGTCCTGTAAAAAATACCACAGGCATAATATTACTCGGGTAGGATACGGAGTAAACAGTGCTTTATACGCACATCGGTGTAGGGTAAAACCAACTTAGAAAACAAATTAATCAATGCGTTTTGTTGAACTGCTGCTCAACAACTGGTGGAAGGAAAGACAATAAATCAATATACATGTATGGCTCTGCCGTTAATGCGACCTCTCACTGTAGGCTGTCGATGAGCAATTTACTGAAGACCAGCTTGAACAAAAACGGCAACAAGTTATCTTTGCTGAAACCATTTACAATGCTTTCCATCCATAAGGAAATTGAGTTCACGTGAGATTAACAAATTTAACTGTGAAATAAACCTATCATTTGTACTCTAGTACCGTATAGATGGTACTCTTACTCTGACTAGCCCAGTCAGCTCGTACTTGAAGTCCATACTCGACTGCAAATGTACTCGAAGTCATTTACGTGACACTCGACTGAACATTTACTCGGACTCCATTTTAAGTAGTCGTAATCATAACTTCCTTTTCACTTTCCTATACGGACTGCATTAATGCTACAATTATATAGAGGCATAAAGCTCCGGGAAAAGTAAAACTGAAGTTGACTTTGTTGTTTTAAAGATAGTTATCACAACAAGCACAATGTCCTTTATAAGATCAATTTTTAATCCCCATTATGGCGTACTAATTATAAAGCACTTAAATTTAAACACTCCGGTAGGCATAAAGGACTGGGGTCAAAATGTAAATAAACTCAAAGTCAAAAACCTTTTAATGTCATATTTATTTCCTGTTAGTGGAAGTGTTATGGTTCTACTTAATTTTATCCGCATAGGAGGGACTAGCGGGTTGTTGCTGTAGCCTATGCTATTGACGTCACGTATCTGTTAAGACATATACGTGCATGGCACGAGACACTTGAAATTGTTTTCCAAGTTTAATTTCTTCCTGGCTTTTAAACTCACACGGGCAACGTCATTACAAGCATTTCCAACTGATATTATATTATATTTGTACTAAAATGCACACTAAATGACGGGCCCAAGCCTATTCCCAGGTTTAGAAGAAAAGGCACTTCTACTGCTGCTTTGCATTAAGTCATATAGCCCTTTTCTCATTTCCCCTTTCAATTTAATGTAGAACTGAGGCTTGAAGGTGATCAGTCGATTTCCTTTCATGAAACCATCAAACTCGGGCAGAAACCCGGTGGGGTTTGGTAACAATATGGACCGATTACTGTAGTTGGCGCAATGCTTTTCGAGCAAGACTGGTTCAGCAACAAATTAAGCGTCACTTCAGGCAGAACAAGTGTTGCAAAATCAAGTTTAATGTTTTTGATTATATTATAGCACTTACCTTGGACTCGGAGATGTTGGCAGGCAGTCGGATTTCTTTCATTACGGGGAAGGCTGGGAGGAGAGTCCCTAGCTTGGAGCGGGGGGAGTACGCTACGGTTTGTCTCGGCTGTTCCTTACGGGTCATCTCAGTTGACGTGCTTTGGGTTTTGAAAAGGAAATACAATTTTGAGTGATGACTCTGTCAGCTGGTCTCCTCGGAAAATATGCCCTCCGGAGATTCACTTCCCCCAAAGGGGAAACTAACATACGATAAAGGAGGTTGGTTCAACAGAGGGCGCTATCAGAACAAGTTAGTACACAGTTCTCTGCATCGGAGGGGGAGACAGAATCTCCTGCCAGTGCCACACAGGTACTGGCATCTCATCATTGTGAGACTGTTTCGGAACACTAGGCGGCAGCAGACTTACCAGATAAAATACATCATGCTCTATATCATTCGCATGCCCGCTTGGTCCCAGCCCCTCATCCAAAGGCGCTGGGATGGACTGACGTATGCACATGCGCTTTGGACCACTTTGGTTTAAAACACATTATCCATGGAGCCTCTTTAGTGGGTATTAAGTTAATTTTAATGCTTGATAATGCATGGAGGAGGTATGGTGAATTATTCCCTTGTCCTTACATGAATGGCCCAAAGACGCGGCTAGGTGTACATGAATAAAGACCCTTATTAGCATTTAGAAGACTCTCCTATTCACCCCAACCCTTGTTGCAGAACGCGTTAACAGAAAGCTACTGACCGGGCTTCATCAGGCCCACTGTCCGCCCTACCATCAACGTGTCAGGTTCACCACTTTACCGTTCACTGTTTTAGTCTGTTAGTCTTCCGAATTAATATCGTGTGCACTGAGAGACTCTGTGGACCCTGAAACTGGCTTAGTGGTGTTTGCCCCTTACAGCCGAGGGTTCCAGGTAACCAAGGCTTACGTTAGTTTATTTCAACAAGTCCTAGAAGTCTACGGGAATTTTCTTGTACATAAATCTAGCCAATTTAAGCCCCATCAGAAATTACAGACGAACTTATAATTTACTGTTCGGCAGATGCGAACACGTCCTTCTTCGCGATAAGCATTAACAACTACTTATCCACTAAAGAGGTTCCGTGGATAGTGTTTTTTTAAACCAAAGTTCAAAGAATAATTTTGCGATCGATCAGCAGTACAATCGATCCCATCATGCATCACTACATCCTGAACAAGAATTTGCACAAGTATCAGTCAATCCCAGCAGTCTTTGATGAGACAGGTGGGGCTGAGCGAACCTTTACAACCAAATTAAACTGATACGTCTGCTGTCAACCAGCGTTCCCTGAATGCCATGCCGCATAACCCACTGACTTTAAAATAAGTTTCGGAAATGGAAGAATTTGGGCCTCGCTCTAGCCAAACTTCAAAGTCTGTCAGTATGTGAGTTTGGTGTCATTTGAGTTTGTAGTAATTTGTAAGGTCAAAATAGCTCTGGGGTTGCTATTGTGTGTCCGTAATTGTAGTCCTAGAGATAACTGTAGCCCATGACTAAATGCAGCCCAACATTGTACCAAAATGTATCACGGAAATATAAACTAAGTATTATTTTAGCTGACCAAAGTCGAGCTACAGTAAGGAAAAGAATACCAAAACTATACCTAGACCCTGCCTAAAATCAGGTACACGACTGAAAGACATTGTAGTGGTTTTTGTGGTTGAACTTTAACAATAACGATCTTTCGGAATCCAAGAACATCGTCGTTCCTGAGTATGTCGGGTAAGTGAACTGTCGGGTAAGTTCCAAAATTAAATGTCCCATAATATAGGGAGTATAAAAGTGGTCACAAAATTGATGAACTACATGTTTATCTTTTGTTTAGATATCCCGGAGATGAAACAGAATGTTCACCCTTTCAGGAAAGGAACTGTTCAAGTGATGTTATTGGTAGGATTATAAAGAAAATTGTTCGCAGTAGTTTTACCTGTTTAGTGAACGCACCAACTGTTACAACAGTAGTTATTTTGAGAGAATTGTCCCGGTTTGTCTCGGTTAGTCTGTTGGTCCTTCTGTCATGTCTTCTTGATAGTGTTCTGCCCATCTCCACTTAATTTCATTGATCTTTTCCAAAATGTCTCAGTTTCATCTGAGTGTTTTGCCTTGCGTAAGTTTGTCTAACTTTTTGTCGCGTAGAGATAGTCTGAGCGCCCTTCTTTCCATAGCTCTCCGTGTTGATATTATTTTTTACACCATCTCTTTAGTTGTCGACTGTTTGAAATACTTTGTGACAATACAACCACACGGGCCAAGAAAGTAATACCACGATTCTGTGAACTTGTTTTTTTGTGTGTTTTTTTTCCTCAGTAAAAGTCCACAGTGGTGAGATCGGAGACTGCAAATGCACAGTGCCTTGCAACCATACAGCCTTCCGGACGAGTCTCTCATCAGCGCTAATACCCAACCAGAAATCCACAGAAGCATTGATTGCAAAGCTCAACCTTTTTGATAAAATATCGTCCAAGGGAGTATTAAAAAATGTTTGGCATGGTTAAAACTAGGTTCATCGTTTGTTTTTTGTCAACGTAATGCTGTTTTTTAGGGGGAAAATAAATAAGAATTAATACAATCAAAGTCACTTGGGGAAAGTTTCAATTGAATGCAGTGTCCAGACATCACGCGACTTTGAAATAGTCGATTACAATCGATCTAAGTTTGGAGATTCGGTTTTTTGCATACTATTTTTGATTTCTGATCAACCAAAGTAATAACTCAGACTGCTTACTGCTATTACAATTACAAAAGTAGGCTTTCAAATAAAACTATACACAATCGGTGTTGCTTAAAGTCAATTAACATCAACGCACAGGGGTGTCAAAAACCACACAACGAAATTTAGCATTTCATATGTTTCTTTTTCAGAAACAACCTAATTATTCTGAGCGTGTGTTATGAGGAACTGATTTTCCAGTTATATCAACAAACCAAAGCTTACACATTATTGTCAGCTTTAGTCAGTAAGTTTGGCCTATATATGGGTCGTTTCCAAACCTCGGCTTAGGCTGCAGTTGAGGCTCCGGGCTCCGTGTAATGATGAAAACACCGTCTAAAATACACATTGTTTCTTCATTAATGACGAACCAGAGCCGGAGCCCATGCCCATGTTTGGAAAATTCCCCAATTGTTTTACACAATTCAGTCTTTTTGAAATAAAATACGGTACACATTATTTTGGTGTTCGATATGTGGATTTGTGTACTCCCTCCCATTGTGTTTGGAACTTCGGGAATTCGTTAGACTGGTCTCTTGTCTTTATCCGCAAGGATAAAGGCACCGTTCTTACTAACTCAATGGTTATATTGGACCAGAAAATACAAATTTTTCTTGGTAGAAAGACCTTGTCGTGTTGAATTTGTCACTATTTACAAAACGAGACCGCAACGTCATTCACACACGAGCGGTTCGTGTCGTGTTAGCGGGTCGTGGGTGATAGCGCCCTCTCGTGGGGAAAAATTGTGACAAATCAATTTTGCAACTTTGAAGACACGGTCAAAAAACAAGACATTAGAAACCCAAAATTGTGCTCTACTATTTTTGTCTTTATTGTTATTCTACTTCGTGAAATGATTAGTTAGAAATCTGGAGCAGCACAGACAAAGTACAACTTATTGATTTTGATTTAATAAGTTATTATTAATTTGAACACGTCGTGTTTCAATTAAAACGTATACCCACTTTAAAAACTCCCGGTTCAACATTGATTCGAGTGCCGGGTACCAGTGGGCCCCAACCATTTATGGTTCAGTATTGACCCGGATTCTGTATTAAACTGACCCGAAGTTGTGTCAAAAACAGTGTCCAGGTCAGCCTCACACCCAGAAATGGGTTTGGACTCATTAGTCCCAAAATTCTGGTTAATTCAGATCCGGGAGTTTTTTTCTGAGTCCTTACTTCAACACATGATGACGCGGAAATCTGGCCGTAGCCGTAGCCCTGGCCTTTAAATGTATCTCGTCAGATTTCAATGTGGTATCGCATTCCTAGAACTCATTAGAATTGAACGTCGATGGCAGGCATCGCTGTTTGTGTGAGGGTCGCCTGTGACGCCAGTATGAGTTTTTCGAGACACACAGAAGGGCAAAGCGTCACCCAGTGTTATTATGCTGTGGTTGTCAAGGGAAGAAAGCTTTGAAATGTTGGTACACGCATTGATTTCGAATAACTGTTTATGAATCTGCTAGACGTTGATCACCCCTTATCAACTAATACGGTGCTTAATATATATGTAAATAATATTTATAAACAAAACAATGTTGAATTCACTGAATCCATCTTTGGAATTTAGAGGACTGTCTGCTTAGATTGAGCTGATGCATCCAAGGTCACGGCTAGCAAGGGTGACCCCAAATGCCTTGGCAGAGATAGCGAAACATGCACGGAAGTTCCCACTGCTTGAGATGCTGATGTCTGATACCTTGACGCAGACAGATGCAAGTTTTCTAAGCTCCGGGATACCTTCGCAGATTGCTGGTGGGTTCGTGGCTGAGTTGGATTAAAGAAAGCACATATTATTCATAAGGCGGTTTCAATAATTATATAAAAGCACAACAAATTCATGTTTAGCAGAATTGAGCAGGATACCAGTCACAAATTGTACATGTGACATAGTATTTTGGCAGGTAACCTTATTCCGGCAAGCATAATGGTTTGTTTCTGTGCTTAAAGGGTTTGTACAACATTGGTAAGATTGAAAATAATAATATTCAAAGATTTGCATATCACCTATAATTACATGGTTTAAAAATGGCCGCAGCGGAAAACTTCAATTAAAATAGTTTTGCTTGAAATGCTATAGTTTTCAGGAAATTAGTCTAAGTTTTCATCATGGTGATAAAATCCGATGTTTGAAAACAGTGAAAACATAACATGGAGTTATTCACTGTTTTCTCATGACTCAACAGACCGATTGAGCTTAAACTTTCACAGGTTTTGCTATTTCATGTATATGTTGGTTCACATCAAGTGTGGATACTGGTCTTTGACAATTACCAATGCTTTACATTGTCTTTAAGCAGCTCTGTGTGAAAGTGGGCTTTAAGTTTTCCTGAAAATATTTCAACTCCTTTTGAGTATGCCGCATCGGCAGCCACATTGGCGCACATGTTTGCTTTTCATCAACATTCTCTACCCTCGCAGGTATAGAGAGGTTATTTACTCCTGGGAGATGAGAACAGAAACATTGTTTCAAAACTGGGATGCTAACCCACACCCTGATACAATGTTCGATATGTTGCACCCCCCTTCTCCAATATGTGCAGTGGTGCCTTTCCACCCCCTCTGTATTTCCATACTACAACACACTCCTTTCCTCTTATCAGAAAACGTCATAGCCCCGTAGAATTGTAATGTCCACATCGAAATTATGTTAAATATTGTGAATTTGCGACAGGTCTGAATAAATGATAAATTATGCATAGTTCTTGCCGGGTTACGTAAAAGCGTATACCCAATTGTGTGATTTTGATGTGGGGTTTTTTCGGAGAGGGGACTAGCTTTACCTGAAATGTCATGGTCAATAAGTGTTGCACCGTCGATGGTGGCCATCAAACGGAACCCAACATTTTCTGGGAGTAACTCTGCTGAAACAACACCTGTAATTAAGATAGCATTATTTTCAGTGAGTTAATAGACCAAATTCACCTGTGTGACGTCAGCACACGATAACTGGTGGTTGCACCATTTCGGAAGTCAGACTCTCCGTATGTTATTATGCCAGTCAACCTCGTGCAAAGGGGCGTACAATCTCGTTGCGCCAGAAATGCGCCCTCATTGTCTCATTAATGCCTTTAAGTCTCCGTGTTAGGCACGAATGCGATCCGTGTAATCCGGACCGACCTTTTCACACTGCGACATGTTAATACGGTGTTGATCCGCGTAGAGTGCTCGATCCGTGTCGAGAACAACCCTGCTCGGGAGGTGGGCTTGAGTATTCTCGAGCCGTGTCGAAAATACCAACACGTGTCGAAAACCGTAGTGTGAACACCCCTAGGCTCATTTCCGATCCGTGTCGAGTACGCGTGATGTCATCCGCAAACTCTCGTGTGTGAGTTTTCCGCTTTAATCCGTTTCAGATTCTGGCAGTGTGAAACTATGAAACGATCGCACAATACTCGGAATGAAAGTTACACAATAATAATGCAACCTGCAAGCTATAGTTTTTAGCAGTGCTAGTGTGAGAGTAGCCTGAACATCTGACGTCACAATTCGAGGCTCGTGAATAGACCTTTCTTTTCTTGATAAACAAAGTGCGCCGGTTGGCATGGACGGCCGAATGTTAGCAAAACATTCAATCGTGTTAAAAAATGTTGTGACCAAATTCAACATTTTCTGTAAAGATTCATGAACGGAAATACCTTCCATGATTGGTTGATTTGTTTCCAACAAATTCAACACTATTTTTGAATATTTGTGTAACACTGCTACAAACTGTGGCAATCTGTTTTTGATTTGCAGTTATGGCTTTCCATACTTTTCCAACCTGGGTTGGCAAAAACTCGGGCTGTGACGTTGCAAAAGAAAGGTCTTACGCCAGATACCAGCCTGACCGGATGATGCCAGATGTACCTTTGACCTCGCATTCATTTCAAACGGAGATTCGTAGTGAAAAAAACCCCGCTACCATGATGATAATAATAAAAATAATAATAACTTTTCTTGGATAGCGCTTTACATTAGTGCCTTGGTCATTGGGCCAATAACATTCCTTTAATCTTTCTCAGATCCCTAGGGAGTATACAGCCCTGGGCTGCCGTGGCGCTCCGAAGGCCTTTTCAAAAACAATATCAACCTCTACTCTTGCAGGTAGCCATTTATACCCCTGGTTGAAGAGAAGCAATTACAGCAAAATGTCTTGTTCAAGGACACAAGCGTCATGACCGGGATTCGAACCCACACCCCGATGACTAAACCACCAGAACTTGAATGCGATACTCTAAACCACACGGCCATGACACCCTATGTAAACATTATGGACACGCTGCATGCAGACGACCGTAAGTGCAAGCTGACAAACTACATCACCTCGAACCAATCAAAACATAGATATGGAAAGCTTATGCCACAGCACGTTTATCAAATGAAATCATTGCATCCAATGAAATCATTGTACCCAATGAAATAATTGGGCCTGTGAGACCAATGCCTGTCTTTATCCTTGCAGATAAAAACAGAGGACCAGTCTAGTATAGGTTTTCTCGGTCAAATTCGGCAAATGAGCAGCCGATTTAATTTTCGTGCGTTCGAATTAAAGCTATTTTGCCTCTCCAGTTTTTACTGCGTTTCAAATTCAGAATTCGGGCATTCAATTTCGTTTTGAGGCATTCAAATTCCTTTAGCACTGTGTTCAAATTGTCATTCTTTTTCGTGACGCACAATCATCATTCAATTTAGCAAAGCTGGTTCGCCTGGAAATTTTTACTGATTTTGTTTTTCAATTTCGTAAAGAGGCAATCAATTTCGCTAAATGAGAATTCAAATTAAAAGAAATACGAATAAACAGATAAACTGTATTAGGCAACTGTTTCGTATCTTCATTTTAATTTAGGCAAACATTATTTTCTTGATTTATGTTTCCAGTAGATTTGACATGGGGCCCGTTAGGTTTTTTCTTCTTCTTTGTTTTCTTCTATATTATTTTCTTGACTTTTTTGGGGGGTGGGGATCTTTATTGGTAAACTGACCAAGACCTAATTTTGTATTGTGTTTGAATGGGATGTTTTTCATGTTTTCCCTGCTTTCTCATTGTTTATGTTGTTTCTTCCTCAACCATCAATCTGTTGGCAAACTCAGGGTAGTCTTGCTCGTTTCCCTCGAATGCCTCAGTCAACCGTTCTCGATCTACCTTGGATACTCTAGCGTAGCGACCACGAGCATGCCATTTCTAGAAAAATGCGTGGAAAACTATAGCTTGGAGCGGGGGGAGTACGCTACGGTTTGTCTCGGCTGTTCCTTACGGGTCATCTCAGTTGACGTGCTTTGGGTTTTGAAAAGGAAATACAATTTTGAGTGATGACTCTGTCAGCTGGTCTCCTCGGAAAATATGCCCTCCGGAGATTCACTTCCCCCAAAGGGGAAACTAACATACGATAAAGGAGGTTGGTTCAACAGAGGGCGCTATCAGAACAAGTTAGTACACAGTTCTCTGCATCGGAGGGGGAGACAGAATCTCCTGCCAGTGCCACACAGGTACTGGCATCTCATCATTGTGAGACTGTTTCGGAACACTAGGCGGCAGCAGACTTACCAGATAAAATACATCATGCTCTATATCATTCGCATGCCCGCTTGGTCCCAGCCCCTCATCCAAAGGCGCTGGGATGGACTGACGTATGCACATGCGCTTTGGACCACTTTGGTTTAAAACACATTATCCATGGAGCCTCTTTAGTGGGTATTAAGTTAATTTTAATGCTTGATAATGCATGGAGGAGGTATGGTGAATTATTCCCTTGTCCTTACATGAATGGCCCAAAGACGCGGCTAGGTGTACATGAATAAAGACCCTTATTAGCATTTAGAAGACTCTCCTATTCACCCCAACCCTTGTTGCAGAACGCGTTAACAGAAAGCTACTGACCGGGCTTCATCAGGCCCACTGTCCGCCCTACCATCAACGTGTCAGGTTCACCACTTTACCGTTCACTGTTTTAGTCTGTTAGTCTTCCGAATTAATATCGTGTGCACTGAGAGACTCTGTGGACCCTGAAACTGGCTTAGTGGTGTTTGCCCCTTACAGCCGAGGGTTCCAGGTAACCAAGGCTTACGTTAGTTTATTTCAACAAGTCCTAGAAGTCTACGGGAATTTTCTTGTACATAAATCTAGCCAATTTAAGCCCCATCAGAAATTACAGACGAACTTATAATTTACTGTTCGGCAGATGCGAACACGTCCTTCTTCGCGATAAGCATTAACAACTACTTATCCACTAAAGAGGTTCCGTGGATAGTGTTTTTTTAAACCAAAGTTCAAAGAATAATTTTGCGATCGATCAGCAGTACAATCGATCCCATCATGCATCACTACATCCTGAACAAGAATTTGCACAAGTATCAGTCAATCCCAGCAGTCTTTGATGAGACAGGTGGGGCTGAGCGAACCTTTACAACCAAATTAAACTGATACGTCTGCTGTCAACCAGCGTTCCCTGAATGCCATGCCGCATAACCCACTGACTTTAAAATAAGTTTCGGAAATGGAAGAATTTGGGCCTCGCTCTAGCCAAACTTCAAAGTCTGTCAGTATGTGAGTTTGGTGTCATTTGAGTTTGTAGTAATTTGTAAGGTCAAAATAGCTCTGGGGTTGCTATTGTGTGTCCGTAATTGTAGTCCTAGAGATAACTGTAGCCCATGACTAAATGCAGCCCAACATTGTACCAAAATGTATCACGGAAATATAAACTAAGTATTATTTTAGCTGACCAAAGTCGAGCTACAGTAAGGAAAAGAATACCAAAACTATACCTAGACCCTGCCTAAAATCAGGTACACGACTGAAAGACATTGTAGTGGTTTTTGTGGTTGAACTTTAACAATAACGATCTTTCGGAATCCAAGAACATCGTCGTTCCTGAGTATGTCGGGTAAGTGAACTGTCGGGTAAGTTCCAAAATTAAATGTCCCATAATATAGGGAGTATAAAAGTGGTCACAAAATTGATGAACTACATGTTTATCTTTTGTTTAGATATCCCGGAGATGAAACAGAATGTTCACCCTTTCAGGAAAGGAACTGTTCAAGTGATGTTATTGGTAGGATTATAAAGAAAATTGTTCGCAGTAGTTTTACCTGTTTAGTGAACGCACCAACTGTTACAACAGTAGTTATTTTGAGAGAATTGTCCCGGTTTGTCTCGGTTAGTCTGTTGGTCCTTCTGTCATGTCTTCTTGATAGTGTTCTGCCCATCTCCACTTAATTTCATTGATCTTTTCCAAAATGTCTCAGTTTCATCTGAGTGTTTTGCCTTGCGTAAGTTTGTCTAACTTTTTGTCGCGTAGAGATAGTCTGAGCGCCCTTCTTTCCATAGCTCTCCGTGTTGATATTATTTTTTACACCATCTCTTTAGTTGTCGACTGTTTGAAATACTTTGTGACAATACAACCACACGGGCCAAGAAAGTAATACCACGATTCTGTGAACTTGTTTTTTTGTGTGTTTTTTTTCCTCAGTAAAAGTCCACAGTGGTGAGATCGGAGACTGCAAATGCACAGTGCCTTGCAACCATACAGCCTTCCGGACGAGTCTCTCATCAGCGCTAATACCCAACCAGAAATCCACAGAAGCATTGATTGCAAAGCTCAACCTTTTTGATAAAATATCGTCCAAGGGAGTATTAAAAAATGTTTGGCATGGTTAAAACTAGGTTCATCGTTTGTTTTTTGTCAACGTAATGCTGTTTTTTAGGGGGAAAATAAATAAGAATTAATACAATCAAAGTCACTTGGGGAAAGTTTCAATTGAATGCAGTGTCCAGACATCACGCGACTTTGAAATAGTCGATTACAATCGATCTAAGTTTGGAGATTCGGTTTTTTGCATACTATTTTTGATTTCTGATCAACCAAAGTAATAACTCAGACTGCTTACTGCTATTACAATTACAAAAGTAGGCTTTCAAATAAAACTATACACAATCGGTGTTGCTTAAAGTCAATTAACATCAACGCACAGGGGTGTCAAAAACCACACAACGAAATTTAGCATTTCATATGTTTCTTTTTCAGAAACAACCTAATTATTCTGAGCGTGTGTTATGAGGAACTGATTTTCCAGTTATATCAACAAACCAAAGCTTACACATTATTGTCAGCTTTAGTCAGTAAGTTTGGCCTATATATGGGTCGTTTCCAAACCTCGGCTTAGGCTGCAGTTGAGGCTCCGGGCTCCGTGTAATGATGAAAACACCGTCTAAAATACACATTGTTTCTTCATTAATGACGAACCAGAGCCGGAGCCCATGCCCATGTTTGGAAAATTCCCCAATTGTTTTACACAATTCAGTCTTTTTGAAATAAAATACGGTACACATTATTTTGGTGTTCGATATGTGGATTTGTGTACTCCCTCCCATTGTGTTTGGAACTTCGGGAATTCGTTAGACTGGTCTCTTGTCTTTATCCGCAAGGATAAAGGCACCGTTCTTACTAACTCAATGGTTATATTGGACCAGAAAATACAAATTTTTCTTGGTAGAAAGACCTTGTCGTGTTGAATTTGTCACTATTTACAAAACGAGACCGCAACGTCATTCACACACGAGCGGTTCGTGTCGTGTTAGCGGGTCGTGGGTGATAGCGCCCTCTCGTGGGGAAAAATTGTGACAAATCAATTTTGCAACTTTGAAGACACGGTCAAAAAACAAGACATTAGAAACCCAAAATTGTGCTCTACTATTTTTGTCTTTATTGTTATTCTACTTCGTGAAATGATTAGTTAGAAATCTGGAGCAGCACAGACAAAGTACAACTTATTGATTTTGATTTAATAAGTTATTATTAATTTGAACACGTCGTGTTTCAATTAAAACGTATACCCACTTTAAAAACTCCCGGTTCAACATTGATTCGAGTGCCGGGTACCAGTGGGCCCCAACCATTTATGGTTCAGTATTGACCCGGATTCTGTATTAAACTGACCCGAAGTTGTGTCAAAAACAGTGTCCAGGTCAGCCTCACACCCAGAAATGGGTTTGGACTCATTAGTCCCAAAATTCTGGTTAATTCAGATCCGGGAGTTTTTTTCTGAGTCCTTACTTCAACACATGATGACGCGGAAATCTGGCCGTAGCCGTAGCCCTGGCCTTTAAATGTATCTCGTCAGATTTCAATGTGGTATCGCATTCCTAGAACTCATTAGAATTGAACGTCGATGGCAGGCATCGCTGTTTGTGTGAGGGTCGCCTGTGACGCCAGTATGAGTTTTTCGAGACACACAGAAGGGCAAAGCGTCACCCAGTGTTATTATGCTGTGGTTGTCAAGGGAAGAAAGCTTTGAAATGTTGGTACACGCATTGATTTCGAATAACTGTTTATGAATCTGCTAGACGTTGATCACCCCTTATCAACTAATACGGTGCTTAATATATATGTAAATAATATTTATAAACAAAACAATGTTGAATTCACTGAATCCATCTTTGGAATTTAGAGGACTGTCTGCTTAGATTGAGCTGATGCATCCAAGGTCACGGCTAGCAAGGGTGACCCCAAATGCCTTGGCAGAGATAGCGAAACATGCACGGAAGTTCCCACTGCTTGAGATGCTGATGTCTGATACCTTGACGCAGACAGATGCAAGTTTTCTAAGCTCCGGGATACCTTCGCAGATTGCTGGTGGGTTCGTGGCTGAGTTGGATTAAAGAAAGCACATATTATTCATAAGGCGGTTTCAATAATTATATAAAAGCACAACAAATTCATGTTTAGCAGAATTGAGCAGGATACCAGTCACAAATTGTACATGTGACATAGTATTTTGGCAGGTAACCTTATTCCGGCAAGCATAATGGTTTGTTTCTGTGCTTAAAGGGTTTGTACAACATTGGTAAGATTGAAAATAATAATATTCAAAGATTTGCATATCACCTATAATTACATGGTTTAAAAATGGCCGCAGCGGAAAACTTCAATTAAAATAGTTTTGCTTGAAATGCTATAGTTTTCAGGAAATTAGTCTAAGTTTTCATCATGGTGATAAAATCCGATGTTTGAAAACAGTGAAAACATAACATGGAGTTATTCACTGTTTTCTCATGACTCAACAGACCGATTGAGCTTAAACTTTCACAGGTTTTGCTATTTCATGTATATGTTGGTTCACATCAAGTGTGGATACTGGTCTTTGACAATTACCAATGCTTTACATTGTCTTTAAGCAGCTCTGTGTGAAAGTGGGCTTTAAGTTTTCCTGAAAATATTTCAACTCCTTTTGAGTATGCCGCATCGGCAGCCACATTGGCGCACATGTTTGCTTTTCATCAACATTCTCTACCCTCGCAGGTATAGAGAGGTTATTTACTCCTGGGAGATGAGAACAGAAACATTGTTTCAAAACTGGGATTCTAACCCACACCCTGATACAATGTTCGATATGTTGCACCCCCCTTCTCCAATATGTGCAGTGGTGCCTTTCCACCCCCTCTGTATTTCCATACTACAACACACTCCTTTCCTCTTATCAGAAAACGTCATAGCCCCGTAGAATTGTAATGTCCACATCGAAATTATGTTAAATATTGTGAATTTGCGACAGGTCTGAATAAATGATAAATTATGCATAGTTCTTGCCGGGTTACGTAAAAGCGTATACCCAATTGTGTGATTTTGATGTGGGGTTTTTTCGGAGAGGGGACTAGCTTTACCTGAAATGTCATGGTCAATAAGTGTTGCACCGTCGATGGTGGCCATCAAACGGAACCCAACATTTTCTGGGAGTAACTCTGCTGAAACAACACCTGTAATTAAGATAGCATTATTTTCAGTGAGTTAATAGACCAAATTCACCTGTGTGACGTCAGCACACGATAACTGGTGGTTGCACCATTTCGGAAGTCAGACTCTCCGTATGTTATTATGCCAGTCAACCTCGTGCAAAGGGGCGTACAATCTCGTTGCGCCAGAAATGCGCCCTCATTGTCTCATTAATGCCTTTAAGTCTCCGTGTTAGGCACGAATGCGATCCGTGTAATCCGGACCGACCTTTTCACACTGCGACATGTTAATACGGTGTTGATCCGCGTAGAGTGCTCGATCCGTGTCGAGAACAACCCTGCTCGGGAGGTGGGCTTGAGTATTCTCGAGCCGTGTCGAAAATACCAACACGTGTCGAAAACCGTAGTGTGAACACCCCTAGGCTCATTTCCGATCCGTGTCGAGTACGCGTGATGTCATCCGCAAACTCTCGTGTGTGAGTTTTCCGCTTTAATCCGTTTCAGATTCTGGCAGTGTGAAACTATGAAACGATCGCACAATACTCGGAATGAAAGTTACACAATAATAATGCAACCTGCAAGCTATAGTTTTTAGCAGTGCTAGTGTGAGAGTAGCCTGAACATCTGACGTCACAATTCGAGGCTCGTGAATAGACCTTTCTTTTCTTGATAAACAAAGTGCGCCGGTTGGCATGGACGGCCGAATGTTAGCAAAACATTCAATCGTGTTAAAAAATGTTGTGACCAAATTCAACATTTTCTGTAAAGATTCATGAACGGAAATACCTTCCATGATTGGTTGATTTGTTTCCAACAAATTCAACACTATTTTTGAATATTTGTGTAACACTGCTACAAACTGTGGCAATCTGTTTTTGATTTGCAGTTATGGCTTTCCATACTTTTCCAACCTGGGTTGGCAAAAACTCGGGCTGTGACGTTGCAAAAGAAAGGTCTTACGCCAGATACCAGCCTGACCGGATGATGCCAGATGTACCTTTGACCTCGCATTCATTTCAAACGGAGATTCGTAGTGAAAAAAACCCCGCTACCATGATGATAATAATAAAAATAATAATAACTTTTCTTGGATAGCGCTTTACATTAGTGCCTTGGTCATTGGGCCAATAACATTCCTTTAATCTTTCTCAGATCCCTAGGGAGTATACAGCCCTGGGCTGCCGTGGCGCTCCGAAGGCCTTTTCAAAAACAATATCAACCTCTACTCTTGCAGGTAGCCATTTATACCCCTGGTTGAAGAGAAGCAATTACAGCAAAATGTCTTGTTCAAGGACACAAGCGTCATGACCGGGATTCGAACCCACACCCCGATGACTAAACCACCAGAACTTGAATGCGATACTCTAAACCACACGGCCATGACACCCTATGTAAACATTATGGACACGCTGCATGCAGACGACCGTAAGTGCAAGCTGACAAACTACATCACCTCGAACCAATCAAAACATAGATATGGAAAGCTTATGCCACAGCACGTTTATCAAATGAAATCATTGCATCCAATGAAATCATTGTACCCAATGAAATAATTGGGCCTGTGAGACCAATGCCTGTCTTTATCCTTGCAGATAAAAACAGAGGACCAGTCTAGTATAGGTTTTCTCGGTCAAATTCGGCAAATGAGCAGCCGATTTAATTTTCGTGCGTTCGAATTAAAGCTATTTTGCCTCTCCAGTTTTTACTGCGTTTCAAATTCAGAATTCGGGCATTCAATTTCGTTTTGAGGCATTCAAATTCCTTTAGCACTGTGTTCAAATTGTCATTCTTTTTCGTGACGCACAATCATCATTCAATTTAGCAAAGCTGGTTCGCCTGGAAATTTTTACTGATTTTGTTTTTCAATTTCGTAAAGAGGCAATCAATTTCGCTAAATGAGAATTCAAATTAAAAGAAATACGAATAAACAGATAAACTGTATTAGGCAACTGTTTCGTATCTTCATTTTAATTTAGGCAAACATTATTTTCTTGATTTATGTTTCCAGTAGATTTGACATGGGGCCCGTTAGGTTTTTTCTTCTTCTTTGTTTTCTTCTATATTATTTTCTTGACTTTTTTGGGGGGTGGGGATCTTTATTGGTAAACTGACCAAGACCTAATTTTGTATTGTGTTTGAATGGGATGTTTTTCATGTTTTCCCTGCTTTCTCATTGTTTATGTTGTTTCTTCCTCAACCATCAATCTGTTGGCAAACTCAGGGTAGTCTTGCTCGTTTCCCTCGAATGCCTCAGTCAACCGTTCTCGATCTACCTTGGATACTCTAGCGTAGCGACCACGAGCATGCCATTTCTAGAAAAATGCGTGGAAAACTATAGCGAAAGCTCGTCTTCGAATTACATCGGCAAAGTGCCAATAAGTGAACCGTATTTATGCCCTTAACATTCGAAAGGAAACAAAAGTTTAACAGAGCGTTTTTTAGATTGCACAAATTACAGAAATGACTGCCCAAAAATGAATTTGAATGACTAAACACACGCCTCAAAAAGCTCCTGCGAATTTGAATGCTGCTTTGATGAATCGTTAAATTGAATGATTATTTTGTTAAATCGAATGACGCAACAGTACATTTGACTAGTCATAAAACGAAATCGAATGACCCTTTTTAGTAGCATTCGATTTTGCGCGAAATAGAATGGCGTGGTGGTTAAATTGGCTGCTCATTTGCCGAAATTGACCAAGAAAACCTGTATTTGAACCGTGTTGAAAATTGACCGATTCAAGTAGGCCTACCAGTTTTTAATTATTAACATATATTATTCAAATAAGAGTGTTCAAATAAATTTCAAAAGTTGAATCATTCAACTACGCAACTGTAATGTAAAAATTCAAATATTTAAGTATTCAATATGTCATTGTAGTGAAATTCCAGTAACAGCTGCCAAGCACATGTCTTAATTATCAGTGCTTACATGAAGAGACTGTTGTCATTCCCCTTTGTGTAACTGTTATTGGAATGCCAACTGTGAATAGTCACAATAGACTTTCTACCTTAGCTAGGAAGAGCCAAAAAAACCAAGTGTAATATAAAGGAATTTTGTGTATGCCCAGAGCAGACCCAAATCTAAACTATTGGAGACAAAAAGACCCCCTCACTATTCTCCAGCTTCCAACAGAGACACGTCTAAAACCTCATAATTATTAGCTGATATTCTTACTTGTTATTTTATTTAGGGTTAGCGTTAAGTAAATGGTCGTCCAAAGGCTGGATGGGAACTGAATTGGCAGTATACCACTCCTAGACAGGAATCTTCTTGTTAGAGGACACCATAGTCATTTAGGTAGGCGTAAAACTATTAAGTATTGTAAATATTATTAAACATTCATAATTTGACCGGAGTGAAACGGACCAGCGTATTAGCACCAACAGGAGGCCAGTAATCACCAAAGACAGAAGTAGGGTAAGCAAAGTAAGTATTCAAAGTAGTAAAATATCCAAATGTTCACTTAAATATTCTGAAATTCCGCTATTAAAATATTCAAGTTTCAAATAATTGTTCAACTAATTTTTCAAATATTCCCCTATCTTAATCTTTGGCCATTAATTTTTATTTGTAATACCTGTAATTTTCAATATTCCAATATTGCGATATTCCACAATTCAAAATTTTTATATTATTCAAATATTCAAATATATAAATATCAAATTTTCTTAAATATTCAAATTTAATCAAAAAGTTAAATATCCAAATGAGTCAAAATATTCTAGTATTTACAATTTTATATAATTACATATTTTTTATTTTGTTTCAAGTACTCACCATTTAGGTCGACGTTTTTTTTTTATAGAAGCCCATGTTGATATCAAAAGCAAAGTCAAAGGAGCATGAAGCCGTCTCTTCTGAAACTGAGCATTGCCCGCCGGTAGGGTAGAGATTCCCAAGTGACGCTGAAACAGGCAACAAAATACCCAAGACGACTTATAGTTTCAGTTCAAACAGCTACTTGAGCGAAATGGGAATTTTACTTTAACTTGTTTATGAGAGTGTGTTTGTTGATCATTAACTGTAAATTTGATATATTGACACGACATAATTTGTTCGTAATTCTAATTATTTATCAATTATGTTTCCTCATCGGATTAAATTAAATTAAAAAATAAGTTAGTGGCCTGACGTTTCGACCCTAGCAGAGTCTTTCTCGAAGGCTAAATGACAACACAACACACATACAAGCAGACAAGAGTTGCAAGAGTAGTCAAGTGGAAATACATGAATAGAGAGAGTGGAGAGAGAAAAGCAGAAAGCATTCAGAGAAGGCAGGGGCAGGGATTATGAAGACAGAGGGGGGGGGGGGGGTTATGAAGGGAAGGGGATAGCTTGACCACAAGAAGTTGGGAACACAAAGAACAAAATGGAAGGTTAGAAGAGAGGTAAATAATTAGTTAATACAATGAAGGGCAGACTAATAAAGTGGATAACTGTGTAGGGAAAGGAGAAGGCAAAAACAAAAGGTTATTAGTCATTTCCTTCTTGGATATTCAAACCATGGGGCTGAGTGGTCTTTATGCGCCTTATCCAAAGTTTTTCCCTACTCAGACGGACAGTCTCTCTGCAGTTACCTAGTGCCTCAATGCCCTGTAAATTCATGTCAGAAATGGAGTGGTTAGGAAGGTTGAAGTGGTGTCCTACAGGTGTATCCAGCTTTTGGGTGTTGACTGTGGATCTGTGGCCATAGAAACGCCTCTTGAGTGTAGTTCTTGTTTCACCTATATATTGAACACCACAGACTCTGCAAGATATTAGATAGATTAGATTAGTGGTGGTGCAGGTGACATGACACCCAAAAGCTGGATACACCTGTAGGACACCACTTCAACCTTCCTAACCACTCCATTTCTGACATGAATTTACAGGGCATTGAGGCACTAGGTAACTGCAGAGAGACTGTCCATCTGAGTAGGGAAAAACTTTGGATAAGGCGCATATAAAGACCACTCAGCCCCATGGTTTGAATATCCAAGAAGGAAATGACTAATAACCTTTTGTTTTTGCCTTCTCCTTTCCCCACACAGTTATCCACTTTATTAGTCTGCCCTTCATTGTATTAACTAATTATTTACCTCTCTTCTAACCTTCCATTTTGTCCTTTGTGTTCCCAACTTCTTGTGGTCAAGCTATCCCCTTCTCTTCATAACCCCCCCCCCCTTTGTCTTCATAATCCCTGCCCCTGCCTTCTCTGAATGCTTTCTGCTTTTCTCCCTCTACTCTCTCTATTCATGTATTTCCACTTGACTACTCTTGCAACTCTGTCTGCTTGTATGTGTGTTGTGTTGTCATTTAGCCTTCGAGAAAGACTCTGCTAGGGTCGAAACGTCAGGCCACTAATTTATTTTTTGCATTTATACCACAGGTCCTTTTGGTTGGTAAGCAGTTTGCAACAGCTAATTCTATTTTCTAAATTAAATTAAGATAAACGTTGCTTTCGGATTGGGCGCTTTGGGCTCTAAAAGGCGTTTATGTAAAATTACAGTTTAGCTCACGACAAACGCTTTTATAGCCCAAAGCGCCTAATCTGAAGGCAATGTGGCCCTTTAGTGATATTATCACTAATGACAGTTTGATAGGGGAAACAATACGGTTCGAGATCAAGACTTACAGTCTGCTGCTGCAAGGCCAAACCGATCTGCAGCCTGGGCCTTCAGAATCACTGTCGCTAATTTCATGAAGAATACCTCTTCCTCTGCAGTCATCGCTAACTCACCCACCTCATTATTGCTTATCTACAAACAATGAAAGTCGACGTCATCACGTCAAAGTAAAAAAATAAAAATACCAATAACGGGACGTTTAGCCTACATTATAATTCAAATGTTTTACAATTTCCTAAAACACGAAAAGTTTTACCGATGAACAATGGTTTATAGGTTTAGGTCTGATCATTGGCCAATAATTTGACAATTTTGATATTCTTATCAATTAGAGATTCGAGAAAGTTACAAGCCTTCATTTAAGATAATGCACGACACGAAATCCGCCGATGGTTAGAGTAGTTTGTGAAATTTGAAGATTATAAATTAAACATTCCTAGTTCACCTCCATCGACGAAAAATACAAACCATACATTATGCAAGGTGCCCGTGCGTGGCATTATTATTCCAAGTGTGTGTAATTTTGTCCGCTTTCTACGAAGCTGTCAAAGGGACATGGTGACAAAAATATTCATTCTTTCTGAAAACCCATTGGAACGATCGACTTCTATCTCGTAGACCTTCGTACGACTTCTATCTCGCCCGTACCACTTCTATCTCGCCCGTACCACTTCTATCTCGTACATGTCCCACTTCCTTCTCGCCCGTACCACTTCCTTCTCGCCCGTACCACTTCTATCTCGCCCGTACCACTTCTATCTCGCCCGTACCACTTCTATCTCGCCCGTGCCACTTCCTTCTCGCCCGTACCACTTCTATCTTGCCCATGTCCCACTTCCTTCTCGCCCGTACCACTTCTATCTCGCCCGTACCACTTCTATCTCGCCCGTACCACTTCTATCTCGCCCGTGCCACTTCCTTCTGGCCCGTACCACTTCTATCTTGCCCATGTCCCACTTCCTTCTCGCCCGTACCACTTCTATCTCGCCCGTACCACTTCTATCTCGCCCGTACCACTTCTATCTCGCCCGTACCACTTCTATCTCGCCCGTACCACTTCTATCTCGCCCGTGCCACTTCCTTCTCGCCCGTACCACTTCTATGTTGCCCATGTCCCACTTCCTTCTCGCCCGTACCACTTCTATCTCGCCCGTACCACTTCTATCTCGCCCGTGCCACTTCTATCTCGCCCATGTCCCACTTCCTTCTCGCCCGTACCACTTCTATCTCGCCCGTACCACTTCTATCTCGCCCGTGCCACTTCCTTCTCGCCCGTACCACTTCTGTCTTGCCCATGTCCCACTTCCTTCTCGCCCGTTCCACTTCTATCTCGCCCGTACCACTTCTATCTCGCCCGTACCACTTCTATCTCGCCCGTGCCACTTCCTTCTCGCCCGTACCACTTCTATCTTGCCCATGTCCCACTTCCTTCTCGCCCGTACCACTTCTATCTCGCCCGTGCCACTTCTATCTCGCCCGTGCCACTTCTATCTCGCCCATGTCCCACTTCCTTCTCGCCCGTACCACTTCTATCTCGCCCGTGCCACTTCTATCTCGCCCGTACCACTTCTATCTCGCCCGTGCCACTTCCTTCTCGCCCGTGCCACTTCCTTCTCGCCCGTGCCACTTCTTTCTCGCCCGTACCACTTCTATCTCGCCCGTGCCACTTCCTTCTCGCCCGTGCCACTTCCTTCTCGCCCGTACCACTTCTATCTCGCCCGTGCCACTTCCTTCTCGCCCGTGCCACTTCCTTCTCGCCCGTGCCACTTCCTTCTCGCCCGTACCACTTCTATCTCGCCCGTGCCACTTCCTTCTCGCCCGTGCCACTTCCTTCTCGCCCGTACCACTTCTATCTTGCCCATGTCCCACTTCCTTCTCGCCCGTACCACTTCTATCTCGCCCGTACCACTTCTATCTCGCCCGTGCCACTTCTATCTCGCCCATGTCCCACTTCCTTCTCGCCCGTACCACTTCTATCTCGCCCGTACCACTTCTATCTCGCCCGTGCCACTTCCTTCTCGCCCGTACCACTTCTATCTTGCCCATGTCCCACTTCCTTCTCGCCCGTACCACTTCTATCTCGCCCGTGCCACTTCTATCTCGCCCGTGCCACTTCTATCTCGCCCATGTCCCACTTCCTTCTCGCCCGTACCACTTCTATCTCGCCCGTACCACTTCTATCTCGCCCGTGCCACTTCTATCTCGCCCATGTCCCACTTCCTTCTCGCCCGTACCACTTCTATCTCGCCCGTACCACTTCTATCTCGCCCGTGCCACTTCCTTCTCGCCCGTACCACTTCTATCTTGCCCATGTCCCACTTCCTTCTCGCCCGTTCCACTTCTATCTCGCCCGTACCACTTCTATCTCGCCCGTACCACTTCTATCTCGCCCGTGCCACTTCCTTCTCGCCCGTACCACTTCTATCTTGCCCATGTCCCACTTCCTTCTCGCCCGTACCACTTCTATCTCGCCCGTGCCACTTCTATCTCGCCCGTGCCACTTCTATCTCGCCCATGTCCCACTTCCTTCTCGCCCGTACCACTTCTATCTCGCCCGTGCCACTTCTATCTCGCCCGTACCACTTCTATCTCGCCCGTGCCACTTCCTTCTCGCCCGTGCCACTTCCTTCTCGCCCGTGCCACTTCTTTCTCGCCCGTACCACTTCTATCTCGCCCGTGCCACTTCCTTCTCGCCCGTGCCACTTCCTTCTCGCCCGTACCACTTCTATCTCGCCCGTGCCACTTCCTTCTCGCCCGTGCCACTTCCTTCTCGCCCGTACCACTTCTATCTTGCCCATGTCCCACTTCCTTCTCGCCCGTACCACTTCTATCTCGCCCGTACCACTTCTATCTCGCCCGTGCCACTTCTATCTCGCCCATGTCCCACTTCCTTCTCGCCCGTACCACTTCTATCTCGCCCGTACCACTTCTATCTCGCCCGTGCCACTTCCTTCTCGCCCGTACCACTTCTATCTTGCCCATGTCCCACTTCCTTCTCGCCCGTGCCACTTCTATCTCGCCCGTACCACTTCTATCTCGCCCGTGCCACTTCTATCTCGCCCGTGCCACTTCTATCTCGCCCATGTCCCACTTCCTTCTCGCCCGTACCACTTCTATCTCGCCCGTGCCACTTCTATCTCGCCCGTACCACTTCTATCTCGCCCGTGCCACTTCCTTCTCGCCCGTGCCACTTCCTTCTCGCCCGTACCACTTCTATCTTGCCCATGTCCCACTTCCTTCTCGCCCGTACCACTTCTATCTCGCCCGTACCAATTCTATCTCGCCCGTGCCACTTCCTTCTCGCCCGTGCCACTTCCTTCTCGCCCGTGCCACTTCTATCTCGCCCGTGCCACTTCCTTCTCGCCCGTACCACTTCTATCTTGCCCATGTCCCACTTCTATCTCGCCCGTACCACTTCTATCTCGCCCGTACCACTTCTATCTTGCCCGTACCACTTCTATCTAACCCGCCACTTACGCCAGTACTTGCATGCTTGGCATGCGCATGCTCTGAGCATGCCAAGGCTTGTTGGTCGGTTGCTAGGTTGCGGCACACACTGCTATCACGCGGCCGCGGGGTACACACGTACATGGACTTTCAAGACAGTGGCATGATGTACGGTTGTCTGAGGTAAGTTTGAAATGAAAACACCCTTTGATTTTGCCATCACTGTTTACACAGTTACTGATAAATCATTGCAAATAAATGTTGAATAACATGAGCTTTAGTGGGCTAAGAAGTAGTTCACAATTTGATTAATTATGGTCTAAAAAACGGTGTGAAGTCGGTTACTTGACGTTCGACATTGATTCAACAGTCGAATGTCAAATTAAACGAGTAATTAAGCTATCTGTAGTTTGTTCCATAGCCTCTGTCATGCAATGACCGATGAGGGCGTTTAGCGTTAAAATGTCAATGGCAGATAATCCAATGCTAAATGATAATTATTAAAAAATCACACAAAAATACTTGGGGGTGTCAGAACATAGGGGTGTGGGAATATAGGGCGGTCACCCCCATGGTTACACACTTAAATATGAAGGCATTTCCCTTTACTGAAGCCTGAAGACCATGTGACTAAAAAGGTACACTTATAGTTATACTTCTACTTGCAGATCTAAGTTATACTAAGGCCATGGAAGAATTTCTAAGAGAGAGAGGAGTAGAAGACGTAGCCATTGATTATATGAGAGACGAGAAGGTGAGAAGTTCTCCATGTCATTTTTGTTTTAATTTTCACAAGGAGCCCTAACCAGGGCTAGAATTTTGGCGAGAATACGATAATCCAATTCCTTCAGAGATTCTTAAGAACAGAATTGCTGAATTTAAGAGATTTTATACACTAAATTAATGGTGGGAATCTACAGATTCTCGTAAATGTTGCTGGCAAAATCAAAATGGATTCTCGCAAAAGCGAAACAAACTTCAACCCCTGCTAACTTGGTCATTCCATATTAGACCAACACACTCTTCAGACCTTATAGGCCTTCCGATTTTTATAAATTGATGTGCATGTAGGTAGGTGAGTAATGAAGCCACACCAATTTGTAGTGGAATCCCTATTATGATGATCCCTACATGTGTCCAATGTGCACCCCCCAAAAATTTGTATTTTTAGGTTGTGACTCCACCCCCTTTAAATTAATAAACCATAGGTTAGATTTCCACAAACTATTTAAATTTTGGTATAATTGATGATCAGAGTTAAATATTTTAATCGACAATGCCTCAAATAAAAAATAAAAATCAAAAGTAGGTAACCATGACCTTTGACACATACCTTGACCTTTGAACCAAATAAAAAAGTATCATTCAGAAATTTAATGAAACAAACAACTGCTTGATAGAACAAGTCTCCCTGTACAAGAAACAACTAAAATTTTGTTGGTGTTTTGTAAAATGAGAGTTTAAAGAAAGGCCCTGTACACTATTGTAAGATCGAAAAACACAAATGTTCACAGATTCACATGTAACTTACATGATTTAAAGTAAGTAATGGTAGAAAGGGTTCCTTAAAATATTTCTGCCTAAAATGCTGTCGTTTCTGAGAAATTAGTTAAACAATAGTTTTTATCACGGGTGATAATAAACTTGATGTTGGAAAAACAGAAAACACATAAGGTCTCTTTTCACTATTTTCTCGTGACCTCGATGACCAATTGAGCTCAAATTGTCACAGGTTCGTTATTTCATGTATGTGGTTGATTACACAAAACATGAACACTGTCTGTGATTATTTTGTCAGCTCTGCCAATCCTGTGGTTTTGCCAGAAAGGGTGGTATCTGCAAGTTATTCAATTGACACACACCACTTGCATCAGGCGGCATGCTCGCTCCATCCATAGCCAACATATTATTTCTTCTAAAAGGCAATTTATGACAAAGTGGATTTCAATACGCCTTTTTCATGTTCATCGACAGTGTGCAGTATTAATAGAACCATACACAGGTTAACCCTATCAGAACCGTTGGTGGGGTTGGGGGCATGTGCCCCTGCCCAATTATTGCCTGTATATTTTTAATGCTGCATCCGATCACCGCATTCGAATAACCTTGAAATACATTACTTATCTGAAGCTTGGTGTAGAGTAGATCACTCATAATTATGATAAAAGTTAGCTTGGATGGCTTGTAGGAACTGATGGAAAAAACGGATTAAAATCAAATTAGCACACAGCTAAAATACATGTTGCCTTCACCCTAAGAGCGCCCTCATGCATCTGGCATTATTAATGGATTTTTTGTTTTCAGTCTGTAATTAGGGGGTCAAATTATATCATAATTCTTTTAAAAAAATATATTTTTAACATGCCAAATTCTTACTTTTCAGGCCCCCCAAAAATATAGAATTGTCAACCTAGCCACATATTTATTTTTTAGTGAAATTTTTGAGAAAATATTATTATAAACGGGCAACCAATACAAATTTAACACATCATCAATGGCAATGCTGAAAAGCATAAGAACATTCAGTTTTTAACGTCACACACTTATTAATGTTGCTCAAGTTCTCCAACCCCACACACAGTCCCCCTCTCTCCCCCAGTCATTTTCAAAATATGTTCATGACCCATAACAGTTGTAGTAGTGTACAATGCAACTACATGTATACTGTCCCATTCCCACCCCCACTCCTGATTAAAAACCAACAGATCATACTTTAAAAAAGGGAAAAAATACTAAAGGGCATGCACTGTATACGTTTTAGGTAAACAGACCTGCTTACTGAAGTGTATCTGTTTTTTCTTGTTTATTTGTGCAGGTTGACTGTAAAATAGTCTGCTGTATGGATGGTGAGCTGTCACAGCTAGCAAATGTATTAAAATTGGGAGACAGAATTGCCCTCAAGCGTTTTTGCGAAAAAGAAACTCAACCAGCAGGCAAGACATCCACACTTGGCTCAGCTATGAGAACAAGGCGACAGAGTCTTCTCGATCGTCTCAAAAAAGACACTAGAATGGCAAACAGCGCAGACGATAACAACCCAACAGCGTCTACATCACAACCGTGTGAGCAAGGAAATGCAAATGAGATTAATGGGAAAGAGTCTTCAAGGGAAAGGAGACGTGTGCAAATTGGATGGAGCCACAATGGACGGGTGGTCAAATATTCAAGAGGTGGGGGATCCAGAAAAATTGATGTTGAAAAGGCTACAAATATGCAAATGTTACTTCAACAAGTAATAACTCTGTTTTTTAGAGATGGAATCTCTATGAAAGGTCTGAAGCTGAACGACTGTAAGTGTAGCTTGAGGGATTTTAGCAACAGTCAAATAACAGGACAATCTGAGATGACAGTTGGAGACATGTACAAGCAAGTAAAGCCCTCTGGAATGTTAAGGTTTTCTCTTGAAACAACGTCAGCACTTGATGTTTTGGGAGAGGTACTTGCATATGAAGAGGATAGACCTGTGAAAAAGGCCAAAACAACAAAACATAAGAGCTCTAACCAAGATGAAACGAACGAAGATCATGAGGTAACAACTGTTCCTTCACTTACAGTGAGCTTAGTAGAAGACTTTGATGATGATGAATACTTGCCAGCAATTAATCCTAATGCAGTGTTTCATGTCACAGAATTTAATTCAGCTCTCACGGCCTGTGAAGAAACTTGTGTATCAGCCATTGGATTGCCCAGTCAGCCACGGTCACCAAGGAAATGGAGATCACTTGGAAGGTCAGGAACTTCACCCCCTCCTTTGCTGACTGCACGACCTTGCTCACCACCTCGACCGGGCCTTCAGTCACCTAATCGACCACCTCCCTTGCCTACTCAACCACCTCACTCACCAACTCTTACTCAATCAACTCCGCCACCTCGCTCGCCAACTCTGCCACCTCGCTCGCCAACTCCGCCACCTCGCTCGCCAACTCCGCCACCTCGCTCGCCAACTCTGCCACCTCGCTCGCCAACTCCGCCACCTCGCTCGCCAACTCCGCCACCTCGCTCGCCCACTCAACAAGGAGCCTTACAAGTAATAACAGTACACAGGTGTCACATTCTTCATGACTTGATAAATGTATTCATGGACCCTGACATCTTAAACATTCCCTTATCGTTTAGTTTTATAGGCGAAGTTGGAGCTGATATGTCTGGTGTATCACGGGAAGCATATACTGCCTTTTGGGCAGAGTTTTATCTTGCAAGTTCTTCAGGAGAGACTGAGAGGGTACCAGCCATACACCCGGAGTTTGGGTTGGACGAGTGGATGGCTGTCGGCCGCATTCTGTCGAAAGGGTACCAGGACCTGCGACTGTTTCCAACCCGCCTTTCTCCGGCATTTGTTACAGCTCTTGTTCATGGGGAACAGGCAGTTACCCCTCTCATGCTTATTGAATCGTATAAGGCATTTGTTTCTCCCCTTGATGCAGATATCATCAACAAAGCGCTTTGTGGAGAAATGAGCGACGATGATAAAGATGATCTACTTGACATCCTCAGCAGAGCTGACTGCCACACTGTACCCACAGAAGACAACATGAGGGAAACGCTCATTAATGCTGCTCATAAGGAATTGATCCAAGTGCCAAAGTACGCTTTGGATGGCATGTCATCTACCTCGCGTGATAGTCTACAACTTCTACTTCCATCAATCCAGGCAATTTTGACATTGTATGAAGAGACCAAGCCAGCACCAAGGAAATTCATCAGGTTGATCAAAGCCACGCCAACCAACAGTGGGCAGGAACAAGCCCTTGGATACCTCAAACAATTCATTCGGAGTCTTGACCCTCAAAAATTGAGGAAGTTTATCCGACATTGCACAGGTGCAGAGATGTTATGTTTTGACTCAATGTTTGTTGAATTCAATGCAGTCAAAAGGGGGGCAGGAAGATGTCCCATTGCGCACACATGTGGTCCAACTCTAATATTACCATCAACGTACACATCTTACAATGAGCTTCGTTGTGAACTGTCAAATATATTGGACTCAGGGTACCTCAAAATGGATATTGTTTAGAGTAATGTCCCTAGAAAATTATCACGAAGTGTTAAATTGAAAGTTTCTGCATTGCCATAATCAGTAAGAATGATGAGCTGTAATTCGAAAAGTAGGCAAATAATCAAAATTGGACAAAATGATTGCATCTCAGTTGCATTTACATTGTGCGGAGCTTGTCATAGGGTCTTTTCATGATTTGTGCTGATGTAAGGGAAAGCAGGCAGTTGCTGCTGTATAATACACAGTTTACACCAAGTTAGTATTAAAATGCATATATATTTCTGTTCATGTGGATGTGGGGGAAGGGGTTTAAAATTCCATAAAGTACATATACATCTTAATAATTAACCAAGGCTTTTAGTAAATTTATCTCAAGATTTGGTGTAGACAGAAGTTATTTGTGATACATTTTTCAAAAGGAGAAGTGGTGTTAATAATAAAAAATCTGCGGCATTCACTGTGTTCAGAAATTAGTATCACTCTCTTGGAGGATTTTATTTTTCAAACCTTTCTGCACTACTACTTCAAAGTTCTAAATTATTGATTTTACAAATGGAAATTCATAATATGATAAAGCAAAAGGTTTGCTGTATCAGGGTGATAGATTCAATCTCTCTTTTCAGTGGTTGTTTTGTTAAGTTACTGTCAACTTCACCTTGCAAACATTGAGAACATTTTATAATCTGTGTTACTTTTTCTTCAAATTTGTCAGGTGGCTTGAAACTCTTTTTTAAAGATGACTTCAGAAGGAAGGACTAATTAGGGGTTGTAATGCTGTACTATTACAGTCTCTGTGGGGGGGGGGGGGGGAGGGCACAGGCATCGGCTAGAGGGATCATGTCCCACCCCTGCCAGTGAGGCCGCTAAAAGTACTAACTGTCAAAGTTTGGCAGTTTCGAAGTTAATTATTCATGTTGTTGTAACCAGTTGATTTATCAGTTTTTAACAGTTTAAAGGCGTTACGATTTTCTAAAGTTTTAAAGTTTAGCTGTTATGTATGGGGCTGACACTTTAATCGCCCAAATATTTTCAGGGTTCCTTTAAGGTTGATAGCTGCTCAACTTTATTGTTAACCACTACAGTCTCCATATGGGGGAGGCTGACACAGATGTCAGTCTGAAGAATCATGTATCACCTCCACCCATTTAGGCCACTGTCTGAAATTACTGTCAAATTTGTTTTTTAACCAAAATTAATCAGTTGGTGGTGTTGTAGCAGTTTTCGTTAATAAGTTTTCCAAGTTTACAATGTTGCATAAAATTTTCAAAAAGTTTTAGTGTTATGTTTTAACAGTCTGAAAGTGTTAATGTTTAGCTGTTGTTCAGTTGAAAGGCTTAAAAACTGATAGTTGTGCTAATATTTCATCAACTCTGACCTTTCACTTTTTTGCTGCATCACTACTAGATGTGCTTATCAACTAACAACCTAAAAATGTGAAGAAAGAGTTTTAAAAATGTTAGTGTGGTATACTGTAAAAGATAAAAGCAATGCGATCTTTTGACATATGTTGGCGGCCCGATGAGTGAGACTGAAATCATGCACTGAAATCAAAATCATGAATCACATATGACAGAGTTAGATTTTAATTTCTTTTAATTATGTCTTTTAATTCTTTGTTAACATCATTCTCTTTCAAATTTTCAATCATGTTCCTTGTACACTTTGGAGTTTGTTAAATAAAACCAAAAATTTGTTGTTGATGTGTTATCTATAACAACCACACATTGTCAGTGTAATCTTTGTAACCACATTCACTTGTCATGGGATCATTAACTCATGTCATGTGAAGGGAGTTTAAAACCTGGCTGGTTTGTATTGGCATGGTTTTGGTGACAACTGAGTAAACATACACCTGAGTGAAACCTTTTAATTAAACATACAATGTAGAAAGTCACTTTAAAGGTGTGCTGAAATACAGAGGAATGATGCTTTATGTTACACCTTTCAAATTTTATAAGGTTTAATAATTAATAATTAAAATACTTCAGTGGGAAATATCATTTTGTGCCATCCTGTGTATATTTAAAATATTTATTTTCTTTAAAAATGAAAGTCTTCAGGAACGCCCACATAAATAGATCACTTGCTGACATGGCCGGATTTTCTCCGTGACATCACATGCAATGCATGTAATCATGAGTGAATTTGTTGAAAGAACAAATACTCGTCATTCCTTTTCTTTCTAAAAACAATTGTTCTCTGGAATAGCTCATGAATAAATGATGTGATGATGATGTCACAGAGAGAATCCAGCCATGTCAGCCAGTGACCTATTTATGTGGGCGTTCGTTAAGACTGTTATTCTTAAAGAAAAATCATTTAAAAATACACAGGAATGCACAAAATGTATACAAATATTGTATACAAATTATAAGGTGCAACATAAAAGCGTCAATTGTTTGCATGCTGTTGCAAAAGTACAAACAAAAGGACAGTGGGATGTCCTTGATCAATATCTTAATACAAGACCGTGGGATTGGGGGGGGGGGGGGGGGGGTGTGTGAGTCATTACCCTGTTGGGGTCTAACACTATTACATAATCTGTAGAATTACATATCTAAGTGCATGATATAAATCCTTGCCCATTTGTGGAGTGACAGGTGGAACAAGGTCATTCTCTTGCATTAGTTTGACACATAAATCAAAAAAGTCTTTATCACAGGGAACATCAGTCTTGAATTTGCATTCACCAATACAGACTTCGATGTCATTCATATCAACCGCCACAAGTTGATCCCGTGCATTGTACACCTCTGGTGCTGCATACATCACAGCTGGTCTCCCCGTAGGCTCGTTGGTGTTGCGATTACACTGAATACGATGGTAATTCCACACCCTTACAACTTCGTCAAGTTCCTCCTGCAATTATAACAGTGACAAATTCATGAAAGATGGCCAATGTTTTAACTTTTAGTGCATAATTATGAACCATCAGCCTTTTGTGGAGTAAACTTTAAAATCCATGCTGTGCATGCACAATGTCCAACAGGGAAAGAAATTCGCTCTTTGGAGGGGAACATAAATTTATTCATAATCGGTACCCAAGGAAAAGATCATGGGCATCGAAGACAATGCCCCCATGCTGCATAACGTTCCTGTCCTGGCTCTACATGTGGGTCATTTTGTGATAGGTTCTGAAGCCCAAGTTCTCACCAGTTAATTTGCTTTGCATAACTCCTGGAAAAGCATAGCCCCCCACAGTGGTTCAATAATCATAGGGTGGATGGGATCCAGTTTGTGGGTGGATTGGTTTTAAAGTTATGTTAATTTTTTGTTTTTGATTTTGTTTTGTATTTTTCTTTAATTTATGACTCAAAATATGCGTGAAACAAAACATAATTTAGGACAACTTATATACCTGGATCATTTTCATAAAGCAAAATCGAACCAGCTCCTTGTCCATCCAATTCCCGGAGAAATCTCCATCATCCTTTAGCTCCCCAAATAGGTTCATCCAGAATTGTGAGCATTCCTTGCGGAGAATTGACCACCAGGCTTCTACTCGCTGATTCGCGACACTCTGACCCACCATAAAACTTTTTTCGTCTGCCATGGAGTCATTGTGGTTACGTCTGGAAAAGAAATAAGATCCAAAGTACTAACATTATTACCAATTGAAATCATCAGCCTAGTTTTGCCAGTCAATTATACCTACCTGATCGATCACATGAATATAATTGTAACACACTGTGGTGTTAATGCAGATTCCGATCACTTGAGATAAATTAAGGATGATTGGTTTAATATTGAAACAACACTGATTTTTTTCACTAGACCTTGAGAAAGACTCTGCTAGGGTCGAAACGTCAGGCCATTAACTAATAATATTTCCGAACCGAAAGTATAGTTCAATTGGGGTGACACCATTTCATTCAATGTCGGGTATTAGCTACAAAAAATTTATTTCTTTCCCTCGAAATATTATTTTGTTCCATCGAAATATTATTTCGAGGGAATTGATGCCAAGTTTAAATGACTTAATTTTAAGAGTCTTCATTCACATATTCAGTGATTGAGCCACCCAACTGTGGAAGGGGCGGGCGGCCGGGCAAAATTTAGGCCTACATGTATTATGAACAACATCAAAATTGAAAGTTTAACTCCGAGTCAATCTGAACAAACAATAATTTCTCACTTGCTCATCTAACGGGGATTGTCAAATAAATGCTTTAATTTTAGGGTTTTCTGTGACTTTCATTTGAGTATAATCATAATGCAAAAGCAAAGAAGAGGTGACTTTAAAAGCGCCCTCTGTTGATTAACAAGAAAATCGAGTCTACAATAAGTCTATTTACTCGGATCGAACCGTCAGGCCTTCCAAATTCTGAAAATGTCACATCATTACAGTTGGCAAGCAGTTTCTAGCAATTTGTATTAATTAACTTGAACATATTTAAATTAAAAATAGGTGCTTACCTCAAGAATGTTTGTAAGTCTCTCACAACAGAGTTTTCCGTGCCCCTATCAGCACGGATTCTCAGGGGGCATCCAACCAACTCCACAACGGCTTCCATCATGTATCCAGCAATGACTTTTGGGTCATTGCTGGTTGTATTGGCCTCTAACCAAACGATGCGCCTCGAAAAACCATCGATGCAGCCATTTATACATACACCGTATGGTTTAAGTTTATCGTACGAATCCAAATGCCAAATAAAGTTTGGACCAATTCCTCTATACTTTCGGCGCCTCAATCTCCTTCGTTTGCGTTGTTCAACACCTGCAGGGTCAAGTATTTGAAGAAGAAATCGAACCGTATCCTGTGACACGACTATGCCATTTTGTATGCATTTGAAATGCATCCAACGGTATCCATGCAGTTGTCCTGACTTACGCAACTGATCTTGGAGAAACATGATAACCTGATCATTGCTGGTTATATGTTTCCTACGATAGAGATCATACTTCTTGAGGATCCTCTTAAGGTGACGTAGGCTCAATGTCATATCATACTTCGATGCCAAAACAGACAGGATTTCTTTGTGACTAAGTCCCCGCCTAAAATAGATCTTTATTAACTGGTCCCGATTCATTTTCCAAACAAGATGCAAAAGCGTGAACTAAATAGTATGCAACCACGAAAACATCAAAATACAAGGAGGGATTATCACCACGTGGTTTATAATTAAACAGAAGTAGCATGTACTAGATAGGAGTGGTACGGGCGAGATAGAAGTGGTACGGGCGAGATAGAAGTGGTACGGGCGAGATAGAAGTGGCACGGGCGAGAAGGAAGTGGGACATGGGCAAGATAGAAGTGGTACGGGCGAGAAGGAAGTGGCACGGGCGAGATAGAAGTGGTACGGGCGAGATAGAAGTGGTACGGGCGAGAAGGAAGTGGGACATGGGCGAGATAGAAGTGGCACGGGCGAGATAGAAGTGGTACGGGCGAGATAGAAGTGGTACGGGCGAGAAGGAAGTGGGACATGGGCAACATAGAAGTGGTACGGGCGAGAAGGAAGTGGTACGGGCGAGAAGGAAGTGGGACATGGGCGAGATAGAAGTGGCACGGGCGAGATAGAAGTGGCACGGGCGAGATAGAAGTGGTACGGGCGAGAAGGAAGTGGGACATGGGCAAGATAGAAGTGGTACGGGCGAGAAGGAAGTGGCACGGGCGAGATAGAAGTGGTACGGGCGAGATAGAAGTGGTACGGGCGAGAAGGAAGTGGCACGGGCGAGATAGAAGTGGTACGGGCGAGATAGAAGTGGTACGGGCGAGATAGAAGTGGCACGGGCGAGAAGGAAGTGGGACATGGGCAAGATAGAAGTGGTACGGGCGAGAAGGAAGTGGCACGGGCGAGATAGAAGTGGTACGGGCGAGATAGAAGTGGTACGGGCGAGAAGGAAGTGGGACATGGGCGAGATAGAAGTGGCACGGGCGAGATAGAAGTGGTACGGGCGAGATAGAAGTGGTACGGGCGAGAAGGAAGTGGGACATGGGCAACATAGAAGTGGTACGGGCGAGAAGGAAGTGGCACGGGCGAGATAGAAGTGGTACGGGCGAGATAGAAGTGGTACGGGCGAGATAGAAGTGGTACGGGCGAGATAGAAGTGGTACGGGCGAGAAGGAAGTGGGACATGGGCAAGATAGAAGTGGTACGGGCCAGAAGGAAGTGGCACGGGCGAGATAGAAGTGGTACGGGCGAGAAGGAAGTGGGACATGGGCAAGATAGAAGTGGTACGGGCGAGAAGGAAGTGGCACGGGCGAGATAGAAGTGGTACGGGCGAGATAGAAGTGGTACGGGCGAGATAGAAGTGGCACGGGCGAGAAGGAAGTGGGACATGGGCAAGATAGAAGTGGTACGGGCGAGAAGGAAGTGGCACGGGCGAGATAGAAGTGGTACGGGCGAGATAGAAGTGGTACGGGCGAGAAGGAAGTGGGACATGGGCGAGATAGAAGTGGCACGGGCGAGATAGAAGTGGTACGGGCGAGATAGAAGTGGTACGGGCGAGAAGGAAGTGGGACATGGGCAACATAGAAGTGGTACGGGCGAGAAGGAAGTGGCACGGGCGAGATAGAAGTGGCACGGGCGAGATAGAAGTGGTACGGGCGAGATAGAAGTGGTACGGGCGAGATAGAAGTGGTACGGGCGAGATAGAAGTGGTACGGGCGAGAAGGAAGTGGGACATGGGCAAGATAGAAGTGGTACGGGCCAGAAGGAAGTGGCACGGGCGAGATAGAAGTGGTACGGGCGAGATAGAAGTGGTACGGGCGAGATAGAAGTGGTACGGGCGAGAAGGAAGTGGGACATGGGCAAGATAGAAGTGGTACGGGCGAGAAGGAAGTGGCACGGGCGAGATAGAAGTGGTACGGGCGAGATAGAAGTGGTACGGGCGAGATAGAAGTGGTACGGGCGAGAAGGAAGTGGTACGGGCGAGAAGGAAGTGGGACATGTACGAGATAGAAGTGGTACGGGCGAGATAGAAGTGGTACGGGCGAGATAGAAGTCGTACGAAGGCCTACGAGATAGAAGTCGATCGTTCCAATGGGTTTTCAGAAAGAATGAATATTTTTGTCACCATGTCCCTTTGACAGCTTCGTAGCTTTCGAAACAACAACATCATCTGTCTAAATTCGTTCAGCGAAAGTCGGGCGATGAAACGTAATACAATTTTCAATTATTGTGTTGCTGTTTCGCTTAGAACTTTGTTTGAAATATGTTTGAAACAAATATGTTCGATACAAATCTGTTGACTCTTTATGTTAGGTAAATTCAGAATGCAACTTATAAGATGATTTTGGCTGTAAACCTATTCATCGTAATTTTAAATTAAAAAAATATGCCCAAACCAGTAAATATAATTCATGAAGCAAAGTAAAGTATTTTTTGGTTATACAAAATACAATTAAGTTTTCGGTCTGAAAGCTCAATGACTATGAAATTCACATGAACACACTCTAAACTTCGTCTGAATTTTGTTTAAAAGGAGTTCAGACACATTGGTGAGAGTGAAAATTTTAAATGTTCACAAATTTGCACACAACGTACATGGTACAAAGATGATCGTGGTGGGAATTTTTTTTATTTCTGTGGGATTGAACCGCAATAGTTTTTGAACATGAGTAACAATTAGTTATTACCCCGCGAAACCAAAACTCAATGTTTGAAAACAGTAAAAGTATTTAAGGATATTTCCCACGTTTTCCTCATGACTCCAATGACAGATTGACTTTAAACTTGCAAAAAATTGTTATTTCATGTCTAAGTTGGGTTAAATCAAGTGTGGATACTAGTATTTGACATTTGCCAATGTGACACATGTGCTAGGGAGGGTTTACCGTTGTAAATACTAACTCCAAAAATGTATGTTCATAAAAACTTACTTTATGAGAAACACTGCAGCTTTTGATAATGTATACAATTTGGAGAAACGATTCCGTTCTAAGAATTGTGGTTTTTGAGAAAGGGGTTCAAAAACTTCAATCTGAGAAACGTTTCATGCATGAAACGTTTTCAGATTGTGAATTCGAATAATTAAAACAGATTATTCATCTTTTACGGACATAACCGCTCCAAATTTTTTGCGATTTCTCAAAAAACGCTACCTCCTTTTGAAATGAAACTTTCACAGGTTAGTATTATTGTGGTTATCTACATTTGTATGGGTTCAACAAATTCAAACTACTCCAAAAATCAAATGTATACTTTGCCTTTAAAACAACTTTCCCATGAAATATGCAAATTGCATAGCGCTCATCCATGAACTCTTTCGGTTTGCAAGATGCCAGGGAACATTGCTCCTTTTTGGGCCGGTGGGCCGGTGGTGGCGTGACGTATGCACGCTTGTTAGAGCCGTATCTTGAGAAAGTTGCGACAACTTGCGATGGTAGTCTAGTGGTCACTTTTCGTCACTTTATATATAATTATTTACAAAAATATGCTTTATCTCCCTCATTCTTCAGCCGAATGCAACTTTTTTCAAAGGGCTGAAATTTGTGCTTTGTGAAGCACTTTTAGCTGTAGTTGTTCAAAGAGTTTTCAACAGAAAGTTCGAGAAGCAATCTGTTCAAATACTGCTGTAGTGAAAATCTTCCAGAACTTGTGCCTGTTATTTTTCTGCTTCAACCGTGTTTTAAATAAACCGTATACTCATCCTTTTGTCGTTTGGTTCATTTATTTGTGTTTCGCACAACTGATCTTTACTGGTCATTGCGCACCGGTACAATACATACATTGGTGTTTATACTGGTAGTATGTTTTAGTAAATATACACACATGTTGTAGTCAGGTGACCATGATGGTGGTTGTTCACAACTTTTTCAGAAGAAACACGCCACACGTGATCTGGGTGGGCCATCATCAAGCTGACCGATCAGGATCAAGTTTAGCAGTGATGATGATGGACGCTTACAAAGAACTGGTATCCACCACAGATGAGTGCTCATTGAGCTCAAAATCGCATCTGTCAAGTTAAGAGCCACCACTCCAGATTCAGCCTTGGGACAGTTAGGAAGATTTGAAGAGGGTTACTGTTTCTAAAGCCGTAGGGTCTGACAATGTTCTTCAGAAAGTGCTAAAGGAATTTGCAAACGAGCAATAGTTCCTCTTTCACCGTTCCAAATCAATGGAAAATTGCGAATGTCATCCCTGTACTCAAACAGGCACCCCACCCCCTTTCAATTGAGAAACTTAGGCCACAGGGAACGATTTTGGGCCCATTTATCTTTCTTTGCAACATCAGCAGTACCCAGAAGGAAGTCAGGGATGCGGACATCCATGCATGGAGGTATGTTGGTGACCTGGCATTGAGTGAGAATGGTGGTTTCCACTGATCCGTAAGCCCTGGACACCAGTCTGTCGAAATAGGAAGAGCCACCATCTTGTTTGTAACTCTCTGTGAATTCCTCTTTCCTTGTGCGTTTGAGCGTACACATTTCACTTATGTCATCGTGATTGACTGACAAACAAATACGGTGTCTCACGCAAAGCAACATACACTTTCTCCAAAGCGTCCCCCAATTGATTCAGGAATGAGTGACCGGCCGGTGCGTGATAATGGGATGGGTGGAAAAGGTGCCATGAGACCGGAGACAACTCGACATGGTCGCTATTGATTCATAAGTCGTCAACAGTAGTATCACCGTCATTGCCAAAGGTAACAGTGTGTGTGTGTGTTGCCACGCTGACACCCAAAGTTCAGACAACTTTAACGCAACACACAAATTAATAATCAGCGACCATACCAAGCTTGTTTTGTATACAATGTATTGACGAGAGCGTTTACTTTCACAGAAGGGGGCTGATATTGAGTATGGGGCTAAGAGGCGTTTAAACAAATTAATGAAAAACTCATTTGAACTTATTTTAGAATTAAACAATTGTCTTGTGTAGATAAACGTCATAACAAAAGAAAATGCGAAATGACATGTGCAGGGACGGGAGGAACGGTGATATTGGACAAACGGCCCGTTCAGCCTTGTGGACCGTTCCATCAAACACTCTCAACAAACTTTCATTGTTTTGTGATCATATAAACTAATGACGTCACGGCTTACGATGACAAAATGAAACAACATTTTAAAAGAGGAATATAGTAGAACTAGAAAGCATACAGAGCCAATTAAGACACGGCCCGACAAGAAGACGTTTTTTGTCTGACCCATCGTACAATAAGATTGACGCAGCAGTTGACAAAGTAAGGGGAAAGTTGTATGAAATTTACCCATGGTGATTCGAACTAGGCCAGGGCAGGAGTGCTCCATCTAGTTCACTACCTGTGGGTGCACCACATAACAGGCCAACATTCATGCGCCAAGCTGACAATCATAATTTTGTCGGCCCTCACAATCTTTTGAATCATAGTGTTTTGGGGGTCATGCAATTAAAAGATTGTGTAAATTTAAGAATCTATTACAACCGGGGGGGGGGGGGGGGGGGGTTCCGTGCTTCAAATTTTGAGGAGACTTGTACAACTTTTTACACTGCTCCTTTTAAAAACAATCACAGACTCAGAACTATTCCTCTTTTGTTAGATATTGTGCTTTATTAAAATATAATTTCAATTTCCAGAGAGGGTCCATCAGGTGCAATGATATCAGTATGTCCCATTGCATGGGCGTGTGCAATATTAATATCATACTATGGAGAGAACTATATTAATAACAACCGAAAGATGGTGGCATTTTTATTTTATTTTTTCGTAAACACTAACTGTTTTTATTGCATATCACATACGGCTCAACCAAAGGCTGTGCAATCTTATCGGGCAAGAACAGTTGAGCTTGACAGTTCATTATGTTCTACTTTTCAACCATCTTTCAAACCATATTCATTTAAATTCATTTCATAACAAACGCCTTTCTTAGCCCAAATCGCCCAATCCAAGGCATCGTGTCCCTTTATAGAGCAAGTCAAATTATCTTAAATGTAACAATAGAAGGGATAACTACGTACACAGATTTCCCGAGGGTTAAAACGTTCCGATTTGGCTCACAGCAAAATAATTGTAGGGCTAGTGTACAGAAAAAACGTACCCCCTAGGGGTAGGGAGTGATGGCACTCCCTACCCCTCACACCCATCCAAAAGCTCTCATCTAGTTAGGTAGTTCTTGCCGCGGGGTTTATGCCTCTCGCTAGCCCCAAGCCGTGCACCGTGGAACACGCTTCCGTTGATGCATTGATAGGTCACTTTGTGAACACGATAAGCTTCAGGTTCGAAAGATAGATCGCTACGTGAGAACACAACTATCGTACGGAAGTTTGAAACCGTGATATCGCTAATCCTCGGTAAAGTGGCGTATCGTGATACGTCACTTCGTGGAAACAGAAATATGGTAATTCTAGTGATACTTCATGTATGCTATGATTTGCAAAACTATGACGTATTAGGTGATAATAAGTGGTGGATAGCCGTGTTAATCAGGTAATTGCAAAGAAGAAAATAAATTGTAGCACTTTAATGACTAACTAAAAATAATATCTGCATGAGCTTTCGTAGCAAACAACTACTTCATCAGATGCAATGAGGAAAAACAACTTCAACCAAGGTTTATATACAGTCCAGCATAGTCTACACAAAGGAAGGGGACCGTAGTGAGTCAGTGCTGTAGTGTGACAAAAAGCCACGACCCCTATTCAGTCCACTACCAACACAGTCCAGTGTTAAGATAATCTTTTGTTCTGCTGCTTCCCTATCCATCCTAGTTTTGAATGCCCTTTGTTGGAGAACAGCAACTTCTTAGCTGTGTAAGTGAGTGACCAAGGAGATTGAAATGTTCAGCTACAGGTTTTTCTGTGTGTTTGTTTCTGATGCCGAACCTGTCGCTGTTCAGGCGTTGTTGTATAACTTGCTGAAACAGTACTAGTGAGAACATTACAAACTTGTGCAAAAACCGACCTGGCAATTGTTTTTATAGGTCGTCAACTTAAAAGGCCCTCGTGGCTTCACCGTACACTCGTGTGCATGGTCTCCCCTTTCAGTCGCTTGGAATCTCGGCTCTACGAAGTTGTCCAAGCCACGAAGGCCTCGACAAAGGGCTAGTTATACTGCCACCCCTTATTCCTGCCACTCTCTGCTGGAAGGTTCATCTAATTGACAGCTTGGATGTGCTGAAATGGCTCCGTGTACTGAGTCCCTGTGGCTCCTCCATTATGTCCATCCTCCTCGTCAATGTACAAGTCTCCTGCCTCAACAATCTCCATAGAAGGACCTGCATTCTTCCCGTCGTACTCACTGCACTGATTGGATGAGTAGTACATCCGGCAATCGTCTGTGAAACGTGATGCATTATGAAATATATCTGATGGCTTATGGCGAAAGTCAAAGCTTTCTAGGTGACGGAAACTATGGTTTCTTATAGTGGGGATATCTTGCATAGCCTGGTCTTTTAAAAAGGCACTGGTCGAGTCATTCGGCACCGGGGGAACCAGTTGAAACTGCCCGTATCTGGTTTCTACCGGCTCAAACTGGTTGGCGTATTTCCCCTGCGAAGCAACTGCGTGAAGCATGACGTCACGACCTGGGTAACTGGGATAGACAGTTGATGAGTGGGTTTCATTGGTGTGGAGATTGTGACCGTGGAAGCCAGTCAAGGGGAACGCAGACCTTGCATAGTTAGGCTGTTGATGAAGTAAGGAAGGGGTAGAATGAGGCCGATCGAACGATGTGTAGCTGCTGCCGCTTGTGACTGGTGTGAAGGCACTGTTCCTAAAAACATGAAATTAATTACATTTAATAAACTCACTTTGTATAAAGGGAATAATTTCAAAACCTCCAGAGACGGTTAAAATTGAATCAGTTATAAGACTTAATTAAATGAAAAACAAAGTGTATTTGCACCCACAGTTGCCTGCCAGTCAAGTCATCATCTGCCAGCCAACCCATGTACAGATGAAACCTAGATAGTCTCTCAAGCAGAGCCGGTTGTTCGTCTATCTAAGCACCCAGAGTTGCTTCCAGTAAGGATACTGGATATGGTTTTTCTGAGTTACAATTTCAGTGAGCAGATTTGCTCCTTGTTTGTGCTATTTGAACTTACCCTGAGCTGTGAATTGATGGTGATGGCGAGCATCCTCCGAAGCCAACAGATGACGCTAGTCGGCCGAAGGATAACCCCCCTCTCATGATGGATGGCAGGTGAACAGGGTCATGTGACTCCAAGCAGGCCATGTAGCTTGACGTCAACTTGGATTGGACTGGTGGAACTATTGGCTGAAGCTCAAAGGTCAATGAGGGTGGACTTGTCGAATCTGAGGGGAAATGACCATTTAATTTTTGGGGGTAAAAATTGTATCTTCATGTGGACTGCGAACTGTATTTTAAAGCATTGTGAACTTTTGCACTACACAACAACCCAGGCTGGTTTTTGGCTCACTACCGGATATTTTCTGACAGACAAATTTAGTATGGGGGATTGGGTTAGATTATCTTGCTCTGCTTCACCTCAGTGGTCCAGGGTTCGAATCCTGTCTGAGACCCGAGCTGCGCTTGTACATTGGGTTGTCGGGCCTTACCTGGGTTCGATTGATGTGTCAATCTTACATTAGAAATATTTACAAATACTGACTGCTCATCTTAAGTTGAACATAGTGTTTTATGAAATCGAGTAAGATTGAAAGAACTTCATCAATAAACACTCCTTGTAGCCTTATAGCATTTAAATTGTCGCATTAAAAAATAAGTGAAGATTAAGGATTTCAAAGCAACAGTAAAAATCTTGATTGCATCATGCTGTGACTCCAAATACTGGGTTCTTATATAGTGCCTTATCACACGACTAGGGGCATATCAAAGCGTAAGTTATTAATTTTTAACAGGTTAAGCAGAGCTGGGTTTGTAATTTATTTTTGCAATTCAGCAGCCACTGCCAGAAACACTGGGACAAACCCCTTCTCTTGGCGGTAAGTGTAACTGGGATCTTTTACGTACATTACACAACACACGGGACCTACGGCTTCTCGTTCCATCCGAAGGACGAAGCAATCGTGGTTAAGTGTCTTTCTTAAGGGCACAATATAAGCGTAAAGATCGGAACTCAAACCCACATTCTGCTGATTAGAAAAAACAAAACCTGAGCCAATCGCACTTGACCACTTTGCCATGACACGACGTGTACATCCACCGTATCGTAACAAACGGAAACACTTTTAACTGGTCTGTGTTTGTTTTGTTTGTTTTTCAATGTCGATGTATTTAATGTCGGGGATTCGCAGTCGCTGATGGAACCCCTTAAGGGCGGGATTTTAACATTCTACGATGTATTGTACCATTACTTTGAGAAGGGGAGTTCCCACTGAACTGATGCTGGACCCGTTGATGCCTTGCTGCATTGTGGGTAAAACCTTTTCCAGTACACGATGGCAGAAACTCAATGGCGTCGTAACCTGGAACAAAACGTCAAAACATTGCACTGCATTCATGTTGTTCGTTTTAAAAGGCTTGACATAGAATCATTATGGAACTTTGATAATTGTTTGAAAGTGTTATTCCATTCAAAAGACACTGATTTATAATTCAATATTGTATTACCATTACAAACACCTGAATCACCATTAAGTATATTTCAATCGGACCCACCAAGACACCATTGACCTACAATGTTGAATCAAAACACAATGATTTACCTTTCAATATTAAAACTACACCACCATCTATGCTATTGACATAATTCACTTCAACAAAAATACCAGAGTCACTAGGCCTAAAAGTCGCTAGAAACCATTGGTACCATTGAATCCTATTGACTTTTCTTTAAAGCTAATGGGATGAAACTGCCGGCCCCATCATTTTTCTGCTTGGATAACTGTGTGCCACAAACCGTAGAAAGCCGGGCCTGATTTCATAGAGCTGCTTAAGCAGAAACCTTTGATTAAAACAAAATCTGCTCAGCAAAACTAAGCAGAAAACCAGTCAAGGACGGTACCTGTTGTGTGGTAATTAAGCTGGTAACCTTATTCTTTGGTAAGCCAAATTATTGCAAACTTGTACATGTAGCTCACTTTTTGTGCTGAAGCTGCATTGTGGAAGTTGGCCCAGGTTTTGCACACTCACTTTGGGTGTACATGTTGGGTTGTGTTGTGTTGACTATAACATTAATAGTAAAGTTGACAACAACTTGTAATCTAATGTTTTCATCAGTCAGCTTGGAAACAATTATAAGCATGAACATATATACAAAACTGCAATGGTTGTGGTTTTTATTACAACATGAACCACTCGTAGTCATTTTTAGTAACTAATTTATGTGTTATTAATACGCAACAGTGTTTACAAAACTTCTGCCTATAGGATGGTTCAAACCTACTTGTATCGGCTTCTCCTTTTAATCTCCGGAGCAAACAGTCAGCCCTGTCTTGGGTTAGAATCATCTCCAGTCTATAATGGATGTACTCATCCAGTGTCATGTACAGTAGATGGAACGATCCTGTAATTTCAAGCGTTGATAATAGGGAATAAATTGAAATGTTGACATTTTGGTAATACCATTCTGATTGATCAGTGGAATCCATCCAAAATCAATTCTTCACACTTGCTTTAATACACACTCAGCTTCTTGAATCAAAGTGTACACACAGCACTGTGTTGCAGTCACTCTGTGGACATTCTTTTGTTCTGTACACTAAAGGAAACGCCTATTATTCAGCACTGTAAAAAACACTGAGTAGACGTTTGTAAGTCCACATAGTGTTTCAAGTCCCTACATTGTGTGAACCTCTTTTGTTCTCAGGTCGACGCTTCGTATCTACTGTTAAAAGACAACCATTGTCAATCAGTGCAGCATGTAAAGTGTTTTTGAAACAGAAGCTCTAAAATCTACCAGATAGTTGGAGGGTTAATAATGTTCAGTGAGTGAATTCAATGTTTATCTGGTGAGTAATAATTATGATTATACAAAAATATATACTTAAATTAGTTTTTTGTATCATAGTGCCTTACACTATATTACAGCCACTGATCTTTGGACATTAAACATTCCTGACAGTATACTGTCAGGAATGTTTAACCTAAACAGTAAAACCTAAACTCCTTTGGAGTAAGCAACACTGACAGCTAAAAGGATGAACATGTTGCTAATCATTCACATACAAAATCTCTACCCTCCCAGGTACCCATTACACTTGTGGGAATCATTTTCAAACTCTCACCAAAGCTTGGAGAGCTGTGTAGCGTCATGTCACGCATGACCCTTGTGCTGAAGCATGACCACGTCAACATGAATTGTCTTGACTTCTGACACACACTCCTTGCACCTTGACCTGATGGCGGCTGCTGGCAGATACAATAGTATTTGCAATAAGTAAACTTAAACGATCTCTATAATAAACACCAATGGTTCCGCTACTGTTGCGGTTTTGTTTTAGGTGGGGGGAGGGGGGTCAAATTCAGTTCAAAGCTTCCTCTGAGCTTAACTGTACATGGTGGTAAAAAGAGTCTATAGTGAGGTTTGCAGAGACACCATATTATCATACGTTACTATCTATGATAAGTGGTGGTTCTAAAAAGAACCAGTGGGTTAGCACATGTACAATGTTGGAAATTGTCAAAGACCAGTATCAACACTTGATGTGATCCAGCATTATACATGAAATAACAATCATGTAAAAGTTTCATCTAAATCAGTCTTCGGGGTCATGGGAAAACAGTGAAAAACCCGATAATATGTTTTCACTGTTTTCAAACATCAGATTTTATCACGCGTGATAAAGACTATTGTTTTACTCCAAAAATGTAGCATTTCAAGCCAAACTATTTCAAGGGAAGTTTCTCACCATGACCATCTTTATACCATGTAAGTTATGTGCAAGTCTGTAAACATTTTTATTTTCAATCTCACCAATGTTGTACACATGCACCCTAACAAGAGTAGTATAGGAGTTTCAATCAGTAATGCTCTGATCGTCTTCAAGAACAATGCTGCTTCTGGTGACCCCTTGGAACATTTTATGATTCAACACACAGGGACTTGTCTCCCTAAACTGCCCAAACACCTTAGTGATGATGACGTCAGGTGAATCGGGTCAATGCCATTTGCAAATTAACTTTGCATAATATCTGGTAAAATGACTTGCTTAGTCACAAGTTACCGCATTTGAATTCCTCAAACTTTAGAGACACGATTCGGGCAAGCCTTAGCTAAGTTAGGCATAGGCCCTACGTAAGAGACGGTGAACACACTCTCACAAATCTGAATGAACGTGCACGGCACAATGGTAGTAGCGTACAGTGGTTGATACAAAAGCTCGCCCCAAAACATGTGACATAGCAACTGCAACTATGTCTGAGGAATTCATATTTAATCAGTAACTTGTGAGTAAGCAAGTCCTTGTACCATATCTAACTCGCAAACGGCTTGTTCGGCAATCAGATGAAGCATGCATCAGTGATTTGAAGATTTTTCAAAAGCCTTCTTTTCCCTCCTCGACTTTCATGAGTAAATCAAACAGAATTATTTCTCTGGAGGGTAAGTATGTTTTTGATTTGATAAATAATCAGTGACTTTTCAGTGACTTTTCATTATTATTTATTTATTTAATTGTTTGTTAGTTTTTTATGTTTGATTTAATATACATTCTTAAACTTTGTCTTTGAAGACTTCTAACGGTTCCTACTCTGAATGGGTTAATTCATCTCACCTTTTCAACGCATCTTAGCAGGTGTACGTCAAGCCAGTCCGTGTAAGATTCTAGTGAAGATTGGTTGTCCAACAACTCCTGAAACTCTTCACAAACTGCTCAACAAAAATGAAACAAATCAAAATATTCAAACCATTAATTTCACCCACAACAATTATAACAATTTTATTTTTTCTAACAAAGATTAAGACACTATCAGCTGCAAGATAGATTTTGGTCAAAATAATGGTCATGCTGTAAAACTGTAATTCACAGAATAATGATACGGAGGGAGGGCGTGCGCGTGAACTGAGTGAGAGTATACTTTCATGCGCACAGGCCTGCATTAATCATGACGATACAGCCCCTTTAAGTTGGCAATAACTCAGACTTTGTATGGCATGGAACAAAAGGAACTTTTTTAAGACCCGTAACTAGAGTCTGGCCCCACTTAAAATTTTACTAGCTAAGTACCTGGGAGACAGGTTTGAAAGTACGTGGATGTTGGGGGTACACATGAGAAAATAGGAGAAGTAGAAACAATTGAAACAGTAATCATAACAATTAGTGGTTTTGGAATTAATCAAGGCGAACTACGACTGAGGAAAATGTTTGGGGAGAAAAATTGAAGGTTTGAAATCCTTGGTATGTTGAATGTATGAAGGCCGGAGCAAATTGTATGGAAAACAAATAAAATAAAAATATTGGCAATTTGATGGCAGTAAAAAAGTGGAGATAGAAAGGGATAGTAATATGTAAAATTATGGCACGTGCATCTATAAAAGATATACCTTTAAAAAGGAACACAGTTGGTATTGTAGTTAAAGACATTTAGGTGTAAAAGTAGGAAATAAGGTCAAGTATTTTGAAAACAGTGTTTTCAAGAGCTACTGTTGTTAGTGCAGTGCCAGTAGTATATTTGGTTTAGTGGTTTTAAAAACCGGCAATACAAACTATGAGGGGCATTTTGGGGATGTAAATTTTAGTTGCTGTTGATGTATTCATGACACTACTTTGTGGACTATGTGAAAAGGGGATTATATAACCGGTGATGTAGAGGTAGATTGAACACAATTTAATCAATAATGAGAGGATTGTATGAAAAAGAAAGTTTATTGGCAACATGGTGGCAGTAAAAAGTGGATGTATATACAGTTTATAGTTAACAAAAGAGAAATTTATTAAAGGGTTTGTGTTTAGATGTTGGGCTATTCTGTCTAAAATAGTGATGAATAATTGAAGTTAGGAAAAAAGGAAAAGAAACAAAGTTTATGGCAGCTGGGTTCTTTATGTCATACACTTGTCTACAGGAAACTATAAGTTGCTGTCTTTAAAGTAGAATTGGTTTAAATTTATGAATTAGTCCTGGAAACAGTATGTGGGTTTTCATAAAAGCAAAGTTGCAATGAACCTAAAACTTATGAGAGTTTGCTATATGAACAGTTTGTGCGGGCATCTGTGTGACGTTGTACATCTTTTTGTCTCTGTGCTGGGACTGCTTCAGTTTCATCCACATTCAAGTTTTTGTGGTAGTTGCTTTGGGTTTGTTAATGGTTGTTGTGGAAGCTGAATTTGTTTAGCTTTATGGGTTTTTTTTGCTTTTGGTCGATTAGTGAAGTCCTGAGAAATGTTACGTTTACTGATGGGTTTTTATTGGCTAATGGATGCTATTGTACAGTGGTACCGTCTATCGAATCAACCTCGGATGGGTATGACAGGTTGTCGAACTACAAAAAAAGTGTAACATTACAAACACATGACGTTCACTCGGTAACTACTTACGTGAGATTATTTCAAAATGTTTAAAAAAGCGTTGGTGACTCAAACTCATATAGGCCTAAATATGAGTTCTTCAAAAAGTTGTTTAAAGGCAAATAGTATGATATGAGGGAAATTGTTAGAGCGATTAAGCGAACCTGGCGCAGAATACCGTGACACAACAGCTGTATTTCCAGGCACCGCACCGTCGCGAACATTTCCATGCGCAGTCAACATGGGGAGCCCGGGAACCGCGCGCGAACATACACAGGATATTTCTTTTAAACGCAGGATAACAAAGGCCGCACATGTATTGACTTTGGCATACTGGGAAAACCGCACACATGCACAGCGCGTTTCTTTTTACCGCAGGATAAAAAGGCCGCTAACGCCGCTAGGCACGCGACTCTCCCGTAACTGGGGAAACAACGCAGAGCGGACAGACGGACGGAAAGACAGAGAAAAACCCGTGCTCTTTTTATATATTTTAGATTAATCACATCGGTATATTGCAACACACAGGCTCCCGAGATTGTGTGATATCTGATATATGCGCCCTGGGGTCGATTTCACAAAGCACTAAGATTCATCTTAAAATGAGTTATCAGTATTACCATAGTGATTTGTATTGTGACATCACTCTTTGCTAAGCAACTGCGATGAAATTGCAGTTACGATCAATCTTAACTCTTTGTGAAATCGAGCCCAGGTCGGATTTACAGAGAACTTACATTTTGATAAGCATGGTGCTGGACCCATGTCCTGCACTGCATACAGAGTTTGACTGGCTATCGTCCTGACGTCTACCATCGACCAATCATCAGCCATCTGCGAGGTGACGTCACCGTTCTGAGTGATACTCTTGGAGGCTTGACAGAGGTGGTTCAGAGAGGTTTGTCTCTCAAGAAGCTGGGTGAAATATCTTGCCACTGTGGGAGAAAAAAACAAAACACACGTGTTTCTGACTCAACTTCTGATTGGGTACCCGTTCCGTTTGAGGAGGGGGAAGGAAGGAATATTATTACTTTCATTATATTCTTATGATCACGAGTCCTTTACTTTGTCGTGTGTACAGGCTGTAAATATAATTATTTGACAATAATCGGAAAGTATACTTTCTCTGTTTTGGTATCTGAGTTTCGGTCAAACCAAATCTTTTGGAAAGGGAAGCATAACTTCAAAAATCCACTTCTTTACTTCTAAACTTGACGCTACAGAGTAACTCTGGGAGCTGTTCCAGTGCAGTCTGAAGCCATTCCTCCAACCGCTGGGAAAAGGTACCAATAACTTGCGTCAAACTCTCCGGTAGTGTTTGTGTGACAGACGGCATCAGCACACCAGCAAGTGCCTGTAACAAAGAAATCAGTTAAATCAGCTATTTTCAGAGTTCATATCAAATCCAGGTTGTTCATTTCACAATCACCCCAAGTCAATTAGTTGACACAAGCATAAGTAAAATCATTGAAACGCTATAGTTAAAATATCAGTGAAATGTCTAGTTAAAATTCAACATCCATTTACTTAGCAGTGGGTACCGCAACGATTTAACATATAACCAAATTATATAAAATAACCTAGTTAAAGTAAGACGGGCATTGCAAATAGACCCCTAAATTAGTTTTGTTACGCTACCCAAAAATAGTTTACACTTGATCAACACGACGTTTGTTCTCATTGAATGTACGTGGGTCTTATTATGGGAGCTATTGTAATAACCTTAGACCCAGTGTGCTATCTTTTGAGCAATGTCATGCGATGCAATACAGGCAATAGATCCTTCCAATGAAATAGTATTTCATGCGTGAATGTAATTTTTGCTAATTACATTTACGTATGAGTAAAGTCATAGAGTTGTGCAATTCTTTTTACCGCACATACATTATTTGTTGAACAATAAGTTGTATAACACAGAGAGACTTAAATAGTATAACAGAGATCATCCCTGTGGTAAAAAAAACCTCAGGAAACTGGATTACTGCTGCATTTTTCATTTGGTACTATTCAAGGGAATTCCACAGGAAAAGTATTACATGGAACGTTTTTATCAGGTAAATTATCACAGAAATGTTATCATTATTGGTCAAACTTAACCAAAAAGATTGGTCATTCCAACCATTACAATTGGTTATATTTACCCTTCAAGTCTTGCTCGTATTTATAGACTGTGCAAGTCTCGCGCATGTTCGAACTTCCGGGACCACCTAATCACGGAGTTTTACTTGGGCGAGTTTTTGTAAATGGGTATTTTTGTTGTTCAGTCTTGTTCATGGATATAATTTAAAACAAAGATTTGATTTCAGAAAAAATATGTTCTTCGTTTGACGTGCTTTCTTGTTCCGATGCGCGCGAGACTTGCACAGACTAAATTAGGAATTCGGGTTTGAAAAAGTTAAGTTTGAATGCGGGAACTAAACGAAATCGCGCGCTTTTACGTCTCCTGACTTTCGCACTACACGTTTGTGAGACCGATTTACAGCCATACAATGGCCGTGGAAAAATGTTTGGGCGATTTTACCTTGTAAAGAACCGAGTCACAAAGACCGACTATATCGGCGATTGTTTGTGAGTCCAGTATACAGAGCATGTGGGTTGGCATGCCCTGCCAGAAATGCAGAAGGTAGCTCTCGACCTCGTCAAAGTTGGCTCTGATCACCGTGTCTAAGATACGCTGGCAATGTGTGCGGTACATCATCAAAAAAGTCGATACCTTGCAGGAGAAAAAATATAAAGTTATTTGCACCAACAAAATATATAATAATGAAAAATATAATATAAAATAAACCCATGTTAACTGATTGAGTTAGTAAAAATGGCACTGTTGAGGTGGAACTGATTATCCTTTATGCATGCACAGGGAAGTAGCTGAGTAGATTAACCATGATGGTTCAACAACTAAATTTTTGTTAGAGGAGCATATTTTCAAAAGAGGGCACTCTGTCTGCTCAATGTGTGTGATTCAGAGTTCTACAAAATCACAGTTTATTGTCGTACGCTTACAGCCGTACGTGTGTACCCCAACCCACTTTGTGAATATACAGTGGGTCTAACTTTGTGCATGTGCAGCGAGTCTATCTGACAGCGATAGGTACAAGTTGTACCCGTACAGTGTAGGTAACAAGATCAAACCACGTTGTGCAACTTTTGTACATGTCCATGTATTATTATTATTATTATTATTTTATTTGCCATAACAGTACAAAACAAAATACAAGACAATATACCCCGAGATGGGCAAGGGACAACAAAAGCAAATACATACTATGATCCGTAGATCTGTTGCCCCACATCTGGGGTACACAATGAAATAAATATAGATTTAAACATATAATATAGTACACGCAATAATAAAAGCAGATAATAATACAAAACCAATAATAAATAAATAATAAATAACTAATTTATAAAACGAAAATAAATGAGTAAAATAACAGTAAAAGTAAAGATAAACAAATAAAGAAGTATGTATATAAATAAATAAATAAATAAACTTGTAAATAAATAAATAAATAAACTTGTTAATAAATAAAAACGATTTAAATAAAAACGATTTAAAATATTGCACAAGTGAATGGGCTATAGCAGGCTATTAAAAGGGTGGACTAAACCCCAAACAAGTCCCAACACTAGAGCCACACTCCCCTCCCCGGAGAATTATAATACATGTATAAATAAATAAAAATGAGAACAAATAAAATAGTACAAAATTTACAAGTAAGAAAGAGTAATACAAAAATACGGACAGAAAGCCCTGCCCACACTGAGAAAAATAATAAAAACTATTCAAGTTGATTCATGAGATTGGCAGACAGAATATCTAAGTGATTTGAGGAAGCTGTGGAAGGGCAATAGCAGTAGGGAATTACGAATGTTTTCTGGTAAACTAGACCAAAGTCTGGGGAAAAGATGAGGAGCAGACAAATGCAAAGCATCGGTTCTAGCATACAGGTGTTTGAAGGTGAGAACGTCAGGATATCTATGGTTGACAGAAATGATGCCAGCCACATCACGCCGTATACAGGGGATGGAGGGAACAATACTATTGAAAACAAAAATATAATAACTTGCATAGGTCTAATAAAGAAAACAAATAAATAAAAGAAAACATAATGGGAACAAGGCCTAATTTCACGGTTCTGCTTACCACTGAGCTCTGCGCTTGCCATGACCATTCTACACTTACAGGGCAAGTGCCGATTGCGCTAGCTGTGTGCAGTAAATCATGCCTAAACGTCGAGTACGCAATTAGCGAACAAGCAAAAATTACCTGCTAAACAGTGAAACTAACTATGCTAGAAGTTTCATGCTTTTCTCAAAAAGTGCACAATTTTCATAATATGGATCGAGCTTATCCGCTGTACTAAGCGCGGATTTCCCTGCGTCCGTAATCGCCGATTGTTTGCTTACACCCCCTTTTCTCATCACTTTACCCATAGGCAATTCAGCCCTTTGCCCTGAGCGACAGACTGCAACAAACCGTTTATCTATCCATCCATCCACGGCCCTTTTCGAACACATGGATGAGGCTTGGGTTTCAGCTTTGGCTCCATTTGTCTGTTTGCAGTACCATACCAATCGCACACGTTTGAAAATAGCTGACAGGGCCTGAGGCGAAGCCCAAGGTTTCGAAAACTGCCTACCTCTGTATCTACCCACCTCAAGCCAAACACTCAATATTCATTCATTCTGTCACATTTAACCACGGCCACTTTTGCATCACATAATAGGCCGAATGTTTTTTTTTTTTTTTTTTTTTTTTTCCCTCCTTTGGTATTTATTTACTTATTTATTTATTTATTTAGTTAGCTATGTACTATTTATGTTCGCTCTTTGCTCTACATCTCAGCAAAAAGAGAGTGTATGGGTGAGATCTGGAACAAGCAGCAGAAAGTCTGGTTACACGCCCAAACACCCTAATAGGAAGAACGAGGTCGGACACACTGTAGGCACATTTTACCACGAAAACACGGACCTACGGTGAGAAAGAGGTTGTAAATGCTGGAAAATAAAACCCCTTAAAATAATTAGAACGTAGAACTAACGTTCAGATTATAATTAATTAAGTTTGTTTGATTCAACCGCCCACCGCCATTAGCACTTATGCACTCTAAAAACACCCGGGTCAGATCTGACCCGGAAAGGGTCAGATCTGAGCCGGATTCCGGGTCACGAGGGGCCTGACCCATTCCGGGTTGGCATGACCCGGAGTTCCGGGTCAGGATATCTTGACCGGAAAAGGGTCAATTTTGATTGACCCGGAAATAGGGTTTCCGGGTCAAATAATACCGACCCGGAACTCCGGGTCAAACGTTTTGTGACCCGGAATCTTTGCAAATTTGACCCAGGAGCCGGTTTATTTACATATTGACCCGGAAGCCGGTTTGAATTCATTAACTCTGGGTCAAATCAGCCTGTTCTGTGTAAACTTTGACCCATCCCTTACAAAAATGTCCTGTGGTATTCCTGTGGTTTTTTGGGACATTACCACAGGATTACCACACGCCAGTTACCACAGCATTACCACAAGTCAGGTAAAAAATATGTTGTTTTTTAACTCATTTTACTAAAATATAAGTGCAATTGTACTGCAGTTTCATTTGCGTTTTAAACTTAGGAAAAAACTGTAGTTTTCTTATAATAAACAGTAAGTCTTGGAAATTGCAACAACCACAGGATTAATCTCTTTTTGGAATATTTATCTCGGGCAAGTAGCTAGCCCAAACCCAATGCTGGTCCTGTGAGAAATGCCACCATGCTCCATTTCTAGGTTTCTGTTGATGGTGATTGGTGATGATGATTTAGTCACCTTCCTCAGAGAGAGAAGCACAAAGAACTGTGAAAAGAAGAAAAAGGGAAAATGTGTGTAAGAAAAATTAAAACATTTGCCAAAACTATGGTTTGCACAACTCTGCGGTCTGCGATGGTACATGCATGGCAGCATATATTAAACTTACCAGTGCCTAGACCCAGTAACTGGGGCGCTGTACTCCTTTTTTGAAATTTTGACATCATCGGTCGTACTAGCGCCCTGCAGGTTAAAGCTCCGTCGCGACACAGCATTCCCTGATTGGCATCATTTGACTACGGCAAGCCACAAAAAATGCCTCAGAACGACAAAAATACCCCCCCAAAATAGCTTTAAAAAAGCCTTCTGGCTTCTTGATATGTCTAAGATGCAACATCAGGTATTTAAATGTACCCACGATTTTGTTTTGTGCTGCAATTTAACGTTTATGTCAAGTCGATCGGTGAAAATGACGGGCGGGCTCTCATCCTGCCCGAGTCAACTACGATCTGACCTCTGCGACTGCTGCCCCCTCGTGGCCCTCACAGTTTCATCGTCAAGATGCATTCTGGGTAGTAGATTTAATCAATGACTGTTTGCAGCGACACGCCCCGTTGAATACAACACGCACCATTCGAATACATTGCCCACACTGTGTGCATGCACTCGCTGCAAACAGTCGTTGATTAAATCTACTACCCAGAATGAAACTGTGAGGGTCGCAGAGGTCAGATCGTAGTTGACTCGGGCAGAATGAGAGCCTGCCCGTCATTTTCACCGATCGACTTGACAAAAACGTAAAATTGAAGCACAAAACAAAATCGTGAGTACATTTAAATACCTGATGTTGCATCTTAGACATATCAAGAAGCCAGTAGGCGTTTTTAAAGCTATTTTGGGGGGTATTTTTTTCGTTTTGAGGCATTTTTTGTGGCTTGCCGTAGTCAAATGATGCCAAATCAGGGAATGCTGTGTCGCGACGGAGCTTTAACCTGGGGCGCTAGTACGACCGATGATGTCAACAATTATTTAAAAAAAAAGGAGTATAGCGCCCCAGTTACTGGGTCTAGTGCCAAACCCAAACCACCATGTGACCATGAAGTTATTGAATATAATACATTTTTAAAGACCCAACTGTTAAGTTTAATTAAACCCAGTCCTGTTACCCAAGCATAGCAATCAAAAATTATAAATGTTGCGCTAATCAGTTATTAAGGGGTTTTAGATGACTCCACTACCCCATATAAAACCCAAGATTTTCCATCAAGAAGAAATAAACACTCACTGGTATTTGGTAGACTAGAAAACTACATACCCCAACCTGACAGTGATATACCAAAAGTACTTGTGTAGTTGTACATGTGCACTTCTACAAGAAAATAAACTTAAAATCACGTTTTCAACAAAACACTTACCAATCATGCTGTAGAGTAGTTCTGCTGATGACATGCGACACAAGGCAAGAACAACGTCCCGATCTGATGGATATGGAACAACGTCCCGATCTGATGGATATGGATGGAGTGATCCCTGGGCCTGGTGATGCTGACCACCGATGATTCTTTCTAATCTTGTTCTTGAGTTTTACTGTTTAATTCACATCTGATCAGCATATCAGTTTGACACTATCAGCTTTTAAAATTAAATTGCGCTGCAAAAACCTTCGACTTTAAAATGGGAAGCTTTAATAATTTACACTAACATCAACAAGTCAGTACACTTCAACCGTCGTCCAAGTATTCATTTCAAACTAATTTTAATGACTGATCGATATGAAAGAGAAGGGGTCTCTAACCACAAAGGTGTTCATTTTACATACGCGAAGTCAGGGGTGCTGATCAAAGATCGTGTAGCGCCCTCTAGCGGCAGCAATATGTGATATTTGTCTTAAATAAACTTGCACAGTCCTTTTACTGCTTTGGATATGCAATTATAGGGAAACAGGTCAACTCGTACGCATGCAAACTCGTACGCATGCAAACTCGTACGCCTGCCGACCCGTACGCCAATTGGTCAACTCGTGCGCCTACCAACTCGTACACACACGAACTCGTACACACCCAAACTCGTACACATACAAACTCGTACGCAGGTATACTTATACGTGTATTTCTACGTAAAAAGCATGCTGACAGCGGGAATTATTAATTCGAAATTAATACATAATAACAAATCAGAATTCAAGGGAAGGTATACGTTTGGTATACTGAAAAGCACATTCTGATTATTCTGTGGGTCTAATTCAACGCAGAACTGACGGAAAAACAATGCCTCATTTAGCAAATCTTGGTAAAATTGAACACAGAACACTCAACGATGACCTGGCATGAACTGAACCAGCACCTCTTGGTCAAAATGAACCCAAATAAGAATTAACGATGACCTGGAGTGTAATGACCTGGATTAAGCGGGTTAACTATTGGCTGACCCGTGCTGTGCATTTCCAGGTTAACGAAGTATTACCCCGCACCGCGTCAAACCTGATGACCCTTTTCCGGGTCCTGTTGACCAGGAAAGGGTCATGTTGACCCGGAAAGGGTCAACAAAAATGGACCCCACATTTCCGGGTCAAATTCAACCCGGGAAAGGTATGACCTGGCACCGGGTCAAACACGATGACCCGTTTCCGGGTCATGTTGACGCGGAAAGCATTAACAACAATTGACCCGTGTATCTCCGGGTCAAATTTAACCCGGAAAAGGGTTAACGAAGTTTGATCCGGCACCGGGTCAAACACGGTGACCCTTTTCCGGGTCGTGTTGACCCGGAAAGGGTCAACAAAATTTGACACAGAGGCCGGGTCAAAAATCTGATCCGGAACCTTTTAGAGTGTGGCATTAAAAGTTGCTGCAAAGCCTGGTAAAAGCTTAAAGGGAAGGTATACACCAATCCTACACCGATCTTGAACTCTTGGTGGCAGCAGATACGCCTCAATTACTGCGGTGGTACCTGGGCGGTACTGCGCTGCCTAGCGACGGGTTTAAGGGTTGGGCTACACGGCGATCATCTGATCAGCTTATCAGATGATCGCCGTATAGCCCAACCCTTAAACCCGTCGCTAGGCAGCGCAGTACCGCCCAGGTACCACCGCAGTAATTGAGGCGTATCTGCTGCCACCAAGAGTTCAAGATCGGTGAAGGATTGGTGTATACGTTTGGTAATACCCTTAGAATGAATGGCAATAAAAACGTACTTTGGTCGAAGTACAGCTTTCGATAGTATAAAACATTTTGAGAATCGTTTCACTTCGAAGTAATGTGGTACAGAAAAAGATATCGGGTTTTATGCTCCCAACTTTGAGTCTGATAAACGTTTATGCCAGAAACGTTTCTCAGATTGTGTATTCCTATATAAATTATTCTTCCTGTGTGGACAATTTTTGCTCCGGTATTACGCGAATTTGTTTTTATTTGTGTCTATATTTATCTAGGATTTAAAGAATCGAACGGTTCCAAAAACCAAAGGTACACCTTTGCCTTTAATTATTGCTTTCTTATTGTTTCTCATAATTAATCAATTCTTTGTGGAGTTTAAAAGGCCCAGTATAAAGGTCGCTTTGCTTTGGCAATGTTTTCGTTTGTAAAGTATGAACTGGGTTCGACAGTGAAGTATTTAGACAGGCCTAATGAGCTCTTGCACCATACGTCAGGTGCAGCTACTGTCTGCAAAACTCGGCACTTCTCGGAATTCAAATTGCACGTACAAAATTACGGCATAGCGTGTACAGACTTGATTGCAAGGCTATCTCATTTTGTCCACATAAACGTAATTACTGCTCATTTCTGGGCTTGCAGTTACATTAATTACTAATTGTGAGCGTGCCTTAGTGGCATTAAAATACAGCAAGCGAAGCAACAAACAAAGAATTTGCTAAAACAGCTTCGAAACCAAATGCAATCAAGGTTTAGGTTAGCTTGTAAACGCCGCATCGCCTAAAATGCACACTACACTGTTTGACTTTACTGCTTGGACATTCACTCCCAAAACGACGCGACCAAGATTATTGTGAAGATGACGTCACTTGAATTAATAGATCAATTATCAACCTACTCAAAGTTGTTCCGCACTTATTTAATGTTTAATGCCCGGTTTGATTGCTAATTGACGCCCATTATGCGGAGAACGCAATTTGTCGTAATGGATTTCCACGGCCTTGCCGGTATACAATGGTACCATTATACACAAACATGCGTTTTACAGTGGAACCGAAGCGATGTTAAAAAAACAAGCAATTACGAGGTCCCTTGCGTACCTGTACTGCTTTATCAAATTACACTAGAGTTTCAGTAAATACAATTACTCACGATCAAGGGCGACTTTTGAAGTTTTAAAGTTTTGTATTGAATTGCGATTGTTGATGTTCTCCGCCCGACGACAGTTTCATGGATTTTAAAAAGGCTAAGTGATCTTTGTCCATAATGTCATCTATTTTCTGGTCAGAAAAAACAGATCAGCAAAAAACAATAATTTTTTTTGTTGATCGGGGTTCGATTTTTAAAAATTAGATCTTAGTCGTTTATAATCGTGTTTAGTCCCCGTGTGCGTGTTTCCTACCTCATTAATAGAGTTTTCAAAACTTAAAGCTCTCTAGTGTGCCATTATGTATAATAGTTGTACATTTAACCTCGTTCCCAGTTGTGCACGATCTCGCTGCGCCTTTTCCCCACGCGAATTATTATAAAAAGCACTACTAAAATAGCCGTACACAATATAGCACTACGAACGTTATGCTCTTTTCTGATCATACAAATCCTATTCGTCGGCGACGTTACTTCATCACTCTGACTGGACTTGAGTTTTTTGCAGCAGCAGTAGTTGTTACAAAACTGCTTTTTAAAAGAACTTTTTGGTTGATTTAACACAATGGAATCCAGCATAATTATCGTCAGAAGATCGAATGTGCTGTTCAACATGTTCAAAATATCAGCGTGGAGACAGATAATATATTTTTAGTCCAATTGATACCTTCCTAATGACCACTGGATTTTGTTAACCGCTTTACGGATCAACACTGTCGTAAATCCACTGATATACTGCGCGTTTTCCTCGCAATACCGAGCTGCGTTTACTGTAGCCTTTTGTCAAGGCCTTCGTGGCTTGAACAGCTTTGTAGAGCAGCGATCCCAAGCGACTGAAATGGGAGACCACGCACGCGAGTGGCGAAGCCACGAGGGCCTTTTCCAACTTGTTTGCTGTTTCTTATGTGTTTCTTTATAATCTCGACTTTTGCTACCCGAAACGGTAGCAAAAGTCCAAACCAATCAGATGTGCATAACGCACGTTTCATACTTCATGAATAATTCATTAAACAAACCGCAAACAAGTTGGAAAAGGCCCTCGTGGCTTCGCCACTCGGCTCGCGCGCGTTGTCTCTCGTTCCAGTCGCTCCACTGTTTACAAAGCTGTCCAAGCCACGATGGCCTTGACAAAAGGCTACGTTTACTGAAGCATTTGGGTGCAGCAGATGCAATTGACAGCACGCCACCAGTCAGATTCCTGCAGTCAGTGGCCAAAGGGGCAGCCAGGCTCAGACACAGAGCGTCTCCGTTGTCAACATCAATGAAACTAGACTGTAAAATGAAACATACCACTACTACAAGACTCAATTGGTTTCCACTTTATTGATTAAAGCATACGATGTACAACATTGGTAATTGTCAAGGACCAGCATCCACCCTTGATGTGACCAGAAATATACATGAATTAACAAACATGTGAAAGTCTAAGTTTAATCGGTTTTCGGAGTAATGAGAAAACAGTAAAAAAAAAACATAATAAATGTTCACAGGTTTTAAACATCGCAGTTTATCACGCGTGATAAAGACTAATTGTTTCACTCAATTTCTAAATTTGTGTGTACACATACACGCATCCATTCCGGTCACCATTGTAGAAGGCAATATCCATACCAAGAAGTTGAATTCCGAAAATTGCGGGAATTGTAGACGTGCGTTTAGGCCTAAAGGGGCGAGTTCCGCAGCGTATAACCCTCAGAAAAATTAACCAGTCATTGACCAGGTTCTGGGTCCTAGTCGGCCTGACTCATTGCTCATTATTACACCTATTATTATTGCTATTCGTTTGGCAATTGAAACAATAAAACAACATACAGCCGGTCAAGGGAACAAAACTGTCATTGTGATGCAAGGAAGTTTCCCAGTGATAGCACTCCCATGCCGTCAATAAACGTTCAAAATAGATGATTGCTACATCCTACGCTGGATGAACACAGTCTGAAACTTAAATTGAAAGTGCAAACGGCCTAATTGGTACACGTAGGTTGTAAGGCCAACTCGTGTTGTTCTTTATCCTAGATGTAATGACTTGAATAATTATGTTTGATTAAGGTAACAAGAAGTTCCGCTGTCTCCGGGTTTAGTTTGATTAGCCTCTAAGGCCTGTGCGTGTTTATGATATGCCTTCAACCTGTTATTAGTAAAAACACTAATTGTCATTTGAATTAAAAACCTACATTATTTGTTTCTTTCTTTATTGCATCTGATGAAGTAGTTTGTGCTAAGAAAGCCCATGCAAATATATTTTTGTATCACTGTTGCAATTTAGTCAAATAACAAACGGCGCCCAGATAGGAATAAAATAATGCGTTCAACTGCAGTTACCTATATAGTATAGTCAAGACATAACAAGGGCTGGAATTATAGCATTTTCAACAAACTACGTCAGCGATAAAATTAAGTTAACATCACGATGACTTGTCTTGAGGGATTAGGATTCCATAAATGGCAGCTACTTTAAAGGGTCTGACGTCATTCACAAAGCGCCATGATTTTTAGTCCTACACATTATGCTTAAATAATTATTTGAAGAACATAAAGAAGGAGCAAAAAAGAAAAGAAACAGTTCCCAGATTGACGTAAATACAATCTGGGTTAAACTTGACTCGGGAGATACTCCGAATCAAAGTCATCACTGATGATTCTTAAGGTCTAACTTGACCCGGATTACTTTCTTTGTCGAACTTGACCAGAACAAACTACACACGGTTAAAACTTGACTGGAAATTAATACTCATCCAGGTCAACCTTACCCGGGATCTTGATATGCCTCCATTGCGGCCATAGTTTAAGACCAAACCATATTTTTGTCTGTATACTCGATGCATAACCGGTATACCACTTTAAGTAAGTTGTTTAATAACCTGCAACAGTTACCATTTATTTATCTCCCCGTTAGTTTTAGGCTAAATTAATTTCTCGCCCTTTGTGTGTTTAAACGCTCTATACTTAATCAGTCGACATAAAAACTGTTTAAATTGTCATTTAACATCTCACACACAAATAACTTGTCACGCCACCCGAAGCCTTATTAATGCCTTAATTGTGACAAGTTTACAGCTGCAGCAGGATGAATATAATCAACACAGTGATTTTTGATTCCAAGCCAGCGCCGTTATTAACTAGGGTTAAATGCTGGGAAGTCCAATAATTTCAGGGGATCTATTTATGTGGGACCCATTTTATGACCCATTTTTGAGATCCCTAATGCGGACCAGGTTGACTTGCTACCTGGGCTGTGGTCACAAATTGAAATCTGAAAAAAATATAAATTTCATCCCCGACATACACGTCATTTTTTCTGTCAGCTTGGCCACCATGACGCACTCACAGCGGATGAAGTCAACCAATTAGAGAAGACTGCAGACATAACAGTGTGTTAACAGTGTTGAAATTACTTAATTCAATCAAGGTCTGAATTCCCTTGGTTAAAAACCTGAACGCATGTATTATACTTAGGTTGATTAGGATATTTTGTGATTTGCTCCGTGGAACGATGGTGCTCATGCGGTAGGCATATTATGTAATTAGTGAAATTGACACATGAAACAGCCACAGGGTGAAAACAAACAGTAACCAGGTCACCTAGATATACCCTGAGGGTATTTCTGGGTCAGGATTGTAAACAAACAGCTCTGGTTTCCATTCACAGACAGATGACAGAGAGCATGTATTGGTACTGTCGGGCAAATTTTGTACACAAGGGAATTGGCGCCTTGGCGCAGACCCACTCTGTGACAGCTGGCCTACCCGGTGAACGACCTCTAGGGCAAAATCGGTTCAGCCACTTTGTTAAGGGGTGTTCAGGGTTGGATGAAAATTAAGTTCAGCGAAAAAGAATTTTTTAAAGTGTTTTAATTAACAAAATTAGATTAATTGTTCTACCGCTTGAGACTATTCGCTACTTGCAGAGTTAAAGACCGGCTCTTGATACAGATACAGACAATGGACCGACCTCGTGCTTTACGTCGCGCAAAGGCTATACATGTAATACTCGATGCTTGCCACCAGCAGTCGGTCCAGCAGTGCAGACATAAACTACAAGTAGGATACCATCATAACCTGTTGAACTTAGTAAGAGCTTCACTTCCTTTGACACATCGTATGTCATTCGTTTGGTATCGCTACTTCTCAACTAGATATCGACGTTATACTCTCTTGCTGCCAGTTTACACGTCCTATAAACGAACAAATTGTACAGTGGGTTTCCGTGTTTTAAAGGAACTCAAGAGGTTGCAGTTCACGATGGGTTCAGAGGTATCATGCGATGGACAACAAGTGATAAACATTAGCAAAGATGAACTTTCTGAGTGGGTCTTCGACCCCGTGGATACCTTCATCATAACCATAGGTGTGCCAATAGTTTTGGGTCTTGGTGTTTTCATCAACTTGTCACTTTTATTCGTTTTTCTCCGCGTTCCCAGACTGAGATCAGAAACTGATGTGTACTTAGCACACTTGGCATTGTCTGATTTGCTCATTTTGATCTTGTTTTCTGCGTACGATATCGGGAGGTTTTCATTCTCACAAGTGACGAAACACCAGCCATTCGGCAGCACTCTTGAGTGCGTTACCTTAAATTTTGCACTTAACACGGCAATGGAGGCATCCATTGCGCTGGTAACCATGGTGTCATTTGAAAGATACCTCGCCCTGTGTCATCCAATCATACATCTTAAGATGCGCAGTCGGAGACGAACCTACAAAATGGTCGCATCGGAGTAGGTTTGTCACTACTCATAACTCCAAGTTTCGCTCAGCATCGGGTCAGATGCCTACGGTGGCCTGAAAACGACAAGTACAAAGCATTCCCGTCAAAGATTTCACGCTGCAGTTACATACCGGGAGCTGAGTGGATGACGTTCATCAGTGAGCCCTTGTTCAACATTCCTTGGTGTATTGCAATGATCGGAAACATCTACATGTATGTTCGCATCATACACATGTTAAACAAGCGCAAGGGTGTTAACGCAGGAGGAGAGAATAGAAAAGCTAACGCAAAGGCGCGTCAAATTCGTAACCAAGTCGCAAAAATGTTGGTAGTCAACGGTGTTGTGTTCTTCTTATGCCAGGCTCCTTTCGCTTTGTTAATTCTTACTGGGTGGATCTGCTCATTCTATGATGATCTTAAAAATCCCATTAGTGTTTTTCTCGGGAAACACGCAGATTGGATTGTCCAAAGTCCCTTACGGATCAACACTATCGTTAATCCAATAATATACTTGTACAGGGTTGCGTTTACCGAGGCGTTTGGCTGCGTTCGACGGCTCGGGCGGCACTCGGCCAACTCACTCCCTGCAGTTAGTACATCGAGGAGTAACAACCAGTCAACTGCACAGAGCGTCTGTTCTATTGACACCGGTGAAACTAGACTGTGAAGTTGACACCGGTAAAACTAGACTACGAATTCTGTGACTGCTGAAACAAGACCGGTAAATTAGCCTTGCTTGTGACCTTAATTGTCAAATTATAACTGTGATTACAATGGCATATTATGTCCTTCGCTACCTGTAACAAGAAACCACAACCAAACCCTAACGTTGGAAATACTTTATTTCAATATTTTAAAACTATATATTGTCCCTTTTTATTCGCACGTCAAAACTCATTTTTAATATTACGTGATCCTAAGTTGTTTTAGCAAGTAAAGAACATTACGAAACGTTGCAAAGACCACTTTTTGCCTGATCCAAAAACGTTGTTCGACCCGTGAGGTTTTGGACGGTGGCAATCGGTGATTCTTTTGCTGTTTTAACATTTTATTTTGTTTGTTCAAGGGTTACCTTCAAGTCACTTTTGACGATTTTGTTTATTTAAAACAGGCTACTATTGACCATGTTATCTTTGTTTATAGAACTGTGATCTTGTACATTCTTATGCATTTCCTGACGGACAAGATACTACACAGGCCATATGGGAAAATTTACATTTTGTGTCATAATTTTCACATCAATTCAATAGTTACAAAAACAACTGCTGTCCATCTTTTGAGATGTCCCCCTTTCTTCATATCAAAAGTTGAGAAAAATCAGACAGTACAATCTCCATAAAATATAAGATTTATTGTTTTCTTCCATTGAGCTGCGTACAAACTGTGCCTGCAGGAAGTCTAGGCTCTGTGGCTCTTTTGTAAACATGTGATGTCACAGGTCACATGGTCTATATATGACTTGATTTGTTGGTATTGAGAATCGTTGTTTTTGTTTGTTTTAAATACAACTTTAATTTTGGTTTTACAGTTACCGTTATTTCACTTCTGAGGATTGTATAATTTTAACCAAGTAATCACGTACACGTGTAACTGTTAAAAATATTGTGATTGCTTGGTGTTTAGAATCGGTAATTATTACCTGTTTTTTTGTTTTTTTTCAAGACGTAATTTTGGGGGGTTACAGTTGCTGTCATTTCACTGATGTTCACGTCATATCAACAGGATAATTTAAAATTTGTGAATGATTTATATGCTTTTGACACACCTTTTTTAAATTTAAATTTAAAAACAATCTTTTTGGTGTTACCGTTAAGTCGTGGTGAAAATCTCTGTGGTTATTAATTGATAATCACCCAATAACGTAATTATTTGGTGTTCAAAATTGACGATTCTTTTGATTTGGGAACGACTTAACTTTTCAGTGGTGATGATCACGTGATTTTATTCAGATAATCACCAGCCTAAAGGCTCATTTTAAGGGCGAGTACAACATTGGTAAGATTGAAAATATAAATGTTCACAGATTTGCACATAGCTTACATAGTATAAAGATGGCCATTGTGGAAAACTTTTGCTTGAAATGCTATAGTTTTTAGGAAATAAGTAAAACAATTAGTCTTTATCACAACATCCGAAGTTTAAAACCATTTTTTTGCTGAGCGAAAGGGCTATTTGATGGTACCACATAATCATTAATTAAGTAATTTCTCCAAAATGTTATGACCAGAGGGATTCAAATTCCTTGATATCCTAGAATGGACCATTCCACATATCTAAGACGGGGGTTGTACATTGTCTATAGAGGCTAACGCCGTAGAGAATCTCCCCCCCCCCCCCCCCAAAAAAAGGGGAAAAAAGTGGGTGTCCCCCTCACGGTAAATAAACAAGGGATGAAGCTGAAGGAAATTTATTCGAAAGTAGAGCGATCAGTCAAAATGTCTAAACAATTCGCCGGGGGGAGGGGGGTGACAGAATTTCCTGCCCCACCAGCGCTCTGCAATTAATGTAATGTAGCCTTTAGCTTACTTCATTTTCCTCAAAAACTGGATGGAGCACACTGATGACTTTCTGGTTAATGGAGTATCATTGATGCTTTACTTTAAATTGGATGACGGGAAAAACAAATGCATTCTTTCCCTGTCGTACAATTTCTGTACATTTGCCATTTACTAAATCGTCGTTCTAGAGAGCAATTTAACTTCAATGGCATTATAAGTAAATTAAATCTTTTGAAAGTAACCTCGACCATTGTCTGCAAATAATTGCATTGCCATGGCTTGTTTTTTATGGGAATTTTTCTACGAAGGTCTGTATTCCCCTGGTGCAAACCCCTCCATTGTGTATAACGTTTGCTGATTAATAACGACGCATGGCCGGGGAACAGAGACAGGCAATGGACTGATCTCATGTATACCGGACACCCGTTGATTGCCACTTGCGCAGTACAACACAACAGCCAACATGAATGTCCTATTGTCTCAATGCGCATGATCGTCGAGCAAAGAATGTTATGTGAAATCAGAGTCCTAGTAATACCAACAGCATGGCCTTCTCGTTTTGAAACTTGGTGGAGTTACATGTGCATAATATGGGCTATTTATTAGGAAATTAGCACATCAAGATTTGTCAAATTCGTGAGGTACATTTTCAGCTCTTTTCGTTTTCTTAGTCTGATTTGATGCACCGTACGTCATTCGTTTAAAACTGCTAATTCATAACTGAATATAGACCTTTGTTTCTTGCAGCCGTACACTGTTTTTTCTTAAGGTTTTCGTACAAATTATTCACGCGGTTGCAGTTCACGATGGGTTCAAAACGTATTACGTGACGTACAAATAGTGAATATTAGCGAAAAGATAATTGTGTAGGGGTGCTTGACCTCGTAGGTACCTCCATCATCACCATTGTGGTACCAATAATCTTGGATCTTTTTACGTCATCCGCGTTCCCATACCGAGATTAGAAATTGATGTGTACTAAGCAGACTTAGTGCATGCAACCAATGCAACCTCGCAGTTAGAGATATGCAGTCGTTTTCTCAGTCTGATTTGATGCACCATGCACCATTCGCTCGACATTGTTACTTTACAGTTTGATAAATAGACCTGCTTGTTCTTTGCAGCCGGTTAACCCCGGTGTTATGTTGAAATGATATACTTCACTGAAAAACAACCCTCCAACTACAAATTTGTAAAGCAGTAATTAATTTACATTTTACTATTAAACGGGCTTTTGTACTGAATGAATCTGCATTAAACTATCGGAAACAATCAAAGCTAGCCCTCATTCAATGCATGGCAATGCGCATCTGCAGTTAGGAGATCGTCTGGATCTTGGGGTCGAGCTTGACCTGGATCATTCTCCCGAACAACTTCTCCTGGTCAAACTTGACCTTGTGATCTATTTGATGCGAATCGCTCTCCTGGTCAAACTTGATATCTGGGTCTAACTTGATATGTATCACCCTCCTGGTCAAACTAGATCTCTCTGTCTAACTTGATCCGGAAAACTCTCAAAGTCAAACTTGATCTTTGGGTCTAACTTGATCCGGATCACTCTCTTGGTCAAACTAGATCTCTGGGTCTTACTGATCCGGATCACTCTTCTGGCTAAACTTGATCCTTGGGTTTTATTTGATCTGGATCACTCTCCTGGTCAAACTTGTTCTCTGGGTCTAACTTCATACGGATCACTCTCCTTGTCACACTTGATCTCTGGGTCTAACTTGATCCGGATCACTATCCTAGTAACACTTGATCGCTGTGTCTAACTTGATCTGGACACTCTCCAGGTCAAACTTGATCTTTGGGTTTAAATTAATCTGATTCAATCTCCTGGTCAAACTTGATCTCTGAGTCTGAGTTGATCTGGATCACTCTTCTTGTCGACTATAATCTTTTTGTCTAATTTGATCCGAATCAATCTCCAGTTCAAACTTGATCTTGACATCTTACTTGATGAGAATCATTCTACTGGTCAAACTTGATCTCTGGGTCTGAGTTGATCTAGATCACTCTCCTGGTTAAACTTGATCTTTGGTCTAACTTAATCTGGATCAATCTTCAGGGCAAACTTGACCTTGAGGTCTAACTTGATGCGAATCACCGTCCTGGTCAAACTTGAGTTCTGTGTCTAAGTTGATCCGGATCATTCTCCTGGTTTAACTTGATCTATGTGTCTAACTTGATTTAAATCACTCTCCTGGTCAAACTTGATGTCTGAGTCTAACTTGATCTGGGTCAATCTTCTGGTCAAACTTGATCTTAGGGTCTAACTTGATGCAATTCACTCTCCTGGTCAAACCTAATATTTTTGTCTAACTCTATCCGAATCACTCTCCTGGCTTTACTTGATCTCTATTTCTAACCTTATCAGGATCACTCTCCTGGTCAAACTTGATCTCTAGGTCTTACTTGATCTGGATCACTCTCCTGGTCCAAAATGATCTTTGAGACAAACATAATCTAGATCAATCTCTAGGTCAAACTTGATCTCTTGGTCTTACTTGATCCGGATCCCTTACCTGGTCCAACTTTGATCTTTGGGTCTAACTTGATCCGGGTCACTTTCTTGATCAAACTTGATTTTGTGTCTAACTTGATCCGGATCACTCTCCTGATCAAACTTGATGTTTGGATCTAACCTGATCCGGATCACTTTCCTGATCAAACTTTGTTTGTTTGTTTGTTTATTAATTTCCACTCAAGTAAACAACAAGTCATAAATCAACGGCTTTGAAGAAAATAATACATATTGAGCGGAGGGCCATCTAGAAACCCAAAGGGCTTGTACTATATCGATGACCCTATGTAAGTGCCAATGGGAAAGTGGGTGTATTCATGCAAGACTAGAAATAAATGGAATTTTGAATTATTTATTTATTTTGTTGATTGCTTTTCGAAGAAAGCGAAAAGAAAAACAGTGGAAAAGGTACATGGAATGAACATGAAGAACACTTGGCCGACGACCCCCACTCAACCATTGGCAATTACAGGGTAAAGTTGCACACAATGTTTGGATCTAACTTTATCCGGATCACTCTCTGGTCAAACTTGATCTCTCAGTCTAAGTTGGTCCAATCACTCTCCTGGTCAAACTTGATTTCTGGGTCTTACTTGATCCGAATCACCCTCCTGGTTACACTTGATCTCTGTGTCTATCTTGATCCGGATCACTCTCCTGATCAAACTTGATATCTGGGTATAACTTGATCTCGATCAGTGTAGTGATTCATTTTAACCCGATACGTTTATGTGTCATAAGCTATGTGTATTTTTGTATTCAAAAGTAATGATTTTGATTCCGATGCCATTATTACAGCAATCATTGTTAACGGTACCCGCTGCTTGCATACAGGATTGGCCCCAGTCACGTGATACGCTATAATAGTAAATCACTCAGCTCTAATAGCGGATGTCTTGGGTTTGAATCCCATCCAAATGGTACACCTGTGAGATGGGTTTTTTTGTGAAGTAATGTTTACACAGTGCTATCTTCCCTTTCATCGGTGTAGGTTACTATAAAACAAGAAGCGAAATATTCATGTGACGGTATGGTCATTTCGTGCATAGCCCATGCGTGTAGCTATAACATACTGCATGAGAAAACACAGAGAACAGCCGGTGTCGTGACCCAACCGCCTCTAATAATATATTTGGCTCTATTTCCAAGTTGCTAAGCCGTAGTACTGTGGTGGGTCACAGGTCATCCACATTCACTAGGAAAACTTTGTCCGCTTACAAATTAGTTTTAAAACATGGTGTTGTTTTAAATTCAAAGTAATTGTCTTGGGTAATTGTTAAACATGTTATCTAAATTAATGGTATAGCCGCTGTGGGGAACAAACGGATGTTCTAAATATAAAATTGTAAACTGTTGTGTAGTAACTATTAGTGTGTGCGCTGACCAGGACCAAAACCAGTCTCTGGGTTGGCAAGTACAGTATGCTGATTTTTGTGTGAGTAAAATTTATTTTTTCCCCCGTCAATATTGTCAGTATCCAAAATGTTACTGCATCATTTTATTGTGGGTCATAGATCACTTGTAGCAATCTTTTCCTTCAGTATGCATAGTTCCCAACAATGTGTACATCTAAGTGGCTTCTTTACATGCCCAATTATTGTCTAGGATTATTTGAGTCCTTTAGTTAACCAGTAATTGAATTATTTCTCTAATTAGCTAAGTTGTTAGGGGCGTGGCGAGACCCCGACTTTATCCCGACGAGCGTAAGGGCCAAATCTTACACACCATCCATTGTCTATTTACAACAATATGTGCATTTCCCAAAATTCTGTACATCTAAGTGACTTCATTACATGTCCAGCTTTTGTCGAGGATTAATTGAGTCCCTTAGCTACACAGTAATTGATTTATTTTTTCTAATTATCTGAGTCATTTAGGGCATGGCAATGCCCCCAACTATATATCCCGACGAGTAAAGAAAGGGGCTAATACCACACCATCCAATATATATGTTGAAAAAAATCCTGTAAAAATCAAAATAAAACCAGGGGCTCGACCCCATCGCCCCCTCCCCCCTCTTATATGTGTGGAATGGTCCATTCTGGGATATAAAAGAATTTGATTTCCCCAGTCAAGCAAAAATTTGGAGAAATGCTTAATTAGTGATGATGTGGTTTGATTGATTGGCATTACCGATCCGTGAAGGGTTAAAAAAGGGGGCGGGGTCAGAACAACCAAGTATAGACGATGAACATTCATACAAATAAAATGCAGAACGTTGACTTGAATCAGAACAATAGTGTGGAATCATTTGTGAACCGTCGGTTAAAAGCTAACGCTGAACACAGCCCCAAGGTAAAATTATCTTGTGTGCGGGCAAAACAAATCAGCTGCACATACGGGAATGGGTTTTTTAGTTTTTGAACTGCATTCTACACGCGCTGTATTTTCATCAAGCAAACAACCGAGATTTAAAAGAAATTGAACAAGGATGTGGGGCCGTCCAAGTAGAAAGTATTGTGATAAGAGCTTCACCAGTCTCTATAATCAAACCTGTATTCTACCCTCCCGAGATAGGGGGCTTCTAGTTTAATAAAACTGCTGAGTGTGTTTGTATAAAAACTGCGAAACCCAGTTTATAATATGATCGAAAGCAATTATTAAGTTTGTGGACCACTAATTGTCTGTACCATTGTCTAGCATACTTTCCGCACGTTCAACTTGTCAAGTCTGGAAACCTAACTGTGATGGGAGTCTTACAACAAAAACATACGTCGTGTTAACAAAGCATAGTACGATTGATAACATGGTTATTGCGGATTGGTGCGAATTCTCTCCAGCCGCTAGCCTTTTTTACGAGCCGTGTAATGAGATACAAGTGCCGAAGTCCTGTGCATTATGACTTGACTGCCCAGTGGTATCCAATAGACGATTGCGAGGAAGAACTTTACATTGAATTCTAAAAGCAGTCATGGTATTCTAACATATTAAATGTACACTTTACCGTTGCCTGCAATTACAACAATGCCCCGGCTTGCCTTGTATGACTATTATTCGATATTAGAGTCTCTAGATTCCCTTGATGTATAACCCGCAGTTTATGTTTGTAGAAGGATAAAACAAGAATAGCAGAGACAAGGAGGGAAGGGGAATATCTAGAAGAAATAAAAGGTGGCGCATGGCTGTTCAATCGAGGGAAAATTGAAGAGAGCAAAGAGGCCAGAGGAATTGGCTTTCTCATACACCCTAGCATAAAAGACTACATTAGCCAGATAAAAAGCTACTCGGACAGAGTGATCTCATTACAAGTACAAGTGTCAGGAAAAGAAGATGTGTGCATAATTCAAGTTTATGCACCAACAAGTGATCACACAGACGAAGAGGTCGAACATTTTTATGAAAATATCATGAAGGCATCTGATGAGCATAAATCTAAATATACCATTGTCATGGGAGACTTTAATGCCAAAGTAGGAGAAGCGAAACCAGGAGAAGAAACAATCATTGGGAAATATGGTATTGGACAGAGAAACTCGAGAGGAGAAACACTTGATGCTTTTGCAACTCAACATAATCTAGTTATTACAAACACTTAGGCCTACTTCCAGAAACATAAAAACCGGTACTGGACTTGGGAGAGCCCAAATGGTGCAGTTAAAAACCAAATTGACTACATCTTGAGCAGTCAAAGGGGAATAGTGGAAAACAGTGAAGTAATCAGCAGAGTAGACATTGCAAGTGATCATAGGATGATAAGAGCCACAATAAAAATCAATAGAAAACTTGCCAGGCTGAAATTTATCAACAGCAAGAAAAAGCAGAAAGTGAACATCTTTAAACTTCAAGGACAGAGAGAGGAGTTCCAAATCAGACTTCAAAACAGATTTGAAGGTTTAGAAGTCGAAGATCTGGATCTGGAAACAAGGTGTAACAAAATAATCACAACCATAATGGATGAAGCAATAAATATTGCAGCATCAACAAAGACAGGCAAATGGAAAACCAGCGAAGATAAAGAAATCGAAGCCATTGATAAAAAGCGTAAAGGGCTCAGACAAATATCAAACAAAACAACTCTGCAGAAAATCGAGTATGCTGAGTCAGTCAAGACAAGTAGAAAAAAGAGACGTCAAAGAATCAGAAGAAGAAAGGAGGAACAAATCAAGAGAGTTCTGGAGACAGGAAGAGGACCAAAGGAAACATCAAAAGAAAAAATACAAGAATACACCAACTGAGAAAGGAAGATGGAGATCTCACTGTGGACAGGGGCGAAATACTTAAGGTGTGCTCAGACTTCTACCAAGAGCTGTACAGTTCTAAAACAACACAGTCTGAAAGAGAAGTAGCAGAAGAGATGACATCAGATACACAGAAACTACCGCATGTAACGAAAGAAGAAGTCGAATACCCACTGAAATCAATGAAAAGAAATAAGGCACCCGGGGTAGATGAAATAACAAGCGACATACTGAGGGAGGGCGGTCACGAGGTGATATCTCAGTTAACCATCCTCTATAATCAAATCTTCATGGAACAGGGGCGGATACAGGGGGGCGTGGGGCGCACGCCCCCCCCTTTTGGTTGAGAAAAAAAAAAAAAAAGGAAAAATGAGGGAGAGACAAAGTTAATAATGACATAGGCCCTACCAAATTTTTTTCTCAAAAAAGCTACTAATAATCTTTACCTCGTACACTCAATTGTGGACCACTATTCACTGACTTACTGACTGTGACTTGTGTGGACATCGTGTCTTCTCACACACTGAACATAAGCGCGAAACACCGTGCAAATGCCGATGGTGCGGGGTCCGGGGGCGTGAAGATCATACACCCGCAGCGTGAGTCGACCATGCCACCTGTGTGTGTACATTGTGCAAAGAAGTTTCTGGCTGGAGGTCAGCACGCGCGCGCGCTAAATACAATGTGACCTTTACAATACGAACTTCGGAAACTAGTATTAAGATAAAAAAAGACGTAGCCCCATGAATAGGGCCAATCCACTTCGTATCCTTGGCTCTAGCACCATTGCATTCCTATTTTTGTGCCCGATTTTATTTTTAATCCAGGTTATGAAACGTACTGATCAAATGCTACTGTACTTGTAGAAAGCCATTATGCTTAAATGTTTTTTAATGATCACAGATCTTTTGGGAAAATTGTTTGCTTTTCGAATCGCGAGTGTCATTTTTTTCTCACATAATTATTAACTTGCTCAAAAACCATTGTCAGGTTCCCACAACAATCCACAACAGTTATACGATCAACTGCTGATATTTAATGGGGACCAGACTGATTCACTCAGCGCGCCATCAAGGTTTTGTGAAATACGTGTAATGCGGTGCGCATCTTAAGCCCGTCTGCGCAAAAGATATTATGCGTTATGTAAACCAGTCTGGTCCCCATTAGATCGTATAAATGTTGTGAAATTGTTCAGGGAACCCAACTAGTATGTTTCTCGCGCAAGTTGTTAATACGTGATCAAAAAATTCACTCTCGCGACTCGAAAGGCATCCAATTTTCCCCCAAAATCCGTGATGTTTAAACAAAAAATATTTAGCATTAGGGCTTTCTACAATGAGTAGGCCTACAGTAGCATTATTTGATCGATAAGTTTTATAACCCGGATTAAAAATTACATCGGACACAACAATATGATTGCAATGGTGCTAGGCCCAATTGGCAAGGATACGAACGGAGTGGATTGGCCCTACATGTATATGGGGCTCGTGAAGACATAACATTGTATAATCAAGGTGTCTCACTCTCTTCAGAAAATCACAGATTTTTTGTGTATTCAAGAAAGAGGGTTAATATCTGTTGTGTTTCTTTCAAACTAGTAATTATCAATTGTGCAGATAGTACACCGATACGATGCAGGGCTGGAGAAGGGGGCTAGGCCAATAGGCCTACCCTCACATTTTCGTACATTAGTGTTATTGTTGCTCGATCGCGCTGTCACTGAAGACAAGCACAACTTGTTCTTATCAGTAGTAACATGTCACATTCGAATCCTCAAGTATGTGAACAATTATAGACAAAGAGACCCTATTTGGTTAATTATATTAAAAATTGCACTATCGTTTGTCTCACCCAACAGTTTTTTTCCCCTGAATAAGTATTACTTGTAGCCTACATTTTGATTTTTTAACTCAGGATGGCTGATTCAAATCAATGACTCCCAACTCGAAAATTAAGTTTTAATGATGATCTTGCTAAAACAAAAGTGGTCAGATATTGCATGAGATCGCACCACAGAGCATCTAGAATCCTAACTGTTTCGGAGCATTTAAGCGGGCCCCGGAACCGGCCCATGCCGTAAGGGCTTCGCGTTACGCGCTCGAAGGAGCCACAAATTGCATTCACCATTTGCTGCTTGGTAAATTTTCACGCCCCCCCGTTTGAAAAATCCTGGATCCGCCCCTGTGGAACAAAAGATACCAAGACATTGGAAAGAAGCGAAGGTCATTCTTCTTCATAAAAAAAGGCGACAAAGCTGACATAAAGAATTACAGACCCATCAGTCTTTTATCTCATCTCTACAAAATTCTCACAAAAATCATACAAAAAAGGATTGCGACAGTTCTAGATGAACATCAACCAAGAGAACAGGCTGGGTTCAGAAAAGGCTTCTCAACAACAGATCATTTATACTCACTAAACCAACTCATTGAAAAAGTCAACGAATATCAACTGGACTTGTGCGTGGGATTTATTGATACTCTGTGGAACACAAATATCTGTTTCAAGCTCTGAGGAAAATGGAAATCAGTGAAGGATATATAAAGTTACTGGAAGATATCTACACTGAAGCAACAGCAAGGATTTACATTGACAGAGACGTCTCACAGGTAATAAACATCAACAGAGGAGTTAGGCAAGGGGACCCAATATCACCCAAACTATTCACTGCGGTGTTGGAAGAGGTTTTCAAGAACACGTCACTGGATGAGAAAGGGTACAACATCGATGGAGAAATGTTAACAGATCTACGTTTTGCAGATGATGTGGCTCTAATCACCTCTTCCGTTAACGACTTATAGAAGCGCAAATAAATGAAGTAAACAGAAAAAGTAAAGACATAGGTTTGAAGATGCACAAAGGAAAGTCAAAGTACATGACAAACTTCAATACAAATGACTCAATAACGGTGGAGGACCAAGAGATCAGCAGGGTCAATGAATACAAATATCTGGGCCAAACAGTAAAAAATGAACGACAATACAAAAGATGAAGTATCAACCAGGATTAAGGCAGGATGGAGCTCCTTTGGACGATACAGAGGAATACTTGGTGATAAGAACATACCTATGGCACTTAGGAGAAAAGTATATGATCAGTGTGTGCTACCAACAATAACTTATGGAGCAGAAACATGGACAACAACAAAACTGATAGAACAAAAACTCCGCACGGCACAAAGAGCAATGGAGAGACAAATGCTACATATCTCAATTAGAGACAGGATTAAATGCACAGAAATACGAAAGAAAACTGGAGTAAGAGACATCATAAGGAAAACACAACAAGCTAAATAGAGATGGGCTGGACACACTGCCCGAAGAAATGACAATAGATGGACAACAAGAATAATGGATTGGCAACCAAGGACAGGGAAAAGTAAAAGAGGTAGACAGAGAAGAAGATGAAGAGATGACATCAGGGTATATGCAGGAACAACATGGACCAGAACTGCAAGAAATAGAAATGAATTGAATTTTCATGAGGAGGGCTACATCCTACACTGGATGAACACAGCCTAAATGATAATGATGATGATGAAAACAAGATTAAACAAATATATATCTTTAATGTTCATCTTAGTAATAGAAGGATGTAGTTTGTTTATAATACCCGTTTTCATGGCTTTATAAAGACGGTATTAGTTTTGTTGATGAAAATGACCAGGCTTTGAAACGGAGACAGAAACTGTACTGGTCTCGTAATTGGAAATTGTATAAGTGACACGCAATGCTTGTCACAGCAGTGCGGAAAAGGTAAGATATCAGCACTCACACGATCAGTGTAATTGTATTCCATTTGACTTATCATTCGTTCGATATTATTCTAGCAATAATAATGATAGAGGAATAAATTAGCTTTAGGAAAATCTGTTAATATTATCAACTTGATGTGTGCAAGAACTTGACACAATCCCCACTAATAGGAAAAACCTTTTAATGGTTCTGACATTCAATCACGATTGGGATCCAGTATAACTTTAGATGATTGCGAGGCACAGAAAGCTGGAAATTTCAGCGTGGAGACAGTTTCTGGGTCGCTCTTTTAGTCCAGTTGAAACCTTCGTCGTACTTGCAGGCTGACATGGAAAGTGGCTTTTAAATGCGGGAATCAAAATCGGATTCTACGTCAGTTTGACCCATAACCGGGTCAACTTGAAACAGGGTTCGGGTCTCATTGACTCAGAAATGGGTCAGGGGCCCCTGGGGAACCAGTCGTATTTAGAGTGTACACCATTGATGCTGAAGTTACTGGGTAATTTATCTTATACTTGAAAGTTAGATTAATTTAAAGTTAAATATCATGTCCTTGGTGCAATTTGTCCTCCGTTTCTAAAATCCATCCAATCCATCAAGTAAACTAATTAGAACATGCAACCATTGAGGTTCCTTTAGAAAAAACACTCCTAAAGGTCTTTACGTTGATTGATTTTGAAAAAGCAGGGTAAATAAAAAACAGACATTGGACGTGTCTTGTGATTGGTTAACGGTGGCACGTGATCTTTGCTATAAGCAGTGCGTAGACAACGCAAGTTATATGATACATCAGCACTCACAACCAGTGAAATCGCAATTTATTTACTGTATCGTCAACCACTCGTTTGATGCAGTCAACTTGATGTGTGCTAGGACTTTTACACAGTCCCCGCTAATAGGAAAAACCTCCAAGTGTTTCTGACATTGGAGCACGATGGGATCCAATATAACTTTAGATGATTGTAAGTCACAGAAAGCTGAAAATATCACAGTGGAGGAAGTTTCTGAGTTGCTCAGTCCAGTTGATACTTTCATAATGGCCATTGTGGTACCAATAATCTTGGGTCTTGGTGTTTTCACCAACTTGTTACTCTTATTTGTTTTTCTCCGCGTCCCCAGACTGAGATCGGAAACTGATGTGTACTTAGCCCACTTGGCATTGTCTGATGTGCTGTATTTGATACTGTTTTCTGTTTACGATATCAGAAGGCTTTTTGCTTCGCCGTTGTTATGGCATGAACCGGTCAGCAGTTCTGCTGAATGTGTTATTTTTAGTTTGGCACGAAGCACAACATTTGAAGCATCCATTGCGCTGGTAACCATGGTGTCATTTGAAAGATACCTTGCCCTGTGTCATCCAATTCTCCATCTTAAAATGCGCAGTCGGAGACGAACCTACAAAATGGTCGCAATCTGCTGGGGCATTGGAGTGGTGTTTGCCGTACTCATAACTCCAAACTTTGCCAAGTACAGCGTGGAATGTCTACGGTGGCCTGAAGACGACATGTATACGGGGTTCCCGGTGCATATTGAATACTGCACTTATATAGTTCAATGGACGGAGTACATCAGCGAACCCCTGCTAAACATTCCTTGGTGTATTGCAATGATCGGAAACATCTACATGTATGTTCGCATCGTACGCAAGTTACACAAACGCAAGGGTGTTAACGCAGATCGAAAGACTATTAAAGCTAACGTAAAGGCACGCCAAATACGTAACCAAGTCGCAAAAATGTTGGTAGTCAACGGTGTGGTGTTCTTCTTATGCCAGGCTCCTTATGCTACGTTAAACCTTTCTGCCTGGATCTGTCAAATTGTGGGTATTGAAAGTCCTATAGATGATGCACTCGGCGTACATGTAGACTGGATGGTGATTATCCCTTTACGGATCAACACTATTGTTAATCCACTCATATACTGCGCGTTTAACTCACAGTACAGAGCTGCGTTTATCCAAGCATTCGGATGCAACAGACGCCAAGGGAGGGACTCGACCAATCATCCAGCACATGTTAACCAGTATATCGCACGGAGCGTCTGCTCTACGGAAACCGATGGCACTAATCTGTGAAACGGCTGGGTATTGATGTTACGTTTGCTATTCTTCTTCTTATCCTTCTTCGAGTTGTGCCGTTTTAATTATGAAGGATATCATCTGGAATGCAATCAAATGCGTCTAGCGGGCTACACATGTCTCCGCATGCGCCTGGTATTGCAAGGAGTCCAAGGGGGCCGATTTCACTAACGCTTTTTGACCATCGCAAACGTCGAAACCGTTCGCAAAACTCAGCCTTGGATTTTGGATAAAGATTTCATTAAAAAGAATTATGACGAATTTACTCATCGCAAACAAATTATTAGCGATGACAATCTTGTGAACTCGTTCGTGGCCGCAAAGCTCATCGCAAATGCTTAACAAATTGCGCCATTTTGACGAGTCTTTTTGGCATTTAGAAATGAATACTTTTTGCAAGTTAGGCCAAATAATAGGCCTTTTTGACCTTGAAAATATATGACACAGAAATTAGTTACAGAATCCGTACAATGTGCTGGTAAGCTTAGTAAAGTAATGAGAAGATACTTTTATAGATTTTGTTATGATGATAACTCAATAGGATTTTTTTTTTTTTTTACGATTTGTCACTTTGACATTGTCAGACACTCTCACATGTTAGAGAGAAAACTGTTTTTCTCATGCATAAGTTTAAACCAAATTTAAATAATTTTCTTCAGATTGTTATCAATCTCAACGTTACAACATAATACGAAATTGTACAAATTTATTTATATACGGGCAAAATGAAACAAGTTGAATTTGATTTCATGTGGACTTTTTTATAAATTAATGCTCATAGGGGTTAAACATTATGGTCCTCCTGTTTTACATTTGATGCACCGGCACGAAACCGACTTATACATTCACACTGCGATCTCGAACCGCGGCAACACAATCTTGACATATAATTATACGACGTCACCCATGCGACGACTGACGGTTGCTGGCGGGTTATGTCAAAGGTCACTACTTTTAGCCTGGAACAAAACGTTTATTTTCTTTTTTTACCATCTCAACTGCGATGATTTAACCGAAACGTAGAGTCAGCGACCTATTTTAAGATCAGTGGATTTGCGGTTTACGATCTCATCGCAAGTGTGATTGTGATGGTCGCAAACGAGAACTTCAATGAAATCTACCCCTGAAGAAAACAAGGCATAGCGATGCAACATCGAGCCAGGGCTGGAATCAAACACTGACAGTGAATGTAGTTCTCCACAGCTTGTCATGCACAACTATAGCATTCAGTCAGTATGTTTACTTGACTGTATTCAAACTAAGGAAGCGCGAAAGGGACATTGAGGGGAAACACGTCTCAATTATGACTTGTATCTTATACTAATTAATGACTTAGTATAAGTGATATTTCATTACAAGTGAAAGTTATAACTTATATACCTTATGAGATATCTCAAAGATATGGAGTTCATATGTCATTCATATGTCATAACTTTATTGGCACATAAAATAGTTTTGACTTACGCTGATTCACAATGAGTGTCTACGGATACGTGGAAGTTTATTTAGCAGACAGTAAAACATAATTTAAAAAAAAATTAAACCGCCCGGGCAATCTACTATTTCGCCCGGTCGATTTAAATTGTTGTATTAGTTGCATTGGAGACTTCGCGGCAATGACGACAGGGCTAAACTATACCTGGGACAAATTGTTAATCTCCCGGGCGAAGAAGTACACTGCCTGGGCGAATTAACAATCCGGGAACTGTTTGTTATTTTTGAAAAAGTACAGTGAACGGGTTACCAGATTTTACAAATAGTTTAACTTGTCGCAACTGAAGCCTCTGTGATATGTTTAGTCAGTGGCCCATTTTTAGGAACACTTCCGGTTCCCACATTGGGATTAATGTAACCAAACTGACCTTGGCATGGCAATACAATCTAATCCCTATGAACAAAAGATCAAATAATTATGCTAGTTCCTATGATAAACTAATCGAGGGACGGTATTCTTGTGTACTGGTTATTGTTTATATACATTGCTCTTTTGGCCGAGTTTTAACTCACCTTTCATTTCATTTCATTTTATTGCAATCTTATATCTGGACATTGATTTTCAAATGTATATTGTTATTATGTATACTGTATTACCGCAGTTTAGGCGGTTTTTGTCTTCTATTTGATCTTGTCGCTGTTTTTACCGTCAATCTTGAACAAGTCAGCTTTTGGCTGCAACACGATAATAAAAAGAAACCATTGTAAATGAAAATGTTGCACAAGAAACACAAGGCAAAACTACCAGCTGGTCCAGGGGCAACGAAAACAAATTAATACATGTTAAATTTACATTGGGGATAAAGATTATTATTTGGTTTTACCAATACTCCGATGTGTATTAAGAGGCAAAGTGTAGGTTTTGTTTTTTGAACTGTTCGATTGTTTTAATCCTACATAATTGTAGATATTTACAATAAAGTAACATGTGAAAATTTCATTTCAAAAGTTGGTCGCGTTTTTGAGATACCGCCGAAAATGTCCACGCAGGAAGAATAATCCCAAATAGTAATACACAGTCTTAGAAACGTTCCTGACAGTAAAGTTTCTCAGACTCAAATTCTTGGGCAAAAAAAAAAGACATGTTGTTTACATATTTTTGTATGCAAAAAGATTTAATGTATACTATAGAAAGCTGCTGTACATTTTACCAAGTAGGTTTGTATTGCCATTAATTTCAAGAGTGATTGCCAAACGTATACTTTCCCTGTACTACTTGGTCATTTCCCGAGTCCTGTAAAAAATACCACAGGCATAATATTACTCGGGTAGGATACGGAGTAAACAGTGCTTTATACGCACATCGGTGTAGGGTAAAACCAACTTAGAAAACAAATTAATCAATGCGTTTTGTTGAACTGCTGCTCAACAACTGGTGGAAGGAAAGACAATAAATCAATATACATGTATGGCTCTGCCGTTAATGCGACCTCTCACTGTAGGCTGTCGATGAGCAATTTACTGAAGACCAGCTTGAACAAAAACGGCAACAAGTTATCTTTGCTGAAACCATTTACAATGCTTTCCATCCATAAGGAAATTGAGTTCACGTGAGATTAACAAATTTAACTGTGAAATAAACCTATCATTTGTACTCTAGTACCGTATAGATGGTACTCTTACTCTGACTAGCCCAGTCAGCTCGTACTTGAAGTCCATACTCGACTGCAAATGTACTCGAAGTCATTTACGCGACACTCGACTGAACATTTACTCGGACTCCATTTTAAGTAGTCGTAATCATAACTTCTTTTTCACTTTCCTATACGTGCATTAATGCTGCAATTATATAGAGGCATAAAGCTCCGGGAAAAGTAAAACTGAAGTTGACTTTGTTGTTTTAAAGATAGTTATCACAACACGCACATAATGTCGTTTATAAGATCAATTTTTAATCCCCGTTTTGGCGTACTAATTATAAAGCACTTTAAACACTACCGGTAGGCAACTAGGCATAAAGGACTGGGGTCAAAATGTAATTAGACTCAATGTACAGAATAAACTTGCACTTGCTCTTCTCAAAGTCAAAAACCTTTTAATGTCATATTTATTTCCTATTAGTGAACGTGTTATGGTTCTACTTAATTTTACCCGCATAGGAGGGAGCGGGTTGTTGATATAGCTCCTGCTAATGACGTCACGTATCTGTTCAGACATGTACGTGCATGGCACGACCCCAAGCCCATTCCCAGGTTTTGAATAAATGGGGATTCTACTGCTGCTTTGCATTGAGTCATAGCCCTTTCTCATTTTGTCCCTTTCAATTTAATGTAGCCAAACTAAGGCTTGGAGGGAAAAGCAGTCGGGTTTCCTTTTATGAAACCATATTGAACAACTCTTGTCATGGTGTAACAAGTAATCACACAATAAGATTGACACACATTGTAAACAATTCATCTGGGAGTGTAATTACGTCACGCCATTAGGTCATCCAGGCGCGAGCTAAGGCCGTGCGGTATTGGGAGCCTCGTCCATCAAACTCGGGCAGAAACCCGGTGGGGATTGGTAACAAGGTGGACTGATTACTGTAATTGGTGCAATGCTTTTCGAGCAAGACTGGTTCAGCAACAAATTAAGCGTCACTGAAGGCAGTACAAGTGATGAAACATCAAGTTGAAGGTTTTTGATTATATTATAGCACTTACCTTGGACTCGGAGATGTTGGCAGGCAGTCGGATTTCTTTCATTACGGGGAAGGCTGGGAGGAGAGTCCCTAGCTTGGAGCGGGGGGAGTACGCAACGGTTTGTCTCGGCTGTTCCTTACGGGTCATCTCAGTTGATGTGCTTTGGGTTTTGAAAAGGAAAAAACATTTAGAGCGATGACTCTGTCAGCCGGTGTACTAGAAAAATCTGACCACCGGAGATTCTGTTCCCCCATATTATGAACTAACATACGATGAAGGAGGTTGATTCAACAGAGGGCGCTATCAGAACAAGTTAGTACACAGCTGCATCGGGGGGGGGGGGGGGGGGGGGGACAGAATCTCATGCCATACCGGTACTGGCATCCAGTCATTAAGAGACTGTTTCGGAACACTAGGTGGCAGCAGACGATAAAATACATCATTCTCTGCATCGTTCGCATGCCCCCTCGGTCCCAGCGCCTCATCCAAAGGCGCTAGCCAGATGGACTGACGTATGCACATGCGCTTTGGACCATTTTTCCTGACCTAATAACCCCGGTCACCTCATCTTGTTTACGAACGATTCGACTTTGTAACTCTATTGTGAATATTGCTTAACAATAATTGTTGTCATTCTTTGCCTTGTACTAAAAGTAGTGCTCGGTCGCAACATTCTTGGAGCATCTTTAGTGGATAACTAGTTTTTATTTAAGTAATACGGACGTGTTCGCATCTGCCGAACAGTAAATAATAAGTTTGCCTGTAACTTCTGAAGAAAACACCCGTAGACTTCTGGGTCTTATTGAAATAAACGTGCGTAAGCCTTGGTTACCTGGACCCCTCTGATGTAAGGGGCAAACACCACTAAGCCAGTTTCATGGTCCACGTAGGCTCAGCGTACACGATATAAATTCGGAAGACTAAAAGACTAAAACCGTAAACGGTGAAGTGGTGAACCTCACACTTTGATGGTATGACGGAGAGTGGGCCTGATGAAGCCCGCTTAGTAGCTTTCTGTTAAAGATAGGACAGTCTTCTTAATGCTAATAAGGGTCTTTATTAATGTACACCTGGCAGCTTCTATGGGCCATTCATGAAAGGAAAGGGAATAATTCACTACACCTCCATGCATTATCATACGTGTGTGTACTTGTGATTGTGCGCATCGCGCCGATCAGTATAGTACAATTGATCCCATCATGCACCACTACATCCTGAACAAGAGTTTGTACAAGCATCAGTCCATCCTAGTGGTTTTTGATGAGACAGATGGGGCTGAGCGAACCTTTACAACAAAATTGAACTGATACATCTGCTGCCACCTAGCGTTCCCTGAATGCCATGCCTCATAACCCAAGTTGCGGTCGAGTTGCTGTCTATTAGGAAAATACAACAGTGTGTGTCTTTAAAAATTAAGTAAGCTTTCTTTGTGTTCGTTTTCATGGTAATTATGGTAAATATTTAATATGTATAATAAATAAATGTTCTCGTAGATTAATAAACAGTGAAAAATCAAGTATATTGCAGTTCAGAAGAGTAGGGCCTATGTTGATTTTGTTAACAATACATGTAGTTGACTTTATTTAATATCTTCATGTTCAAAGTTCAAATATTGTATCCGTCCTGTATTTTAATTGCTTGAGAAACTCTTACCATGTGTACAAACGGAGGGTGTTGAAAACAATTGTTATTATTGTGACGGGTAATTGTAGTTGATAGCCCTTTATGCTAAAAGTTAAACAGCATTCTAAAAGGATTCAAGCCAATTATTATTGTGATGGGTCTTCTATAAAGCCCTTTATATTAAACGAAAAACAGCTTGCAGAAGGGATTCAAGCCATCCGCTTTCTGCAGGTGTCTTGACGAATTACAGCACGCAGGCATATTGACAATAAAATCATCCTCCTAAACACAGCACATTATATCATTTAGCGTGTAATACATATCGTTTTATTGTGAAGCGTAACCCTTTACCGCCCAATTCCTTTTTGTCCAATTGCGCAAGTGAATACGGATTAGTGTCAGCGTACTAGGCAAATCTGTCCCAAGAAGATTCTGTCCCACTATTATGGGAAATTAATGGGGCTAAAGGAGGATGATTCAAAAGAGGGCGCTATCAGAAGAAACCTGTACACATTTCGCCGTATTGGGGGTGGGGGCTCTTCAGGGGGTTAAAATCTTCTGTCAAACCGGCAGGCCCATGAACCATTCATTGCTTATCACAGGGTCAGGTATTTCCATCTTAACAAAGACCAAATAAATTGGTGTGGAATGACATTGGGGAAGAGGATTTGGGCCTTACTTGATATTTGTAGTGATTTTCATATATGGTCACCATATATAATAGCTCTTAGGTTGCAGCCTTGTGTGTGTCCCTAATTGTAGTCCTATAGTTAACTGTAGCCCATGATAAAATGCAGCCCAACATTGTATTAATATGTTATTCGGAAATGAACTATATGTATTTTACCTGACCAAAGTCAAGGTACAGTAAGGTTTATTACTAAAACCAAATTTGGCCCTGGCTAAACTCAGATACAAAATTGAAAGACATTATAGGTTCGTCCGACACTTGCGTATTTTACCACACAGTCGTGAGAAATTAAAAATTATTTGAGAAGAACTGCGGTGAGATGTGTGCAGCCTCAACGTTTCGAACAGCCTTCAGGAAAACTTTGCACAATGCTACTTTGCTACAATGTCAAGTAATACAACCGACTGCAACCTGTCCCCTCACATCACCAAAGTATCAAATACAATGTATGAAATGGAATATGGCATTGAATTTGTAATGATCAATGATAAAAAAAATAAAAAAATGGTGCGAACAGAGTGAAAAAATATGTTTTGTGTTAGAATGTTTTTTTAGGTTGGGAAGTTTCTCTGACCACCCAAACACAACCGAGACCTTGTGTTGAGTGACGTTTGGTTGCCTTAGTTCCGACTTGGTACACTTACCTTCCTGCTACCCTTAGAATGGAGAATCCACCCTCCCCTGTCCCCATCCCACTCACCCAACGCCTCCTACCCACCCTCAACCCCTCCTATAACACGCCCACCCACCCTGGGTGTTGCTGTTCATATGTGTAATCAAAATTAACACGTAGCTATTATTAAGCAAACTTAACTACGCATACGACATGCACAAAGAGTGGGGGTAATTTGCACTTAATCCATAAACCATGGCAACCCGTTTCCAAGTCGAAAGAATGCCTGTTGAAAGGACCAATTTGTCAACATACTCCGGAGGGAGAACGACTTTTGATGTTGTCGGTCACAATCAAACATTCCTAACTGGGGTGAAATCTTACCGTAGCAACCATAAATATAATAGTGACGTTATCGTTATTACCGCCAAGTTACCAAGGTCTCGAATCTGCTGCATACGGAATGCCATCTCACTTAGAAATTGAACAGATATATAATATCAACCGAGTGTCTTAATTCGTGAAGCAAGATACATTTAGACCACGTAGTACCACTGTTGTGCAGTCCTCAAATGTTTAACAACGTCAGTCACTGTCTCACAGGTTAATTTAAAACGGTCTTCCAACGAACAAGAAGAAATAGCAAAAAATGCATACATTTTCTTTTAAGATTTTTTGTTTTCTTCTTACTAAGACTGAATATTAAAACTCCGTAACTCAAAACCTTTCTTTTCATATTTTTACTCTCTTCAAGAAAACCAATGCTTGTAGAATTATTTACGGCGCGCGGCCGGGAATTGTTGAGTTTTTTTACCAGTTACAGACAAACCGGGTTCCACAATTTTCTTGCTTTGAGACTGAACATGTTTACATGTGAAAACTATGTTAACTTCCTTCAAGTGTGTTTCCTTGCAATGTTACTTTTAGTGATTTATAGACAGCCACTCTAGGATGAAGATCATGAGGCGATCTCTACCAGAGTAGACTCTTCTCCCCCCCCCCCCCCCCCATAAAACTCGGGAAGCACACTCTAAAATCTGGATCAGGCTGACCGAACAATTCCTTTAAAATTTGATTTTAACAAGGATTCTGCGTCAGTTCGACCCTTCCCGGGTTATACTGACGCCAAAACGGATCAAGCTCCATGGGAACTGGATTCAGGTCAGCCTGACCTAGACAGGGGTCGAGGCTTATGGGACCCAGATCCGGGTCAGTCTAACCCGTAAGTGTTTAGAGTCCACAGAGCAAGCGCATTGGTGTGATTGTAAAACTAAATCTAATAATCACTTTAAATTGAAAATCATTTCCCAAAACATTTTCCAGGCATTCAATTATTTGAATTTTTTTCAAAGCATGTTGCAAAGCCCGTTGGGTAGATAATACAACTAATTTAAGTGTATTTAATTTAAGGGATTTCTTTATAATTTTCGGGGGGAAAAAGAAAACAAAACCTGTCAACATTTCATTACACTTATTAAAGTCACAGTCGTAATTGTTATTGGTCGCGTAAAACAAAAGTTGGCTTCATCAGAGATGAAATGCAATTTATAAATATTCTTAATTCAGATTGCAGGACACGAGGTGATCTGCTATTTCTTCAACTTTGACAGGGGGTGTTATTTCATTGGCAGATTGATTGGTACTGGAAGCGTCAAATTGATTTTGTTCATGCTTGCTTGGTGATGTACGTTATTTGTAATCTATAATTGACCGTATAAGCTTATAAAGCATTAACAGAACAATTTTATTTTCCAAATTTAGGCTATTCGATAGTTTGATATTGAAATTGTCCAGTGGAATGTAAAGTTAGAGCGCAAAGCTTCAGCTGTCAAACATTACCTGATGAACTTGAGTGACACATTTGAATTTTAACACCTGTTGTTTTAAACAAAAGAAACCCCACTATAATAATGTATAACATTATAAACAATGTTCAATACATAAGCCATCTGGAAGTCACATCCTGTAAACCATTATTTTGGGGGTCTGGAATCTGTTTGTAGAGTAATATTTAGTTTCGCAGACCGACAGCTGTCGTCAGAGTATATCACCTACTACAAAGCAAAGCCTAGTAGCTTGCTCACACACTATCCCAGACGAGTGCACTAAGCAATGTCAACGCGGACAAGTGGCATTGCTGAGCGTACACCGGTCACCTGCGTCTAGGTACGCGGTATAGTTGTCTGCTCAATTGCAAAGCAAACATCAGACCGTGTGGTAAAAACAGCGGTGATTGCCTGTGTGCTTTATGCTGTGTTTACCTTTAAAAAATGTTTGGACTTGTTCAGCCTGAAGAAAGTTTCTGCAAACTGACGGGGCTTTTAATGAATAATAGAATGCAAAAAGCTTGATTTATAGGTTTTGAGTACGACTTCATTATTTACTGTCGGTAAACTTTGAGAAATTTAAGCCACTTATTGTGCACTCGATCTGAGTAGTTCACTTCACTTTGGCTGCTAACACGGCGTATTGACACAAAACATTTCAACCTTTAGTACATTTATGTTTCGTTCATAGTCCATGTACCACTTTTGTTTGTTTTAACCATTAAAAGTCACTCGATCTCCAAACATCCTTAAACATGTGATCGGCTTTTATAAGGGGGGGGGGGGGTGGGGGTCAAAATGATTACAATTTTGAACATAGCCGTGTTACGTTTTGGGAGAAAAGATATTAAGCCAAAATCTATCATAATTTAAAAATAAAATAAACATGCAATGTAGTAAAACAATAACATAATATATGACAAAAACACTGAGTTTGTTTGATATTTTATTTATAAAAAATATGGTGAACTTACCTTTCCACAACTTTACTGGAATAGTTCTCCTCATAGTAATCCGAAGATTCCTTAACCGCGATTCCGTAGTAATGATATCTGTCAAAAATTATACAATTATTTTGTATTATTTTAATATATAATTAGTGTTTTTGGTCACTCTCGTTTTACCTAACTATGAGTGCTAACGGCAATGACTACTTTTAGCTGTTGAACAATGGATCTAAAGTTAACCGAAAAGAGCAATTGATGTATAGTAAAGTACAGATTACGATTATATAGACCGGTTGTAGGACCATTGGACCCCAATGTTTAGATTTAAAATAGCTATAATTTCATAGATTTGGGTAAGTTATACCTCTACATGTTAAGGTATTGCACGAAAGAAATCCGCCAACGATAATTTACAGATAAATAAAAACTAAAAATGAACTATTGTTGGGATCCCGACATTAGCTCACGTCTATTGGCCATGTGCAAACAATTTTCCATATTACATCTATTCTGTGCATTATCCGTGGAAAACGATTTGCATTATAATTTTTGTTTTAAACAGCACCTTATTTCAAACTTCGTTTAGATTGAACAAATCTTCAAAACAAATATTTAAAACATTCTTTCGGCAAAATTTTGGCATTCAACTTTAACATGAGGTTCTAATTTTCCTTTTTTTATTTGTAATTTTAAAATAAAGTAATGCAACTTGTCTAGTTTTCAATGAAAACACCGGTATCTGTAAATAACTAACTGAGTTCAGTAGTGAAGTTTTATTTAAAAACTTGTTGAGTTTTGAAAGAGAGGTCTTTTGAACGTTTCTTTCGGCTGATGTTGAGTTTTGATAGAGAGATTTTGTGAACGTCTGTATCAGTTGATGTTGCCTGCAACAATCGAAAACATCGACGGTGGTTTTGTGGGAGTCTTTTAGATTCTTTCATTCCCACTAGTAGTCATTGTGTATGAACTTGAAACCCACGCCTGAGCTTTCAAATGGAAGTTAATCTTCTTCCTTTTCCTCAACAACTTGCCTTGCACTTTTACTTTGCTCTTAAATAACGTTTGGCTGGCTAGCCCGAACAAAGCCTTTGACAAATTAACAGGGACGCCGCCAATATAGGGCTAAAAATGGCTGAGTTGATAGAGCCCCGGCACGTTAATCCGGAGGTTGCAGGGTCAAGTATCGTTCTACTTAAAATGTCTCTGTTCACCCTCAAAACTAAATTAAAAATTGCAAAGTCGGTCTCCATTGTGGTTTATTATTTATATTTTATCAAATAGAGGAAAGTATTGTCTTTCTTACTTCGACTGTCCTCGAGTCCCAAGACGCCGCGTTGTCAGCTGCGGAAACTGGTGTCTTATAATCTGAAAGATCAATTTAAAATACATTACTGAGTTTGCTTGGTACCTAGACCCATTACTTATTAAACAAAGTAACACTAATGTGATTAAATACATATGTCATATTGTCATAGTGCTATGCAAATAACTATAAATATGACGAACGACATTATGAAATAAGTTCGTAAAGCTTACCGGTAATTAAATGTAGGCCTATGTGCTTATTAGTTCATTCATTCATTTATTTATTTATACATTTACTTGTTGCCTATTTTTGTAATTGTTTAATTATTTTGTTATATTTAACCAAGCCCCATAAGTTTTCACTGAAATGTTCTCCCTGGAGGCCCTTGATGCATACCATACAAAAAACACATTCCAAGAAAAATCACAAAAACAGCTAAAGATACCTAAAAGAATATAATACAGTTCTAGGAATACATCATTCAACCTCGTGGTGGCTTTTCACAGAATATTTCTTGATGCGCCCACTCTGTTATTATTGAATGCCAATTTCGCATAGCTAAAAAGAACGCATTACAAGTTCAACTGAATAAAATTATAGCATAAGAACCATGAAAGTCTCGCGCATATTCCGAGATTTTCGGGACCACTTTGGTCCCACGTCCCACGTACATTTTAACGGGCCCCTATGCCTCGAAGTAAAATTGATTGACGATTTCAACTGAATAGGCAAAATCGTTTGATTACAAACACATGAAAGTTAAATAGTTTTGCCCCAAATGATCAGGACAATCTGTAAAAATGAAAACAGCATTTACAGAGTGCAATAGTTGCAAATGAAATATTCTTCAAGGCGCTGAACAGTGAAATGAAAAGCAGTAAACAAGTACTAATCGAAATTTCGTTTATTAGTTTTGGCTGTGAAGCCAATGACTTTCGGAAAAGCTTAATCGCTATACACAAGCCAAAAACCAGGACTGAAAACCAAATCCACACAGTGCCCCAATGGGATTCGTACCGGGGTCCTTGAGGTGGAAGGCCAGGAAAGATACCAATACGCCAACCAAACGCCAACATTTTAAACTCGACAAGGATTAGAAAACAATTAGGCCAGACCATGCACCTGTCGTCTCAATGGAGTTGTTATTTCCGTCACAGGAATAGATTAACGCACCAAAGTATACCTGTTACTTAATTAACACTTGTTGTTTGAAGTTTGACAAAGTCAACACGCCGCACAAATTAGAATTTACTATATTATATGAAAGAGACTTGTTTTCCTAACATCATTCGTTAACTTGCATTCATTTTGTTACACGTTCATACTGTCAATAATGATATTGGACGTGCACAACAAATAAAATGTGCCGAACGTGTTTACTGAAGACTCGCATGCCTTGTTGTGAAAAATAAGATAACAATTAATTCATCCAAATGGGGAAATAATCGGAAGAAGATTAACAAAAGTGCCAACAATTTCGATTGATATTCACCACTTGAAACAGTGGTATCCATGGGCTAGCTGTTAGGTTGTGTTAACGCTCAACATAACGGCCTTGTATGAGGTAGAAATGCACCGCGTGAGAAAACCCCCGAAAGGGCTGTTTTTGAGTGGAGTCTACCGACCCCACTCGATGGAAGGACAATGGATGCTCCTTTGGGCGGAGTCCTTTGGGGGAATTGGAGTGTCCCTGGTGGAGAATAAGACTCCGGATGATGACAAAAAGGAAACTTCCAGAGAGCAATCTCAAGAGTGATAGGGATTGAAGTACGTGTTGTTTTGATGGAGGGAATTTGGGTTGACAAAGGAACACGTGGGACGCAGCGAAGGTACTATAGCAATCCCATAACAGACTATTGTTAAAACCATACCAGAGTGAAAGTTAAGCATTAGTCTTTTTATTGGTTTATTTCCTCCAGTCTCCATGATGAAATACGTTCTCAAACATCAAACTTTAACTGGACGGTGTAAATCCCGGGGGACGGGGGCTGTCTACGGTACCATCTTTGTCTAATTTTTAGATTGTAGAAGCCATGCCCAATATGCGTCAGAGGGATTCCACCCCCCCCCCCCAACCCACCAGAAACAAATTCATGTACTCTAACACCTGCCCTCAAAAAAATCCCTGAGATACTGAGAATATAATGAAAACAATGAAAACACAATGAAATATGGGGTGGGGGGGGGGGGGTCGGCGGGGGGGGGGGGGGGGGGGGGGGGTTGCCACGATGGTGGCACGTATACTTAGCACCAAATGTGAACTAAAGTAAACACACATTATTATTATTATAACATAACATAGCAACGTCACAATTACGGGCAGAAGCGTGAGACAACCTCCCCCCCCCCCCGCTCAGAGCCGCTGCCCCCCAGAATGAGATCGAAAAAAACCAAAACAAAAAACAAAATCACAAATTGGCTAGATACGTTGAAATAGGCCCCAAAATGTCTTTGCCCCGTTCCCCCAATGAAAATGTATTTCTTCTTGTTAAAGCATGAAAATTACAAACTCTAAAAAGCCTCACAATCTTACCCAAAATTCAATACATCAAACTTGTTATGATCATCTTTAAATAAGGAAGAAAAATGGTTGATGTTTTACCTTTCCAAAACTTGCCGCATTCATGGGACTCGCCTGCGTCTTTTCGCAAAAGTCTAAGTAGTGGACATACAGTGTGCTTCGCGGGATGCAAACCCCGTCCGCCAACTCGTAATTCAGCTGCAACCTAATAACGTCAACCAAATGTATTAATATAACACTGTTAATTACAAGATATATACATTGCTTAGATTTTAACAGAAAGTTTAAATCTGAAAGCTCACTGTTACAATATTATATCAAGGCTCGATTTCACAAAGAACTGAGATTGATCTTAAATGCTAAAAAAGTGTGACGTCACAGTACAAATATAGTATGGTATACTGACACCTCATCGGAAAATGGATCAAAGGTAGTCGAATTGGCGGTAACAGCTACGGCTACTGTTGCTAAGGGCGTTGCTAAAGGTGCACTATACACTTAAAACCCATGATGACGGGCAAGTCTAGCCGTAGCCGTATAGCTGTAGCCACCACTTCGGACACGGCCTAAGTACGCTGTAAACTATTAATCCAAATTTTATGTCACTGCTAGCTACATATTCTGCGCTATGCCCACTAGATGTAAAGGGCGTGATTCGATGGAGTTTACACGGTAAGCCGCGCCACGACATCGGGCCCTGCTCCAATCATCCGAGAAATTCGTCCGTCTGAACTAACTTAATGTCGATAAAAATAGCATTTTCTTTGGAGCACTAAAACCTTACATTTACCCAACGAAAAAACATGCAAAATGGGAGACAATACAAAAGAGATGATAAACAAAATACACGGGAGTGTCTACGACAACAACTTGAGTGTAATAATTATAGGAGCATTGTTTGTATAAGTTAAACTGACCATTTCATTATAGTTGGTGAAGAGGCAGGCTCGGGTAGAATCGTCTTAGATTTGGATCGCATTTCTGTCAAATAAAAACAATGAACGTGTTATCTGTTAATTATCATGTGTTATCTGCAACAACTGCAGGGTGCACCACACTGAGTGATCTTTTTGGCTTACGGTATCACTACTATACAAAATACATTGTTTACAGAAAAACAAAAGTATTAAGAAGCTGCGACGAAACAGTGAAACATTCTAGGGAGGCACAATGGGGTGTATCCTTTTTATAGGGAGGAATTATGGCACATTCATAAATACCCCAGACAGTTTCGCTATTCCTATTGGTGGAGAGCACGTCACGTGGGGGTGTTTAAACGGCTGATAAAGACATAGCTGGAGCTGTTTAAGACCGGTTGTTTTCGGATAGCATTTGTGCGGGTTAGCCCACAACCCCATTCTCAGGGGAGATCGATCTCGCCGCGCCATTTTAGTTCATGGACACGTGGGTGCGTTACTACGCGCACAATGCATATCCGAAAACTGTCTCACGTACAGAGCTCAAGGACGTCGGAAAACAGATAGGTTTTTACAGAGTTTCCTACTTTATTACGCCTTTTAACCAAAAGGGCATTTATGAATGGGAATAAAAGGGTAGCGACGAGTTCTTAAACGGCCGTTTAAAACCTTGCAGGGTCGTGGCCGTGCGATAAAGGCCCTCGCCTTCGGCTCGGGCCTTTATCGCACGGCCACGACCCTGCCGGTTTTAAACGGCCGTTTAAGAACTCGTCGCTACCCTTTTATTCCCTTATTAAAACTGTATCTTCGGTTTGTATCTTTTTCTTAAACAAGTCCATTTTCAGCGCTCTTGATATAAGCCATTTACTATTTTTTTTTTTTATTTTTTTTTTACATTCTGAAATGGAGATAAAAACGAATACATTGTCCATGTGAAGGTATAACAATAAAAATAAAACATTGAAATTACTACATAACAGCTTATGAAATCTAGTACTTTATTCTGGGATTTTTTAATCTAAAAAAAACAGATTTCAAATGAATGGGTTCTCTCAACCCGCTCAGTTACGTTACTGGTAACAAAGCATCGGACACAAATTGCTGTGCACATACAATTTAAGAATGATGGCTTTACAGTGGACAATATTTAAAAGGTGGATAAATTGAATTCATTTTATGATAATTGCATGTAATTAACTCATTTAACAACTTTTCAAACTTATTTGTGAATTTTCAGTCCAACTGCTGGGCCCATCATTTCATGCCATTAACGGCCTTATTGAACAAACCACTTTCAAGAAAAGTTGAAAATGTTAACGTGAAGAAAGGTTGTAAAGTCTATAGACTTTTATACATACCGGTTTTGTTCTTTGTGTTGTTCATGTCGTTTTCACTGAATTTATGTTACGCCTTGCCTGTCATGGCAATGTCACTTGTAGCAATAATACGGTTTTAATTCCTTCCCAGTACAAGTCTTTTACTCCCAAGAAATTGCAGTTCGGTGTGTGCACAAATACACGACCAGCTTCCGAGAGGTTGCAGCACGGTGGTCTGAATGTGTTTATGGAACGGCTAGAAGAAGCAGACGACGCGCGGTAGATCCGTGGGACACAGAGTGCATAAAGTCCCGTCTATTGTGTTGGCTGATTTCTGCACGGTCTCAACAGTGTTTCTTATTTCATTATGGTAGCTTATAGTTTAAATCTAAATTGGTTCGTCACTGAAATGAAATTTCAGCCTTTGGTATTATTCGAAATCTCACTCATGTCCAGCAGAAGCCTTAGTTTTGTTTTTCTTCATGATATTTAGACTAAGGCGAAGTTATACGTCAATGACATAAACATTGATTTTATCTTAAATTCAACTGAAAACACGAATTCCCCTCGTAAAATTTAAGAGGGAAAATATACAAGTAAATTACAGTAGGCCCCTAGCTACCTCTGAAGAGCAAATGGTTTGATTTCGAAATCTTGTTATCTCCACAGCAACTTGCAAGGAAATTTAATCCTCGAATTTGATGTTTCCTTCAAAGTTAAACGTATTCTCCAACAGAGATGACGTTCGGACGTATATTGTCCAATGCTCCGTCAAATGGTCAGTTTACATGAAACTAGCATCGGTTTCTTAATGATAAGAAGTAAGTATTAATTATCACCAAAAGGAAGAACACAGCAAATTTGTGTTATCGAAGTTGGCTAAATATTCCTTGCTTCCACCGGATAGAAAAGCTGGAAAGATTTTTCAACTCTTAAACTCATCTACAAAAGCTTTTTTTAAAAGCGCAGATTAAGAAGTCGAAACAACATGTCCACAGCTATATTGACTGCTCAAGTAATACTATATTTTTAACTACAATATGTTTGTTTCCTTCTGTGTTTTCATTGGACACATTGCTATATCGAGGGAGACAATCTGACTGCAACAGGCATTCAGCTTAAAAGGGGCGGGCTTAGACAAGTATGTCCTATTGTTCGCCAAACAGGTGTTTGACGGGTTGCACGCATACAGCATTACTCATTAGTTGTCTCTGTGTTATACTGTCAGCAATGGAAGAGTCACGTGCGGCCCTGAGCTGTGATGGGACACGGCCCAATTACTGCAAAAGATCAGACTGGACCTTCCCACCACACAGGCCAAATTTTTAAGCAGAAATAATTTAACATTAAACAATTGTGCAATAGTTATGTCCATTACATTTAGCTGCGGTAGCCCGTTGTCTTTCGCTGACAGGCGATGTATGTTGGCAATCATTATCCAAAAGTGTTATTTTCAACCCAAAAGCAATAAACTTCATACCTGTCAAAAACAAAACTGTCATGGACAAGAATACAGCACGTCAATAATAAACAAAAGTATCTCAGCTACTTATCTCATTTTTTAGCTGTACAAAAATTTGTGTGTTGAAAGCGCACAAGCCTATTTTGTCATTTCATTAAAAAGTCACCACCCTAATTGGTGAAGTATTTTCATAAAGAACCCAGTGGCGTAACCCGAGGAGCGGGGGGGGGGGGGGGGGGCGCAGAAAATGATATAAAATATCAAAAACAAATTGTTGTCAATTCCCCCGCAATGATAGGGCAGGGGGAGGGGGAGCCCCCCCCCCCCCCCCCCCCCCCCCCCTCCTGTGAATGTATTTACTCTCGCCATAAGATTGGGAAAAAGACACAAAATATGCCAACGAATTTGTGTCAATGCCTTTTACCAAATCATAGTTATAAGATGACAGTCATTGTTAATTTTACTAGGTCATTATTATGACATAATATATAAGTTGTACGATTTCATAATTAGCCTCTGAGATTCAAGTCAGAATTGGTGCTTCAAGTCGTAATTATGACTTTTACAAAGACATAATTATGAGATGTAAGTCAAAATTATGAGACATGAGTCATAATTATGACCTTAATTTTCCAACGCTTCCGTTCTGCTGCGTGTCTGCAACACAGTGAAAGACATTCCAGAGAGAGATGGTCCTCGGCGTGAGAAAGTGAGCAGTCTCTCGAAGAGTGGTTTAGAACGCGAGATGCTGAGGATTATGGTGATAATTGCATGCAGAGTTAAGTCGTCTAGAACCACACAGCTGTATGGATGTTGTCCGTTGACTGAAACTTATTGCATTGTGCCTTTGTTACCGTCCTTAAATGGTTCTACTTTTAGGCAAGTGTAGTTGGGGAAAAACACCATGCCATCTAACAATATCCACCCTATGTTGCCACTAGCCTAGGTCCAGTTCATGACCCAGCTTACTAGCTCTGTGCTTACGGGGCCCACAGTGAGCACAGTAATTATGTGGGCCGTATTACGAAATAAGCAAGCGCTATAAATTATAACGCTGTTCGCTAAAAGGCAACATACATTTTTATGGGACAAACTGCATGAAAAAAGGAAAAATTATTCGGCAAGACAATGGAAGTCGTTTAGCCTTTCTAACAGTAAGTCATTCAGTGTGTGTGATATCAGTCGCTCATATCACTTGAGTTGTTTCATTCTTCATTTCTACATGTTTTAAGGCACATTCAGGCTGTCGAAAGGTGCTCTTAAAATCTATTGCTTTTAATACGATTTTTATTATAAGTATTATCATTGTTAGTAACAATATTGTTATAATTTGTATATTAAGCATACTCTGAATGCAATAAAGGGACACACCGGCTCCGTTGGGCTATGTTGGCTACAACACATGACTCCAAAGATCTTTTTTAACAAGTATTCATGAGTATTTGACAAAAGAAAATACGTATTCAAATTATGGATACAAGTTGTAAATAATAATGATAAAATCGAACGTAAGATTTTTATTTCAGAGAGTCCGAGCAACGGAAGCGTGTTTTACAGTGAACAGCGTGGGGCTCGCTACACGTAATACAGGGGCAATCGTGTAGCTGGCGGGACGGAAACCCCCTAGCGCGACGGAAACCCCCTAGCTAAGAAATAGCTGTACCTGGAAACTCATAAACATGTGGGTGGGGTAGGGAGCCAGACCACCAACTACGTTGTTGTCATTGCGGGTATGCCAGTCGGTAAACTTCGCTGATCGAATCCGCTGTTTCAAAATCGCAACGTTTCAATGCTCTGTGTACGTGCCTTCCCCCGATTTGTACTGAATTTCTCGTTAATTAAACAAGATTTATGTCAATACTTAGGAATACCACTTTTATATTGACGGTGCAGTTAGTTTAAACAATTTTTGTGACAACAAATCCCCCAAAACGAACACCCCCAAAAACAATAATAATAAATAAAAAAATAAAACGCAGCCCCTAAAGGGACAGGTGCAAAAAGAAGTTAAATATTAAGAGGTGGAAAAAAAATACCTCACTCGAAATTTCTATTTCATCCCTCGACAGAAAAAATCCCGACAAAATCATTTCGTTTCCTCAAAATATTATTTTATTCAATCATAATGTAATTTTGTCACACAAAAAAAAAAATTATTTTGTGAACGAAGTGTGTTTTTCTAGGTAACCAAAAAGATTATTCATAGAAAAAACGTTTTCGTTTCCTCGAACACGCTTTCTTTCCCCCGAAACATGATTTCGTTCCCCAGAAATACGCTGTTCGCTCCGCCAAAATACGCTTTCGTTTCCTGAAGATACGCTTTCGTTTCCTTGAAATATGATTTTGTTCGCCCAAAATATACTTTCGTTCGCCCGAAATATGCTTTCGTTTCCTAAAAATATGCTTTCTTTCCCCCGAAATGAGATTTCAATCCCTAAAAAAAAGCTTTCGTTTCCTCTAAATACGACTTTGTTCGCCCGAAGTATACTTTCGATCCCTAAAAATACACTTTCGTTTCCTCAAAATACAATTTTGTTCGCCCTAAATATACTTTCGTTCCCCAGAATTCCTCTTTCGTTCCCTCAAGATAGCTTTCGTTCCCCTGAGTCCAATCACAACAATTTATTACATTACCATGTGAGGGGCGACTTTGAGGGGGGCGAGTTTGTATGTGAGGGCGACTTTGTAGTGGGCGACTTTGTAATTGGCGACTTTGCTGGGGGGCGAGTTGACTGGTTTCCGTGTCCGTTGTTTATACACACTTTCAGATGGATAACGTAGATTGGATCCTCATGCCTTGCCATAGTAAAACATTTACATAAACAGAGCACCAGTCTACTTGCAACGGCTGGTAAAGCGTATACGCTGACCTTTGACCGTTTTGGGTTTTTTTCGGTCATTTCTCGTGAATTACGTGATATTTTTGTAAAAAAAAAAAAAAAAAAAAAACATCTAGAAATAATTGTCTATGATTCTAAATAAATAAATTACGTAAACAGTTAACTGGTGTGTCCCTTTAAGTGTATTGCTGTTTGGTAATTTTTTTATTATATCTGTTATTTTTTATTTATTTTTTTCCCTTTAGGAGTCCTTTCAGTAGTTAGTAGTATTTTGAGCTTCACGGGAATGGGTGGATATATTAATTTATTTTTATTTTTTATTTTATAGGCTCTGTCTCTTCGTATAGATTGTTTGTTCGTTTTGGGGTTTAAACAAATAATGATGTTTTTTGGTATCTCCTATTTTTATTTGCTATATGGCTAATGTTTTATATTGCTTCCTGTTACATCTCTAAGTCTGTAAAAAGTATTAATTTTAATATGGGGTGTAAAAACTTCGTTTATTCCTTTACACAAACTGCCAGAGAAATCAATGTAAAAAACATTGATTCTTTAGACGAGACTGATTTCGTTAGGACACAATTCTTACTAACGTTCTTCAAATCAAAATTGCGTATATAATTGGCGAGTGAAAATTGGCCAGTTATCTAGGAAAGCCCATTAGTGCCATCGCAAGCATAAGAAGTCTTGTTTTTTGCAACTGTATATTTGGCAAGTATTGTTTTTTGCAAGCACATGTTTTGAGAGTCTTGTTTTTTGCAAGATGTTTGGAGAGTCTTGTTTTTTTAGGTCTATGTTCAGCAAAATGTTATTTTTCGGAAGTATATTTTGCGGGTTTTTTTTGTTTTTTTTAAGTTCATAGGGGGGGGGGGGACCTAGTTAGCTAATCTTTTTTCCCCTTTTTTAAAAAGTATTTTTGGCTTGTCTGGTTTTTGTTAGTCTTTTGTTTTTGCAAAAGTTGTTTTGGGGAAGTATATGTTTGGCAAATCTTGTTTTTTGCAAGTATATGTTTGGCAAGTCTTGTATTTTGCAAGTATATGTTTGGTGAGTCTTGTTTTTAAAATGTTTTTAGAGAGCATTCATGACACCACGTGGCGTCAGGCGCATGACGTGTGAGGGCGCATTGTACATTACTCTCCAACTTCAAAAACACATTTTGTACTAATGAAGACTTCCGAAAAAGATTTGTTTTACCTGCGATGGCGCTAATGGGCTTTCGTAATCATCGAATTAAAAAACATTTTCAGGGATTTTCCCCACAATGTTTCTTAAGTCTTTTGATTGTAAGCTAAATGGCGCCCATGCACGTCATTTCTTTTTTTAACTCACTGCACGTTTTGTGACGACGTAAATAGCTAGCTACCTGATCTATGTTTGGTAACGATTTTAGCAATGAGTATCGGCAGAAATAAAGAGTAATCTTAATAGACTTAACCTTGGTCTGGTCTTAAGTAGGCCTACTGGAGACCGCTACAGTCGCTTATGCGAGTCTATTGGTCTCGTTAGCTTACGTCTTTATTAAAAGAAGAGGATTTTGTTTGTTGAGTCGTTACTATGACAACCTCCACTCTGCATGTCGTATATCTTTTGTTGAGTGTTTTGATCACAGCATCAATATAACGCGTGGTTTCATCAGCTAAAGTCAAATCTGCAGATAGCACAAAACAATATGGATTGAACTGTGCAGTTTTCCAGTAATTGATTTTTAAGTCTGATGAACAAAAATCTTTGGAACAGAATTATCTTCATGTACATTGAGTGGCGACAAACAAACACTTCTTGGTTTTGTAACTCGACTTCAACAGTTGATTTGAAATTTTATTACGTCGTTTTGGAGCCTCGGTTTCAGCTGAACTGCTACTACGAATTACCCATCCTGTTGTGCTATTAATTGTAAAACAACATCACTCACAAGACTGATAAGCTTTGAGGCTGAGTTGTTTGTTGTACTGTTTGATGGTTAGCATCATCAATTTAACACGAAAATACAATTTTCTAGAACGACATAATTATATAGTTGAATATGTCTCCAGCATTTGCCATCGTCACTGCTGCCTTGTATAGCTGTTGTTTGTACCAAGTGATTTCAGCACAAAACCAGCAGTGTTATTCATTTGTCCAATCAACCTGTCCCAAGTTTTGGTACCAATGGGGCGACGCTTGCTACTTGATCACCAATACCTTTATAGAATGGTCCGCGGTGAGGGACGAATGCCGAATATTGGGAGGATATCTTGCAGTACCAAGCTCCCTCGAAGAAAACGATGCCATTGGTTCTTTGATTACAGAGGAAGATACAAGAGCTTGGATCGACTGCAACGATCAGGACGTGATCGGGAACTGGGTGTGTCTGGAGAATGACAGGGAAGTGACATACAGACACTGGAAAGAGAGCCAGCCCAGCGGAGCCGATGGTGAAGACTGCGCTGCGATGAATCGCAATGTAGATTCACCGCAACCATATCATTGGTTTGATTGGAACTGTGGTAAGATTTATCCAGCAGTTTGCAAGAGGAGTTTGATTTCAAGACCAGTCCTTCAAATGGACATCCAGAATAACTAACACTAAATTGAGCACATTCTTTGAGTATTCACGTTGTATTCACGCCGGTGGGAAAACAAAAGACCCCGAGAAAGCGGGACTTAAATCTGATACACAAATTGTGTGCAACAATCTCTCCATATAGCTGCTCTATTAATTTAAAAACAGGCACTCAATTACCCAACCACGGCATCATGCAAGGTTAAAGTGCATTACCAAAGACTCAAGACCGGGACTCGAACCCACGCCCAAAAGCACTAGACCTTGAGTCTAATGCACTTGACCTCTCGGCCATGACACGCCACGTGAATGATAGTTCATCCTCTCCTGGAGTCTTGGTATTTCTCTGGAAACTCTTACTACAGCCTCAATGGTGACGCATGTATTTTGAACGAAGCAATGACATTGGGCGGCATTTTGAATGTCACAGAAGACAATTTCATGATGTCTTAAATCCAGAGGGAAGCGTCTGGGTGAATTGACTGTTAAGACCCAAGGACGGATGGGACTAGGAAGTGAAAGTATCATGGAGGCACACTGCGGACTTTGGAATAATGGTCCACCCAGAAATACTCCCGCAGCTCATGATTTGATGTTGCGTGATATGAAAGGAGACAGTAAATGAGGACCTGTTTGTAAAGTAAGTTGTACTATCAATGCTTGAAACAGCGCTTGGTCATTGCGGGAGGGTCGTTTTTCCACTACGCAACTCAAAGTAAACAAACAGCAAATGTAAGACATAATCGCAATGTAGATTCAACGCCACCGAATCGGTTTAGATTGGGACGTGGCGCCTCCGGCAGTTTGTATCAGTATCGCTACAAGACCGGTAATTCACGTGCACATTTATAGAGTAACTTATTATTTTTAACTTATTATTTGATGAGTGGTCATAATCATGCCGGGGGAAACAAAGACATCGAAAAAACGTAAACACATCTGATAACCGAAATATGGTGTGTACCAAAAATTTAATGTGCCATTAATTCGCCATGACTAGACCTAATTTGTACCTGATTCGATGGGGAGAGGTGGGATACACATTATAGTGCGCCACCATAAGTCGATGACTGCGCAGTGTTCACAAAAAGGAGACATTTGGAATACAATATGGAATACTTCATTTGGAATACTTCATTGCGTTACACTTTACAGGTCTTATATGGGAGGCATTTGAAAGTTGTGAAAAACTTGTTTTAATTATTTTGTTTAATATCCAACAATTTCTGAGTCTGTTAAATCCCCAATTTGTATTTTATGACGATAGTTAACACACTACGCAATGGCGCATTTGATTCGTGAAGAAATTAGTTCAGGAGACATCACTGCAACAATAGTTGCTTTAATGACATTTCGTTGTATTAGTTAGGTGGAAATTTATTGCAAGTTTTAGTTTCAATGTTGGTGACGTCAGTCTTATATTTATTTAGGAAAACAGCACATGTTCATTAACAAATATGTTGTAATGGTGTTGTCGTAGACATCAATCAGAGATTGCATAAAACTTTTAAGCCGAATGTTAAACAGTTGCAATAACTGTGATACTTCGCTTAATTGATCTATATTTACAAACAACGAACATTGATACCGCAAACCAAATAATCAACGAAAATTACTTTCGGGTTTTGACAAGGGTTTTGTGGGCGTTCAAACATGCTTGTTTCGATTGCTGCAGTAAAAATAAGCATTGCTGGTTATTTTTTAAATGATCTTTCCTCGATCGACTATGTACGGAATTTCAGGCGGAAATCTGAAAGAAAGGTACTGATAATGTGAGTTTTATAATCAATAACAGCTTAGCTGCAACCAGGGCCAAATTTCATATAGCTCTTAAGCAGAACACATTGCTTAAAAATTTTCTGCTAAGCTGAAATGAACTGGATACCAGTTACACACTGTACATAAGGTAATTTGGCCAGTAACCTGATGTGCTTAGCAATTGTTGTGCTTTTAAGCAGCTCTATGACAAAAGCTAATTGTTGAATTTCGATTAGAAGTCAAACAGTGGTTGTTTTAATCATCATCTTGTGAGTAATTGAAGTGTGAGTTATTGTAGTACGTGATGGAGTCAGTCCGTTGTCTCATGTAAAGAGACGCCATGCACTTTGACGTCACGACATAGAGACTGTATTAGTCAGTCGAAACTTTTGAAAGCACAAAAATTTATATCCAATAAAATATTGATTTGTGTATAGAGAACTGTGTAATGTTGTAATAGTGTAATGATTAAACATGCTGGGTTGTCAAAATATGAATTTCACAAGCGTCTCCTTAATTGTACAGTGGCAATCTTTGTCTGGTTTCCATGAACACAATTTGTAAGAATGCTATAAAAGTGCTTAGATTATTATATTATATTATCATTATATAACGATAACAAAAGGTTCACCCGAAATAACGGGATCAGACTCTTTTGTCTTTCAGACCTCGGTTTTGTTTACACCGAGTTAAATCAAGAAAAAACAAGATAGTCGCACCCTTATTGTTTTGATTTAAAGGTTTTTTTTCCTCGGATTTTTGGTGTTCAAGGTAAAAGAAATCTCAAAAAAATTGTCTTGTAAGGATTCCTGGAACAAAATTGTGTTGTCTTCTCAGCCCTCTTGCATCTCCTCCCTACTTATAATTAAATATAATCAAAATACAACGATTGAATCTGAAAGCCGTATTTAGACCTATATCTGATAATGGGGGACAATTGCTACAATTTTCTACTGGTATCTACTACTGGTATCTACAAATACCAGATACAAATGCACTGAGTACTACTTAGACACAGACTAGGAGGTCGCATACGGCCAGTGATGTCATCAAAACCTTGGAAGAGGGATGACTGAAATCATACATGTAGCCGAGTGCAAGCAAGTGAATTGAAGAGACCATAGTGTGACCAAGGAAACAATTTTGAAGGTAATTGATAGGGAGACCTAACTGCACCATTTTTGAAAAACAAGCAAAGTAAAACATAAACAATATATGAGGACCGGAACGCACTCAAGATAATACAATTAAATAAATTTTTAAAACAATGTCAGCTACAACGATTCTCACTGTGTAAAGTAACAGACATGTAGTAAACCTTATTAAACAGTAGGCGACGCGACGGGCGACGTGACAGGCGACGCGTCCGACGGCACTACGCAACGGGAAACGGCATGGTGCGACGGACGACGGGGGACGCGGAGGGTGATGCGAGAGACGACACGACAGCAAGACGCAACGGACGACGGGAGCCAAAACTATTATGAAAATCAATTGAAAAACAGGCGACGCGACGGGCGATGGAAATTTGTTGTCTTTAGACCATACGTTTTAACAATATTGTGTTTATCAGTGTAGGTCGATACGTAAGTGCGCTTTAACGTACGATTTTGACCAGAAGTAAAGATCAAAACGCTGTTATCTATATGCAAAAGTTTGAGCAGGCTTTAAGATCTGCAATTTGATGTCTAAATTATGCTGAAACGATAAGCAGTTTTTGTGATATGAATTTTTGAAATGTTCAACTTCCGATTTGTACACGAAGTAAAGGTCAAATGGGGTCACATGTGTAACATATTTATTCAGTGCTTAAATACCGTTCTTATAAAGTCCAGACAATCTGTAGTTTGACCTAGACAAGATTGCTTTCGAAATGAGCTATGTTGTAAAAGTCTACTGAAACCGTCCATAAAATATATTATTAAACGTAGAAAAAAAGAAGTTGTGGAAACACACATAATTTGATTAAATACATAAAAACTCGATTATTCATAGATTGAATGCAGGCGACTATTTTCTCAATAAGTAGGCATTGTATTGAAATAAAATTTGTACAGGTGACTTTTTATTGTATCTTTTTGGAAAATGTTGACAACAAATCAGCATTACATTGATCAAAATGTTTAAATAGCACGTACTTATATTCAATTCTTTAGACGTCACTTGTAATAGTTTCTAAAACTAAAAAGAACTTTTATCATTGTCGGTGCTGACATTAATACAACAAAATTGACATCTTTAAAGCGCCATAATTATTCTTAGTTATGCTCCAAGTCTCTAAAGCTCATTAGCAATTTTCTAAGCTACGTAGTTATTCAGCGCAGCCGTGAGTATTTAAAAATAGTCTTACCATGAAATATGCTAATACATGTACGCATGCGTACCGACACTATTGGTTGACAAACATCAATGAGTTAAACTATGTCTGATTTTGCTGATTCGGCTACAGCTTCGACTGTTGCTAAGGGTGTTGCTAAGGATATCCTATACAACGCATGGAGACGCGGCAATACAGCCGTAGCCGTAGCCGTAGTCGTAGCCGACCCTTTTCTTATTACAAAAGTCCCCGTACAAACTCGTGCGTATTCGAACGTAAAGATTCTTTCATCATTGTTTACGTAATGTTGTTTCCTTCCAAACTGGTTGTACCTCACCTGACTTTCATAGAGGACCTAATGGGGTTCAGATCCAGTCTCAGATAATTCATTGACCCATTTCACACGATAGCTTCATAACCGAAGTCTAGATTACCCCGATTTGGAAGGAAAAGACCGCGTGATACCATCATCATAATAGTCTTGGTTGAGCCCTTTTGGAAAGCAATGTCCATGTGTTAGTGTTATACAGTGTAGTGCGCAGCTAAGGTGACGCAACACTTACAAGCAAGATGACTCTCAAAATGTCAGCGAGTCAGAGAGTTGGTGCGTGTGACGTTGATGCAGTGGGTAAATAAGCACCGAGTAAAAGTGTCACATTATCTTGTTTTATTACCCATAGCAATGGGATCAATGTATACGTCATTAAGATGATTCAGTAAAGAAAACAAAATCAACTCTTTGATAACGGTGTGGCCATCTTGGTTTTTCTCCACTCCCAATCAATGTAACTAAACAGAGGCTAGAAAAAATAGCTTGGTTCTTTGTTGTTATTAGCATTCATAGCTATTATTGGATACATGGAACATGACCAAGATGGTGGCAGCATGATCAAGGTCTGTTGGCAGACACAGAGTGTTAGTTGAGCTCAGTGCTCTGCTTTAGATAACCACAGCAGGTGCTACTGACCTGTTGTTACAACAGGGAAATCTCTCTAACAGAATTGTGTTTGCCACTTGACGGAAGGATTTGTTGAATAGACAGTAAATCCACACATTGAACAAACTGTTACTTGTACATAGCAGTGTTGTTGAAAATGTTAGCCAAGTTGGTCTGGAATCGCCGTTAAAAGACTCCACGGCCCTGACAAGCAAATATGGGGTGTAACATCCAGCAAATGTCAAAGTCACAACAAGGAAAGTCTTGAGAGCTTTGTTTTCATGAATATTGTTTGCTTTATTGTTGCCATTTTGATTGAGTCGCTTCTCGTGCTGGCGACTGATTTTTATCAAGTGACAGTAAATACAGGACATCAATAATGTTGGGAATACATCGAAACTGAGAAGGCTGATAATACTGAAATAATTCGAGGTGTTGCTATAAAAGCAAAGGAATAAAGAATCAAAATATTCTGCGGATATTGCGAATAAAACCTGTGACAAAGGTCCAAACGGCAAGCAAAGAATCAATCCCGCAGCTACAAGTGTTATCGCACGACGTCTTGTACACCATGTGAGATATTTGAATGGCCGGGTTTCAGCTATATACCGTTCAATATTCAGAAAGGTAAGCGAAAGTATCGACATGACAAAAACAACTGATGAAACTATTGCAGAAATTTGGCAGCCCACGTCACCAAAAGGCCATCTATCCAGAGCAGATACAACTGCACTGAGTACTGTCAAGACACCGACTAGGAGGCCACATACAGCCAGTGATGTCATCAGAACCTTGGTGCTGTCAGCTAAGGTGGTTACACGGCGTGTCACGGCAATTGAAAGCAAGGGCGTCGATCGCTACTGAAAAGTAGGGGGGACGGGCGAGCAAGTCTTGACAAAATACATATTACATTATTTGCACCCCCATTACTTTTACATTTAATTCTGTGATACACTTGTTCCCTATTTTTGTTTGACCAGGAGGCGAGTTACAGGGGGTGATATTTAACAATAACATCACCCGAAATGGTGTTTGGGCCTGGCTTTCCCTTATGTAAAACCGAAATTCTACCAAATACAAACATGCTTCGGGAGTCCGGCTTTTATCGTGTGTCAGCTTGAAGTTCTTCGAAAAAACAAAATACTGCTTCTTCGACAAATCTTGTCATGACCTAAACTGCTCATATTAATAATGGATTTTACTACATTTTTTGCGTTGTGCGATTGTAACAATTTGAAAATGTAACACATTTGCACATGGGCGCACACACAGACTTCCTTTGTGGAGGGATCGTGTACCGTACATTGTAGCATACACAAACGACGCATAACTTGAATGCTAACAAGGTATGTATTTGCGGGATTTTGGCGTTCATGTCTTGGACGAAACTTGTCGTCTATTGTCTGTATTATAGAAACGGAAATAGGCCAAACATACCATTCTGCGCGTGGTCCATCAGAACAAAAGATGAAAATGAAGAAAACATTTCACCGTTTGTTCGCTATTCTTTTATTTGAACAAAAATTGTAATGAAATATTAAATCTAGAAAATGGTGTATATTTTTTTCATATTTTGTTGCATATTTCTAATGAACAGTCAATCAAAAAGTGGGGGGGGGGACATCTGATATGCTGTCCCCCCAGTCTAAACAGTGGGGGGGGGGACATGTCCCCCCCGTCCCCCACCCATCGACGCCCTTGATTGAAAGAATATTCCCGCATATAATCAGCAGGGCAGTTATGGCGAGGACCGAAGTACGGAGGGCAATGAGGACTGGGGACACACCCGACGGGACTGTGGTTGTAGAGTTCATATTTACAAAAGACATTGTTGTGTTTTCCATCAATACGAGTCTTCAACAAGTTCAGATAATTTTAGCATTAATCATTCCTGACCTTCTTGTCATGTTTAGAGGTCTTCATTAGACATCTATTCTTGCTTATGACGTAACAAGACCCAAACAGCAACCTCACCGAGGTTAATTAAGAATTACCATTGGGTGAGCGTTGAGCTCGTCACGTACAGGCGTGCATGCTTCCAATGTTTGATTTGGCGGTCAATGCAAGAGAGTAAGTATTTTATACCAGTCACTGTGAAATCTTTAGACGATGTCAACGTAGATTGTCATAAGCATCATTAACTGCTTGCCACAGTTGAAGTGAAAGCGCAATTCCTGTCCCCCCTGTGTTCCCGTTAAGTTTGATGAAGACACAGCTTGCTTGTCGTCTCTAGAAATTGTGCTCAGTATAATTATGTTGAAGTTTTAGTTCACCGGAGAAGCATGAGAAATACATCGTGTGTCCCGACGTAATACAATCTCCAGAATGATAAAGTGTCACAAAAATAATAATAATAATCATAATAAAAATCCCCGGCGAAAATTACAGTGAATTTCTATTGTGAAAACGATTACTTATAAAAATCTGGTCAGGAAGTTTGTAGAGGCACTGTATATGAGACAATATTATGGATTAATCATCTTTCCATTACAGTGTTTATCAATTCTCTAAATAAGTCGAAATAACATTGCTATGAACAGAGACGAACAGAACTCCAGCAATAATCGTAGTCAGGTTTTGTTGATACTGTTTATCAATTTGTGATTTATTTGCTGATGTCTGATGACACTGATTGGCAGCTAATGTATGTTTAACAAAATACCTGTTGACATAACTTCTGTCCATATTATTATCAGCTCATATAGGGGGATATAACAACATTACTATGATCGCATAGTAGTGAAACAGAAAACGCAAACCAGCAACAATTCAATGTGCGCTTCGATGAGTCTTAATTATATTTCATCAATATTGTAATTTTGTCGTTGATTCAACTAAAGTATAGTCAAAGTATAGTCTTAATTGTGTTACGATATCCTTATGCATGGTAATATATAGTATGCATAATGATAATAATATGTGTAGCGCAAGCTGTCGATCATTCTCTGTGTGTAAGTCCATTGAGTGGGCGGCGCTAATCCGTTAATGAATGTTCTAGAAATGAATTGTGTTTAGAAGTCACTGAAAGTAGAAAGGAATCCATGTAGACCATGTTACCTTTGTTTACAGAAATAGTGACCTTGTACATTCTAATGCATTTCCTGACAGGCAATATACTACACTGGCCTGGCCATATGGGAAAATTTACATTTTGTGTCATAATTTTCACATAAATTCAAGAGTTACAAAAGTAACAGCTGTACAGCTTTTGAGATGGAATCAGACAGTGCAATCTCAATAAAACATAAGATTTATTTTATTCTTCAATTCAGCTGCACACAAACTGTGCCTGCAGGAAGTCCAGGCTCTGTGGCTCTTTTGTAAACATGTGGTGTCACAGGTCACATGGTCTATATGGGAAGAACTTGGCTTTACCGTGGAAAAACTTCATACCGACAACAGGATTATGACTAAATCCATGTACGTCATAAGTCGCCATGATTTTACAATTAATAAGTGAGCACACGGAGGATTATTTCAAAAATAAAGTAAAATTTCCGGTATCATAGGAGATGTTATCCCCTGGTGTGTGTGTGTGAGTAGGTAACCACATTCAAACCGGGAACCTATAACAAAAGAGGACAATAGGTCCACGGTTGCTATCACAAAGGAAAGCATTGTGGTCCACGGTTGCTATCACAAAGAGTTGAACAAAGGAGGGTCAACGATTGCAGGCTGTTACACACTTGTGTGTGTGTGTGTGGTCCCCCACACTTTACGGTAACTTGACATGGACTGAAAGAAGATGATTCAAAACAGGGCGCCGTCGGACAAAATGTCTAAACAATTTTACGTTTTTGAAGGGGGGGGGGGGGGGGATTCTCCTGCCACACCGGAAACAGTTAACAGGTTATCTGTGACAGAAGCCAATTTACAAACAAACGAGTACGCAAACATAATTATTTTTATCAATTATTTACTATTTTATTGTGGGGATAGTCAAAAGGGTATTGGAACAAAAAGCACAGGAGGGTAATTGAGAACAGTCAAAAGGTTATCAATTATGGAAAGCTGAGGACCCGAAAAAAAGAACAAAGTGACGTTTAAAGCCACTTTGTTTGTACACAACGCTTTTGTCTCTTTGTTTAAGAATCGGAAGATCATTAACAAAATAATAACTATTGATTCGGTAAAACATTTGTACCTAGTTTTATGTTGTACATCGACAACTACCAACTCTATGTATAAGATATGAAATACCTTGAAATGTAAACCTGTCTCGAGCACGTCTAGCGTATTGTGGATAGAGAAACACCGCCCTCTTAAGGGTGTGCATGGCATGGATACGGCTGTAGTAAATTAATCTACCTGTTGAAGACGTTGACTAATATGGACGGTGAATCAACATAATGTGTTTAACTTTGGTTAAAGAGAAGTCTTTATTCAATCAACTGCAACAGTTAAAAATAAATTCCTCTATTTGAATATTATTATCCAGTCGTAGAAATTTACAGAAATACATTCATTACGTTTTTAAATTTTATTTGTCAAATTCTGCATGTTCACGCTCCTTGATGACGCAGTCGTCCAACACCCTTGGCCGTCTTCGTTCGGGTCATCCAAAACTTTCTTAGCGGTTTCCGTCCTCATTTTCTTAGGCAATTTCACAGTGGACTGGACCGACTGGTGTCGACGACTAACTACCGTGACTATTGTGTACAGATACGGGTTGAGGGAGGAGTTTATGGGAAGGACAAACACCACGATCCAGGCGTACACCTCCGGCTCGATCTTAATCACACTGGCCTGAGAGAGGATTCCAAGGACAATGACTGGCATCCAGCACAGGAAGTCGGAGCCCACGATGATCGCCATCTTAGACGCCAGTTTGATCTCGTTCTCCTTGTGTGAGCGTTTCACCCGCCGGACGGATCTCTTAACCTTGGCGAAGATGGCGACGTAGCAGAGGGTTACCGCGAGGAAGCAGAGAAGGTTGACGCCGAGGAAGAGCACGATGGAGTAGGACCAGCTGGGCTTGCTCCCCTGTGGCACTGGTATCAAGTAGGTATTGTTACTCAATGCATCAACAAAACCCTCCTGTTTGAACGTGTAGCTTTCAGGTCTGGTCAGCAAAGGCAACCCGATGCAGACATCAGATAAACCGTAGATGTACGAGTCACTGGAGCTGAAAATTGTGGGAAGGAGGCTCAATATCAGGGTGCCGACCCATATCGCGAGAGCTGATAGCCACACCGATTTCTTCCGCAGCCGGATTCGACTGAAAGGATGCACAATACACATGTATCGATCAAGACTGATCAAGGTAATGAAGAAGACTGACGCCTCTGACGACAAAACTGAGATGACCCCAGCTGCTTTACAGAGGGCGCTGTTCCTCCACTGCGTAGCCTCCAGATAGTACTGTTCCTTCTTCATTGCGTCAACAGATGCAATGATGATCATATACACTCCCATCAGGAAATCTGACATGGCGAGGTTCAAGACGAGGAACGAGTGCACAAACTTGCTACCCTTCCCACTGTCCTCCCTGATTCGCCAGGCGATGACCACTGCGTTACCAATGAGGGCGCTGAAACCCAGTATCCACATGAACACCTGTAGGACGAGATTTTGCATGAGCCTTCCACAGTTGAAGAGTGGAGACTGAAGCTGGATGTTGACGCAGTTGTTGCTCTGGTTCAGAACAGCTTCAAAGTCGCAACACAAACGGTGATCGTCAACATACCTGAGTGAACAAACAACTAAAATGATATTCAAAGATCTCTTTGCGTTTTCACACGGGGTTCTCACGGACTGTTCCCTGAGAATGATATAGATAAACGTCATATCGTCGTTACAAGATCAGTAATCTTGCAATTGTTATTGATGGTTCACTTCTGTTTTTCATGCCTAGACGTGTATTATTTCTCAATGTACAAAGGAAAAGCAACTTTCATGTTTTTCATCACGACAATAACTATTTTAAATATTTGAAAATAAGCTAATTTTGAAAGTTATCGTTAGTAGACTATTCGCCATTTCATCTTTGAAATGTTACATATCTGTTTTAAATTGTGTTTTAACGTGTTTCGTAAATGAGTAATTCGTTAATTACCAAGATTCCCTCTTGCATTTGAAAACAAAGTATTCTTGTAAAAACTTTACAAAAAGTAGTCCAAGTGAAGTGCGTCGTGCGTACACTTATTGGCACCCTCGGCTTGAGATAAAAAGAAGGTTGCTAACTGGCTCATCCTGTGCGCCGCGCGCACAAAGATGAGCATAAAGATCCACACATGATGTGCACCCCGTGTAAATTAGTCAACGTGACACGTGTGTCAGGCAGTGGTATGAAGTGACATGCATAGAGCTATCGTGGGAAAATTGCAAACCACTTTGAGCATCCTACAGCTCGGCCTCGTCTCTGGCTTGAACCAGTCTGGAACAGGACTCTAAACAAACAGTTTCGAAAATGGCAAGCTTGTGCTTATATCCTTTGTTTACCCCTAACACCAAACGTTGGTTTACGTTAGTTAACGTCGGCAAAATCGGTATCAACAAACGACGTTGGGAAGGTCGGCGTCAATTTTAAATACTTAATTACGTACCTAAAGGCCTTGTCACACTGTTGCGAAAAGAACTAACTTGTGCCCTTTGTTGTTGAAATTTGGGTGTACGTTCGTGTTAGTTGTCAATCGTTCGTGACACGTTAGGCATAAGTTGTATTCGTTAGCGGAAGAAGTAGATAGGTTATAATGACTGTAAAATTTTAGTAAATACTGGTTTCATAAACTAATTAACTGAAATACTAAATCTGAAATGACAGCGTATAAGTAATACACTTAAATAAACTAATTATGACCGGCAAACCTTGTCATAAAAACCCACTTTGGACGTACCGACTTTGACCCAACAGATGCCAACGCTGTGCCAGGTTGGCCCAACGTTGGCCCAACGACTTCGACGTTTGCTCGATGGAAAGTAATAACGCTGTGACAACGTCACTTGCCAAATCTGACGATTGCCAACGTTGGGCAAACGTGTACATGTTAGCTGGATAAGCATCTATTTGTCAATATTTGTAATGGCCCTGTCACACCTTGACGTTTTTGCCAGCGTATGCCGACGTATCAAAATTTCCCTAAAACGCCGGCATACGCTGAACTATCGATGTTTTTCCAATTTAGGGCGTATATATAGCGTATTCATAACGAGTTGGACGTATACATAACGTAATAGTACCTTATATAGAACGTTTCCATAACTTATCTATAACTTATACCAACGAATGCTTAGCGTGTTGCCGGCGTTCACAACTTATGCCAAAGATAGTCTAACTTATGCATAGCGCACGGCAGCGTATCGCCGATGATCACGTGTCGTAGCCTATAAAAAGGCTGCCGCTCGACGATTCATATCATAACCGCATTAGACATCGCAGTGTCCTCCTGCGACCCCCTTGTTATATACCAATTCCCATAAATGCTGCCGATACTCCATTATACGGTAGCTGTAAGTTAGAAACACGTTCAGTAAGTTCTGTGGTCGTCCGGAACAAGTCAAAATGTCAATACATACGTCAAGATTCGTTGGAGATAAGTTCGACATAGGTTCAAATCACGTTACTCACCAGGTTAGAAATAAGTTTTGGGTACGCTAGACATTATCTCGACGTATGTCGACTTATGAGTAACTTACAAGTAACGTGAGTGAACGTGTGTCAACGATCGCATAACTTACCTTAACTTATGGCCCGCGTATGCGAGACGTATGAGCCATACGCTGGCATAAGTCGACCTCGCCGTACTACGACGTATACCAGCGTGCTTCAGTGTGCTCTTAACTTATACAAAACTTACCCCTAACTTATTTGACGTATTCGCCAAGTTGTTCATACGTCGGCATAAGCTGGCTAAAACGTCAAGGTGTGACAGGGCCTTTTAACACATGCATGCTAATTGATACCGTTTGGCCATACACACGTCCATCAGTTTTTACTTCAAACGCGCGCAATTAACTGTAGTGACACAAACGATCAGAGCGCGCTGTGACGTAAGAAATTTTGCTTGTTTTGCAAGTTGGATTAAATATATACCGGGCTGTAATGGTCTTAAAACTGAGACGTGCGGATATTAAATCACTCACCGTTTTCAAGAGATCTAATGGTTGCACCTGATGTGCCAAACTAAAAACACTGGATACTTACACTACTTTAAGGGACTTCAGATCAGCTAGAGCTCCAGTTTCAATTTTAGCTGCCGGCTCGTCATAGTTTGTTGGGTTCTGTGTGCCATCACTTCGCATCAAGACTCTGTGTCAATAAATCAATAACATTCTTTAAATGTAAGTAAATGGTGTTTAGACTCACAAAAATGTTTTTATATTGTTAATTTTATTATTTTCCTCATTGTTATATAGTTTTCGTGATGAAACCAAGGATGCCTCAAGCCTCAGGAAACCCGCAAACAAGGGTACTTGCTATGTAAATCAGAAACACAGATTTTAAACTCTACCCTTCCATGATAAATGTTTTTGATTATTTTACGTGCACTACCAGTCCTAGTACATGGGACCTAACGGCTTAATGTCCCATCCAAAGGACAATGCAACTATTGCTCAAGGACACAAGTGCCACTACCAAGACTCGAACTCACACTCTGCTGATCAAAAACACCAATGCTTGAGTCTGGTGCTCTTAACCACTCAGCCACAACAGCCACCACTACGATCGTGTGACTGAAGTAGTTTTGTGTGCAACAACGCAACTGTCTCAAGTTAACCTCGGCGTCACTATACAGAAGAAACTTACAGATCCATTACAGACCCAAATATACGGTGGCTGATTCCCCCCACCCCCACAACAAAACACATTTTCAGTACGGCGTTTTAACAAGTCTCTTGTTTCAGGTATCTTTCCAAGTGATCTTAAGCTGGCGTACATTAGGCCCCTCTTAAAAAAGCCTAGTCTTGACAAAGAGGATCTTAAGAACTTTAGACCAGTCGCAAACTTGAAGTTTCTTGGGAAGATGATCGAGCGCATTGTTTCACCTCGGTTGTGGTCTGTCATCACCAAATATGATTTGCAAGATCCTTTTCAATCAGCATACAGGGCTAATCATAGCTGTGAGACAGCCCTGTTGCGTGTTCACAATGACATATTGCGTACAATGGATAGTGGCAAAATAACTGCGCTAATTTTACTCGATCTCAGTGCTGCATTTGATACTGTGGACCATAACATCTTGTTAAACAGGCTTGAGAATAACATCGGTATTACAGGTGCGGCCCTGAGATGGTGTAAATCCTACTTACAGAACAGTGCGTGTTGGTCAATCTTCTTCAGAGGCTGTTGCACTTGACTACTCTGTACCTCAAGGGTCAGTGCTAGGACCGCAATGGTTTGTCACCTACACATCACCAGTGCAATTTGACTCCCAGAATGGCGAGCGTGGCAGACAATAGCTGCGTGTGACGTTGGTGCAAATTGTCAATACTTGTCGATTAATTCGTTCATTTATTTAGAAGGCATTCTGTATTTTTTCATTTCTGGTAGGTAATTATCCTACCACAAAGAAGAAATAACAATTGGGGTTTGGGGGAGGGTGTGGAGGTTTTTGAAAGGCATTTTAAATGTCCAAAGTTCATTATTTTGTTAAACTTACAGTCTTTCGAGGCGTGACAAACCCTTAAAGGCGCCAGCTCTAATGTACCGGATAGGTACATACCGTATGCCCCTGAAACAAAAGGAACGTTAAAAAGCAATGAATCAATTTGCAGAACACTATTATTAAAAAAAAAATTAATAATAACGTTAGTGATTTACCTGGCATGGTTGAATACAAGGCACTTAACCACCATTGCTTCGTAAAAAGATGGGAAGGTAGTGCATTCTGCTCTACCAGCCAGGCTCCTAGTGAAGGTTACCCATGCCATCATCCTTACGGACTGTGAAGGTTTGGGGGAGGGGGTAGCCCTGTTTCAGCACCAGGAGAGGTGGCAACGTGCCTTTGGTGTCAGTTGATTTTGGCCGACAGCCCAAATCCGTCAAAAGCAGGAATGTACATGAGATTAACTTCTGGGGGTTATGCTGCTCATCAGTGACCTTGCTACGACTGACGCAGTCAACTGATACATGCAATTCCAATCCACCGTCCGTTGTTGGTGTTAGAGGGCGGGGAAAATGTGATTTGCAAATAGCTCAAAAATTGTTCCTGCTTCTGCCGCCGTCTGAATTATCAAATGCAGATCACCTTTGTGTCGGCTTTCTTTACATGAACTTATAGAGGATATAAAATATAGGTACTTACAGTTCCGTTAGCATCGTGAGCCCATGGAAGACGCCGTCTATCAACTCGCCAATGTTATTTTCAGATATGTCCCTGTGCAGAGACAGGAGGAAATTTAAGTGTTTTTTTATATAACAGGCACAACACACTGGTACTTCAATTGTCCAATCGCCGCATTAAGTCGAAAGCCCAAATCAGTGAAGTGTAGCTTTCATCTTAAGGTGGCCGTCCGACCTTGTGATGTTTTTTAGGCACTATCTCATAAAGAAAATATAAACAGATCAATGTGGAAATTAATGACATGAACTTACAATGAGGTGAGATCGGCGAGACCCTCAAAGGCATTCAGTTCCATCCTCACTATACCGTTGTTCCTCAAGGATCTGTGATGAAATAATTCGAGGCACATCAATAAGCTGCAAGTCTTGTTTATATTCGAAGTATATACTGAGTAAATTAAGGCCAACTTATAAACCAGACAATAAGACTAGACCTCTGTAACCATTTATCTTTGAACATTTAAGAATGTTGCCCAACAGATGTTGCCCAATCGGTTTTCATTTAACCTATGTGATGGTCGAACAAAATCGCGGGCGTGATAGACAAACGGATCTTCAAAAATAATTAAACATATTCGTCCCCCGTTTTGATGATGTTTTTTTAAATAAAATATTTAAATTGTGTTTATAACAAATTGCTATGGGTATTTCTATCTTCAAGAATGTTAAAATAGAATTTCAAAAGAAGATTTGATTTTTAATAATAATGTGGTGATGGTGCTGCTTGAGGTGGTGGTAGTGGTTGTGGTGGTGATGGTGCTGCTTGAGGTGGTGGTAGTGGTTGTGGTGGTGATGGTGCTGCTTGAAGTGGTGGTGGTTGTGTTGGTTGTTGTTGTTGTTGTGGTTGTTGTGATTCATTTTTTGCTTTGTTGTTGTATTGTAGTTGTTGTGGTTGATGTGGTTGATGAGGCTGTTTTGTTGTTGTGGCTGTTGCAGTTGTGGTCATCTTGGCCATGCTGGTCTTTGTCGCTACCCGCGGCCGCCGCCTTCAAAAATTTCTGCAAAATGAGTTGTAAGTAGTTTCGCTCAGGCTGTTAAAATATTGACGCAATTCACCTAACGTCGCTATCACCCCAACAATTTGGTTACGCCATTGTGTGAGTCAATGTCCGTTTGATTTGTACAGAGTTAAAGCTCTACCTGTTGGTGAGCGTAGCAAAGTCAGCGTGTGTGACGTGCGTGCACGGGGCCAATGACTTCATTAATATTTGAAGGAATACTTACAGTGTGCGCAATAACACAAGTCTCTTGAACATTCCACCTGTCAACACCGTGACGTTACCTCCACCTAAATCACTGAAATGATGACAAACAACAAAATAAAGAACAAAATAAAGAACAAAATAAAGAACATGAAAGGGAATGTCGATTGGCTTACATTCATTTAAAAATTAATTTTCTTGTGAAAATTGGAGCCTCCGGGGGTTGCTTAGTGACAGCAGAATTACCAGCTTATTTTTATTTATTTTATTTTAAATCTTCGGACAAAAGTACATATATACATTTAAAAAATTGTCCGGGTCAAGACAAAAGTTTTAAAAACTGTCATCATAGATGTGTCAGACCCATCTTCATCTATAAATCTCGGAAACGTGCGCATGCTCAGGACTACGTAAACACTGGAAAACTGGAATAGACCCTTCCCATGAAATATGTAAATTGCACATCGCGCGTGCGCACTAACATTTTGGTTGGCAAAATGTTGGAACATTGCGCCCTTTTGCTTAGTGCACATCTCTATGGCGTTTGCCAACCAATAGTGTCTGTACGCATGCGTGGTTGTAATTAGCATATTTCATGGGAAGGGTCTATTGTAAACTGGTTTGTCTGCTGCCACATTACATTCAAAAGTCTCCAGTAAAACATTGACTAACGTTGAATGTGGCCGTTTTCGAAACAGCGGTTGCGGCTAGCTGTGTCTGCCCTTAGCCACACACTTAGTAACAGCTACAGCCGTAGCCGCTTACTAGAACACGACCTATTGTATTGAAGTTATATACTTACAGTGCAGACGTTCTTTTTACAAGGTGGCCGATCGTCGAGGGCGACCATCCGTTCTGGCACGAGACGTGGAGATCGTTGTCGATGACGGAGCAGTTACAACGCGGAGGACAGCCAAAAACATCTTTACAAAAATGTAATTAAAAGATACACTCTAAAAATTATTGGAGGGTCAGACTTAGGCCGAAATCACCAAGGTAATATTGGCAACTCATCTTAAGATGAAACTTACTGCTTCGTGAAATCGAGCCCTGGTACGCTAATGTCACGCACGCGTTATTACGCACCAAGACTTTAGCTATCGTCCAGTGAGCTGTCTCCATTTGTCTCAGTGAGGGCGCTGTTTGAGAGTTTGACCTAAATGCAATGGGTTTATTGTTTGACCTCAGCGATGGTGGCCAATGCAAAGGGTCCATTAGAAACGTGCTTGCGTGCTCAGCCAACGATGTTCGTTTTTTAAACCCAGTGAGGGCGCCGTTTGAGCTTGTGGTTTCATTTCATAAGCTAGGGGTATTTACTGCCAGCGAATCTTTGTATACTTACCGCAGTTGGTTTCATCGTCACGGAAACGCTCACAATCAGGTGTTCCGTCGCATACCGACTCCCACAGCAGGCATTTGTATTTTCCCTTACACAAGTATAGCTCCCCGCAGGTGAGATTCTCTGCCAATACAAATAGTACGAAAAAGAAGTCGACGAAGAATATGAAGAAAGGAATAATTGCGAGGTAGAAGACCACTTATGAAGTGCTCATTCATCCACCTTAAAGGCACTGAACACGTTTGGTAATTACTCAAAATATACATTAGCATAAAAACTTACTTGGTAACGAGCAATTGAGAGCTGTTGATAGTATAAAACATTGTGAGAAACCACTCCCTCTGAAGTAACGTAGTTTTTGAGAAAGAGGTAACTTCTCACTAAAATAATAAAAGACTTCATGCATGAAGCCTTTTATTAGCATCTGAAAGCACACAAAATTGTGCAACAAGGGTGTTTTTTCTTTAAATTCTTTATTTTCTTGCAACTTCGATGAGCGATTCAGCCCAAATTTTCACAGGTTTGTTATTTTATGCATATGTTGGGATACACCGAGTGACAATACAGGTCTTTGATAATTACCAAACATGTTCAGTGCCTTTAAGGGGACACGTTGCCTTGGATTGGGCGAGTTGGTCTATGAAAAGCGTTTGAAACCGTTTGTTATAAAATGCATATGGTAAGAAATGTTTTAAAAGTAGAATACAAGGATCCACACAACGATGCCTCGAAATTCCGTGGTTTTCCTTTTACTTTGCGAACTAACACGGTCCGCCATTTAATTGAGTCAAAAATTTGGCTCTAAAAATGGCGTGCCGTGTTAGTTCACGATGTAAAAGGAAAACCACGCAATATCGAGGCATATGTTTTTGTGTGGATCATTATATTTTACTTTTAAAGCATCATTCTAACCATATGCATTCATAACAAACGGTTTCAAACGCTTTTCATAGACCAACTCGCCCGATCCAAGGCAACGTGTCCCTTTAATGTATGTGTGACAACTAAAAACTATCAACATCATTTATTTATCTGATAAGTAATTACATAAGGTGAGTGTTTGAGGGGAGTTTTGAAGTGGTTGAGGGATGAACTAGCACGAACGTTGATTGGAAGATTATTCCACGGTCATGAGGCTGAAATTTGAAAAGATCTATACACCAAGGGCCGATAAGCTGTCGTGCTCAGTCAGAGGGTGAAGATAACCAGAGTGAAGACCGGTTTGGTGCAGGAGATGGGAAGTGCGAAGTGATGAGTCTTGGTGGTAAAATGCCATGTATTGAGCGGTATGTCAGGACAAGTATGTCCCATCCAGAGGACAAAACAATTATGGTGAAACATGTTGCCCAAGATCACAAATACCACGATCGGGACTTATAAACCAACACTCTGCCGATCAGAAATACCAAAGCTAAGTCCGGTGCTCTTAACCGCTTAGCCACTACACCCGTATAGTTACAACAGATTATACAGCAATCGTAAACCCATTAGTTGTATTCTTACCGCATTTTATCTCATCACTTTTATCTTTACAGTCGACGAAGCCATCGCAGTATGCGTTGTCATGAAGACACAGTGTGGTGTCATACTGATGAGGACAACTGAACAAATGTGCCTCTGCTCCCTGACATTCTGATCCGTTCATTTTTACTAAAAGAAAGGAAATTTTACAAAATTAGTAGGGCTAGATAGTTCAGACCACCGGTGTCTTTAGGGAAATCTGTCCCCCATATTATAGGTAATTAACATGAACTGAAGGAAGATTATTCAAAAAAGGGCGCTATGAGAAGAAATTCGTACACAGTTCGCCGCATGGGGAACAGAAGCTCGGAGGGTGGGGTGGGGTGGGGGAACACAACAGAATCTCGGAGGGTGGGGGGACACCACAGGATCTCCTGCCACACCGGCACGTTAATCCGGAGGTCACACGTTAAAGGCCCGCTTTGGTTAGTGTCTTTGCTCACCTCAAAATTATATTGAAAAGATGATATCAAAAAGACACATTACTTAATGAAGTTCTCTTATAACAGGTCACGCTTCTATACATGAATGTTAGAGATTGATTTGTTCATGTTTTGGAAACGACAAAACGTAGATTTACACTTTACAACCTCATAGCTTGAGTCTAATGCTCTTAACCGCTCGGCCCCGACACGCCACCACAGTTTCACCCTAAAGGTCCGAAAAGTAGGTCACTTTGGGAAAATACAAAAGTCGTACACGCTATAGTACTATGTATATCAAGGATAAAGAGGTGTATTTATTTATTTATTTATTTTAAATCTTCGGACAAAAGTACACAATAAACATTTGTAATTGTCCGGGTAAAGACAAAGGTTAAAAAACTGTCATCATAGATGTGTCAGACCCCCCAAAATCCTCTACTAACAACTATCGTGATATATATAGGTCACTTCATGGAAACACAACGTTACATGGCCACTCGAGACTTCTTTCTTACTAATTAGTGTAATTAAGAAATTATTACGTATTGGGTACTGAAATTGGCCCGAAACTTAAACAGTTTTGAGTTTATTAATAATCTGTATAAACATCGATTTGTAATTTGTTGTGATCTTTGAAAGATATGTCACTTCATAGGAACAGTGACAATTTGCTGCAATGTTAAATTTTTTGACATAATTATCATCGGTTGATCTTGGCCCCAGATTGGGGATTAGAAGCATCAAAACAATAGGGCTCACCCACTGAACTTAGGACAAGTTCAAATCCATTGTCGGATACACTATCATCCGTCGTCATCTGCATCCAGATTGTATTACTTCTGAATACAATAGAAGCTATCTTAGTCGTGCCGGTTAGTCTCTTTACAAGACCGTAGTTGCTGTTGTTACCGACCCCGATGCGCAGGTCATCGTAGCCTTGCTCCAAGCGGAAGTTTTTAACTGCTAGGATAATGTTCTGTTGCCGAATGGTGGTGACGACCCACAGACATGATGTCCTGAACGGGTAGGTTCCGTGGTGATACAATGGCGAATACAGCTTATGCGGCTGATCAGTTACGAGTTGGATGAAGGTCTCACCACAAATATCTGGAAAAACAACCACAACAGCAGCAATTTTTATTTTAAATCTCAATTTTTTATCGAAGAGAAGTATAAATTTACTCTTTGCAGATGTTATGTATAACTTAAGCAGTTATAACTCTTCATTGACAAAGTGCTTTATAAAAGATTAAGACATTATTTCTTGCATGCGATGGTTGAAACTTAAGTGCGCACGTGCTAAACTTGCGCCAAGAAGTACTTTGCGCTCAACATGGATATACATTCAACACAGAGTCTCATTTCAAAATGTTTTTAACGGAAACATTCATTATGAATGGGAGTAAAAGAGTAGGTGACTATGTCACGGCCGATAAAACCACGATCGTGGCTGTGCGATAAAGGACCTTTCCTTCTGCACCACCCTGGTGGTTTTAAACAGCCGTTTCAGACCTTTTCGCAACTTATTTATTTTTCTGTATAATACATATTCCCTTAATGATTGTTAACTCCCTTATTCTTTCCTCAAGGCCCCCGGGGAGAACAGAACATATTGGGCTAAACTGGTTAACCCCCACAAGACGAAATAAATGAATAATTAATAAATAAATACAAATTAATTGATTAATATTGAAATTAACTAAAAGCAAATAACCTGAGCAGAATTCTTCGTCCGTAGCGCCGGGGCAGTTTCCCCTGTTATCACAGACCTGCCCTGTCAGGATACAAATCAATGCAACCGTCCCGTTACATTCAATTTCTCCCTCACCACAAGATACTGTGAATACAAGCATCAAAGAGAAACATTTCAAATCATCTCACTGAAGGATGAAATCAAGAGAATACTTCAAAACGTGGAGAAAAACTGCGGGAAACTTTTTTCTATAGCCTAAGCGTTAAGTCTTCAGATCATGTTAGAGTCCCATTTGATGAAGAGTAGGTTCTGTGAAAAATATATCCGATTCGTCTTCTACCGCCACTTTGAAGGCTTTCTAGCATTACCACGTTGGTTAAAAAACGTTCGTGATGCTATCATGGTAACATGGTAGAGCATCTACTGTTACACTGCGAGAACTGGGGTGTTAACATTGGCACCATGGTTGTCGACACATAAATACCAACACAAGAATCAAAATTTACACTATTCAAACACAATAAACTTTAAAAGTTCAATGCATCAAATGCCCACCATATTAGAGCTAGTTGAAAACACAGACATTTTGAAGGATAGCGTTGTTTTAAAAATCGCTCATCTTTAGACGCCGTTCTCTTCGAATGCTAGTTTTTAGAATGTTTTAAGTGAGTGTGTGTCAGTTCGAGAAGTCAGTGACGATATTTTTGTAAACGAATGTCCAAAGATGGTCCTGCCAGATCAACAAGAGTACATTAATTATATATCGTCTATAATAAAACCAATCAAGGATATTTCCACATTATGTGGTGGACATGTTTACGACAAGTCATTTCACTGTCAAAATTTTAGAGCTTCACTGTTTCTTAATGGGTTTTTTTATTTTATTATTTTATGCACTTCAAAGAGATTTTAACGATCTGTCAAAACGAATTGAAAACTGCGCAATCTTGAAAATCTTTCTCTTCCACAATGTGTAAAGGTCTCGTGTGTATTCGAACACTTTATACGCACGCAAGCATATGATTTTGTTTAATTATTATTATAATTTTATTTTATTAAAACCACAAATCGTGGCCCAGTGGCCAAATTGCATGTGACTGTACAGAGAATGATATTTAAAATTTAACAAATAGAAATAAATATCAAAACATCAACTAAAACAAAAAATTATTTAATTTAAAATGTTAATAAAATAAGGGACCGGACTGTTTTGGAAACGGGTGGTTCTCATTGGAAGAGTGGAATATTGTTTGGAATTGCGGGTATTCCTACCATGGACACTCTCTCTGGTCGGGGGGAGAAGAGATTTTAAACGGGAGTTATTAACAAGACTGTTGGAAAAATGTTCACAATGATTTCTCCTCCTCCCAGCCAGGGAGTCAAGTCCGCAAGTAACAAGAGCATCATTATAAGAAGTATATTGCCGGCCCAAAATCATTCTACAAACCCTTTTTTGAATCTGTTCCAAGTCGTTAGATTGCTTAGTGGTAATACCAGGCTGCCACACTACATCTGCATACTCTAGAATTGGTCTTACATAACCACAATAGACAATGCTGAGTTCTTTCATTGAAAAACCAAACCGTTTAAGAGTCCTTAGCATAAACAATTTCATGTTAGCCTTTTTCAACATATGATTGATTTGCGCATTCCATTTAAGATCGTTTTGTAGCCAAATTCCAAGGACCTTGGCCTCGTTGACAAATTCCAAAACGGCATCGTTAATGGTTAAATTTATACCATCAGGAGGGTTTTTCTTAAAACACACTTGAAGGGCTTGACACTTAGAAGGATTTAACCTGACCTGGTTTTTGTCAGACCATTCAACACGCCGTTAACTATAAAACACAAGTTCGTTAAAAGGTTCACTGACGTCTTACACACAAGAGTTGTAAACAAGTCTACCACAGTATTACAGACGGGAATCTTCCTCTGGACAACGAGAAACGGTAAAAAGTTTTAGAGACAATTTCTGGGTTTTTTTCTTTTCTTTTTTTTCGCTTCTGATTCTGAAGGAAGGGCACAACTGTCATGTCTCCCAATTTGTAGCTTACCTGATTTCTCCTGATCCAGGATTAAATCAAAACCTCGTTTTACACCCGCAAAATCTGAGAGGAAATACAACGAAATCTGTCGCGAATAAAGAGAAACCCTAGCCGGGAACAGTTCACCAGTCACATTAAAAGTTAAGCTCGGAGACACACTGCGTATGGAGAGAAAGTCGAAGAAAAACTCTGTTGCGAAGTCGTTGAAGACGACGACGACGTTATTGCCCGGTGCCGCATGGATGAACCACTCACGGTACGTGTTGACTGGATACTCTGACGGTGGGTGGCTGTATCCGATCGAGGTGAGGCGACGTTGTCCGGATGATAAGTCGATGAGGTTATTACCCCATGCTCCTGGGAAATAAAAATAAAAAATAACACTATTATTAAGGCTAGCTGGAAAGTTAGTGTTCGCCGTCGCAGTCCGACGTCACTTCCTCCTGAGGTCACGCTTTTCTTGACAATGCACTCAAAAAACTTCAGGGTCAGAATTGATCCGGATTGCGATTGGGGACAGGTGGTGCCTGAAACATTTCTATGTCAGTACACGGAATCAGTGCCAAAATGACCCAGAAATGGGTCAACACGATGCAGAAAGCGAATTAAAATCCCATTTGTTAACCACTTTCATTCAGGGTCATCCTGACACGGAAATGGGTCAGGCCGGAATCCGACTCATTTGTGACCCGGGATATTTGAAACTGTTTCAAAAAAAATTGCCGGATTTTGAACCCGGCAAAAATAACGGTAAATTATGGTGAACTGCTTTGTATCAGGTAGTAAACATACTACTGAAAGACATAAATGCAGCTTTTCGTCATTTCGGATAAAGAAATATGCATGTTACGAAATGTGTGGGTTTCATGAAATTTTGGAGAGTATCGCATTATGTCGTACATAGAGATCACAGCCATAGTTTATCATTGCTTTTGGTGTACCGGGCGGCATGAGCCAGTTGCTAAGGTTGCAGTTCGGTGACCTGGGGACGACGTAATGACGCGGCGAATTAAGGGTCATTTCACTTCGAACACAAATGCATCCGCAAAGATTAACCATAACCAACCACAGCAAACCCTTCAAAATCAAACTACATGTTTTGTTTGACTCATTGGCCCAATTTCATGCATGGCTCCGCCGAATTCTGCGCTTGCGATCACTATTCTCTGCTTACCGAGCAAGCGCCAAGTTTCTGCGCTCGCTGTGTAAGCGTAGAATGCCTAGTAACGTGGACTACGCAAGCGCACAAGCAACAATTCCCTGCTAAGCTGTGAAATACGCTTGACGTAAGCGCAGAATTCCCTGCTCCGTAAGCGCCGATTTTTTGCAATACGGTAAGCAGAACCTTGACATTGGGCCCAGATTGACTGCGGACCTACTATACTGGTATTGGTGTAAATGGGAAGGCGTACCATTAATAAAATTCGAACAGTTTTGGTGTTTAGTCTACCACATTTATAGTGTTGGTTTTTGGTAGAGTGAGGGGTTCATATAAACGTAAATTAAGACTGGTGAGCGAACAACTTTGTCAATTCTATACGCAACCATAAAGAGCATTCTTACCACAAAAGCGCTCGTCGGAGTTGTCCATACAGTCATTATCACCATCACATATATACGACGCCTCCACACAGAGATCACCAGTGCTACATCGAAATTCGCTTTCAAAACATAAATCTATAACCATAAAGATAACAGTTTTTTCGGGTTAAAGGTATTATACAGGATTGGTAGAGCTGACAAAATAACCACAGACAGTGTTCATGTTTAAAGGTATTATACAGGATTGGCAGAGCTGACAAAATAATCACAGACAGTGTTCATGGTTAAAGGTATTATACAGGATTGGCAGAGCTGACAAAATAACCACAGACAGTGTTCATGTTTAAAGGTATTATACAGGATTGGCAGAGCTGACAAAATAATCACAGACAGTGTTCATGGTTAAAGGTATTATACAGGATTGGTAGAGCTGACAAAATAATCACAGACAGTGTTCATGTTAAAGGTATTATACAGGATTGGCAGAGCTGACAAAATAACCACAGACAGTGTTCATGTTTAAAGGTATTATACAGGATTGGCAGAGCTGACAAAATAATCACAGACAGTGTTCATGGTTAAAGGTATTATACAGGATTGGTAGAGCTGACAAAATAATCACAGACAGTGTTCATGTTTAAAGGTATTATACAGGATTGGCAGAGCTGACAAAATAATCACAGACAGTGTTCATGTTTAAAGGTATTATACAGGATTGGCAGAGCTGACAAAATAACCACAGACAGTGTTCATGTTTAAAGGTATTATACAGGATTGGTAGAGCTGACAAAATAACCACAGACAGTGTTCATGTTTAAAGGTATTATACAGGATTGGCAGAGCTGACAAAATAATCACAGACAGTGTTCATGTTTAAAGGTATTATACAGGATTGGCAGAGCTGACAAAATAATCACAGACAGTGTTCATGTTAAAGGTATTATACAGGATTGGTAGAGCTGACAAAATAACCACAGACAGTGTTCATGTTTAAAGGTATTATACAGGATTGGCAGAGCTGACAAAATAATCACAGACAGTGTTCATGTTTAAAGGTATTATACAGGATTGGCAGAGCTGACAAAATAACCACAGACAGTGTTCATGTTTAAAGGTATTATACAGGATTGGTAGAGCTGACAAAATAATCACAGACAGTGTTCATGTTTAAAGGTATTATACAGGATTGGTAGAGCTGACAAAATAATCACAGACAGTGTTCATGTTAAAGGTATTATACAGGATTGGTAGAGCTGACAAAATAATCACAGACAGTGTTCATGTTTAAAGGTATTATACAGGATTGGCAGAGCTGACAAAATAATCACAGACAGTGTTCATGTTTAAAGGTATTATACAGGATTGGCAGAGCTGACAAAATAACCACAGACAGTGTTCATGTTTAAAGGTATTATACAGGATTGGTAGAGCTGACAAAATAACCACAGACAGTGTTCATGTTTAAAGGTATTATACAGGATTGGCAGAGCTGACAAAATAATCACAGACAGTGTTCATGTTTAAAGGTATTATACAGGATTGGCAGAGCTGACAAAATAATCACAGACAGTGTTCATGTTAAAGGTATTATACAGGATTGGTAGAGCTGACAAAATAATCACAGACAGTGTTCATGTTTAAAGGTATTATACAGGATTGGCAGAGCTGACAAAATAATCACAGACAGTGTTCATGTTTAAAGGTATTATACAGGATTGGCAGAGCTGACAAAATAACCACAGACAGTGTTCATGTTTAAAGGTATTATACAGGATTGGTAGAGCTGACAAAATAACCACAGACAGTGTTCATGTTTAAAGGTATTATACAGGATTGGCAGAGCTGACAAAATAATCACAGACAGTGTTCGTGTTTAAAGGTATTATACAGGATTGGCAGAGCTGACAAAATAATCACAGACAGTGTTCATGTTAAAGGTATTATACAGGATTGGTAGAGCTGACAAAATAATCACAGACAGTGTTCATGTTAAAGGTATTATACAGGATTGGTAGAGCTGACAAAATAATCACAGACAGTGTTCATGTTAAAGGTATTATACAGGATTGGTAGAGCTGACAAAATAATCACAGACAGTGTTCATGTTAAAGGTATTATACAGGATTGGTAGAGCTGACAAAATAATCACAGACAGTGTTCATGTTTAAAGGTATTATACAGGATTGGCAGAGCTGACAAAATAATCACAGACAGTGTTCATGTTTAAAGGTATTATACAGGATTGGCAGAGCTGACAAAATAATCACAGACAGTGTTCATGTTTAAAGGTATTATACAGGATTGGCAGAGCTGACAAAATAATCACAGACAGTGTTCATGTTTAAAGGTATTATACAGGATTGGCAGAGCTGACAAAATAACCACAGACAGTGTTCATGTTTAAAGGTATTATACAGGATTGGCAGAGCTGACAAAATAATCACAGACAGTGTTCATGTTAAAGGTATTATACAGGATTGGTAGAGCTGACAAAATAATCACAGACAGTGTTCATGTTTAAAGGTATTATACAGGATTGGCAGAGCTGACAAAATAATCACAGACAGTGTTCATGTTTAAAGGTATTATACAGGATTGGCAGAGCTGACAAAATAACCACAGACAGTGTTCATGTTTAAAGGTATTATACAGGATTGGTAGAGCTGACAAAATAATCACAGACAGTGTTCATGTTTAAAGGTATTATACAGGATTGGTAGAGCTGACAAAATAATCACAGACAGTGTTCATGTTAAAGGTATTATACAGGATTGGTAGAGCTGACAAAATAATCACAGACAGTGTTCATGTTTAAAGGTATTATACAGGATTGGCAGAGCTGACAAAATAATCACAGACAGTGTTCATGTTTAAAGGTATTATACAGGATTGGTAGAGCTGACAAAATAATCACAGACAGTGTTCATGTTTAAAGGTATTATACAGGATTGGTAGAGCTGACAAAATAACCACAGACAGTGTTCATGTTTAAAGGTATTATACAGGATTGGCAGAGCTGACAAAATAATCACAGACAGTGTTCATGTTTAAAGGTAGTATACAGGATTGGCAGAGCTGACAAAATAATCACAGACAGTGTTCATGTTAAAGGTATTATACAGGATTGGTAGAGCTGACAAAATAATCACAGACAGTGTTCATGTTAAAGGTATTATACAGGATTGGTAGAGCTGACAAAATAATCACAGACAGTGTTCATGTTAAAGGTATTATACAGGATTGGTAGAGCTGACAAAATAATCACAGACAGTGTTCATGTTAAAGGTATTATACAGGATTGGCAGAGCTGACAAAATAATCACAGACAGTGTTCATGTTTAAAGGTATTATACAGGATTGGTAGAGCTGACAAAATAATCACAGACAGTGTTCATGTTTAAAGGTATTATACAGGATTGGTAGAGCTGACAAAATAACCACAGACAGTGTTCATGTTTAAAGGTATTATACAGGATTGGCAGAGCTGACAAAATAATCACAGACAGTGTTCATGTTTAAAGGTATTATACAGGATTGGTAGAGCTGACAAAATAATCACAGACAGTGTTCATGTTTAAAGGTATTATACAGGATTGGTAGAGCTGACAAAATAACCACAGACAGTGTTCATGTTTAAAGGTATTATACAGGATTGGTAGAGCTGACAAAATAATCACAGACAGTGTTCATGTTAAAGGTATTATACAGGATTGGTAGAGCTGACAAAATAACCACAGACAGTGTTCATGTTTAAAGGTATTATACAGGATTGGTAGAGCTGACAAAATAATCACAGACAGTGTTCATGTTTAAAGGTATTATACAGGATTGGTAGAGCTGACAAAATAATCACAGACAGTGTTCATGTTTAAAGGTATTATACAGGATTGGTAGAGCTGACAAAATAACCACAGACAGTGTTCATGTTTAAAGGTATTATACAGGATTGGTAGAGCTGACAAAATAATCACAGACAGTGTTCATGTTAAAGGTATTATACAGGATTGGTAGAGCTGACAAAATAACCACAGACAGTGTTCATGTTTAAAGGTATTATATCAGGATTGGTAGAGCTGACAAAATAATCACAGACAGTGTTCATGTTTAAAGGTATTATACAGGATTGGTAGAGCTGACAAAATAATCACAGACTGTGTTCATGTTAAAGGTATTATACAGGATTGGTAGAGCTGACAAAATAATCACAGACAGTGTTCATGTTTAAAGGTATTATACAGGATTGGTAGAGCTGACAAAATAACCACAGACAGTGTTCATGTTTAAAGGTATTATACAGGATTGGTAGAGCTGACAAAATAATCACAGACAGTGTTCATGTTTAAAGGTATTATACAGGATTGGTAGAGCTGACAAAATAACCACAGACAGTGTTCATGTTTAAAGGTATTATACAGGATTGGTAGAGCTGACAAAATAATCACAGACAGTGTTCATGTTAAAGGTATTATACAGGATTGGTAGAGCTGACAAAATAACCACAGACAGTGTTCATGTTTAAAGGTATTATATCAGGATTGGTAGAGCTGACAAAATAATCACAGACAGTGTTCATGTTTAAAGGTATTATACAGGATTGGTAGAGCTGACAAAATAATCACAGACTGTGTTCATGTTAAAGGTATTATACAGGATTGGTAGAGCTGACAAAATAATCACAGACAGTGTTCATGTTTAAAGGTATTATACAGGATTGGTAGAGCTGACAAAATAACCACAGACAGTGTTCATGTTTAAAGGTATTATACAGGATTGGTAGAGCTGACAAAATAATCACAGACAGTGTTCATGTTTAAAGGTATTATACAGGATTGGTAGAGCTGACAAAATAATCACAGACAGTGTTCATGTTTAAAGGTATTATACAGGATTGGTAGAGCTGACAAAATAATCACAGACAGTGTTCATGTTAAAGGTATTATACAGGATTGGTAGAGCTGACAAAATAATCACAGACAGTGTTCATGTTTAAAGGTATTATACAGGATTGGCAGAGCTGACAAAATAATCACAGACAGTGTTCATGTTTAAAGGTATTATACAGGATTGGCAGAGCTGACAAAATAATCACAGACAGTGTTCATGTTTAAAGGTATTATACAGGATTGGTAGAGTTGACAAAATAATCACAGACAGTGTTCATGTTTAAAGGTATTATACAGGATTGGCAGAGCTGACAAAATAATCACAGACAGTGTTCATGTTAAAGGTATTATACAGGATTGGTAGAGCTGACAAAATAATCACAGACAGTGTTCATGTTAAAGGTATTATACAGGATTGGTAGAGCTGACAAAATAATCACAGACAGTGTTCATGTTAAAGGTATTATACAGGATTGGTAGAGCTGACAAAATAATCACAGACAGTGTTCATGTTAAAGGTATTATACAGGATTGGTAGAGCTGACAAAATAACCACAGACAGTGTTCATGTTTAAAGGTATTATACAGGATTGGTAGAGCTGACAAAATAACCACAGACAGTGTTCATGTTTAAAGGTATTATACAGGATTGGTAGAGCTGACAAAATAATCACAGACAGTGTTCATGTTTAAAGGTATTATACAGGATTGGTAGAGCTGACAAAATAATCACAGACAGTGTTCATGTTAAAGGTATTATACAGGATTGGCAGAGCTGACAAAATAATCACAGACAGTGTTCATGTTTAAAGGTATTATACAGGATTGGTAGAGCTGACAAAATAACCACAGACAGTGTTCAGTTTAAAGGTATTATACAGGATTGGTAGAGCTGACAAAATAATCACAGACAGTGTTCATGTTTAAAGGTATTATACAGGATTGGTAGAGCTGACAAAATAATCACAGACAGTGTTCATGTTTAAAGGTATTATACAGGATTGGCAGAGCTGACAAAATAATCACAGACAGTGTTCATGTTTAAAGGTATTATACAGGATTGGTAGAGCTGACAAAATAACACAGACAGTGTTCATGTTTAAAGGTATTATACAGGATTGGCAGAGCTGACAAAATAACACAGACAGTGTTCATGTTTAAAGGTATTATACAGGATTGGCAGAGCTGACAAAATAACCACAGACAGTGTTCATGTTTAAAGGTATTATACAGGATTGGTAGAGCTGACAAAATAACCACAGACAGTGTTCATGTTTAAAGGTATTATACAGGATTGGTAGAGCTGACAAAATAACCACAGACAGTGTTCATGTTTAAAGGTATTATACAGGATTGGTAGAGCTGACAAAATAACCACAGACAGTGTTCATGTTTAAAGGTATTATACAGGATTGGTAGAGCTGACAAAATAACCACAGACAGTGTTCATGTTTAAAGGTATTATACAGGATTGGTAGAGCTGACAAAATAATCACAGACAGTGTTCATGTTTAAAGGTATTATACAGGATTGGTAGAGCTGACAAAATAACCACAGACAGTGTTCATGTTTAAAGGTATTATACAGGATTGGTAGAGCTGACAAAATAACCACAGACAGTGTTCATGTTTAAAGGTATTATACAGGATTGGTAGAGCTGACAAAATAACCACAGACAGTGTTCATGTTTAAAGGTATTATACAGGATTGGTAGAGCTGACAAAATAACCACAGACAGTGTTCATGTTTAAAGGTATTATACAGGATTGGTAGAGCTGACAAAATAATCACAGACAGTGTTCATGTTTAAAGGTATTATACAGGATTGGTAGAGCTGACAAAATAATCACAGACAGTGTTCATGTTTAAAGGTATTATACAGGATTGGTAGAGCTGACAAAATAACACAGACAGTGTTCATGTTTAAAGGTATTATACAGGATTGGTAGAGCTGACAAAATAACCACAGACAGTGTTCATGTTTAAAGGTATTATACAGGATTGGTAGAGCTGACAAAATAACCACAGACAGTGTTCATGTTTAAAGGTATTATACAGGATTGGTAGAGCTGACAAAATAACCACAGACAGTGTTCATGTTTAAAGGTATTATACAGGATTGGTAGAGCTGACAAAATAATCACAGACAGTGTTCATGTTTAAAGGTATTATACAGGATTGGTAGAGCTGACAAAATAATCACAGACAGTGTTCATGTTTAAAGGTATTATACAGGATTGGTAGAGCTGACAAAATAATCACAGACAGTGTTCATGTTTAAAGGTATTATACAGGATTGGTAGAGCTGACAAAATAATCACAGACAGTGTTCATGTTTAAAGGTATTATACAGGATTGGTAGAGCTGACAAAATAATCACAGACAGTGTTCATGTTTAAAGGTATTATACAGGATTGGTAGAGCTGACAAAATAATCACAGACAGTGTTCATGTTTAAAGGTATTATACAGGATTGGTAGAGCTGACAAAATAATCACAGACAGTGTTCATGTTTAAAGGTATTATACAGGATTGGTAGAGCTGACAAAATAATCACAGACAGTGTTCATGTTTAAAGGTATTATACAGGATTGGTAGAGCTGACAAAATAATCACAGACAGTGTTCATGTTAAAGGTATTATACAGGATTGGTAGAGCTGACAAAATAATCACAGACAGTGTTCATGTTTAAAGGTATTATACAGGATTGGTAGAGCTGACAAAATAATCACAGACAGTGTTCATGTTTAAAGGTATTATACAGGATTGGTAGAGCTGACAAAATAATCACAGACAGTGTTCATGTTTAAAGGTATTATACAGGATTGGTAGAGCTGACAAAATAATCACAGACAGTGTTCATGTTTAAAGGTATTATACAGGATTGGTAGAGCTGACAAAATAATCACAGACAGTGTTCATGTTAAAGGTATTATACAGGATTGGTAGAGCTGACAAAATAATCACAGACAGTGTTCATGTTTAAAGGTATTATACAGGATTGGTAGAGCTGACAAAATAATCACAGACAGTGTTCATGTTTAAAGGTATTATACAGGATTGGTAGAGCTGACAAAATAACCACAGACAGTGTTCATGTTTAAAGGTATTATACAGGATTGGTAGAGCTGACAAAATAATCACAGACAGTGTTCATGTTTTGTGTAATCAACCACATACATGAAATAACAAACCTGTGAAAATTTGAGCTCAATTGGTCATCGAGGTCACGAGAAAATAGTGAAAAGAGACCTTATGTGTTTTCTGTTTTTCAAACATCGAGTTTATTATCACGTGTGATAAAAACTATTGTTGTACTCATTTCTCAGAAACGATAGCATTTTAGGCAGAAATATTTTAAGGAACCCTTTCTAAAATTACTTACTTTCAATCATGTAAGTTATGTGTGAATCTGTGAACATTTGTGTTTTTCGATCTTACCAATAGTGTACAGGGCCTTTAAAATACCAGTGTTTTGTCAAGGTTATACAAGCAACTTTGTTTGATTGTGTTTTTTTGTTTATGGTTTATGGTTTATTTATTTAATACCGCTGATTTGCAAAATAATTTACATTCGTTAAAATACATTACAATAATATAATACAAAAAAGTATGACAAGGAAAAAAAACACGCAGGATAACAAAAGAGGATATTAACATTTCACATCAGTTCAAAAGATCAACTTGGAAAACATAGTCTCCAAATTGGAGGGTTGAAATCAAAATGGCAAAAATGTAGTTCGATAGATGCAATATTGGGTAATTGCGGAGAAATTAAAAGCTTAAAAAACCACCAAAGCATGTATGTGCATAAAACTATTTCAAAAACTGTGAAGTTTGCCCCCATCATTCCCGATAGTCCCATTCCATTAATACATTTAACATCAGTTCAAAGAATCAACTTAGAAAATACCGCTCCCAAGTAAAAGGTGTCAAATTCGCTTCAAAATCACATTCGCAGAAAGTAGAACTTAGCTTTAGTAGAAACATACCACGTTTTCTATACAAAATATATTGAAATACGTACAATAGATAAACAAAAGTAAACACTATAGCAATCAACAAGCCAACTTAATCAAATTAAAAAATATATATGGAATACTCCACAGGGACATTTATGAGCGTTTTCAAACAGATGCAAGCCCATAAAAACCTACTCACTAATTTGTGCACTAATAAAAAATATATTAGGAAAAAATAATAATAATCTTACTGCAGCAACAGTACACGGGCTTCCGCCGTAGGATTCTGATAGAACATTTTAAAAATTATTCTCGACAAATACGATTGTTCTCGATATCTATATTTGAATGTATATAGGCCCTACTAATGTATGTTATATATTTCCCAGGTTCCTTTCAAATCGCACGCCCGACGGTTAGTGCTGGGCCTCGTATATGAAATGATAGTCGGTGTCACTTATACTTTTAAAACACTTATGTGTAAGTTTTGTCGAGAACAAACTTTTATTTTATTTTAGTTATCTTATGTCCTTGATAACAAAAAGAAGCAAACTATGGACAAATTTACAAGCTGTGAGTTACAAAGACCATTACTGAGAGTATGGGTCCTTGTTATTACAGCTCTTGGGGGCGCCTTCATGTAGATGTCGGGGTGGGGGTGGGATGCTCAATGAGAAATGCTGTACGCTCATTGTCCAGTAGTTTATGAAATATTAATTGACACAGTCACAGAGATCCCTATGTTCGGCCACTGGTTCTGGCTGGCATCATGCATATTCTCCTGGCCGTGCAAACTGACTTGTAGATAATTAGCTCAAGAATAAACAAGATAAGGTGCCGGCGGATGACCTTAGATCGGGGAAAGAGGTGGCCTCTAAACTGATTGTGCCTTTGATGATACAAGCATGGACTTTGGCAAACAGTCCACGTATATCATGAAAAAGATATTTAGTTGTATGGCAATCACATATTTGACATAATAATAATAATACGCAGTTCTTATATAGCGCCCGATGGGTGTCTCAAAGCGCTCAGTATTTTTCCTACAAGGTATGTGGAGTTACGTGTTGAAGTATGAGACCTATTCCTTTGCATAGCACCATGTAATGGTTTACAAGTTGCTGTGGCGCAATATGCAGCCAATCAAACCAGGAACACCGGGGCGAACCCCTTCTCTTTACGATAAGTGCACTGGGTTCTTTTACGTGCATTACACAACACACGGGACCTACGGCTTAAATTCCCATCCGAAGGACGAAGCATGTGGTTAAGTGTCTTGCTTAAGGACACAAGTGTCACGACTGGGATTCGAACCCACACTCTGCGAAATGACAAGCGATGGCAGCAAGTTTACACATTAACAGAGTCCCTCTCCTGAGTACTTACAATTTCAATTCAATTCAAATACACATCTATTTCTATGAAAAATAATGAAAAGTACGTATGGAGTAAAGCAAAATTAACAAATAAGTAGCATTACGCAGAATATATACAATATAGAGTATGTTGCTGTTTTGATAAGCAGTATGGGTATAGAAAACAGCCAAACACGCAAACCAAAAAACAAAATAGCAAACACAAGGCAAGACAAATATTGGACATGACAAATAGCTACACTGACATAATAATATAGAACAAATATAATACATACAACGCGTATTATGTCTTACCGCAACCCACTTCGTCCTCACTCTCTGGGCAGTCTGAAGTACCGTCGCAAACTTTGTCTTCACTAATGCACCGTAGCCCTGAAGAACATGAAACATTGCCTTCTTCTTCACAGTCTGGTGGGGACAAAATATGAGGAAAAACATTATTGGGCATCGTCTATTTATGTGATTGAACAATGCGAGTGGATGGATGGTAGGGTGGGGAAGATGAATGAGGTTGGCAAGGGTAGGTCGGATGATTGATGGCAGCTGTTGAGGTACACTTTGATTTAAATTTTTTTTTTTTTTTCCTCTTGTCTACTTGTCTGATCGATAAAGTATTGCCTGAAAATATTATTGTTATTAAAACTACACTGCGACAACTCATGTTTACATTGACACCATGGGTGTTGTCACATAAAGATACCGGAAAGAGAATCAAAATTTATATCATAAGTTAAAATAACAACAATGAGGTTGTTTTGGCATAATTAGTGTTATTTTTACACCCTTTGGTCACTGAGGCTCGCAAATCTAAAAACTAGTGTGCTTGCTATGTGAACCAGAAACAGCGGAGTTAACCCCTGCTCTTCCACGCTAAGTGTTCTTGGTTCTACTACGTGCACTTCAAGTTCTAGTACACAGGAACAACGGCTCAATGTTCCAACCGATCCGAAGGCCAAAGCAATTTTGATGAAGTATCTTGCCCAAGGACACGACCGGGACGCGAATTATTTTTTCCTGAACCGTTCGGGCAGCACAGTACGCTGTACATAGGCCATTGACCAATCAATAAGCGATATTAACGCAGCCTCGCTCTGATTGGCTGGGGACTCGAACCCACACTCTGCTAATCAAAAACACCAAAGCAGTCCAGTGCCCGTAACCGCTCGGTTACGCCCTGTAGCCAATTCATGCATAATGCGTTTTGCATCGTTGGTGCAAACAAATAACTGTGATCTCAAACTTCAAATCAACAGCTGCTGAGTGCTGAGTGCAGGCGTGATTCGAAGATGAGAGGTTGGATGGTTGGTCATTAGAATGAGCCAATCGCAAGTTCAAATGGGAAAATTTCTGGTACTATGCATTGCTCAGTCAAAAGCTACTATACATTTTTTTCACAGGACTCGAGAGAATCCTGAGTAGACAGTGATTAAACACACGTCGGTATATGGGTAAACCAAACAACATACTTTAACTACTTTTAAGTTTGAATTCCTAGGACTATCGAGACAGTTCCAAAATGTCAAAACAAGGTTCAGCGCAAGCTATTACGTAGTTACGTAAGATACGGTCAACACCCATACACAATTCTGGATGACTGTGAATGGTACAATGGTACCAGCCTTTGCTCACCCCTGGAGGTGCTATGTGACAAAAGCTAGCCCCGAACCATGTGACTGAGTTAAAAATGTCTTTAGTCCGAGAAATGCAAATGCAAGCGGTAACCTGTGACAAAACATGTCACTGTACCGAGCGACACTCAAATCGAACTCGCAAATGGTTAACTGCGGACTGGTGTATGCAGAGCCGCTTAGGAGAGTTCGACAACTTGCCACATCTTGCGATTAGAAGCCATTTTGCATTGACGAACTCAGGGTACCACCACACTAGTCTGCACATTGAGTTGTGCTGCATTTGGACTGCAAATTGCGTCCAGCAACCACGTGACTGGTCCCTCTATGTCACAACTCTCTCAATACACAGCTCTGTTGGGCGGTTTGATGGTTTGGTAGTCGGTTGGTAGGTTGAACGATTGAATTAGAGGGTTGTTTATTGATATTGAGGGGGGAAACAAAGTGGTAAGCCTACTTTTTATGATGTATTCTTGGATGGTGAACTTGATATGCGGCCGGCCCCCGGTGTTGAAATTCTTGTTCCTCATCTCTAATGCTATCCAAAGATCAGGTCCATCAAAGGTCAGTAAAGTGGGATACGACGCAGAATCTTTCAGCGTGCGAAGGCCAGTGTCCTTTGAGACCACGTGACCAGAACCAAACGACAGCTTCGCAATCTGGTAGACGGACTGGTAATGATCGTATTCTCGAATGGGCAGATCCTGAATGTCGATCCTAATGCGGGAGCTCTCGTTGCTTGAGGAGGAGACTAGCCAGAGACAGTCGACCGTGATATCGACCGGCTGATTGACCTCAACTGTTTGACCGGGGCTTAAGTTGATATCAGAATCACCGCATCTACCTGTAGATGGAAGAGGGAGGACACATTGAGATGAAAACTTATACAAAAATGATGAATGTTTCCCCACACAATGCTAAAAGCCACTCTTGGTAAGGGGTTAAAGGAAGACAATATTTAAGACGAAAATTACTCAGGGGAGCTGAAGGTAGAAGCTGATATTCCTCTTAAAACAGAAAAAATAGGATGGAGGGAAACAGGCATCAGGCAAGTACGTGGAATAGGCACGTTGCAGTACGTGGAATAAAGCTGTTGGAATGGCTCTTTGCTCTACATCTAGTAAAACATGAGCGTATATACGATGAGAGCAATGTGGTCCTTACAGACAAAAGGCAAAACACCAAAAACAAAATAATAGGACAGATAATTTAAAAAAACAAAACAGACATGAAGAGTTAAATATTAGATGGATATACATAGCTATACAAAAACAAACTTAAATTAATCAATATACTAAAAATATATTACAAATTGAAATATTTAAAAATTTAAAAAGTCTAAAACAATGTCCAGGAAATGCACACTTGGAAAAATACTGAGAAGGTTCACTGTTTAAAAACAATCATGGCGGCCAAAATCCTAGATGGTAGCCCAAATCCAATACAGCGGCCAAAATCCTTGTTGGGCACTAATGACCCTTACCCTATACAACAACATTTGATCGGGTCAAAACATTTTAAAGGACAAAACATGTCCCATTATAACAAGTACACCTGGAGCAGAAGTTTGTCACAAAGATACTGCAAGCTTAGGCTACAAAGCATCCACTCGAAATGTTGCTATAGTTAATCACGTAGCTTAAAGTACAAAGGGGGGGGGGGGTGTCTTGGGATCACTAAGAGGCGCGAATCATTGCCTTTTCAGAGTAGTAAGTTTCACTTCTGTTCAGAAGCTGTGTTCAGATAGTTGTTTCGAAGTGACAATGGCGACAGTACGTACTTCCTTGATGTTGCTGGTAGTGGCTGTTGTAGTGACGTCATTACTCCACAAAGGACTCGGGTACATCAATGTCACTTTTCTGTTGGTGTTTTCACTGCTGTTGGGTTTGACTTACATTATCACAATGATTAGGCTACAAATCATCCACTCGAAATGTTATATTTAATCGTGTATCAAGTACAAAGGGGAGAGTCTGTGGGGCGAGTATGAGGCTCTTTAGTGAAGCACGAATCATTGCCTTTTTAGAGTTGTGAGTTTCACTTCTGTTCAGAGCTGTGTTCAGATAGTTGTTTCAAAGGGAAAATGGCGACAATACGTACTTCCTTGATGTTGCTGGTAGCAGCTGTTGTTGTAGCCGTCGGTGTTTACGGCCCTACACAAGCGTATCAAGACGTATTAACCACATTTAGGTCTGCCAGTCGTGTTAATAGCACAGACATTCCTCTAGTGACGTCATTACTCCACAAAGGACTCGGGTACATCAATTTCACTTTTCTGTTGGTGTTTTCACTGCTGTTGGGTTTGACTTACATAACACGAATTGCCTACAACTTCATCTTCAACCCGGTTGAGTACTATGCGAGCGAGGCTGAGTATGCATACAACATCAACAAACCATCCCAAGGAAAGACCACGGAGGAGCGTGTCCGGGAGATGAAGCGTGGGCGGGACTTTGGGGAGATCCCTCCCGTCTATCCCAACGGGTGGTTCATGGTGATCAGAAGTGACGAACTCAAGAAAGGAGAAACAAAATACGTAAATGTTCTAGGTAGGTGAACCCACAAACCTAATTGTTTGTTCCTGTGAGACCATTATTAAGTAATACATCAATTCCTGGTCAGCAGCGTGTACACCGTCGGGTAAACCTGTATACCTCCTTTGTAATGTTGATTAGGCCAAGTAAAAAAACAAAAGAGTTTCTCGTCCGGACATTTTCAAAAAAGGAGGAGGCAGGGCGTTACTATTTACTATTTTTCAATTTTTAGCTATTTTTTCCAAGATGGCCGCCATGCTAAATATGGCTGGCCAAGGTATATTTATTCATAGATATTGTGCTATTTGAGTATACTGATGCAATTTATGACAAAACAAATGATTTGTAAGACCCTTTACTGCAGAATCGCAGCACCATCACCTTCGACAGCAGTTGCTGTCCGCAGTTGGTGTCAAGACACTGATGATATATTAATGAGAAAGTTGGGAATTCTTATGGCAAAACTGCTATTTTGGCCCATCTAATTGGCTTCAGAAGATTCAAAATATCAAAGATGCCACTCAGTTTTAACAAAAAAATATGATTTAAGCATTAAATCTTCAAAAAAATCTGATTTAAGATTATTATTATTATTTTAATTTTTTCATTTTTTCTGAAAATAGTATAGTAAAAAAAGGGAGGAGGCGGCCAAAAAGGAGGCGGGCGGGGACGAGCAACTCTTTAGTTTTTTCACTTGGCCTTATACTGTCCTCTTAGCTAATTAACCATCCATAGATGAAGAGGTACTTCACGCAAAACAAAATATATAAATGTGTTGTTTTTTCTTCAGTTCTTTTAAAACAATTATTATGTTTTGACACAACTGCACTGCGAAACTGCAACATTTAGAGTAATGCGAGTTCACTTGGTCTGCAACTTGCTGAAGCTTTACAATAATGGATGTCATACTTTTTTAAACAAATTACTCTCACATGGGTCGTATGTGTTGATGTAATATTTAATTTTTATTTCGGTATTTATGATTTTACAATACGGAAGAACAATTTGATTAACTCTAATTTATTTCTTATTAACTTTTTGTCTTGTTTGTTTCCAAAGAACTGTCCGTGTTATAAAAACAATTTTTTTTTGCATCTATAAGTAATTCGTTTTGGTTGATTAATACCACTCAAATAAAATCAAGACATCCCCACGAGATAATACTTTATTTTGTTCCCATGAAGTGTTATTTTCTTCCTCAAGATATTACTTCGTTCCCTCCGAAATTACTTATTCCGTTCCCTCGAAATAACATTTTGTTCCTACAAAATAGTATTTCGAGCGACCGAAATAAATTCGAGGGAACGTAATAAAAATAGTTTTTTTTTGTTCACCTTATTTTGTTTTTTCTTTTCTATCTCTCCCTTTAGGGGCTCCGTAAAAATACCTTTTCAAGCAAGATAAAATCTTCAAGAGGAACTAATCATGTAACAATATTTTCCAGTTACTCCTCTGGTGATTGTTACTGTACAATAAATTCTTAATTTCCCGTTATCAAGGTATGAATCTTGCCGTATTCCGTGGAGACAGTGGTCGATCTTACATCTTAGATGCTTACTGTCCTCATCTTGGAGCTAATCTTGGGATAGGAGGTACAGTGCACGGTGACTGCATCGCTTGTCCATTCCATGGAATTATGGAATGGACGTTCAATGGAGACGATGGTAAATGCGTCAAGATTGCCTACGCAGAAAAGGGTAACGTTCATTGTCTTTTATTTTCTATATTTTTTTTTTTTTTTTTTAATGATTTGTTAAAAAAAAAATTGTTATTATTATTATTTTTTGTTTTTAAATTATTATTACTATTATTAACATAAAGATTTTTTAAATATAATATTATTAATAGATTTATTATTTAAAAAAATTATTTTTAATATTTAAAAAATATATATATATTTGTTACTATAATTTTTTTATTTTTTTTGTGTTTTTTATGGGGGGGGGGGGGGTGTTTTCCATTTGTACCATAACTTACAGTTAAAGTTATCATTGTAGTCCAAAAATTGCTATCAAAGCAGGACATAACAGCAACGAAAATTTCGTCCACCATTTTTTTCCTTAAAATTGTGAAAAACATGCTCCAAATTTTATGAATCAATGTAATTTTTCTTGGCCAAAAATGTAACAATTGTTTTGCTAATAAAAAGGATAATTTAAAATACCCGACACATTATACAACTAAATTTCCTTTTCTACAGTGCCCGAATTTGCTAAGGTAAAGACACATCGATCTCTGGAGATCAATCATCTGATCATGATTTGGTACCACGCTGAAGGAGAAGAGCCTTCCTGGTTTCCACCTGAGATCGAGGAAGTCAAGAGTGGTAAATGGATTTACCAAGGATTCAGTACTGCCTTCTTTGATTGCCATATACAGGTTGTTATTTTAAACTGTTGTCACATTTATAAAGGCGCGATACAGGAAATTATTTTGTGTGGAAAATGTTTACCCCTGCAGGACACTCCCGTTACAGGAAATTATTTTGTGTGGAAAATGTTTACCCCTGCAGGACACTCCCGTTTTCAATTTTACACTGAGGCAAAGTGTGTGGAAGAACCTCCACACACACAATTATTGTAATTAGCCCTAGTTCTGTTCCAATACTGTTTCCCATAATATGATTATGGTCAGAATACTCAAATCTGTCCCATAACACCCAGCACGTCAACATTGGTGCACTATCCATGCATGTGGTTTTAGCGTGAGATAAACCGACTATGTCAACGGCAAATCAATTTTTACAGCTGCTCAACTATTAATTTCAAATAAATTATGTCGATAATTTTAAGAAAAGTACACCTTAAAATACTTGACTATGTGTTTAAAGCAGCATTCGTTTGACTTTTTGAAATATATTTTTATTCAAAATGGAATGAGTGGGTAAGATTAACTTATTTTGACTAGGAGTAAAATTAATCTATGATGAGAAACACATGATTTTACCGAAGTGTGCTCCGGTGTGTAAAATGCTGAAACCGCATTTCCTCACGAACGCCATCGATGTGAATAAATGGCATCAACACTTTTCTTTTAGAACCTCAAATCAGAGATTAAAACATTTAAGTAATTGGATTATTCTCTTACAGGATGTTGTGGAGAACAATGGCGATAATCTACACATAACTTTCTTACATGCGACGTAAGTAAATCGATTTTGCATTTACAACTATACCAGAAAAGAAGAAAAAAACGTATAACTTGTTGTTTTAGTATAGTCCAGGCCATTGTGTTTTTGAATACTGTAATGGTGGTGGTGGTGTTTGGTGGTGCATCCAATTGACTATGTCGTCATCGTCGTCATTGACGTTGCTGGATTGCTGTAACGGTTGCTCTAGGCTGTTGTTGTTGCTGTTAATGTTGCTTTTGCTGTTGCTGTTATTGTTGTTGTTGCTGCTGTTGTTATTGTTGGTGTTGCTATTGTTGCTGCTGCTACTGCTGTTTGTTGGTGTTGCTATTGTTGCTGCTGCTGCTGCTGCTGCTGCTGCTGCTGCTGCTGCTGCTGCTGTTGTTGCTGTTATTTGGTTGTTGCTGTCGCTGTTTCTGTTTTGTTGCCGCTGCCGCTGCCGCTGCCGCTGCCGCTGCCGCTGCCGCTGCCGCTGCCGCTGCCGCTGCCGCTGCCGCTACCGCTGCCGCTACCGCTGCTGCCCTTGCCACAGCCGTTGGCGCCGCTAATTACGTCGACGTTGCCGCCGCGATGCCGCCGCCGTTGTCTTCACCGTTGCATGCCGCTGATGCCAACGGTCCTAAGTCAGCAGCTTTACTGGTTAATATTAATATAATGTTAAATCATAATGTTTAATATTTGCAGTAAGATATGGCGTTGTATATCTTTTCAGAAAATACCCCCTAAAAGGAGCGAACTTGACGTATAAGTGGGAGATTAAAGATAAACAAGAACACATCGTTGTGGCTTACACAAAAGGAGCAACAAAAGAGAACAGAAAATTTGAAAGCATTTCAGAACAGGTGAGAGAAGCAGTCAAATAATGAATATAAAGTTCAATACATTGAAACTCACACAATTGTAAGAAAAGTCGCAAGGTCTATATTGAAGCTAAACAGAGATTGATGAACCACATACCTTAATGCATTTCATGTATTATTGGTTAACTGATTAACAGCTAGTTTATCTTAATAATAATATTAATAATAATAATAATAATAATATTCAAGGCGCATATTATAGAAGCAGAGACAAGGTAAACAAAAAATGAATAGAAAGCAAAATAACAATTAGTGAAAAAAAACCTAGTAATTAACAATGGCAAGCAACAAACTATGAACTTAGGAAATACGTATTGAAAGGTGAGTTTTAAGAGTTGCTTTGAAAGTATGTACATCAGAAATATCTTGAGGAAGTTTGTTCCAGAGAGAAGATCCAGTATGTGCGAATGAACGATCCCCCCATAAAGTGTGAGTTTTCGGAACAACAAGTGAAAGTGAATTGGAGGACCGAAGATTCCTAGAGGGATGATATTGAATGAACAGATTGGTATTGTATTCAGGAGCAGAACCTTGCAGGCAATGAAAAACAAGCAAAAGTAACTTACAATTCTAGAGGGCATAGGGAGCCAATGGAGAGATTGTAATACTGGTGTGATATGACTTCTACGATTAGACAATGTAACAATCCGGGCAGCTGTGTTTTGAAGTCTTTGCAACCTGGCAAGCTGAGTGTTAGGTAATTTATAGAGAAGAGAATTACAAAAATCTAAACGGGATGAAATAAGGGCATGAACAATCTTTTCAGTGGCTGATTTAGTTAAATACTTTCTTATAACACCAATGTTACGTAGCTGGTAACGGACTGATTTACAAATGGCAGAAACTTGACATGACATGGACATGGTAGAATCAACTTGAACACCAAGATTTTAACATGTGTGACTCAAGTACACAACTGAACCTGCAATAATAATTGATTGAACATTTATCTTAGTTAGTTGTACTTTGGAGCCAAAAAGCAAAAACATTGACTACAATACGTAATTATTCACCATTCTATTGCAATCTCTTCGAATAGCTTGGACCAGGACTGATTTACATCCGCTTTGCTCAAGATATTCCACAAAGAATGTACATCATCCTGTGCCATACTCCCGTCGGACCAATGAGGCAAAGAACCATGGTCGTGAGAGAGAAAGAAAAAGAAAACCATACTTATGACTAATTATGTCTCATATGACTTAGTATAAATCATACCAACTCATATTGTTAGATATATCTCAAAAAATATAACATATGACTTATGTTATTTCATATTTATGAGGTACGCCAAGTCATAATTATGAGATAAAAAGTAAAATGATGGGTTTTTTCTTACTGTCCCTTCATGGCTTCCGTAGTATTGACCCATGGAGGAAGATTGCATTAATTCAATGACGTCATCAGCCACATCAACAATATTGGTTGCGCAGTTTTGGGAGTCTCATATCTTTACAGGTTGCCTCCCAAAATGGCAGACCAAGAGGTCACTGTCTCCCCGAGTGTGGCTGCAGTGCAAAGGGTTTTTGTCTATAATTCATAATGTCTTTAGGTAAAGCTTTACATACAATGCTCGCCTGACACAATTCTTTCCTCATGTTCCTCTGATAGGAAAGTGCTGACCATCCGATCTGGGCCAACAAAATATATAGGAACAAACCGATGTTCGTGAAAGAGGATAGTCATATAATCAAACACCGACGATGGTTTTCTCAGTTCTACTCAGAGAATAGTCCGAGATACAATCCCAAGACTTCATTGGAATGGTAGAAGTACTCTCCAGAATAGGACACAGAGCAGGACATACACATTTCTTAGTTAACCTGCTGTGACGCGACGTATTATGTAATAAATAATAGGCAACTCATAGATCAAGTAATTATTGTGTGATCATGACAGAAGAAAATATGTATAACGAAACAAAACAAAAGTTTTACCTGTCATAAATTGTAACAAATGGAGTGTTTGTTTTAAAACCGGGTTCATTTATAAATTAATCAAGTCACCCCTAAGCCCTGAAGCATTTTGATGAAGGTTAACTGGCATTCACGGTCCATACCCTAAATAACAAACCTCATAAGGTCAAAGTTTCCTACGAACAAAGCACATCCTCTCCTAACTAGACTAGACCTGGGGAAAACAAATTTATCACAAAGATACTGCAACGTAAGCTTCAACTCATCCACTCGAAAAGTTGTTAAATTCAATCCCCTTGAACAAAGTACAAAGGTAGAGTCTTTCCAAATTTAGGTAGAGTGTTTAGTTGGGGTAAATTCAGTATTTAAAAGTCAAAACTAAAATACATAGGCTGGGAGTTTGACTACAGTTCAGAAACCATTGTCAGATATTTGTTTTAAAGTAACAATGGCCACGGCTCGAATATTGTTCTCAGCCTGCCGATCTATTTTTACTGAAGCCCCTGCTCGATTTATTATCAAACATAAACATAAATGTTGCTTATGCTGTAATTTTGATTTTTTGTTTATTTTTATTGTTTTTTTTTAAAACCTTATTTCGTTTCAATTGCGTGATTAAAGAGAACAAAATTGTAACAGTGTTTGTGAGGTAAGGTTTGCGGTAACAGTGGCGTAACTAGGAGACATTTGAGGACACGTGCACCCCCCATGATGTCCCTGGTGTCCGTCTCCCCATGATGTCCCTGGTGCCCCAACCCCCCGTCCACCAAACTGATCAACAAATGTTCAGTTACAGTACATAAGGAGAATCAAAAGGTACCTTGACAAGGACACTCTCCATCATGCTGTCACGGCTTTAGTCCTCTCTCGTATTGACTATGGCAATCTGCTAATTGTTGGTGCTACTTCATATGAACAAGACAGAGTTCGAAGATGACAAAGTAGTGTAGCTCATTTGGTATGTACCACACCTTTGAGGGAGCATTACACATCTCCCAAGAACTTCAATTGGCTACCGATTAGAGAACGGATTCATTTCAAACTCACTGGCTCTTTTTGTTTATAAATTCTCAAAAAATCGTACATGGATACATTTTCAATTTGATGTCATAATACACTCCTCAACATTTTCTTCGGTTCACACTTGAAATCACTCACTTGAATTTTCCCCTCGCAAACAAAGTTTGGGGTAAAAACTGGCAGTGTAGTTGGATTAAACTGAATCCTTTTCAGGATGACGACGACTCCGATTACGATTACGTCATAATTTAAAAAACCTGACATTTTTCAAAAACTCGTATCTAGAAAATCTCAAACTAAAAATACATTTTTTTTGCGCCATATAAAAGCTCTTGATTTGTTTTACAAATCTCTTACAAAGTGTGACCCCACTTGAGCTTAACTGGAAGTTGAAATTTCATGATTTAAAGGTTCAGATCTCACCAAAACTAAGAGGGCACTCCATGCATTAAAGTAGCTTAACAACATCGCTCCCCGAAATCTTCATCAAAATCTATTTTACGACCCAATTTTACATCTGGGCTGTTCATCTAAGTGCATACAATCAACGTTAGGCCATGGCTGAGTCATCTGACACAAAGAAAACCACAAGAAGTGCGAGAAAAAAGAGCCCTAAAACCAACCTGGCTGCACCAACATCTGGAGACACCGACCAAGATGGCTGCCATTGTACTTGTCGAGAATCCATCTTGGATATACATGTCAAACTGGACAAGATTCTCCAAAATCTTGACACCATTGGAACTCGAGTGACAGATCTGGAGGTCAAATATCATGCGGTAAACTCCAATGTTAAATCTAACACCAATAACATTGACGATTTAATATCAACGGTAGAGGGGCTTGACAGAAAATGCAAGACGTTGACTGGTCTCATTAACAACAGAGCTGATACCTGTGCATTTGACTTCAAGAAACTTGACGACAAAATAGATGATCTCCACAACAGAAGTAGACGAAATAACATCGTAATTCATGGAGTCCCTGAAAGGGCTGAAGGAGATCAAGCCTGTGAAGATCTTATATCTACCTTTCTCAGCGAGCATATGAAGCTTGACGGCGGCTCCAGTATTGAAATAGAACGGGCACATCGCACCCCTGGTTCCCTTAGGCGATCTTCAACAGCAGACAAAACAATCAACAATCAACAATCCAGATCCAGACCAAGACCTATCCATTGTAAGCTACTTCGCTACGCAGATCGACAATACATACTGAAGAATGCAGCCAGATGTCTTAAGAACAATCCATTCAAGGGTGCTAACATTTATATATAGAAACACCCGGAAAGAACTGCGAGAGAACCATCTACCGGGCATACGTAGAGATGAGCGGGTCAGCTTCGCATATATCCCGATGTCAATCCCAGCAGTCATCAGCTACAAGTTTCACACGGGTCAATTCAAATCCTTTCGTCTTGGGGGACCGAGCCCATTCTGAGCCAAACATTCAAGTTCTTTCATATTTAGGTGTTCGGGCACACAGCCCGTAACACCTCTTGTTTTTGTTCCGGTTTTTTTTCTTACTTTTTAGGTGTTCGGAGCGGAGCGTAGCTCCGAACACCTCTTCTTATTGTTCGTTTTTTTTTTTTTTTTTTACTTCTTCAGATTCTTCTTCTTCTCTTCGCCGCTTGTCCGCTAACAAAAGCACACTTCCCAAGCTCATATAAACTTGAAATTTCTATCATAGTTAGATAACCATTAGGAGACGAAACCGTTTCATTTACGTCATGATGACGTCATCAGGTGTCAAATTACAAGGTTTTTAGAAAAAATTTATTTAATCTTTGAAATTCTGTAACAAATCACACTTAAGAGACCGGCGGTTGTTTTATGCGGGATCATACTTAGGTCATATAGGTCTTTATTTTTTGTCGTGTGCGTGACCTCACATGACCTCTACTTCCGGTCGAAACAGGAAGAAACCGGAAGTGCCTTGTAATTTAAAAGTGGCACACTTTTTGAAGTTTTTTTTAACGGTGTTATAGTCGAGCAAGAGTCTGGTTTAAAAAAATAAGACAAGTGACGTCATAAAAGTCAAGAGCGCCCTCTAGCGGCAGGTTAAAAACAATTTAAAAAACACTTTTACTAGATGTCTGTGGTGAAGTTTATGATAATCGTTTCAAAATTGGTATACATAATGACCTTCATACAGACAACATATGTGTGAATTTTTAGATTGATGACGTCATCATGTATCACGTGGTATCGCATTAAAGGTTTACTTTTTGAAGCTGTGTATCTACAAAACCACAAGTTTGACTGAGTTGAAACTTGGCATGTTGATAGACAGTGATATTGACTACTTAAAGCTAGAGTGACGACTTGATGACGTCATCGATTTTGTTTTTACAAATTATTGAAATTTTAACCAATTGTTACATATCTTCAGTTCAAAGCAAGCTATAATCGAATTTCATTTTGCATGAGACTTGGAAGGTCCTACAAGGATATAATGTTGAGTGACGTTTTCACGACGTCATCGATTTTCATGTTATGTCACCACCAAGGTAGTGTTTTACAAGATCTATATGTACAGAACAACTTTGGTGATCAAATGGAAACTTTGCATGTACTCAAGCTGGGATGTGTTACATCCAAAAAGTTTGGTCAAATCTTTAGAACCACCATTCTAAAGACTCTATAGAAGTATATCAAAATTTAATACACAGACATGTTTATAAAATTTCTTTGAAACACGAGGTCACACCGAACACCTCTCTTTTGTTTCCAACAAAAAATTATGTCTAGTTAATACTTCTTATTCTTCTTCTTATCCCCCGCGATTGTCCGCTAACAAAAGCACACTTCCCAAGCTCGTATAATTTTGAAATTTCTACCATAGTTAGATAACCATTAGGAGACGAAACCGTTTCATTTACGTCATGATGACGTCATCAGGTGTCAATTTACAAGGTTTTTAGAATTTTTTTTATTAATCTTTGAAAATCTGTAACAAATCACACTTAAGAGACCGGCGGTTGTTTTATGCGGGATCATACTTAGGTCATATAGGTCTTTATTTTTTGTCGTGTGCATGACCTCACATGACCTCTACTTCCGGTCGTAACAGGAAGAAACAGGAAGTGCCTTGTAATTTAAAAGTGGCACACTTTTTGAAGTTTTTTTTAACGGTGTTATAGTCGAGCAAGAGTCTGGTTTAACAAAATAAGACAAATGACGTCATAAAAGTCAAGAGCGCCCTCTAGCGGCAGGTTGAAAACAATTAAAAATGCACTTTTCCTAGATGTCTGTGGCGAAGTTTAAGATAATCGTTTCGAAATTGGTATACATAATAACCTTCATGCAGACAACATATGTGTGAAGTTTTAGATTGATGACGTCATCGTGTGTCACGTGGTATTGCCTTAAAGGTTTACTTTTTGAAGCCGTGTATTTACAAAACCACAAGATCGACTGAGTTGAAACTTGGCATGTTGAAAGACAGTGATATTGACTATGTAAATCTAAAGAAAGAACATGATGACGTCATTCCTTTTTTTTATACAAATATTTGAAATATTGACCAATTATTACGGGTATTTATTGACCCGCTGTCAAACCACGGGCTACACACACACTACGCGAACTAAACCAGTTTACTGTTTTGTTATCACGTAGTGTGTGTGTATACGTTGAGCAAATCATCCGCAAGGTTCAAAGTCCATCAAACATGCTTGTGGTCTAGTCTCTGTTCAAGGTTCGCGCAACCTGCTTTTGACAATACGCTTTGTTAGTCTCTAAAACAGCCGTCCATGCAAACCTCGTTAACAATCAAATGCTATGCTTTCGATCGTGTGCTTTTTAAAACTGTTGCTAAAGCTGGTGGTGCTATATCAAATTATGGTCATGCTTTTACCACGCTCTGTGGCATTATTGGCTTGCTCTGTGACAGATCGGCTCGTTTTAGTCTACGCAAACACCAATGTGAGCATTTTTGTTGGCCAACAAAGACACACTTTGAGTCGTGCGTAGCGCGTACACGCGTGCACTTTTCCATTGTTTTTCATCAATGATGGTGGTCAATGACGTGGTCAATTTGCTTTGATTTGCTGTAAAACGTTAATCGGTGACAGGGTACGCTGAATATAAGGCATTTCGTCACTAAGGTGACAAAAGGAATTGTCGTGTGCTTATTAATACTAGCAGAAAACATGCGTATAACGTAACAACGATCTACAACCACGTTGCAAATTTACAATAAATTTGCAATGTTGTGTTTTGCACTCGTGGGGCCCAATTTAATTATATTATGTACTGGAGCATTATTTTTGTGCTCCTATAGTAAATTGCAAGATTGAGCTCAAGCCGCGATATATTACATTTAACGCTTGTTTTCCTGATAAAAGACGTCATCAATTGTAACATGACTTCGACTTAAAGTTGCAGTTTTACCAGATTTGTATACTCAGTATTACAATTGCTTGGTCAAGCTTAAAACCAAATTGATGTATTCAAGCTGACAATGAGTAACATCCCATATTTGAACGTCATGCCGAACACCTTGTTTTTGTTGTGTAACAAAAATTTAAGTCTAGTTGTGTAAATGTTTGTTAATTCTTATTTGTCTGTGTATGGATGACAGTGAAACAAAACCCATTGAGTTTATTTCCTATATTGAGGGGAAATTTTGAAACGATTCAATTAAATCTAAATGACACCGGAACAAACAAATGACCGGGAGACGTTCTTTGATGTTCACTTATTAATAAGTAATATAATAATAATCGAGTATTTATAGAGCGCCTTTTCCAAAGGTTACAAAGCGCTTGGATATGTCCAACACAGATCAAGAATCAAATCAAATACAAAAGAAGTGAGTCTTCAGCAGTTTCTTGAATGAGTCAATTGAGTTAGCTTTTCTACAGCTATCAGGAAGAGAGTTCCATAGAGCCGGGCCCGCATTGGAGAAGGCTCGGTCTCCCGCTTTAGTGTTTGTCCGATGCTCGAGGAGAAGGTTGCGTGAGGAAGAACGTAGAATGCGTGTTGGTTGATGTTGTTGAAGCCTTTCACAGATGTTTGCTGGGTATTTCAGCATGAGTGCCTTGAAGATGTGCAGACATATCTTGAAGTCAACACGCTTAGTAACATGTAACCAGTGGAGTTTCTTCAAGAGAGGGGTAGCATTATCACTAGGACGCTTCATGAGAACAATACGAGCCGCCTTATTTTGCAATTTCTGTAGGCGATTCAGAGAACGTTTGGATATGCCATACAGATGGGAATTACAGTAATCCAATCTGGACAAGACTAGGGCTCGAACAACGGCATGACAAGTCTTCTGATCGATATACCTGCGTATCTTTCCAATGTTACGGAGGTGGAAATTGGCGATGCGGGCGGGTCACGTTGATGGTATGTGAATCCATGGTTAGTTTCTGATCAAAAATGACGCCAAGATTGCGCACTTTGACTGAAGGGCGAATAGGTGTGTTGTTGATGTATAATCTCAAACTGCTCAGTCGAGTGAGGGTTATGAGGAGAGGCGACAATGAGGAATTCTGTCTTTTCTTGGTTAAGCTTCAGCTTGTTAGTAAGCATCCAGGTATAAATGGACTTAAAACACTGTTTGAGCCTGAAAGCCGCACATTCAGCATCCAAAGCAATCTTAGGGTTGAAAGAGATATATATTTGAATGTCATCTGCATAAACATGGTACAGCAGGCCCTGATGGCGGATGATATCCCCAATTGGAGCAATATATAATGAGAAGGCTGTGGGTCCAAGAACTGATCCCTGTGGGACACCATACTCGGATGACAGAGTCTCAGATGTCGCATCGAGAACACGAACTTGGCTAGTTCTGTGTGTCAAGAAGGAACGAGCCATTGTAGAGCTCACCCAGTTACACAGAATCTTTGTTCAAGGCGGTGCAGCAGAATGCTATGGTCGATCGTGTCAAACGCCGCAGATAGGTCCAACATCAGGAGAAGTGTAGCTTCACCTCTGTCTACAGCCTGTAGGATATCGTCATGAACACTGAGTAATACAGTCTCGTCGCTACGTCCTGCCCTGTAGGCTGATTGAAAAGGATCCATAAGCTTGAATTCGTCAAGGTGCTCCATTAATCTCACTAGTACTATCTTCTCAAAATATTTTGAGATAGTTGGAATATTGGACACAGGTCGGTAGCTGTTTAGCTCATCCTTATTCTTGGATTGCTTCTTCAACACTGGTGTATAATGATGGCATGAGAGAGGGCTTTCGGAAATACCCGTTGTGAAAATGAAGTGTTGACAATTTCAGTTAGCTTGGGGATGATAGGTTGTACGTGCCTTTTTAGAAGCCATGTAGGTACTGGGTCTAGAGGGCATGTCTTTGATGAAGATGACATGATGATCATCTTCCTTGACTGGCCTGAATTCAGTGAGGGGATTGATGTCAGAATGAAAGCATGTACTCTCATCACAGTGGATGGCTGCATTCACATGGAGATCATCAATGCTCTGTCTAATACTGTTCACTTTTGATGAGAAGAAAATACTGAAATTGTTGGCAAGATCAGCAGATGAAGTGTGGGATGGCAACACTTTGATTTTGCTGTTTAATAAACTGCCAACAATGGAGAAGGTGTCTCTAGGTGAAGCATTTTCCAGTTTATTAGTGAAATATGTCTTCTTGGCGGAAAAAGGACCTCTTTAACCAGTTCTTTGGCTGCAGTGAAGTCATGGAAAGCGTCTGGTGATTTTGACTTTCTCCATCTTCGTTCACATCTCCTGCGCTCAGAACGGGCATCAGCAATTGGTTATCGTTGGACATCGTTATTTGTGGGGATATCGTAGTGAATATTGAAGTCACCAAGTAAAATTGGCTGTCCAGGTAGTGAGTTTATGGAGTCTACTAATTCATCAAAATCATCGAGGAACTGTGACGTAAGAAGACCGTTCGATTGTGATGGGGGAGGTCTGTACACAGCCACGATGTGAAGGGTTCTACTGTTGTTACTTACGGTAACATGTTCCATGGTGTTAGTCATAGGGAGTTCAACATCCACAATGTTCAGTTTCAGGTGTGTTTTAAAAATTAGAGCAATGCCGCCTCCACGCCTTCCGTCCTGTCTAGGTACATTTATGACTGAGTAGTTGGGAGGGGTCAGTTCACCCATCGTGACATTATCATCGTCCTGAAGCCATGTTTCTGTGAGCACCATAATATCAACATTGTGATGGAGAATATAGTCACACACATACAATGCTTTTTTACAAACGGATTGAATATTTCATAGCCTAACATTCAAGTTTTTACTATGTGAATCGGTGGTAGTTCTTATAATGTGGGAGCCACCTCGTCTACTTCTGGTACGGTACCGGTATATACCTGTATCGTTAAGGAGAGAGCATACTTCAGAGGGTAGCCACTTGCTCCCAGTGCTATGTTTTTGTGCCAGTAGTAATTCTCTGCTGTACTGAATAAGCATAATACTGTCACTAGAAAGGTAGACAAGTCGAGTTTACTCCATAGAGGAATGCGTCACTCATGCATTGTGACGAAAGCTGCTTAACAATACGGTAGCTGAAAACAAGCTGCTTAACACTCAAAGAAGATAATCTGCATATGATTAAGGTAGCACCATGGATGGGTGAGCTTCAGATTATGGTAGCTAAAACATGGAGAACCAGTAGAAGCCAGTACACAACAGCGAAGAAGTTCAGAGTGAGTAATTCCGGACAAGATGAGTATGGTGGGCCTCCACAAATGTCTAGTGAAGTCCAAGAAGACTAATATAATGACCGGTGATATCAAAAAGAAAAAGAAAAATCTGGCTCTATGACCACTTCAAACTCGATATGTGTTGGAGCACAGGAAAAAGGTGGCAGCAGCTAGTTCAACGCCATTTAGAAACCGCTGATCCAGTAGATCCAGATATCAACCTAGATACTCCAACTACCACTTGTACCTATTTTGACACGGATCAATTTTTTGACACCAATCGTACTATACAGTATCAAATTGTTGCATCTTAATTCATGTAGTCTAAGTAAAAATATATGTAATATTCGACATTTTCTGGAACTTCTTGAAATTTCCTTTCCCATTATTGGTATAACTGAGTCATGGTTGAAAGACATAAACGATCCACTCATCAAAATTCCAGGTTACTGTATTGAAGGTGTTTGCCGACTAAGTAAGCGAGGTGGTGGAGTTGCTCTTTACGTAAAACAAGAATACAGTTATATATTGCGCAATGATTTATGCACTTCTAATATTTCGGAATTTGAAGCATGTTTTATTTAAATTGACAGCCCAGTAACAGGCAACATCATCATTGGAATCATTTACAAACCTCCCGATTGTTCTAATGTAACCTTTACTGAAGCTCTTAATGACATCCTTAAACTCGTGAACGCGGAAAAGAAAAAGTGCTATGAAATGGGAGATTTTAACATCAACTTGTTGAACTCCGATACAGACAACTTGGTGCAACAATTTATTTACTTGCTATACACCAATTCGTTTTATCCTCTCATTGATAAACCAACTAGAATTACCAGTGAGACGGCTACTCTGATTGATCACAAATGATTACTCTAATCACTCTGCTGGTGTTTTAATTACTGCTATTAGTGATCATTTACCTATTTTTATGGTTATCGATAAATGTAAACCCGAGGTTTTAAAAAATCTCAAAAATATCAAGCGTAACTTTTCCAAACAAAACATTGATTACTTTACTAAGGAAATTAATGACACTAATTGGGACTTTATAGACCAGACACATGATGTAAATCGAGCATATTATGATCAATTCCAGGATAACGTACTCCATCTTTATGAAAAATGTTTTTCTATTCAGTATAAACACTGTATAAATAAAGCTAAGTCACCATGGCTAACTGAAGGTCTGTATTACTCAATCAAAAGAAAGAATTCACTGTACAAAAAGTATCTCAATAATCCAACATCTTAAAACAAATGTGTCTATTTAAGTTATAAAAACAATCTAACGGGTCTAATAAGAACTGCAAAACAAAACTATTTCATCAACAAGTTTAAGCAAGAGAAAGATAACATCAAAGAGACATGGAAAATAATAAACTACTTACTTTGTAAATCTAAGGTAAAAACTGATCCTTCATTGTTAATAATGACTTGAAAACAAGTAATGATGAAGATATCGCAGATGTTTTCAATGACTATTTTGCAAACATTGGTACCAATATAGCTCATTTACCATTGTTTGAACAGTATTTCCACTCCTTTCTGGGAGACAGATGTACCCAATCGAATGTTCTTAACCCAATCACTGAATCGGAAATCTCTTTTGTCATCTCTAAACTCCCCACTGGTAAGGCCCCAGGCAGTGATGGTATAAGTTCTTTTGTCATAAAGGAAACAAAGAATGTCTTGGCAAAACCATTATCAATGCTCTTTAACAAGTCTTTTACCAATGGAGCTTTTCCAGACAGTCTAAAAATAGCAAAAGTTGTACCTATACATAAGAAAGGTTGTAAACACGACGTCAGTAATTATAGACCTATCTCAATACTCTCGGTTTTCTCTAAAGTTTTTGAAAAGATAGTCTATGAGCGCCTTATCTCTTTTATCGAGAAACATGGTATTCTATCAGAATCACAATACTGCTTCAGAGCGCATCGCTCAACTGAATTAGCCATTGCAAGTATGCTAAATAAAATTGTTAATGCAATTGACAATAAGCAGTTTTCGATTGGCATTTTCTTAGACTTGTCCAAAGCATTTGATACGGTAAATCACAACATTCTTATCAATAGACTGTGCAAGTCTCGCGCGTATCCGAACGAGAAAACACGTCAAATGAAGAACATGTTTATTTCTGAAATTGAATCTTTGTGTTAAATTATATCTCATGACAAAATCTGAAGAACAAAAATAAATCATTACAATTTTATGAAAAGTTTTAGCTTTTGAAAAAAACAATCACAATAGTGTGTATATTATTATTGGAAAAAAAATTAAAACTCTGGGACAAGGATGCCTATATTTTGATGTTAACTTTTTAGAAACCCCTCACGCGGATTCGTGAAGGTCAAACGGATCTTAAATGGACCCGTATCGCAGTTTAAAGAGGATGCTGACGCCTCAACAACCATAGACTGCAATGAAAAGGGTTTGCTTTGCAATTACAGCATCTGTCGATTATAATTGCGCATCCAAAACAAGCGTTTACGTAAGTTTTATGATCGGAGGCGAGCACAAAATTCTTAATTTTTTGCAATAACCGGAAGCTGAGGTCAAGTTTAATTCTTGGGTTTTCTTCGTTATATTGTTGAATTGGTTTTACTTTCATATGTTGTTATCACTTAGTATTACATTCCCAACAACATGTATACTTTTCTAGGTCATAACCTACGTTAAACTAAAATAATTGACGAAACAAAATCTCGCTCACGTAAAACTCCATATGATTGGGACCGGAAGTTCGATTACGCGCGAGACTTGCACAGTCTATAAGCTAGAGCACATCAGTGTCCGAGGCTCGCCTCTGGATTGGTTTAGAAGCAACTTAACAAATAGAAAACAGTTTGTTGTATTCAAGTCTAAAACCTCTTCCGATAGATATATCTCTTGCGGAGTCACACAAGGCTCGGTACTGGGTCATTTGTTGTTTCTTATTTATATAAATGACATTTGTAATTCTTCCAATGTGATCTCTTTTTGCTTATTTGCAGATGACACCAACCTTTTGTATAATCATAATGATGTTGATGTTGGTATACAAAACCTAAATATAGAGCTAGCTAAAATTAACAACTGGCTTTTAGCAAACAAACTGGCAATTAATCCCCTTAAAACGAATGATATTTAGTTCTAGACAAAGAAAGTACATTCAAACTGCATCTCTCTATCTCAATGGCACTAATCTGAAGCAAACTAAAAACTCGAAATTTTTAGGAATTTATATTGATGAGAACCTTGGACTAAACATATAGATGTGTTAGCTGGTAAAATCTCTAAAATCGTTGGTGTTATGAATAGACTGAATATATCCTGACTCGAAGCAGTCTTTTAATATTGTATAACTCATTAATTATTCCCTATTTAAATTATGCGACATTGTCATGGGGATACTCTACTTCTCAATGTAACAAGCTTTACTTGCTACAAAAGAAAGCTATTCGTATTATTACAAAAACAGCTATCTGTCACATACGGCTCCATTATTTGCTGAAGTTAAAGTGCTTATTCGATGATCTGTATCGCCTAAACTGGGGTACATTTATGTTTAAATATAAAGTTGGCCTACTGCCGACAAACTTCAATGATATGTTTTCTTTGGCATCGTCTTTGCACTGCCATGCCACTCGTAGAGCATTGAAGGATGATTTATATGTAAACTATAGCCGAACCTCACTTCATAACAATAGTCTCAGTCAACGTGGAATTGCATATTGGAACAGTCTCAACATGAACTTAAAGCTGTCTGTCTCATTATATACATTTAAAAGAAAACTGAAACACCATCTGTCTGATTTTTATGTATAATGAATTTATCATATCAACCTTCATTTAAATAATCTAGTTTCTGCTGTCATCCTGTACTCTGTTTATTTCGTTTATTGTATTTATGTATTTTGTAGTTTTGTCTGTACATTGTTCAATGTTCTGTCTGTCCAATAGGGAAAACTCAAAAGCACTGAGCTTCTCTCCTTCCCTACACGCTGACAGGATGTATACATTGAAAACATTCTTTCTGTACAAGTCAACGTAATATCATAATACATGAATATATATAATGTGTATTAATTCTGAAAGGTTATAATGTATGTACCTATATTCTGTTAGTGTGAAATAAATGTCAATCAATCAATCATGCTTGGAACATTAACGTGTAGATGACACCGCATTGTTTTCAGGATGATGATGTTATTGATGACGTCACGATTTTAACATAACAATGTCTTGATAACCAAAACTGCTACATACAAGGTTTTTGCACCAAGTGAAAGCTCTTGAAGTTCATGTACTGAACGAAGTTTCAAAAGAAAATACAAAATACTTCCGGTCGAAACCGCAAGTTTAAGTTAAAATATACATTCTTATGCCTCGTTTTGAGGTCTGCAGATATGTGATTGTGAATTTTGACATAATCTTTTTGTATGAAAGACAGTTTGACCCCTTGGCCTTCATAGGAGTAATGACGTAAATACCTTCAACAGTGCCCTCTCGTGAAGATTTAATTTTAAAAATCAGAATTTGAGGTTCTTGTCTAATTATGTCATCAAGTGTCACATGACGTAAACTTCACGGTTCAATGGTAAAAGATCTATATCTAAAGAATAAGAGATTGGGCTGAAACCTCGCAAGTATTTAGCCGGAATGTTTTACATCTACAATTCGAGATGACATCACGGCGTCATCAAGCATCACGTGACGTCACCTTTCAAAGGTACACTTGTTTTTATTCTTTGCTTTGAATAACATATAAAATATCATGTTCAATTAACTACCCTTAGGCCTATGCCCTGTAGCATTTTGAAAATGTATTCTTACTAATATTTGTATTATTTTTTTATGAGAGATCGCCCACACGACCACAGATGGCCACCTCGAGGTGGGGCTACAATTACCTGATCAGAGCCATTTGGACCTAAATCAACTGTCACCAGGGGCACGTTGCCACCTACAGGGTTACCCCCTTTCATAATCTGTTATTAGGATGTAGGCATGGGTATCATCTACAAAGAGCCCGTCTGGAAGAGCAGAATGCACTACCTTCACAGCTTTTTACGAAGCAAATAATATGGTTAAGTTCCTTGCTCAGGGGCACAAGTATCACGACCGTGTATCGAATCCACACTCTGCTGCTGACAACACAAGGGCTTGGGTCCTGTGAACTAGACTGTCCAGCCGTGACAACAAACGGGTTAAAGTTTTTTGAAGTACAAGCATATCTTCTCAAAGCAAGACTTGAACCGGAGCACATACATTATTTATCACAAAGATTAGGCTACAAATCATCCACTCGAAATGTTATATTTAATCGTGTATCAAGTACAAAGGGGAGAGTCTGGGGCGAGTATGAGGCTCTTTAGTGAAGCACGAATCATTGCCTATTTAGAGTTGTGAGTTTCACTTCTGTTCAGAGCTGTGTTCAGATAGTTGTTTCGAAGGGAAAATGGCGACAATACGTACTTCCTTGATGTTGTTGGTAGCAGCTGTTGTTGTAGCCGTCGGTGTTTACGGCCCTACACAAGCGTATCAAGACGTATTAACCACATTTAGGTCTGCCAGTCGTATTAATAGCACCGACATTCCTCCAGTGACGTCATTACTCGGTTACCTCAACGTCACTTTCCTGTTTGTGTTTTCACTGCTGCTGGGTTTGTTTTACTTAACACGAATTGCCTACAACTACATCTTCAACCCGGTTGAATACTATGCGAACGAGGCCGAGTTTGCATACAACATCAACACACCATCCCAAGGAAAGACCACGGAAGAGCTCGTGCAGGAGATGAAGCGTGGGCGGGACTTCGGAGAGATCCCTCCCGTCTATCCCAACGGGTGGTTCATGGTTATCAGAAGTGACGAACTCAAGAAAGGAGAAACAAAATGTGTAAATGTTCTTGGTAGGTGAAAACACAAACCTAATTGTGTTTTCCTACGAGACCATTACTTTAATGTAATACATCAATTCCTGGTCAGCAGCGTGTACACCGTCGGGTAAACCTGTACACCTCCTTTGTAATGTTGATTAAACTGTTCTCATAGCTAATTACCTTTCCAGAGAGTAAAGATAGTTCACTCTCGAAACAAACAAATTTACATCTTAATCTGATTTTATTTAACCGCATTTTATATTGTTATGTTTCGACACAATTGCACTGCGAAACTGCATTATTAAGAGTAACGCAAATTCCCTAGTGGTCTGCAAGTTTCTGTAAGCTTTATACGATGATGGATTTTATTACTTTGTTTTCCATTCCTTTTAAGGGCTCCGTACACGTACTTTTAAAGCAAAAATAAATTCTTCAAGAGGAACGATTCATGAAATATTGTCAAGGTATTCTCCTAGTGATTGTTAAACTGTACAACGCCGTCTTAATTGTCCCGTTATCAAGGTATGAATCTTGCCGTATTCCGTGGAGACAGTGGCCGCTCTTACATCTTAGATGCGTACTGTCCTCATCTTGGAGCTAACCTTGGGATGGGAGGTACAGTGCACGGTGACTGCATCGCTTGTCCATTCCATGGATGGACGTTCAGGGGAGACGATGGTAAATGCGTCAAGATTGCCTACGCAGAAAGGGGTAACGTTCATTGTCTATGATATTTGTTTAATTTTTTTTAAATAATATTAACTATATTATTTTTATTATTATTATATTTGTTTGGGGGTTACTATTATTGTATATTATATATTATATATAATTATTTTTGTATTATAAAATTAGTAGGGTAGATGGCCTTAGCTTTCGATCCAAACTGGACCTTCGTCAGAGGCATTAACAAGTACAAACAAAAACATATCCATTTATAGCAAAAAGAGGAGCAAAGGATTAGGGGAAGGTATCCAGAAAAAAGCGGGAAGATTATAGCCAATCAAAGTTATTAATTTACAGACAATGGGTTGGCTAAGAACCAATCAGAGTAAAGTAGTGAGGACAAAGGATGGTCAGTGTGAAAAGGGTGGATTACTGGACCATAAAGGTGGTAACTGCATTCTGGGTATAACAATGCGGGAAGCATGAAAGGGTAGGATTAGAGGGCAAGTTGCATCAAGATAATGCAACTCACAAAAAATAACTAGTGAAGAGAGTTAAGTAGGCAACAAGAACATTATGGGAATAGGAATGTAATTATAGAAGAATAAAACCAGATATGTAAGAAATTAAAAGTAGGCAAGAGGAACCTGCGGAGAGAGCGGGTTATTAAATACTCTGCAAAAGGAATAGGTTATTAGTGGGTTGATTTTAAACAACTTGTTGAGAGAAAGAAGAGTAAAATATGAACCAATAGAGGGAACAGGTTATTTTTAGTGAACGTAGGCCTATTTATATTGCATCAACAAAATAAGCAAGCGAAATAAGTGATGGGAAGTTATTTAACACCAGTGTTTATGTTGAGTCCAAAGGGTTGGACTGTCTTAAGTTGGTGAATCCAGTGTGATTCTCTGAGCTTGCGGTGTGTGTCGTCATCACCATTGCAAGCCTCAATCACCAGAGGTTCAACATCCTTGACGCTGTGGTCAGGGCTGTTGAAGTGGATGGAGACGGGGTACGGTTTTTTGGTCTTTATGGAAGAGACATGGTTAGCAAAGCGAAGGCTGAGTTTGGTCTTAGTCTCTCCCACATATTGTAGTCTCTTACAGGATATAACATAGACTACATTGGGTATGCTGAGGTACATTGGTGTGCTGAGGTACATTGGTGTGCTGAGGTACGACCGCGAATGGACGTTGTTTTATGGATCGCTCCAACATGTTTGTAACAAACATTCAAAAATCTCTCACCAAGGGACACATGCTTTATGTCAGATCAAGCTAACACACCACTACATCTACAGATATTCTCAGCAGTAAATGGAAGGTAATATCCACCAATATCTCCTTAAAAACGTACATTCTGGTCTACACTAAATCTACAGTCCAGCTCTTGTACACATGTAACTCCAAGCCACCCGAAACATATGTAACAACAAGCCTTTTGTTATGTTCTGCACGGCCGAGTAACCAACAATAACCTTTCAGTGATTTTCCATTCGCTATTAATGTGCCTCAGTGTGCGGTTTGACACCCGCGCATGGAGTATTTTCTCTACACATGTCTATCTCGTTTCGACATCTTTCCCCGGGGAGCTCCCCCTCATCCTTGACCATTGCCACATTCAATGTCCGTGGTCTGACAGTACCAACCAAGCGAGCACAACTTGCAGTTGACCTAGCCAGCCGAAATGTTGCAGTTTGCTGCCTTCAGGAGACTAAACGGCCTGATGGGCTAGACGAAATTCACAAGGCAGAAGAAATACCAGTGACATCGTATTGGCCAACTTCCTCGATGCACATGGGCTGTTCGCCTGTAACACGTCATTTGCTCACCCTGCACGTCACCAAACAACATGGCAGGGCGCTCGTCGAGACGTTGTGACTGACAGACCAGTGAAGATCTACAACGTCATTGATTATATTGTGTGTCCTCAAAGCACGCTGGCGACTCTTCGGACACTTCTTGCGGTTCCCGAGAGAGGTACCTGCTCAACTATTCATAGATGAGTACTTCCGTTCGGAACCTGGTGTAGACGTCTGGCGAGGACGCCCTCGTGTCACTCTACCAGTGGTGCTCGACCGAGACCTTAAGACAGTAGGCAAGCATCTACACAGCACAGCTGGGTTGGACTACCTAAGACTTCTGTCCAAGGAGGAATGGACGGAGCTGACAGAAAAATAGTCGAAACGGCAGAAGCGGAACTGACAATGTCAGCTACGCGATAACTGCTACACTCACACACACACAGTAGTAGGGAGTCAGTCTTGATATTGTAAGAAGAGCCTGTGCCATGACTCTTCACTCGTAGTGCGGGTTTGATGTAGAGACAAGTTCTACATTTAGAGCGCGCACATTTGTGACAACCCTGTATTACTGTTGAGGGTGGTGTTTGACCTGTATCTTGGGGAAGTTTGGTCCTGACTAGGATGTCTCCTAGGTTTTTAGGGCGGCGGAATGCAACCATGGGGCGCTCAGGGATGGCTGAACATAGGGCCTAACCTGTTAGAGGAGTGAAGGATAGTCATTTTGTCATTGAGGATTGAGGAAAGTTTTGCTAGTTTAGGGTGGAAAGTGGTGACCATGGCAACTCTCTTAGTCGGGACTGTTTTGGTTCCCGTGTTGGTCAACAGAGTTTGGCGAGGCATGCTAAAGGCTCTGTTGATGGCAAGTTGTACCCTGCGTTCGCTATGGTCCATATAAACAAGGTGTTTCTTTAGGTCTGATGAACGCCTTTTGTACAAGGTATCTGAAGAGCAGATACGCCTTATACGTAAGGCCTGACTGTAAGCAATTGCCTTCTTACAGTGACTAGGGTGGCAACTGTTGGAGAGAAGATACTGATGGGTGTCAGTGGGTTTGCTGTGGGTTTGCTGTATACATTATTTTGTATTATATATATTATTATAATTTTTTTTGGGGGGGGTCCATTTTGTATCATCATGCAGACAGCGAGTTTCCCTTTCATCGTCCAGACTTAGCCTTAATAATCCTTATACAGGTTCATTTGTAACTGTACTTTTTCTTCTTTTTAGTTATTTTTCAAATTTACAGTTAAAGTTATCATTGTAGTCCAATAATTGCCACCAAAGCAGGATATAACAACAATAACATGTTTTTTTTCTCAAATGGCAACGAGCAAAGTGGTTACTTGACACTCCCAAACGAGCCAAGCTTGATAATATATTAAAGATAATTGTTACATTTGGGTACATGGTGAGGAGTCACTCCTTACAAGGATAGTAACTGCACTGTGCCGTCAAGATAAGTTTATACTGATTCAGATGAAAAACAACTTTACAACTGAAATGTCTTTTACATCAGTGCCTGAATTTGCTAAGGTAAAGACACATCGATCTCTGGAGATCAATCATCTGATCATGATATGGTACCACGCTGAAGGAGAAGAGCCTTCCTGGTTTCCACCTGAGATCGAGGAAGTCAAGAGTGGTAAATGGATTTACCAAGGATTCAGTACTGCCTTCTTTGATTGCCATATACAGGTTGTTGTTTTAAACTATTGTCACATTTATATAGGTGCGATACAGGAATTTATTTTGTGTGCCCCTGCAGGACACTCCCGTTTTCAATTTTACACTGAGGCAAAGTGTGTCGAAGAACCTCCACACACACAATAATTGTAATTAGCCCTAGTACTGTTCCCCTCGCCAATGGTAGAGCAAATCAAAGGGTATAAAATGTTTAAGGTCGGAATACTCAAATTTGTCACATAACACGCAGCACGTCTACATAGGCACAATATCCATGCATGTGGTTTTAGCGCGAGGTAAACTGTCTATGTCAACGGCAAATCAACCGTAAATTTCACAGCTGCTCAAAGTTAAACTAATAATTTTAAATGAATTATGCCGATAATTTTAAGAAAAGCACACTTGATTATGTGTTTAAAACACCATTCGTTTGACTTGTTAATATATATTTTTATTCAAAATGGAATGAGTGGGTAATATTAACTTATTTTAGACTAGGAGTAAAATGCTGAAACCACATTGCCTCACGAACGCTATCGATGTGAATAAATGGCATCAGCACTTATCTTAAAGAACACTAGAATCAGAGATTAACACTTTTAAGTAAAATGGATTATAACTATACTCTTACAGGATGTTGTGGAGAACAATGGGGATATTCTACACATAACTTACTTACATACGACGTAAGTAAATCAATTTAGTTTATACTTTTCTATTTGCTGTCTTCATTGCTGCTTCATTTAAAACTACCAGAAGAGAAGAACAAAACGTACAATTTGTTGTTTGAGTAGTCCAGGCCTTTATGTTTTTGAATGTTGTACTGGTGGTGGTGGTGGTGGTGTGTGGTCGTGCATCCAATCATCTTTGTCGTCATCAACGTTGCTGGTATTGCTGTAACGAATGCTCTAGGCTGTTGTTGCTGGTGATATTGTTGTTCATGTTGTTGTTGTTCATGTTGTTGTTGTTGTTGCTGTTGTTGTTGCTGTTGTTGCTGTTGATGTTGTTGTTTATGTTATTGCTGTTGTTGTTGTTGCTCCTGTTGTTGCTCATGTTTCTGCTGTTGCTGCTGTTGTTGCTGTTGTTGTTGCTCATGTTTTTGCTGTTGCTGCTGTTGTTGCTGCTGTTGTTATTTTGTTGCTGTTCATGTTACTGCTGCTGTTCATGTTGCTGTCGCCGTCGCCGTCCGCTGTCGCCGTCGTGGTTCATCTTAATATAATGTTTAATCATACTAGTTAATATTTACAATACGATATTGCGTTGTGTATCTTCTCAGAAAATACCCCCTAAAAGGAGCGAACTTGACGTATAAGTGGGAGATTAAAGATAAACAAGAACACATCGTTGTGGCTTACACTTACACAGTGGCAACAAAAGATAACAAAACACTTCGAAGCATTTCAGAACAGGTGAGAGAAGCAATCAAGTAATGAATATAAAGTTCCACACATTGAAACACAGTGAAACTCACACAATTAGAAGATGAGTCGTTATCAATGAAATAACTTTGTTCTGGCAGAACATTTATGACCAACTAGTTCAAACCACGCCTACAACGCCCTCTATGTCCACCAAAAAAGGGTATAAAAGGCAGTTGAGCATTGGACATGGTTGCCAGTCTGACGAAGCTCCTAGCTTAGGAGTGAAACGTAACTAATAATGTGTAAGTAACATCCACATTAATTTGGATTTGAAAAAATGAACCTCTTATTCCATGATTTAATCAACAATCCAGATGAACTTATTTAATGAACTAAACAGAGATTGATGAGCCATACACCTTAATGTATTATTGCTTAACTGTTTAACAGCTAGTTTATCTTAATAATAATAATAATAATAATAGGCATTTGTAACGCGCCAAATCAATCTTAAAAGACGTTCAAGGCGGATAGAAGCAGAGACAATGTAAACAAAGTATACACAATAATATCCAATGAATAGAAAGCAAAATAACAATTAGTGAAAAAAAAAAACTATAATTAACAATGGCAAGTAACACCAAGATTTCTACATGACTGACTCAAGTTCACAACTGAACCTGCTCTAATACATTGAACATTTATCTTAGTATAGTTGAACTTTGGAGCCAAAAAGCAAAAACCTTTACTACATTCCGTAATTATTCACCATTCTAGTGCAATCTCTTCGTATAGCTTGGACCAGGACTGGTTTACATCCACTTTGCCAACGATATTCCGCAAAGAATGTACATCATCCTGTGCCATACTCCCGTCGGACCAATGAGGCAAAGAACCATGGTCGTGGGTTATTCCGGTACAGGCCTCTTGGATAGAATTTTAGCAAAGTATGCGATAAAGGTCACCTTACAAATAGTAAGTCAAATCGTTTAGTATTTCCTCCAAAGTTCATGAAAGTATTTGATATGTAATGCAGTAAAAGGGCTAAAAGGACATTGAGAGAGAAATAAAAACCCCAAAAAACAAAAAAAAACATAGTTACGACTTATGTCTCACATGACTTACTGCAAGTCATACCAACTCATAATTTTTAGATATATCTTAAAATGAACATATGACTTATGTCATTCCATATTTATGAGGTACGCCAAGTCATAATTAGGAAATAAAAAGTAAAATTATGATTTTTTTTTCAATGTCCCTTTATGGCTTCCGTAGTATTGACCCATGGAGGAAGATTGCATTAATTTTGGGAGTCAGATTCCTCGTATGCTGGGCAGTGCACGTTTTAGACGACGAGCACGTGGTTAGACCCCGCATCATATCTTTACATTATGACTTTCAAAATGGCAGACCATGAGGTCACTGTCTCCAGAGTGTAGCTTCAGTGCAAGAGGTCTTTGTCTATATAACTTCATAATGTCTTTAGGTAAAGCTTTACATACATTGGCCGCCTGACACAATTCTTTTCTTATATTCCTCTGTAATAGGAAAGTGCTGACCATCCGATCTGGGCCAACAAAATATATAGGAACAAACCGATGTTTGTGAAGGAGGATAGTCATATAAACGAACACCGACGATGGTTTTCTCAGTTCTACTCAGAGAATAGTCCGAGATACAATCCCAAGACTTCATTGGAATGGTAGAAGTACTCTCCAGAATCGGAAACATAGCAGGACATACACAATTCTTAGTAACCTGCTAATCATTAATGGGCAACTCATATCAAATCATTATTGTGTGGTCATGGAGGAAGAAAATATATAGAACGAAACAAAACACAAGTTTTACCTGTCATAAATCGTAACTAATGGTATAATTATATTAAAACCAAGTTTATTTAGAAATTAATCTAGTCACCCTTAAGCCCTGAAGCATTTTGATAACGGTTAAATGGCATTCACGGTCCTTGCCCTAAAAAAAACCTTCATCGGGTCAAAGTTTCCGGCGAACAAAGCATATTCTCTCCTAACTAGACTAGACCTGGGGGAAACAGTTTATCACAAAGATACTGCAACTTAAGCTTCAACTCATCCACTCGAAAAGTTGCTATATTCGAACCCCTTGAATAAAGTACAAAGGTAGAGTCTGAGGCATATTAGTGAGCACATTATTGCCTTTCCAAATTTAGGTAGAGTGTTTAGGTGGAGGTAAATTCAGTATTAAAAAGTTAAGTAAAATACTTTTTGGCTGTGAGTTTTACTACTGTTCAGAAACCGTGGTCAGATAGTTGTTTTAAAGTAACAATGGCCACGGTTCGTCTTTTTTTCTCAGTCTGCCTATCCATTTTTACTGAAACCCCTGCTCAATTTATTATTAAAACTCTACAAAAATGTTGCTTATGTTGTAAGTTTGATTATTTTTTTTTAACTACCTTATTGCATTTAAATGCCTTGAATAAAGAGAACAAAATTATTACTATATTTTTTTTTGAGGTGAGGTTTGCAATAGCACCATGTGTAATTCTCTTTTTAATAGTGTTGGCTTTGAAAAAAACCGGTGGTCGACAACTCTCGATCAGTATGCTCTGATCGTCTTCAGGACAAGTTTTGAAGGGAAGAACGAGTTTCCATGCATGACACTTATAAATATTTAATTTCAGCAACTTACAAGGAATGCAATTGCTATATAAAAGCTATATAAATGTAGGTATATACAATAAAACTAACCTGTGAAAATTTCACTTCAAAAGGTGGTCGCGTTTTTAAGATATCACCGAAAAACCGGAGCGAATATTTCCACGCGGGAAGAATATTCCCCATAGGAATACAGTCTGAGAAGCGTTTATGGCCATAAAGCTTCTCAGATTCAAATTTTGGGGAATAAAAAGTGATATATTTTTCCATAACCTTAGTACTTTGAAGTTAAAAGTTTCTCAAAATTCATTAAACTACCCAAAGCTGCTGTACTTCTTCACCAAGTAAGTTTTTATTATTTTTCAGAGTCATTAATACCAAACGTATACAGACCCTTTAATTTTGAAACAAATATTGGTGAGTATATCCATCAGAAAGTGTCACTGCAGCAAATTGTGCAGTGAAAATTGTTTAATTTTGTTTCTTACTTTTAAGTTTTATATTTAATGTCCACACATTATAGTGCATGACCTTTGGAATCTTGAAACAAGTGAAAGTGCCTGAAGGTCATCCTGTTTATGTTGATGAGGTCAACTGCTCACACAGAGTACATGTGTGTGAGTTGTACATGTAGCCTTGACTGCCACATCTACAGCATTCCATGTGAGCAGCCATTTATACAGTACAACGTTGTTTTAATTCATTGATGTTAGTTCCAACTTTACAGAAGTATTTCTCAAGTTCTCAATAATTTCACCCAGTGTAGAAAGCCCAATTCGGTAAGCATATTTTCTCTTTATTATTCTGCAACATTCGACTCGAAGTTTACATGGCAAAATCAGAGATTTTACCAGAAGTTCTGCAGTCTGTTTTAACACTGTTACTGATAAATGTTCGTGAACTAGTTTTCCATGTAAACACATTGCTATTATTAATTGCCAGTTCATGTATGCCCTTGTATCTTATTATTGTTTATGTTTGGTATTAAATTACAGATTGTATCTTGACCATTGCAACACAAGCTTCAGTTTGACAAGTGTCTTCATTCGCTTCAGTTATCAGTTGCTTTTGGTTACGAATATTCAATCTTTTTGGTGTAAAAAACAGTATAAAATTATGACGAAACTCCTTGGTGTTTGAGTAAATGCCAAGGCAGCCACAATACAATCGAAAGCTTGACTGTACTACCTGAGTGGATAACTGTAGTCCTACATCATGTCTCATTCATCATCGGAATTGTGTTTTCCGAAACAATCAAAATCAATCAGATCACATGGAAGTTCTCGCACACAGTCTACATCAGCCTCGGTTAGGTCTGCAAAAATGGCGCTTGCCAGGCAGGAAGCGGAACTCAAAGTTAAGCTTGAATTTGCAGAAAAGGAGAAATTTCTGAAGCTTCGTGAGCTGGAGGAAGAAAAGCAATTTGAAGTAGAAAGAATAGAGCGTGATTTGAGGAGGGAGAAATTCGAGATGGAGAGGCAACTGGCAGAGAACCGTGCTGCGGCAGACGTATTCACCCAATTTGAAGAAGCTGAATCTTACCACCCTGAGTTGATTGATGTGCCGGTTGACACCAGCCATAATCTGAGGAAGTTCCTCAACGCAGAGAATGCTAACCCCTTACATAAAAGTGAAAGCCCAGCACCAGTGCCAAATACTCTACTGAACCCCTTCACCGAGCCCTTCCAAAATGACGATACTGTTCAACCATTCCCCCATCCAACGCTAGTCAACAACAGCTCTCCGACCCAATATCCCAGTTCGCAGGATGGATGGAGCAAGATAGCCACCTCACGGGAAAAAGTGATCACCCAGTTAGCTGAGAAAAGTATACAACAAGGGGAAGTGAACAACCGACTTGCGGTCTCCAGCCAACTACCCAAAATTAATGTTCCGGTTTTCGCAGGAGAGTCACTTCACTATCCGTTATGGCAGAACGCCTTCAACGCCCTCATCGATTCAAAACCATTAGATGTGGACACAAAGCTAAATTATTTGAATCAATACGTATCAGGAAAACCGAGGAAAGTCGTTGAGCACTATATGCTAATCGGAACTGAGGAAGCCTACCAAAAGCCAGAGATGTTCTTGCTGACAGGTATGGCAACGCTAGCGTCATCAGTACTGCGTTCACTTCGAAATTGGACAAGTGGAGCAAGATACCCCCAAGAGATGCGGTGGAATTGCGAGATTTTTCAGATTTCCTAGACAAGGGCAGCGCTGCAAAAGTCACAATACCAAGCCTTGGTATTTTGGATTTTCCAAAAGAAAATGCCAAACTCGTAGAGAAGTTACCCCATCATCTTGACTCCAAGTGGAGAGACACCATAGGAAAATGGAGGATCAAAAGTGGACAAAGTAGCTACCCTCCATTCTCAGAGTTTGCTTCATTCGTCCGCAGAGCAGGTGATTTAGCAAACATGCCCGAGCTTGAAGGCATCACAAGGAGCAAGGACCCCCCAAGTCGACCAGCCAGAGCAGTCCCCCCAGTTGACCATCAAAGGGTTACAGTGCTAAGTCCTTTGCTACAACCGCAACCAACAGTGACAGTCCCTCCAGTAAACCATCGCAGAGTGTGGCAGGTGTGTTTTGTAATGGAAGTCATCACATTGAGAAGTGTAGATCATTCAGAAGAAAACTCTTCAAGGATAGGAAGACGTTCTTCTTTCAGAGAAGACTATGCATGGGCTGCGCATCCAGTGACGAACACCAAGCCAAAAAGTGCCCGGACCGACGAAAGTGCGAAGTATGTTCCGGTAGTCATCTGACAAGTCTCCATCGCAACGAATCGAGTGGTAATAAACAACAGCTAGTTAAGTCTCAAGGTGAGGAGGTAAATGTTGGTTTAAGACGAAAGTACGTCACATTGCACAACGGTCTGTGCCCGTCCTGATCAGAATGGTGAAGGTGATCACTGCATGATTATCCCTGTGATAGTTCGACCAAAGAACGACCCTACTAAAGAGTCCCTCGAATACGCAGTTCTTGATGATCAATCCAATAGCTGTTTCGTGAGCAAGAGTCTTTGTGATCGGCTAAATGTTCAAGGACAAGAGACCCATCTGCTACTGACGACGATGCAAGAGCGCAACGCATGCATTACAAGCAACCGAATCCTTGGTTTAGAAGTGCTTGACATCTTCAGAGAAAATGCTGTCAACCTCCCTGTCTGCTTCAAGCGTGATGAGATCCCCGCCAAATCTTCCCAGATTCCAAAGCCTGACGTAGTCAGGCAGTGGCGCCATCTTGAGCCTATTGCCCAAAAACGTATGCCGTATAACCCCAACATGAAGATTTCCCTGCTAATTGGAAGTAACTGCCCAAGAGTTCTCCGTCCCAGAGAAATCATCGCGGGAGGAGAGGATGATCCGTACGGTCAGAAATCGTTTTGATCGGTTCTCCAGTTGGCATCGTGCTAAAAAGGCTGTGGCTATATGTCTGAAGTTCAAGACGAGACTTCACCAAAGAAATCTCCAAGGTGTGTCTGAGGTGGCTGACAATCATCCATCACCAAGAATCCCCATCCAGGTGTCCGAGATGAAGAAAGCAGAGATAGAAATTCTCAAGAAAGTCCAGTATGAACACTTCAAAAACGAAGTCGAAATCTTTCAACAGCTTGGAACAACAGGAGAGTTCACAACACGAGAGTTAGCTCGGAAGCGTAATCAGAATCTCAAAGCTACAAGTTCTCTCTTCAGACTTGACCCATTCCTGGACGATGCAGGTTTGATTCGAGTAGGTGGAAGGATCGAAAGAGCCAATGTGTCACCAGAGTTGAAACACCCAGTCATCTTGCCTCGCAAAGATCACATCACTGAATTAGTGATAAGACATCATCATGAGAAAGTGCACCACATGGGTAGATGTACTACACTCAATGAGATGCGCCAGAGAGGGTACTGGGTGATTGGAGGATCAGCAGCAGTTTCAAGCTACATCGCTTTCATGTGTGACATGTCGAAAGCTGCGTAGGCCACTGCAGAAGCAAAAGATGGCAGAGTTACACGAGGACCAACTTCAACCTGCGCCCCCGTTTTCATACTGCGCAGTAGACTATTTCGGTCCATTCTACATCAAGGAGAAGCGAAACGAAGTCAAACGCTGGGGTGTACTATTTACCTGTATGGCGTCCCGAAGTGTCCATTTAGAAACAGCAAATTCCCTTACTGCTAGCTCCTTCATCAACGCACTGAGTAGATTTCAAAGTCGAAGAGGGCCCATCCGTCAGTTGCGCTGTGATCAAGGAACTACCTTTGTTGGTGCTCGTAATGAGTTGAAGGATGCACTGGCAGACATGGACAAACAAAGAGTAAGAGAGTACCTCCTGGAGTCTGACTGTGAATGGATTTCCTTCAAAATGAACACACCTCACTCAAGTCACATGGGTGGTGTATGGGAGAGGCAGATAGGCACGGTACGTAGTATACTTTCATCTCTTTTCCTGAAGTCTGGAAGTCAACTAGACGATGAAGCCTTCCAAACCCTTATGACCGAGATAGAATGCATCATTAACTCAAGGCCTCTCACGACTGACAATCTGTGTTCTTCAGACGCCCCGGAACCGCTAACTCTAAGTCACTTGCTTACTATGAAGCCCAAGATAGTACTGCCCCCGCCCGGAAGATTCCAGAAGGAAGACGTGTACTCACACAAGTGGTGGAAAAGAGTACAGTATTTAGCTAACGAGTTCTGGGTAAGATGGAGGAAAGAGTTTCTGCACAACTTACAGGAGCGCAAGAAGTGGACCAAGCCCGAACGGAACCTTCAGAAGGGAGACGTTGTCATATCCAAGGAGACTGACACAACCCGAAACCAGTGGCCCCTTGCTCGAGTGGTCGAAACCTATCCAAGTAAAGACGAGAAAGTGAGGACCGTCAAACTGTTGATGGCAGATGGTGAACGTGACAGCCAGGGAAGGCGTAAACGCCCTCCATCTATATGCCAAGGCAGCCACAGAAAGAGAGATCCTCGACTTACACAATTTAAACTCTAAGGATTTAAACTAAAATCACTTACAGTATTTACAAAGCATAATTATTAACTTTTTTATTTAATAAAACAACCGTGATATGCGAGGCATTTTCAATATTTGAGATAGAGCAAAGAAAAGAGGTTTCAGCCTTTAGCACTTGTTGCTTATGATGGGTGTTGTAAACATTATTGTTTTAGTGCACTTAAAACACGGTGAAAATAAAATAGCAGTATTATCAAATTGTTGTACAGTGAATTATTCTGTACACTTAAATTACAGTGAAAATGCATTTGTACTTATTAATTGTTGTCTGAGAGTGCCGCTTTTAGTACACTAGCAACACTGTGGAATTATTTTGTTAAAATTTGTTTTAAGTCATCATAATGATATTCATTTAATGATGTCGTGAAGTGAACTTTTCAGTGCACCTATACAACTCCATTGAAAACAATTATCAATAGTAAAAAGGGAAAGCAGATCAGTGGCGTAACTAGGAGACATTTGAGGACACGTGCACCCCCCCCCCATGATGTCCCTGGTGTCCGTCCCCCCACTGATGTCCCTGGTTCCCCAACGCCCCGTCCCCCAAACTGATCAACACATTTTCAGTTACAGTACATAAGTTCGAAGATGACAAAGTAGTGTAACACCTTTGAGGGAGCAAGAACTTCCAAGAACTTCAATTGGCTACCGATTACAGAACGGATTCATTTCAAACTCACTGGCTCTTTTTGTTTATAAGTTCTCAAAAAATCGTACATGGATACATTTTCAATTTGATGTTATAACACACTCCTCAACATTTTCTTCGGTTAATACTTGAAATCACTCACTTGAATTTTCCCCTCGCAAACAAAGTTTGGGGTAAAAACTGGCAGTGTAGTTGGATTAAACTGAATCCTTTTCAGGATGACGACGACTCCGATTACGCCATAACATTAAATTTAAAAAACCTGAAATATTTCAAAAAACCTGAAATATTTCAAAAACTCGTACCTAGAAAATCTCAAACTAAACGTACCAATTTGTGCGCCATATAAAAGCTATTGATTTGTTTTACAAATCTCTTACAAAGTGTGACCCCACTTGAGCTTGACCGGAAGTTGAAATTTCATGATTCAAAGGTTCAGATCTCACTAAAAGGAGTTCAGACTTGGAACATTAACGTATGGATGACACCGCGTTGTTGTCACATGATGACGTTATCGATGACGTCACGACGATAAATCAAAATTAAATATTGTAACATATCAATGTCTTGATAACCATAACTGCTACATACAAGGTTTTTGCACCAAGTGAAAGGTCTTGAAAAACAAGTACTGTACAAAGTTTTAAATAAAATCAAAATACTTCCGGTCGAAACCGCAAGTTTAAGTTAAAATATACATTCCTATGCCTCGTTTTGAGGTCTGCAGGCAGTACGATCGTGAATTTTGACATGGTCTTTGTGTATGAAAAACAGTTTGACTCCTTGGCCTTCATATTAAAGGAGTAATGACGTAAATACCTTCAACAGTGCCCTATCGTGACGAGAAAAAAAACAATCAGAATTTGAGGTTCTTTTCTAATAATGTCAAGTGTCACATGACGTCAACTTCACGGTTCAGTGTTAAAAGGTCTATATATATAATAAGAGATTGGGCTGAAACCTCACAAGTTTTTAGCAGAAATGTTTTACATCTACAATTCGAGGTGACATCACGGCGCCATCAAGCATCACGTGACGTCACCTATCAAAGGTATGCTTGTTTTTATTCTTTGTTTGAATAACAAACAACATCTCATGTTTAATTATTTACCCTTACGCCCCAGCATTTCGATCATTTATTACTACTATTATTTGTATTTGTTTATATTATGAGAGATCGCCCACACGACCACGGACGGCCATCTTCAATCTTCAATCTTCAATAGAGTAATCCCTATGCAGCACTTAAGAGGCTATAGGGCCTACTGGGATGTGGTGCTGTGCGGCGTCACAGCCAAAAAGTGCAAGTGAAGAAGAAAAGTGAGAAACGAAGAGCACAAAATTGGCAAAATCCAACGAAAAAACTGAGGGTGCATTAAAAACTTGGCTTGAAGAATTAGAGCAATCTTGCACCGATATTCTCATCCCTTTGATGGCAGTCTGGGCGGCTTCCTTGAAGGCGATGGATGATGTAGCGAAAACAGCAGCTGTGGGCAATTGGTTCCAAATCTTGACAGTGCGAGGATAGAAGGAAAACTTATACGGATCAATTGATGCATCAGGAATGATGTATTTCAAAGGGTGGTCGTGACGTCCAATGAAGTGTGCTGGCTGGATGATTGATGGAAAGTGGATCTTAACAAGTCCATTATGGATTGTATAGAACATTGTCGTTTGGAAGAGAAGACGCCTGGTGTGAAGCAGATCCCAACCCAAGGTAGTGATTAGGGGCGTAACTGATGTTGTTCTACGGTAATCACCAAAGACAAAACGAGCTGCAGCTCTCTGGACATGCTCTACTAGGCGGTTGACTCCATCTAGGGTGTATGGGTTTCATGTCTGAGAGGCATACTCCAATTGTGGGCGGACGAGCGTCTTGTATGCTTTGGACTTGACATCTTGATTACAGGATGATAGTGTGCGACGGAGCAAACCTAAGGTGCGGTTGGCTTTCTGTCTGATCTTCTGGCAGTGGGCATCCCAGCGGAGATCATGGGAGATCGTCACTCCGAGGTAGTCATGCTGATTCACCCTTTGAAGCACTCCACCAAAGATGATGTACTGGTACTTGCTAGGTTTTCTCTTCCTGGTTATTGATAACATGGCACATTTCTTGATGTTATAGTGAATCAGCCAGGTGGATGACCAATCAGCAAGTGCCTCAAGATCTTTCTGGAGAATTGTATGATCTTCCGGTTGCTCTATCTCACGGTAGAGAATACTGTCATCAGCAAATAAGCTCATCTTAGACTGGACCTGGTCTTGGATGTCAATTATATACAGGAGGAACAAAGCTGGACCCAGAACTGGGCCTTGTGGTATGCCAGATGAAACGTGCTCCCATGGTGAGTGGGTTCCATTCACAGATACAGCCTGAGTCCGGTTGTCTAGGAACGAACGAATCCAACCCAATGTAGAGCCTCTAATACCATGGTGATCAAGCTTGTCACAGTTTTCTACAGTTTTCAGTAACAATGTTCCTTCTCAAAATGTACATTCAGTTAGTCTTAGAGAGTTTGAACCACCTACTGAGAAAGAGATCAAGAAATTGCTTGCTAATTCCTCATCCAAATCCTGTGAGCTTGACCCAGTTCCCACCTTTCTCAGGACTGCTCTGATGTTCTCATTCCTTTGATTACTAATATCGTCAACAAATCCCTCAATACTGGTGTTTTCCCAAGTAGCCTTAAAATATCTTACATTCGCCCTCTCTTAAAGAAAAGCTGCTTGGATAAGGAAGTGTTCAATAATTACAGACCAATTTCCAACTTGAGTTTCCTAGGCAAGACTATTGAACGAATTGTTTCATCTAGGTTACATGTTTTCATGCAAGACAACAGTCTCATTGACCCGTTTCAATCTGCCTACAGACCCAATCATAGTACTGAAACCGCCTTATTACGTGTGCACAATGATATTTTAACTACTCTAGATCAATGTAAAATTACTGCACTTATTTTTATTGATCTGAGTGCAGCATTCGAAACCGTGGATCACACCGTACTATTGTCTCGACTCCAAAACGTCATTGGTTTGCATGATCATGCCCTACAATGGTTTAAATCATATCTAGAATGTATACCCCAGTATGTGCGTGTCGGTGACGCCGCCTCTAATCCTGTTCAACTTGATTTTTCTGTTCCACAGGGTTCAGTTCTTGTTTTCATTATACATTTTTCCTCTTAAGGAAATAATTCAGAATCACACCCTCCAATATCACTCGTATGCTGATGACTTGCAATTATATGTCTCCTTTAATCCATCGCAACAACATGCTGAATCTGGTATCGCTCGCATTGAGGCCTGTATCCGTGAAATTCGTCAGTGGTTGAACAACAACTTCCTGAAAATTAATGACAGCAAAACTGAATTTATGTTAATAGGCTCTCCACCACAACTTTCCAAAGTCTCTATTCCGTTTATTTCTGTAGGTGACTCTCGAATCCAGCCGGTTAACCACGCTCGTAACCTTGGTGTTATTTTTGACTCTTCAATGTGTTTCAAGAATCACATTTCCCACACAGTTCGTTCTGCCTCATTTCATATCCGCAACATAGGAAAGATCCGAAAATATCTTGACCGCACTTCAAAAGAACAGCTTGTCCACTCATTTGTTACGTCTCGTCTTGACATGGGTAATTCACTTTTCTTTGGCCTTCCAGATGTCCAACTTTCTCGTCTTCAACGCCTACAAAATACCGCTGCCCGTGTGGTCACTTTAACGAAAAAACACTCTCATATAACACCTGTCCTTCTCAATCTACACTGGCTCCCAATATCATCCAGAATCATTTACAAGCTGATGCTGATTGTTTTCAAAGCACTCAATGGGCAAGCACCAACGTACATCCTAGACATGCTCAGCATCTATAAGCCATCCCGCAACCTTCGATCAGGAAATAAATATCTTCTTCAAGAAGTCAAATCTCATCGTACCTAGGGGGACAGATCATTCTCCGTTGCGGCACCACCTCTCTGGAATCAGCTTCCTCTTCACATTAAAACCTCCAATAATATTCACTCATTCAAAAAGTCTCTCAAAACACACCTCATGTCTAAAGCATTTAGTTCCTCCTAACTGAGTTTTTCTGTTGGTCCCCTCCCCTTTTGTTCTTTCGCTTCCTTTGTTACAGCGCCTTGATGAGCACCTTTGGTGGATATGTGCGCTTTATAAGTCTTCGTTATTATTATTATTATTATTATTATTATTATTATTATTATTATTATTATTATTATTATTATTATTAAATGTAGATGTGGAACTTTGTCGAACGCCTTGCTGAAATCGAGCAGTATGACATCAGTTTGGCCACGATGGTGAAGTGTGGATGGTAGGATTTAGAGATGCAAGTTGTTTTTCAACACCTAATTGACCAATGTAGAAACTGGTTATACCAGGGTATTGAGAGATACCTTTATCGGGGATGGTTTGGTGTAATTATCACCCAACGAAAAGCATGCACTTAAAATACGAAATAATATCAATATCTGAGAGTGTCCTCTGAGATTGTAGCAGTGTCAATAGACCTCTATGCTTTATCTGAGTGTCCTCTGAGATTGTAGCAGTGTCAATAGACCTCTATGCTTTCAGTTATAGTAGTCTCATTGTTCTAAGTCAGGACAATAGTGCCAAGTGTGTATGGGTCTTCACATTCCACTGTGATGACAGAGAGTGCCAGGCACTGGTCAAACGTACCCAAATATGGGGCAACCTCTTCCAACTCATTTGTTTAGTACAACCCCTTTCTTTAAACCATCCAAACATATTCTTTTATTGTATAATTATTCAAATGTATTCTCAATGAGGTGTAAAACAAGTCCTAATACGGTTATACTTGCTGCAACAAGTAGTCTTGGGTTTTACAATAAATACCGGGTGAAAGTCAGAGAGTAGGCAGTGAGAGCCTCCACCAGCATCGAGTAAATAAACGTTTCAACTATCAACAACCGTGTGTTACTTTGTGTTCTTCTGTAGCGTATAATCAAGCTGGTTATATTTGGTGGAGAACCCGGGCACTCAAGTAGAGTACAGTAAATTATTGTTCACCGACTTTGTTCCTGAATAATATAACGATCCCGTAGTCTTGCTCAATCTCAATTAACAATGTCGGCAACTAATCAATTCGAGTCAATCGTGCCGAAGTTTTCGGGATACGATTCCGGAGACCCAGAGCTGTGGCTGGACAGGTACGAGAGGTACTCCAAGCAGAAAAAATGGAACCAGGAGCAACAGGCCAGCAACCTACCACTGTACCTTACCGAATCAGCCAGCTATTGGCACAGGGACCTGCCAGGCGAAAGCTCCGAAACATTCCCTAAATTAAAACAAGCGTTTTTGGTCAAGTATCAGCCACATGAAGGAATGAAATGGGTACGATTAGCGGAACTCGCCGATCGTAATCAGAAATCAGACGAGTCAGTCGAGGCGTACATTGCTGACATCGAGAGGAGATGTTGCCAACTCGGCAAAACACCCGCAGAACGCATGGAAGCATTCATTAGAGGACTGCGGCCAGACATCAGGAGCCATGTCATTAAGGCTCACCCTGACACCGTCGACGATGCGGTGACCCAGGCACGCCTAGCCCAGTCAACGACAATACAGTCAAAGCCACACACAGCAGAGGTGAACTCTGCAATACAAGAACTATCCAGTCAAATTCAGGCACTGCAGGGACAACTGGCATCAATTGCCATGGCCCGACCGACTCCCCCTACCCCCAGTCCGACTCAGCAGTTCCACGACGAGCAAACACCCAGGAGACAGTTTGAAACACGGCAGCGAGCCCAGCAGCCCTACCGAGCAGCAGCCCAGCAGCCCTACCGAGCAGCAGCCCAGCAGCCCTACCGAGCAGCAGCCCAGCAGCCCCACCAGCCAACCCAAGATCACTACCAGCCAGCACAACTACCGTCAGCGCAACAGTATCCACGGTGCCACTGGTGTGGATGGGGTGAGTGTGTAGATAGGCGATCATGTCCGGCCAAAAATGTTGAATGTCGTAAATGTAATAAAATAGGTCATTTTGCTAGAGTATGTCTTGGTTCCAGTAGAGCAGGTAGTTATGATTACAACTCACAATGACTAGGCCGCAACGATCAAATACCCCACATTGGGAATGTCTCGGGAATATCTGGTGCCAGCAATCTTGTCAATACTAAACTTTGTTCGAACTATCGTCAATCTCTGATCGATACCGGTGCACTTATTTCTTGCATGTCTAAACAAACATATGCGGAGTGTTTTTCCGAAAGGGATTTCCCCTTGGGACCCTCAGACGTGCCACTTATTTCTGGTGTTGCGGGACATATAACTAGGGTTATCGGTAAAGTTAGCCTACCCATCTCACTTGAGACACTTGATTTTCATCACCCCTTCTATATTTTAGAGAACATGAATCACAATGTTATTCTCGGTGTTGATTTCCTACAAGAACATAGGGCAACGGTATCGTTCGAAGCTAATTGCTTGGCATTCCAAGATGGTCGTTCTGTACCCTTACACAGTAAAGTAACTAAACCTATGTATGTACGAGCTTTGTGTAATGTATCTTTACCGGCTAGAACTCAAACAGTATTTCGGGTTAAGTGTAAGGAGGCAAACACACGGCAGGGTATTATTGAACCGGCCCCTTCTCTCTACTCCGACAAACAAGTCATTGGTGCAAAGTGCGTAACACAGCCACATTATGGTCGAGCTGTCTATCAAGTCATGAACCCTACTGACAACACTGTCGAAATACGACGCAACCAGGTCGTTGGTCTTTGGGAACCACTATCAGTGGACAGCTGTGTATTATTAGACAATTTCGAGTGCACGAATGACTCTGACTTAACCGCAGAACAAACTCTCCGGCTTGTCAATTTCTTGTCTCGAAACCGAGACGTCTTTGCCAAAGATATTACCGAACTGGGTTCAACACATTTGCATTTTCACCAAATTGACACTGGTGACGCAAAACCGATTCACCAACGCTTTTATCGGAACTCCCCAGCCCATAAAACCGAAATTGATAAGCAAATTCAGGACATGCTCAATGCCGATATTATAGAACCATCCACTTCACCATGGGCTAGCCCAGTGGTCCTGGTCAAAAAGAAAAATGGAGAGTTCCGTTTTGCGGTTGACTACCGCCGTCTGAATAAGGTCACGAAGCCAATGTCATTCCCTCTACCTCGACCCGATGATGTGTATGATACTATAGGTGAATCTCATGCTCAAATATTCACGGTTCTAGATCTGGCATCAGGCTTTTGGCAGATTCCATTACACCCTGATAGCCAAGCTAAGACAGCTTTCACCTCACACAGTGGTAATTATCAGTTCAAGAAACTCCCATTTGGTCTAATGAATGCCCCCGTTTCATTTCAAATGGTCATGACACAGGTACTCCGAGGTCTAACATGGCAGTTCGCCCTGGTCTATGTAGACGATATTATCATTTTCTCACCTGATTTTGACACACATTTAACGCATTTGGCGGCGGTCTTTGAGCGCTTACGATCATCCCATCTTAAACTCAAGCTACAAAAGTGTCATTTTGCAGCCAAAGAAGTTATGTACCTGGGTCATGTCATTTCCAAACAGGGGATCAAAGTCAACCCTGATAAAACTGCTGTTATTCAGTCATTCCCAGTTCCTAAGGACCAATCTGAGGTACGAGCATTTCTGGGGATATGTAACTATTACCGCCGATTTGTCAAAGGCTATGCATTCATTGCTTGTCCACTTAATAGATTATTACAGAGTAACGTGCCGTTTGTGTGGACAGGCGCCTGTGATGGGGCATTTCAAACGCTCAAACAAGCACTTATGTCGCCACCTATCCTCAGTTACCCTAACTTTGATAAGGAGTTCATCCTTTCGACGGATGCTAGCGGTTACGCAATTAGCTACATTTTATCTCAGGCCGACGCTGACGGTCGTGAAGTTGTCATACAATACGGTGGCCGTGCTTTAACAAAAGCTGAACAGAAATGGTCCATTACAGAAAGAGAGGGTTTGGCCGTTGTTGAAGGCATCAAGTTCTATCGCGTGTACTTAGTCAACAAAATGTTTCGGGTTTACACTGATCACGTTTCTCTTCAATGGTTGCATACTATCCAAGACACAACCGGTAGATTAGGCCGTTGGTCAATTTTGTTACAGGGCTATGATTTTGATGTTGTTCATAAGTCTGGGAAATCTCATGGTAATGCTGATGCCCTTTCACGTCGGACGTACGGCGACAGCCCACCATGTCCCCCTAAACCAAGGGACCCTGTCACCACTCCTGCCCCTCTATCCAATAGCGCCGCCGATGAGCCCTTACCGGCATGTGCTGGGCCCGAAACAATCGAATACAAGTTCACTTATGACTCTGATATGGTGCCTATTTTCTCTGTTAGCGAGCTCAATGATCTTACGCATGAAAAGAAGGTAGACATTGGGCAACGGCAAATCGCCGACGCCCACTTGAATCAGTACTTAGCATACTTAGACAATGGCTCACTGCCGGCTGATATGGCCGTTGCTAGGCGTATCGTTGCAGAGACCCAAGATTTCATAGTACAAGATGGTCTTTTATACCACTATTACTATCCACGAGGCAAAGGTCACAAGATTGACAGACAAGTCAAGCAGTTAGTTGTTCCGCAAAGTTTGAAACATGACATAATGCTGTCATATCATGACTCACTACTAGGTGGTCATCAAGGCATTGATCGCACGTACAATAGCATCCGGCAAAAGTACTACTGGCCAAAGATGTTTTCAGAAATCGAATGTTATGTCAAATCATGTACGACCTGTCAGCGTGTTAAGGTCAACCGTCATGGTGCACATGCTCCCCTACAGCCCCTGCCTATCGGAGATGTGTTTTCAAGACTACACATTGACATACTTGGGCCTTTGAAAACCTCCTCCGAGGGTTACACGTTAGTTTCCAAACATTGTAACAGTCCTCTTAATTAAGGGTATACATGTATCTTAATTCAGTTCCCTTAACTTTGTTATGTACTATGTAATTTTGTGACTGTTTCAATTATTGTACACAAGTTTTACAGTTTCCCTGGCCAGGGGCATGATTGCTTATACTATGCACTTCACCTGTCGCATGTTGTGTTCTTTATAGATTTTTGCTTCTTAGGCCTATTTTACTTATTTCTTTAAACAGTCCTTGGTTTCGACTGTACCGGTTTTGTTTGTGCTAAGTCGGGAGCCTTTACTTTTAAGGGGAGGGCACATATCACCCAACGAAAAGCATGCACTTAAAATACGAAATAATATCAATATCTGAGAGTGTCCTCTGAGATTGTAGCAGTGTCAATAGACCTCTATGCTTTATCTGAGAGTGTCCTCTGAGATTGTAGCAGTGTCAATAGACCTCTATGCTTTCAGTTATAGTAGTCTCATTGTTCTAAGTCAGGACAATAGTGCCAAGTGTGTATGGGTCTTCACATTCCACTGTGATGACAGAGAGTGCCAGGCACTGGTCAAACGTACCCAAATATGGGGCAACCTCTTCCAACTCATTTGTTTAGTACAACCCCTTTCTTTAAACCATCCAAACATATTCTTTTATTGTATAATTATTCAAATGTATTCTCAATGAGGTGTAAAACAAGTCCTAATACGGTTATACTTGCTGCAACAAGTAGTCTTGGGTTTTACAATAAATACCGGGTGAAAGTCAGAGAGTAGGCAGTGAGAGCCTCCACCAGCATCGAGTAAATAAACGTTTCAACTATTAACAACCGTGTGTTACTTTGTGTTCTTCTGTAGCGTATAATCAAGCTGGTTATATAATTCCTCCTTGGTAAACACAGACTCGAAGTGACTGTTCAGAGCTTCCGCTTTGTCTCTGTCTGTGGTGCAGAATTTGGTTGCAGTCCGCAAAGTTGGTATGCCTAGATTTTCCGTCCTCATTAGTTTCACGTAAGACCAAATGCTTTCGGGTTGTTCTGTCAAGCCGCCTCCAATGATAGTGTTGACATAGTCACTGTGGGCATTGTGGACTAATTTGGTAACGTGATTGCGGTACTTGCACCAACCGTCTCCTGTGTGCGTGCTTCTAGCTTTTTTGTATAGACTGTCCCTCTTCCTCATTTTACGCTTAAGGTCTGTACTAATCCATGATAGATGGCGGCGGCCTTTGGTCATTTTGGATGGTACACATGACTCCATTATATCATCATACGGACAGTTTCTGATGTTGGTCCATCAATTAACATAATTATTAGAGCCATTTGGACCCAAATCAACTGCAGGGGCACGTTGCACCTAGAGGGTTACCCACAATATGTAAGGATGTAGGCATGGGTATCATTTACAAGGAGCACGTCTCGTAGAGCAGAATGCACTACCTTTACAGCTTTTTACGAAGCAAATTATGGTTAAGTTCCTTGCTTAAAGGCCCTGTACACTATTGGTAAGATCGAAAAACACAAATTTTCACAGATTCACACATAACTTACATGATTTAAAGTAAGTAGTGGTAGAAAGGGTCCTTAAAATATTTCTGCCTAAAATGCTATCGTTTCTGAGAAATGAGTAAAACAATAGTTTTTGTCACGCGTGATAATAAACTCGATGTTTGAAAAACAGAAAACACATAAGGTCTCTTTTCACTATTTTCTCGTGACCTCGATGACCAATTGAGCTCAAACTTTCACAGGTTTGTTTGTTCATGCATATGTTGAATCACACAAAATGTGGACACTGATTTTGAGCTGTTACCAAAAGTATACAATGCCTTTAAGGGCACAACTGTCACGACCGCGTATCGAATCCACACTCTGCTGCCGACAGCACCAGAGCTTGGGTCCGATGAACTAGACCGCTCGGCCATCACACGCCACAAATCTGAAAAGGCATTCATGACACATTCCCCCAAAAAACAAACTTAATCGGATCAAAGTTTTTTGAAGGACAAGCATATCTTCTGATAGCAAGACTTGAACCGGAGCAAATATTTATCACAAAGATTATGCTACAAATCATCCACTCGAAATGCTGCTATTTTTAATCATGTAGCATAAAGTACAAAGGGGACGGTCAGGGGCGAGTATATGGGGCTCACTAGTGAGGAGCGAATCATTGCCTGTTTAGAGTTGTGAGTTTCACTTCTGTTCAGAAGCCGTGTTCAGATAGTTGTTTCAAAGGGAAAATGGCGAAGGTACTTCCTTCCTTGATGCTGCTGGTAGCAGCAGCTGTTGTAGCTATCGGCGTTTACGGCCATACGCAAGCATATCAAGACGTACTAACCACATTTAGGGCTGTCAGTCGTTTTAATAGCACCGACATTCCTCCAGTGACGTCATTACTCGGTTACCTCAACGTCACTTTCCTGTTTGTGTTTTCACTGCTGCTGGCTTTGTTTTACATAACACGAATTGCCTACAACTACATCTTCAACCCGGTTGAGTACTATGCGAACGAGGCTGAGTTTGCATACAACATCAACAAACCTTCCCAAGGAAAGACCGCGGAGGAGCGTGTCCGGGAGATGAAGCGTGGGCGGGACTTTGGGGAGATCCCTCCCGTCTATCCCAACGGGTGGTTCGTGGTGATAAGAAGTGACGAACTGAAGAAAGGAGAAACAAAATGTGTAAATGTTCTAGGTAGGTGAAAAACACAAAACGTAATTGTTTAAGAAGCACGGAGGAGGCATTTAGTATTATAGATTCTTCAACAGCACCGCGTCTGTTACTTAAGTTTATTATCAACGTTTTGTATGGCAAACTTTTATATGAGATCATTTGTTTGTGAAAACAACTTTTCAAGCAAAAACATTATCGTCACCAGGAACGATTCATAAACTTTGTCAAGTTATTCTCCACACTGTACAAAATAATTGTCTTAATTTCCCAAATATCCAGGTATGAATCTTGCCGTATTCCGTGGAGACAGTGGTCGATCTTACATCATAGATGCATACTGTCCTCATCTTGGAGCTAACCTTGGGATAGGAGGTACAGTGCACGGTGACTGCATCGCTTGTCCATTCCACGGTTGGACGTTCAGGGGAGATGATGGTAAATGTGTCAAGATTGCCTACGCAGAAAAGGGTAACGTGCATCGATCTCCTTTTTTCTTCTCTTTTTTATTATAATTTTATTATTTAATTGTTTATTTATTTATTCATTTTTGTTAAATGTAATTTGTTATCATTAAGGTATATATATATATATATATTTTACCACAGCTTACAAAATAATAATTATTATACACCTATATATAATATAAATTTTTTCTTTCTAAATTATTTTATTTTATATTATATATATATATATTTATATTTTTTTTGGGGGGGGGGGGGGGGGTGGGGGTCCATTTTGTTCCATCATGCAGCTAGCGAGATTCCTTTTACCGTCTAGACTTGGCCTTAATAAGAATTTGCCTTACGTTGACGTCGCATTTTGTAATTTGTAGCTATGCCAATACCACGTGGACGATTTGAAGGTTGATGACATCATAATACGTAACCTGGGCCCTCCTTAGGTGTAGACGGTGAAAGCATAAACTTCAAACAACCAAGGTTATAAAAGCGATTAATTAATTGGTCCATTCACACTTAACTTACAAACCAGCCAAGTTTGAAGATACTCAATGAGAATGGTTACTTTCGAGTCCATAGTGAGAACGTAATGCTGACAAGGACGGTCACTGCCTGGGCGATCGAGTTCAATCTATACTTTATTTACATGAAGAAGAAAAAACATACAACTGAACTTCCTTGTTACAGTGCCCGAATTTGCTAAGGTAGAGATACATCGATCTCTGGAGATCAATCATCTGATCATGATATGGTACCACGCTGAAGGAGAAGAGCCTTCCTGGTTTCCACCTGAGATCGAGGAAGTCAAGAGTGGTAAATGGATTTACCAAGGATTCAGTACTGCCTTCTTTGATTGCCATTTACAGGTTGTTATTTTAAACTATTGTCACATTTATACAGGCGCGATACAGGCAATTATGTTTGTGTGGAAAATGTTAACCCCTGCAGGACACTAACGTATTAAATTTTACACTAAGCATATGTCTGTGGAAGAACCTTAACTAGCCCTAATTATTATCCAATAGTAGGGCAGAGCTGTTGAAAGGGTGAATCAGCATATTTATGGTCGAATACATTTTACCCATAACACCCAGCTCAACAATCTAGCTCATTGCACGTAGTATAAGCGTGTAGCAAACCTTCACATGTGCAACAATGGGTGTTCGAACTTCCCGATCTTAGTCTAAATCTATTGTCATTGCAACTAAACTGCAAAGGAGACTTTAATATATATAGCTGGAAAAATCATATACAAAACTAGACGTTAGGTGTTTGTGGACAAACACAGAGCTGTTCCTGTTTTTCTGATTCATAAAATGTTTTAACAATAAACAGGAAATCCCAAACATTACGACATTATGACATGTGGTTCAGGAGATATGATTATCTCAAATTTTGAGCTTCCTGTTAAGACCGGAAGTAAAGGTCAACATTGGGTCCAAGGCTAATCTGCAATGCCCAAAGAGTCTCTAACTGAAAACAGTTTGAAAATCGGTTGTGTAGTTCTTGAGATATGGTCCCACTTCCGGTTGACCCAGAAGTAAAGGTCAACATGGGGTCAGGTTACCCAAGGCTAATCTCCAATGCCCAAGGAGTCCATAACTGAAAAAAGTTTGAACTTCGGTTGTGTGGTTCTTGAGATTATGGTCTCACTTCCGGTTGACCCGGAAGTAAAGGTCAACATGGGGTCACGGTTACCCAAGGCTAATCTCCCATGCCCAAGGAGTCTATAACTGAAAAAAGTTTGACGATCGGTTGTATAGACCTTTCTTTTGTTGATAAACAAAGTGCGCCGATTGGCATGGCCGACCGAATGTTAGCAAAACATTCAATCGTGTTAAAAAATGTTGTGACCAAATTCAACATTTTCTGTAAAGATTCATGAAAGGAAATACCTTCCATGATTGGTTGATTTGTTTCCAACAAATTCAACACTTTTTTTGAATATTTCTGTAACACTGCTACAAACTGTGGCAATCTGTTTTTGATTTGTAGTTATGGCTTTCCATACTTTTCCAACCTGTGACGTTGCAAAAGAAAGGTCTATACTTTTCGAGATAAGTGGTTTCAAGATTGGCTAATTAAATATTCACCTCGCTGTAAATAGGCTAATTAATTAAAAATAAAACCAAAATTTACATTGAGGGTTAAGTTCATGTACTAAGCTTCAATTTGATATAGGATCTAACTCTTTTATATTTTTACGCTTTAGGATATTAGGTCCCATGCATGGTTGTGTAAACAGTTTTTTTTTCTTGAAATTTTGTTTATGAAACTGCTGTTACACGGGTCACCAACTGTTTCGGAAACTGTTTCAGAAATGTTGACAAAAAATAACCGTGAATGCTCAGGCTTATACGTAAGCCTGTGACGGTTACACGGTTAAGTGACAGATCTTACGGTTAAACGTTTACATTTATTTGTACGGTTCGGATAAACGTTAAAAAATTCACTTAAAAAGTTGCGCGTAATGCTGACCATAATAACTGTGATCACGATTTTCACAGCACAATATCCCATAAAACACACACACATATCATTCCCAATTTACAGACTCGTAGTCTTTGTTATTTCAATACAACTGTGCGTGCAGCAATATTTGTGAGAAACATTGAACGCTAGGGGGCGTTCCACAACAATTCGTGAATGCGCAGGCTTATACGTAAGCCTGTGACAGTTACACGGTTAAGTGACAGATCTTACGGTTAAACGTTCACATTTGTACGGTTCGGATAAACGTTGAAAAATTCACTTGAAAAGTGCTGCGAAATGCTGACCATAATAATTGCCACACACACCTAGCTATATCGTTTCCAATTTACAGGCTTAATTCTTCGTTATTTCATTACTTTGTGTGCGGCATTAGTTGAAAGAAACATTGAACGCTAGAGGGCGTTCCACAACAAATCGATTGCACGATTACCCGGTTAACCAAACGATAATCCTGTTAAACGTTTAAATGTTTACGTTTACATTTAAATGCCGAGGCTTTGTAAGCCTGCCTGTGACGGTCACACGGTTAACCATCCGATCAACCGGTTGAACATCTACATTATTACGGTTTGGATAAATGTTGAAAAATCATCCTCAAAAAGTGTCGCGAAATTTTGACCATAATAAATGTGAACGGTTACACATGTAACTGACCGTTTCAGAAATGATTACGAGTTTACTAAAAAATAACTGTAAATGCAGGTAAACAAAATGATGTGGTATTTAAATCGCAATCGTAACAATTTTTCTACCCTGAAATGCCAATCGAGTATGTTATATTTGTTTAGGCTAAAACAGTAAATTCATATGGGATACGAGTGTATTTTAATTTTGTCTCTTCAACACCCCCAAATCCAACACTGACCGTTTAGCCATGGAAAAACTAATTTCTCTTTACCACTCCTTTCCTCAATCAGCTCTTTTTATTGCTAAAACATATCGTTTTCCGGCGAACAGGGACCCGAGCGCAGGCAAGTCCACCACGCAGGTTTATAATATTGCCCATGACACGGCAAATGTTTTCGTCGTTCATGCTGAAACCTGAATATCGAACTATGAGCGTGTACGCTCAGACATCAACAATTCTTCTCGATTTTTGTGAATGAACGTAGACTTGTGTCAGTCGGCGACAGGAATGATGACTCTAGGCCAAAAAAAATAATTGTTGAGTTGCCCTCCAGTAAACAAATTTGAAGGGGTCGGTCGGTCGGGATTTTTTATTTTTATTTTTATTTTTTTTATTTTACCTTGACTGTCATTTGAAGATTGAAATGCATTGGAACTAATCCCAATCAATATACAATGATGTACTAGTGTGGAGAAGTACATAAAGAATGAAAAGACAATAAACATTTAACTTCATATCTTTTATAATTTGTTTTCAAACATTTTATACACTTTTTCCTGGATCCTTGTTCACACATCCCGCCCATTTCTTTTGAAGTTAATATACCATTTCAAAGTGCATTCTCTAAGGGCCATTCGGTGATTTAAACCAGCCAAATGTGTTCACCTAGCTCTTAGCTTGCCTTGCGTGTTTTGGATGTTCAAACAAACGATCTTTTAAAAATATATTTCAAACAATAATTGTGCGACTTACTCCGAATTACTTTCCGCGATGTGTGCCGGGCGCCGCCATTTTGGAAGGATCCAATCATGCCAATCAAAATACCATGTCATCATCGGCCAGCTGGTGGGCGGAGCGAGGGTGCGAACATTTCAATGGTTGCTTTACTTATACGCTCCTCCCACAGTCTGGCCGGCCGATGACGTCGTAGTTTGATTGGCATGATTGAGATCATTCCAAAATGGCGGCGCCCGGTACTCATCGCGGAAAATAATTCGGAGTAAGTTGCACAATTATTGTTTGAAATATCCTATTGAAAAATTATTTGTTTGAACATCCAAAACACACATGGCAAGCTAAGAGCTAGGTGAACACATTAGTTAACACAAGTTCTAAAAATGACCGTTTGATCTGGTACTCGCGCTCAAAACAAGTGTTGGGTACCACCAGTGAATCCGCTTCTTGGCTCAAGCGAATTCGGGCTGTATGCCAGCGAATTCTGTCTGCAGGCAGTTCATGTCATGTGCTATTGCGTGGGATCGATCTGAGGTACTGTAGATGGCCGGGCACGTTGCGTACGACTACGAGTGTAGCGGCACACAAAACACAAAACGTAAAATATCGACCTCTTGCATGTTTACTTTAAAATCTTTGCTTTGCAAAATTGTTTCAGCTTATTTGGAATGAATATATTCGTTTTAGATTGGTTAAACACAGATAATGTGTAAGTTTCATAAAAATGAAAAAAAGGGGGGGGGGGGGAACAAAACAAACAAACCCGACCCGAGATTTCAGCATTTTTGGGTCGGTCGCAACTCAACATGTTTTGGAGGGCAACTCAACATGTTTTTTTTGGGGGCCTAATTCTACAAAAACGGCAACAACACGGGTCATAAATGGGTTCAGGACTTTATCTTGTTTAATGCCAGAAAAAGCACCGTTAAACTCGTATAGCGCCCTAAGATTGAGGGCGCTATACGAGTTTAACGGTGCATTTTTAACTTATTTTAAAAAGGTACAAAATTTACTCCTTGTCGTAATTAAACACATATCAAATTCTAGTCAGAGTACCCATGGCGTTCAATTTGCCTGATAATTTTGGGGGTTTTTTCTACTGACAATGTTTTAATAAGTTTTGATGCTTTTAAACTGATCGTCTATAAAACCTTTCTTGTTTTAAGAAACATTTGTGAATCCAGGACGTTAAAGTTGAGCTTAATTGAAAAAACTGTGTTTCTAGAAGTCGGATTTGTTTTCACTATCTCCATGTGTTTTTTACACGGGCGAAAATGCGCAATAAATGACGTCATTGTGACGTCGTTCCACATTTTAGGCCGAAAAGCACATCTACAGTACCCAAGAAGTCTAAAACTGAAAAAAGTTTGACGATCGGTCGTCTACTTTTTGAGATAGAGTGCTCTAAAGTCTGGCTAATTAAATATTCACCTCGCTGTAAAGTGGCTAATTAATTAAGAATTTTAAAATTGTTTACATTTAGAGTTAAGTTTATGTTCTAAGCTTCAATTTGATATATGATTTAACTCTTTCGTATTTGCGCTCTAGGATATTAGGCTTAAAGAAAAAAACGTGTGCAAATGCTATGGGATTTGAGTGGAAACAAAGAATAATAATAATAACTAGACATTAGGTGTTTGTGGACAAACACATAGCTGTTCCCTTTTCTTGTACTTTGATTAAACCCATGTTTAATCTTCATTGCTCAAGGGGTCTGTAACTGAAAATAATTTGAAAATTGGCTGTATAGTTCTTGAGATATGGTTCCACTTCAGGTTGACCCTGAGGTAAAGGTTAACATGGGGTCACGGTAACCCAAGTTCATTATTAAATGCTCAAGGTGTCTATAACTGAAAAGAAATTGAAAATCGATTGTGTAGTTCTTGAAATATGGTCCCACTTCCGGTTGACACAGAAGTAAAGGTCACCATGGGATCACAGTAAACCAAGCCTAATCTCCAATGCCAAGGAGTATATAACTGTAAAAAGTTTGAAAATCAGCGGAGTACGTCTTGAGATATGGTTTCACTTCCGGTTGACCCGGAAGTAAAGGTCAACATGGGGTCACGGTAAACCAAGGCTAATCTCCAATGCCCAAGGAGTCTATAACTGTAAAAGGTTTGAAAATCGGCTGTGTACTTCTTGAGATATGGTCCCACTTCCGGTTGACCCAGAAGTAAAGGTCAACATGGGGTCACGGTAAACCAAGGCTAATCTCCAATGCCCAAGGAGTCTATAACTGTAAAAAGTTTGAAAATCGGCTGTGTAGTTCTTGAGATATGGTCCCACTTCCGGTTGACCCGGAAGTAAAGGTCAACATGGGGTCACGGTAAACCAAGGCTAATCTCCAATGCCCAAGGAGTCTGTTACTGTAAAAATTTTGAAAATCGGCTTTGTACTTCTTGATATATGGTCCCACTTCCGGTTGACCCGGAAGTAAAGGTCAACATGGGGTCACGGTAAACCAAGGCTAATCTCCAATGCCCAAGGGGTCTATTACTAAAAAAAAGTTTGAAAATCGGTTGTGTACTTGTTAAGATATGGTGCTGCAAAGATTGACTTATTATAATTACTCCCATGATAACGGTCTCTGATGAGAGCGCCCTCTAGTGACTTTTTGAGATATGGTAGTCAGAAGGTTGGCTAATTAAATATTAGACTGGTCTGCTCCGCAAGGATAAGGACAGGCTTCGGTTTAGTAATCCGGTGCTTCTATTGGACAGACATGCAGTGACATAAGCTTTCCATATCTGTGGTATGATTGGTCTGAAGAAATGTGGTTGTCGGCTGAATGGGATGCGAGGTCAAAGGTGCGTTTGTCAGGTTTCCTCGAAACGCTCGAAGCTGGTCTCTGGCATAAACAACGAGCCTCGAAGTGTGACGTCAGATGTTCGGGCTAATTAAATACTGGCGTAATAAATGCAAGAAACATTGAACGCTGGAGGGCGTTCCACAACAATTCAATTGCGCATGCATAATAAGCGTAAAGCGTAAAACAATTCAATCTTAAAGTGCCGCGAAACATTGACTATCATAATTTTGATTACGATCTATACAGCACACGATCAGATGCGATAAACACACATGTCGTTTCCAATCAGGCTCATAGTCTTTGTTATTTCAAAACTGCTTGAGGTAATAAATGCAAGAAACATTGAACGCTAGAGGGCGTTCCACAACAATTTGATTGTGCATGCTTGTTTATTTTGCAGGGTGATTGCGCAGAGGGCAAAAATGTTGCACTGAAGAGGCAATGTTTTTGATCTCATGCGCATTTGTGTTAAAGTTTTTTTTTTACTCGAAATGTTGTTATCCAGGAACAGGTTCTACAATCAGCATGTATACTAAGCCTGTTAAACGTTTACATTTTTACGGTTCGAATAAGCGTAAAACAATTCAATCGAAAAGTGCTGCAAAACACTGACTATAATAATTGCGATCACGATTTACAAAGCACATGATCAGATGCGACAAACACACATGTCGTTTCCAATCAGGCTCGTAGTCTTTAACCATTTCGCTTATTCGTTACGGTCTTGCTCATTTGTAATCATTACGCTTAACACATCATTCAATGATTCACCACAAGCAACATGAATGATAGCACCGTGTCAATGTTCATGCATTCATAAAATTTGCTTATTCAGAATTAATTTGCTTTTATCTGAATCTTTTGCTCATTCGTAACCATTTCGTTCATTCGTAACCATTACACTTGTTGATAAAGATTGTGAAGTCTCTGAATTACACTTAACACTACATCCTCATGATTCACCACAAGACACATACATTGATAGCACCATTTCGATGTTCATTTATAAAATGTGTATGCCGTGTAAGCTTCCAAATCTCGGGCAGGTGTATTCGTCCGTGCACGGTCCACTTTTACGTAGACGGAGTATTATAATGCCTATCGAAGCCACACAGGTTTGTCTTCTCTGATAGTAAGTTTCAGAAAGAAATTGCTGTCACTTTGTGGTGATTGACAACACATGTAAAGCGAAAAACTGCAAAAATAGCGCTACTCGAACAAGTTTTTGTCGTCGCCTGACTGCCTAACCCGGTGCGTTGTACAACGTACTACCTATGCTGAGGCAGATGAAGCACACACATTGCACTTGATTGAAATGATTCTGAGTAAGCATATTAAATCAGAATAAGCAGTGATTGCTAGTATTAAAACAAAATAATTCTGACTTCGTAAGCAAGATGATTTTGTGCGTACACAAATCGTTCTGTGAAATCGTTGTATTTCAGGCTATATAGATTATAATCATCGATGTAGAAATAGACCATGATATATAAATTATAATCAACTCTTGCAAGTGCTCTTTAGTGTTTAACCATACCACTTCCTCCATGACCATACATACCACAAAATAATTCTGTTTTATTTTCTGGGAAAATGAAATTCTCAGGAGCCAAAAATAGGAAAAAGAATATGTGGTACTGTTCGTTTTAATGTAGGTACAAGTTTCTCATTGTTAAAAAAATGTAAAATGTACGCTTTCATTAATATATTGAAATCGTCGAGATCCCGAAGGGCCTCGAACCTGCGATCATTGGCTTGGTAATAAACGCGTTTACCGCGGTGCCATCAGACCATCATGACATTAACTCTGATTTTATACCTTATATTATTACTCTATATATTGAATAGACTTGTTCAAAGTCCGCCATCGTTGCAGTCTCATGTCAACAGTACAAAGAATATGACAGCATCTGGCGCACACGGCCTCAGGACTTAGTACGAGTTTACACTGTTCTTCATTACTTTGTACACGGATACGAAACACGCTATAAATGATGTCACGATGACGTGACATACAAAATTACGTCATTGTGCACAACTTCAATACCCAGAGAGTCAAAATCTGAAGAAAATTTGAAAATTTGACGTTTAATTTTGGGAGATATGGTGGTAACAAGATTGCCTAATTAAATATTCATGTCATTATAACTCAGCTAAATGATTAAGAAATTAAACAGTATAACATTTAGTGATTAAGTTATGTACTAAGCTTCGATTCAATATAGGACTCAAGTCTGTCATTTATACTGTTTCTAAGATTACGAATAAAGAAAAATCGTGTGTTAAACCTATGGCGTTTTGGTGGAAACAAAAAATACGTTTGTAAAACGTTTTAAAAATCTCGACGATTACAATAGCTGTTCCGATCAGATCGGAACAGCTAATAATAATCTCGACGAAAACAATAGCTGTTCCGACAGCTAGGTCGGAACAGCTAATAAAAATCTCGACGAAAACAATAGCTGTTCCGACAGCTAGGTCGGAACAGCTAATAATAATAATCTCGACGAAAACAATAGCTGTTCCGACAGCTAGGTCGGTACAGCTAATAATAATAATCTCGACGAAAACAATAGCTGTTCCGACAGCTAGGTCGGAACAGCTAATAATATAAAAAAAATTGACGAAAACAATAGCTGTTCCGACAGCTAGGTCGGAACAGCTAATAATAATAATCTCGACGAAAACAATAGCTGTTCCGACAGCTAGGTCGGAACAGCTAATAATAAGAACATTTTTGACGAAAACAATAGCTGTTCCGACAGCTAGGTCGGAACAGCTAATTATCATTCATATATGTGTGGAGGTTTATCCACACAGAAATACCCCCGGAGGGTTAAGCTGCCCTATATCAGTTTGATGTGGTTATTAATTCCTGACACTGACGTTGATTGAAAAGCAATAGTAGCCTAAGTGTGCCGCTGCCCTAAATACCATGGGAAATGTGCATTTTTGTGAAACGAAATAATTTTAGAACAAAACAACTCTTATTGTTGTGACTGTCTTTTCTTTCCGTCAAATTAAGTGTGTTACATCCTGTAACTTGTTGGAATCGCATAGTTTCTGCATATGCGAAGCTGGCCGTCTTTGTCAACTGCGAATCATCCGTAATTTTCACAGCATCTGCTAAAAAGTAAACAATTCTTTCAAAATATGCTGTTGTATTTCCGGCGATACAACGAAAAGTACACTTTAAAATACTTTACAGTGCGCTTAAAGCTGAAAAGGTTGTTCTTATTTTGTTCAAAATGGAATTTGTGAGTAAATTTAAATTGTTGTGAACTATAGTGAAAAAACCGGCCCTCTCCAAGCTGCGTGCCCTTGGTGTGTGGAATGCTTATAGACCGCCTTGGTCTCATGAACGCGATCAATGTGAGTAATTGGCATGATTACTTATCTTTTAAGCCCCTTCTCATCAGATATTAAAACCTTTAAATAATTGGATTCTAATTTTCCAGGATGCTGCGGAGAACCAAGCTGATGAACCACACTTAAATTGTTTGCATGGAACGTAAGTAAAACTGCACAATTTAATTTGTGTATTTATAGTTCTTATATAGCGCATTTTTTTAATTACGTCTCAATGCACTTTACATTAGTGTCCTGGTCAATGGGCCATAACATTCCTTTAATCTTTCTCAGCTCCCCGGGGTGTATACAGCCCCAGGCTGCCGTGATGTTTAGAAGGCTTTTTCAACACAATATTAACCTCTGCCCTCGCAGGTACCCATTTATACCCCTGGGTGAAGAGAAGCAATTATAGCGAGTGTCTTGCTCAGACACAAGTGTCATGACCGGGACTCGAACCCACACCCCGATGACGAAACCACAAGGACTTGAATCGGATGATCTAAACCACTCGGCCATGACATCGTATAGTCCAGGGCATTTCCCTTACAGGCAATATACCACACTGGTCCTATGAAAATTTTACATTCGTTGTCACAATTTCTGAATAAATTCATTAATTATAACAAACCACAGCCCATCAAGTCTTGAGATGTACCACATGAAGGTATGACTAAAAAAAAGAAACCAACAAAAAGTTTCAAGATGTTATGTGTTCTTTTATTGGTCTGTGTACAAATTGTGCCTACGTGAGGTCAATGCTCTGTGGTTTAGTTGAAGACATGTGATGTCACAGGTCACATGGTCTTCACACAGCAGCCTTAACCCTGCGCAGCCCCACCCCTGAAATACGCACGGCTGCCATTGGTTGCTGCAGCGTGTAGACCGTTGGGAAAACGTGATACCTCATTTGAAATGTTGGTTCCATACTTTGTCAATGCTAATAACCTTTCCAGACGTTGTAGAGATAGTTTGTCAACAACAAAAATAACAAAAATAAAGATTAATTGTTGAACTGTTCTTGATAATTATGTTTTACACTGTGTTTTTGTACACAAGCCTATCTTAGAAATTGTTTTCTAACTGGATATTGCGAGTTCGGAAGTCATGTTGCCTGAAGGGTCATAGACCATGTCAATCGGGCCTGTCTGAGGATAGAACTTAAATAGTTTCAACTGTGTTTGCAGTGATAACTGAACGAGTAATTAATCTACTGGCTGCACTACCGCTAGGCCATCAGAGAGTTTTTAACGATTAATGTTTACCAGAAACTATTGCGTTTTGTATTTATTCAGAACAAGTCCGACTGTTGGTGCGAAATTTCAGCTCAAGTGGGAGATTAACGAGGAATGTAAACACATGAATGTGGCTTATTCGAAAGGAAAAAGTAAAAATAACGAAATATTTACTAACGTTGTACAACAGGTGAGGGAAGCAATCAAATAATGAATATGAATTTGTATTTTTTTAACTCATCGAAACACACAACAAGTAAGACAAGGTGATACTAATTAAATGTTGTTTTTATAGGTGGAGTATTTTTTAAAGTACCTTAGAACAACTATACTCATTTTCGCATAGGGGTCCTACATTTGTTCACAAAAAGGACCGTTATTTGGGGGCCAGGTTTGACTTATACCTGTCAATGACATGCTCGTTAATTTCGTGTTGAATGACTGACAGATACTTTTTAAAGTAAAGCAATAATTTGAATAGAGTCCGATTTCATTTATTTTTGTCTTCTTTTTTAATGTTACTGTTTAAATTTAGATAAGAAAAAAAGGGGAACATATCAAAATGAAGGCTGTCGATATCCAATCGAAATAAGGAACACATTTTTTTAAATATAAAAAAGACAATAAGGCTGCTTTCCACTTTCTGCGCAAACAGATCGCAACCGTTCGCACAAACGTTTGTGATAATTGTAACGATTGGTTGCACACTTAGTGATGAAAATGGTGACAACAAATGTATATATATATATTTTTTTTTTACTTGTTGTTTGCTGCATTGAAGATACATTTAGTTCTCGAGTGTACATCACGACATCAACTAATTAAGTTGTTATTTCAACCACTGAAAACACATTATAATTATTTTCGTGGCATGAAAATAAAGTAATTTTCTTAACTTTCGTTTGTCTTGTTGTCAGCCATTTTAAAAACCAGCCACCAACACCGCAGAAATTCGTTAGGCTATGGTTGCTTACGTTCGCCAACGTCGGCGGCGCACAACTCGTTCCACTCGAAATTGTTGGCAAACGTGCGCAAACGTTGGCAATGTTTGCGCAAGTGGAATGCCCCCAGGTACTTCGTTTTCAATGATGCCCTCGTAAATAATTGTGCGCTTTTCTCCCTATGGCCAGTCCCATTTGTGCCCACATCATTCCCGTGTGCCCTCTTGTTCTGATATGTAACTCTATGGCAATAAGTCATAGAGAAACTGGTCCCCTCTCGTTTGTGATATGCCAAACTGTGTTTCCACCCTTTGTCCCTTTTTCGCGACATAATACTTGCATCTCGAAAGTTTTCCAAAAGGAGTACCTTTTGCAAAGGAGTCACTTTTGGGGACCAATCAATTAATGTATTATTGATTAACAGGGCCAATCAGCATTTTTTAGCGACATGCCCTTAGCAGGGGTTAGTGATGGGAGGTATCGATAAGGCATGCACACTTAACATGGTAGCGACTGCGAGGCTTGGTGACTTAGAGTACAGATCAAAATGAGGTTGCTCATTCGCGCACACTGTGCACCGTGCATACAAGTATGTGTGTTTATAATGTTTCATCATCGATTAACCTAAGATGGCGGCGGGATGACGTCTATGCACGAGGTCTATACTGAAGCTATAGACAGAGATTGATGAGCCATATTTTGATGTATTGTTGGTAACTTTTTAAACACCTAGTTAACCTTTATAACCACACATTATTTACCATTCTAGTGCAATTTCTTCATATAGATTGGACCAGGACTGACTTACGTCCACGGACCTGGTGAAAACATGTATTTCATCGTGAGCAATACTCCCGTTGGACCGATGAGGCAAAGAAACATGACCGTGGGTTATTCCGGTACAGGAATCATCGAGAGAATTTCAGCAAAGATCAAGGTGAAGATCTTCTTAGACGTAGTAAGTCATACTTTTTCATAATTCCTCCAAATTTAAAGGGAGCAACATTAGTTTTCATAATACTACATTAATTAACGTTTCACCATGCGGTCTGTTATAACACTATACGAGATTTTTTTTCAAGCAATATATAAAGCAAAACAACAACGCTGCTGTTAAAACCCCCAGCCCTATAGTAAATTTTAGCTATCCAAAGATATCTACAAACCATGTTACTGTTCCTGAGAACTGTGGTCTTGACAATGACCTGTTGACTTTAAAGCAGTCCAAATTTGCTTTATCTCTACGGTAATGATGGAAAAATGTACTAACTCACCAATGTGACCTTGACATTTGACCTTCCAGCCTCGAAGAGAACAACGAAACTCTCCTTTACTCGGGGGCCAACCCAAACCCCCCCCCCCCCCCCCCCCCACCGAAACCCCCCCCCCCCCTCACACCCATGTCATTTCTGACAAGGGTTATAGTCCGGAAGCACAATGACTCACCACAATGACATTGACCTTTTCATTCTGAAACAATCCCAACTTTTTGAATATTTAGCATTTTGCATTGTATAGGAATTTATTTAGTAGGGTGCAACCCTAAAACGATTCAAGCGTTCAGTGCTCAAAGATACCGCCATGACAGCTCCAACAATAAGGGGGTAGTTACACTAAACGTTGCCAGTATCGCAAAACGACTCAGCACGGCACTTAAACTGGACTACTTTCGCTAGCTGTGCGCAGACAATGGCATGACGTATTGTTACCGTATTAGGTCATCCGGATAGCTGAGCAGGACGGGTAGCTGAAACCATGACAACAGAAACCCTTTAGCTATAACTAACCACCATGACACTACCTTGGACCTTTTCACCCTTTAACAATCCAAATTTTTCTTCCAAGTGGCAACCCCATCCAAGTCATGTATAACTGAAGTTACAGTCCAGAAACAATTAAGCTAAAACTCACAACCACGACCTTGTCAAACAATCAAAAACTTTCCTTTTCTTTGAAGAAACTACCACAAACAGATGTTTCAATTGGTTGTTGTAACATTAACCCTGTACCTGTGGTCAAAACTCTTGGTGTATCATTTGACAAATATGCAATCTCACATCAAATCTGTCTCCCGTATAGCCATGTATCACTTGTACAGTATTAGTAAGATTAAAAGGTTTATAGGTCGTCGAGGTACAGAGCAAATAATTCATATGTTAGTCACGTCCCGGATTGATTATTGCAATGCTATCCTAGCTGGTCTCCCTGCCACCACTCTTTCCCCCTTACAGAGAGTTCAGAATTCGGCTGCTAGGCTACTTACTTGTATCAAAAAGTACGAGCATATCATCCCAGCTCTGATGCAGTTACATTGGCTTCCTGTTAAATATCGTATTATTTTTAAGGTGTGTTTGCTAATTTTTAAATGCTTAAATGGTCTTTGCCCTTTGTATCTGTGTGATCTTGTTGCCACTAAGTCTATTGTTAGATGTACCCGTTCTGCAAGTGATGTTACTCTGCTAATCCGTCCAAGAGCGAGGCTGGTTTCTGCAGGTAATAGAATGTTCTCTGTAATTGGTCCTCAACTGTGGAACCAGCTTCCTAAGCAACTTAGGGAAGCCAATAATGTTGATAGTTTCAAGGCTGGCCTTAAGACAAATCTTTTTAAACGTGCTTTTCCCTCTCATGCGCAAATTATTTTCTGAGTGCTGGAAAAAAATATACTTTTTGTTTTGAGATCAAATTGGGTAGTAAAAAGCATACGACCAAAAAAAAATAATCCGTTAATTAGTTATTCACATGTCCTCATTTGAGGACACTGCGCACCAATGACAACAAAACCAACAATAGCAATATACTGTTCACATGCCGTTATACCATTATAAATGAGCTGCAGTGTTCATTTGTGGTTTTTATTACTCCCTCCTCCATCATATACCCCCTCCCCTCCGATCCCATCCCCTCCCCTCTTCTTTCCCCCCTCCCCCTCCCACCCCCTCCCGCGGGTCAACTATATTTTGGGTTTCGCTCCCGGTTATGTAATGATAAGAAACACAAATACATATTAGTGACATTATAAATGGCTGCCTTTAGTTATTTTTCAAGATAATGTATTCTTCCTCCCCTCCCCTCACGTTTAATCCCTCCCCTCCCCTCCCTCACTTCCCCGCCCCCTCCATCCCACTATAGACTGTGCATAACATTGTCCTTATATGAGCACGTGAGGGCGCTGTTTATGTTGCATAATTTGTTGTTGTTTCTGCGCAGTGTCCTCAAATGAGGACAGATATAAATCGAAGGAATCCTAAAAAGTGGGCAATGAATTGAGACAATTATGGAAACAGATATATTCTATAGGGTACATGTTCACCAATAATATTTTTTTTACCGGCTAATTTTAGAAAGAAAGATAAAAACTAAACGTGAAAACATGTGGTTTACGCTGAGCGTGGAACGAACACTGAATACACTAAACAATGTGCATATGCAAGGAAACTACAGTTCTATCAGTCCAGGGCTCGAATTTGGGGAAAAAATCCACAAGACCGCAGGGCTTGTTGCTCAGAATTTTTACTGGACCGGAACATTTTTTACAAGACCGAAGTCATACGAGAAGAAAAAATCCAAAACGGAACAAAAACACACCAAAAGTTAACTTGTTTTTTCATACTTCTGCGCCCGTGCAAGTTTTTCACTTGCAGATCGCTTAACAGGCAGTTTGGGCTTTGAAACCCCTTCGAGAAATTTCCACATACCTTCTTTTTACGCGACGTTTGCTTCCATAGAAAAAATGAAATCAGTTTTGACAGAACAACAACGTTGTCAATGCAAGACGTGTGGAAACAAGACGTTGCTTTTAATCCATGCAACACAGGGATGTGTGGTGTTGAAAGCATACAACCAAGACGTTATCGATACGATTTCAACACTATGTAATTCGTTTGTAAGGTATCAAACTTCAAAGTGACTACATCCAATGTGTATGTACACGGTCAGTGGTATACGAACGATGCGCTGTTTACTGTGTTGTGCCGCCGGGCACCAATACATCATGCATGCACTGTGGAAACGGAGGGTGCTGTTCGCTCGCCCCCGGGTGCCTAAACATGGTTTGAGCCCAGCAGTTTTACAAGGTGGTGGGCATGAGTAAACTGCTGGATGGTAAACTTGCACGCAGCAGCATCACGACGAAGAACGGTCGGCTGGGTTTGACGTTCCGCGCTCGGGAATTGATTTGACGACAACAAGTAAAAACGGAAACTTTTAAAACTGAGATTGAAATACATTTATTTAATGAAATATAATATATTTTACATTATTATTAATAATAATATTAGTTTGTTAAAAGAAATACACAAGACCGGCGGACTTGTTCGACATAAAGTTTACTGGACCGAAGCTAAAATCACTGGCCTCGGGCCTGCGGTCCAGCGTAAATTTCGAGCCCTGCAGTCACTTGAGGACGACAAACAGATGCGGGTGCCTTTACTTTAGTACGTGATGCAAGAAATGCAGTCCTGGGCACATTGGATATAGGCCTATTTAAATTAAGACAAATAGTATCCGTCCTCAAATGAGGACAATGCGCATGAGAGGTTTAAACCACTAAGTACATGTACCTATCTTTAGCAATGCCAGTTTTTCACTTAAATAATTTGTTAGTGTATTTGTAATGTCTATAATTACATTTTAACTGTATTTTCTCTTAGGTTTTATAACTGTAATTTTAATGCTTTTTTAAAATATATTTATTGTTAAGCGCCCAGGAGCATGTTTCATGGATGGGCGCTATACAAATTGTCATTATTATTATTATTATTATTAACAACCCGCAACAATGAAAGTTACAAGTCAAAACTGTCACCTCTATTAACTGGATTTAAGGTCCGGAAACTATTTCGCGACAACTCACCACCATTACCTTGATATTTCACCTTTCAACCCCAAAACAATCTAAACCTTTCTTTTCCAAAGGGCAACACCTATCCGATTCAAAAGTCCGTAACATGTAATTGGAGTTAAGGTCCGGAAACGCAGAGCTGGACGGACGGACGCACGCCGCAGGCAATGAAAATACCCCACCCCCGTTTCAGAATATAGACCTTCATCGTGGTGATTTTTCCAATTCAAATCAATGAAACCAAACCGAGGCTTCAAGGAAAAATAGCCTGGTTCCATCCTGTATAAGAAATACTTATACATCCTTTACTATTATTGGTAACATAACCAAGATGGTGGGATAATGACAATGGTCTAGTATTGGGCTAAGTGTTAAAAAAGGGAGATATTTTCAGTGATGCAGTAAACCTTGCTGTATGACGATACATTGCGAACGGACGCCGGATCAGACTAGTGGACCCGCATTAAGCGCTTCTTGCCACGTGCTTAGTGGCTCGGCAAGTGGCAGGATTAACAGCAATAGTAAAAAAGACATGGATAGTTTGGAAAATTCACGCCTTGCTTCCAATAACGCGAATTGTTGATGAACTGCAGGGTCTGTATGGCAGGGAAGCGTTACAGGGGCATTGAGAGAGAAAGGGGGGGAAGTCATAATTATTACATTTATATTATTTCATATGCTTAGTACAAGTCATTATGACTTGTGCTAAGCATAATATTCTGAGATACATCTCATGAATAGTGCTTATAAATTATACTAGCACAATTATGAGATATCCGTCATGACTACTTCTTTTACCAAATCACATTTATGATATATCCTATTAAATCATAATTATGTCCCTTTTAATGCTTCTTATCTGTATACTGACCAAAGGATGAAGATTAACCCAATTCCATGACGTTATCGCCCGCAATGAATTTTGGTCGCGCCGATTTGTGAGTAGCATTGCAAATTAGGCGGAGCGCGAGCTATTTCACTCTAAAAATAGCAGACACTGTTATGGGCTCACTGTTGCCAGAGTGCGACTTCAGCGCAAGGGTTTCATGTCTACACAGCTTCAGAATGTATTTAACTTTGCGTAAATGCAATCATAATTCCGACCTTGAACAATGTTTTGTTATGTTCCTCTTAACAGGTAAGGGCTGATATTTGGGTCTGGGCCAACAAAACATATATGCCAAAACCGCTATTCCTTAAAGAGGATCATCTTATAAGCGAACACCGACGATGGTTTTCTCAGTTCTACTCAAAGAATAGTCCGAGATACAATCCCAAGACTTCATTGGAATGGTAGAACTATACTCTCAAGAATCGGACAGATAATCGGACATACACATTCTTAATATCCTGATGTGAAACTGATGCGATTTGTTAAGTAACTCATAGTTAAACATAATTATTGTGTGATCATGGAGGAAGAAAGTATGTATAACAAAACAAAGCAAAAGTGTTATCTGTCCTTAATTGTAACAAATTGAGTGTTTGTAATAAAATCAAGTTCGTAGCAATTAATTTAGTCACCCTAATTCCCTGAAGCATTTTGATAAAGTTTAAATAGCATTCATGGCCTATGCCCCAAAAAACAAACTTCATCAGGCCAAAGGTTGTTTACGAACAAAACATATCTTCTCATATCCTGTCCTGGGAAACAGTTTATCAGAAAGAATCTGCAAGCACAGGCTACAATTCATCCACTCGTATGGTTGCTATAATTTATGTAATCACCTTGATTAAGGTACAACTGGGAAAGGCTAGTGCAGACCGGTGAGGGCATCGTTGCCTTTCTAAATTTATGATTTGTATTGAAAAGTCAGTGTTGAAAAGTAAAATAAATATTTGTAAGTTAAATAAATATATCAAATAAAAAACCACAAAATAAATGTTGGTGGGTTTAACTTCTGATCAGAAACCGTGGTCTTGGCCACGGTTCGTCCTTCCTTCACAACCCCTTCATTTTAACTGAGACCCCCGTTAGATGTAGATAGACAGATAGATAGATAGATAGCATATTTTATTGTCCACATTAAAAAGTGTGAAAATTCGATTTGCACTGGCAGATGGGTAAAAACTAACAATAAATATGTTATACAATAGGCATAGAGTACAAAGAACAACGTATTATTTAAATAAATCATAAACTTTGGTTCAAATGTTGTTAGCTTTTTTTAATCACCACAACAGCCCGAACAAGTTGCACTAGAAAGGTTACGTAGGTTTTTGCGGAAACATTTTAATTGCTTAACCGAAGTCATTGCTTATTAAATGGCGTGATTAAAGAAAATAAAACTAGAAATTAATTGTTCGCAAAAACGAACACAAAGGGGTTTCGGCTGGTGGAACAAAAAAATTAAATATCATAGTAAAAATCATATGCCATATTATTCAATATTAACAAACATGCTGAGTTTGGTCTTAAACACCTTAACCTTGCTGTTTAGACCGTTGGAAGAGGTCAAAGTGGGGTATGTTTTAGCATGTTTCAAAATGTGAAATATTATTTTACTTTATGACATGTGGTTCGGAAGAGATGATTTTGTATTTTTAAATCTTCCTCTTTGAACGGAAAGAACAATTTTGGTAAAGTGTGAAACTCGTCAAAGACTAAGAGGGCACAAAGATTATTATGCTTGACATGTGAATCGGGAATGTGATTTATTATTATTAGTGGGTTCATGTTTTAAATATAATGTCAAATTTGTCATGAGCTAGATGACGGATTAAAGATTATGACTTTGCAACATGTGGTTCATGAGATTATGATATGTTTTATTTTAGAGCTTCCTGTTTGAACCGGATGTAAAACTCAAAGTGGGTCACATTTTAACAGAAAAAGGTTACGTGTGCTGCGTTCTCCAAAGACGGCTTAAAGATAATAACGTTACGACATGTGGCTCAGAAGCTATTAATAGAAGTAAACGTTGAATTAACTCTATTTGACAGTTCATGACGTCACAAAGACGAATTCATTTTAAGCTTGCAAATGTTTTGTTTATAAATTCTTGAATAAAGCTTCTATTACATATCGTTCAAAATATTCAGTAAAATTACACTCCTCTGGGTTTTCTTCAGTCCGTACTGCACATCACTCACGGAAATGTTCCCTTGCAAACAAAGTTCTCAGTCAAAAAGCATTTGGAGTAGCTAGGCCTTTTTGGAACAATCTTCCTCCTGTCATTTGGGAATCTACTAGTTTATATCTACTTTGTAAAACTTTTAAAACTCACCTCTATCCATATGGTAATTTTCATTATGTGCGCTGATATAATAAATAATAATAAAACTGTATTTCTACAGCGCACATCTCCTATGCACAAGGCGCTTTACAAATAAACCAATAGGCCAACATTATAAATAAAATGAACAAGCAATTTACAATAGGCCTATAATTACTCTTACAAAAAATATAATTAGTACTAGAAAAAAAGAAAAAGATAGACAAATGACAATGGACAAAAGAAAAAATAGTGTTAACTATTAATTAAAAAACAAATGAATAAAAGATATTCACTTTACAAGGAAATCAAAAAGCAATGGATAACATAGTTGGTCTGATCTTGGAGGAATGGCGCTTTATAAATTGCAATTGCTACCTAATGTTACGTTATGTAACAATTACATTTTCATTTTAATTGTTTTCGTAATTGCATAACGTCACACTTAAAGTAACTTTATAAACAAATTCGGAGTTTAAAATATAAAAGGAAAACGAATAAATTGTGTATAACACTTGCTTTGGTGATTGAGGGTCGTACACACATTTGTGGTAAGCAGCTTCACTCGGACACCGATGTACATAGTATACTTACTACTTTTCTAAGTTCTGCGGAGCATGATCCTTTTAAATCCAAGAGTAAACTTCAATATTTGTACTCTAGCAATCTTGAAAGTGATGTAAATCCGTGTCGGAAACTGGGGTTAATTTTAATATTGTGTATCTGCAGCTTCGAAGGGTTTTGAAAGTCCCAACCAAACTAACTACAGTACAACGTTACTGAAATACTCTTGTTGCAAAAAGACATAGTGATAGGGGGCAGGTCTGTGGCTCACTATAGGGTGAGCGCATTGTTTCAGCACAGATACTTGGCTAGAGATTTATGGGGTCATACAAAAGTGGCCTACATATTGCTGAATAACAGGCTTTCTGATAAAATATTACACCTTTTTCGGAGTCATTCAAACAATTACCATACCTTTAACCGGGTGAACTTTTGTGTACACTGCACAAGAGGGGTGTTAAAACTGACTCCAGGGTAATGCACATATATACCCCAAAAAGAATCGAAATTGTCATCATAAACAACACTAAAATAACGCTAATTTCTGCCAATACACTTTCACTTTCAGAAACTGTGTTCGGAGTGTCGTGTATATATGAAGAATCGGCTTCTTGTTAATCTAGAATGTTTAGTAAAATTTTGAAGTTGAAAAATGGTTTTGCATGATATATTTTATCTGATGCTAATTCAGTCACCATTATGCCCTGCAGCAATTAGTTTAAATGGTTCTCATGGCACATGCAATAGATTAAAGGACTTCATCGGGTCAAAGTTTGTGACAAAACATATGCTCTCATAACTAGACTTGACCTGCTATCTTTAATCACGTCGCATAAAGTACAAAGGGGCCAGTCTGGGGCTCACTAGTAAGCGCATCTTTGCCTTTTCAGATTTAGGTACAGCATTGACAATTCAGATGAAAATTCAAATGTTTGAGTTTTACTTCTGTTCAGAAACTGCGTCCAGATAGTTATTTCAAATTGACAATGGCAACGATTCTTCCTTCCTTGATGCTGCTGGTAGCAGCAGCTGTTGTAGCCGTCAGTGTTTGCGGCCCTACACAAGCCTATCAAGACGTACTAACCACATTTAGGGCTGTCAGTCGTTTTAATAGCACCGACATTCCTCCAGTGACGTCATTACTCGGGTACCTCAACGTCACTTTCCTGTTTGTGTTTTCACTGCTGCTAGGTTTGTTTTACATAACACGAATTACCTGCAACTTCATTTTCAACCCAGTTGAGTACTATGGGAACGAAGCTGAGATGGCATACAACATCGAAAAACCATCCCAAGGAAAGACCAAGGAAAGGCGCGTGCGGGAGATGAAACATTTGCGGTATGTGGGGAAGATCCCTCCCGTCTATCCTAACGGGTGGTTCGCGGTTGTCAGAAGTGACGAACTCAAGAAAGGAGAAACAAAATGTGTAAATGTTCTTGGTAAGTGAAAAACCAAACTAAAAATGTTTAAGAAGCACGAAGAGGGTCTTTTGTAAAGAGAACAACACCGGTTCGTCTATAAATTTTACTTTAGTTAATGGTTAACTTATATTTTGCTTGAGCTATTCAAAGCATTTGATTATTGTAGGGCAAGCTATCATATGAGATCTATGTTTCCGAAAAAATGTTGTTCAAGTAATAAAAAAAAACTTCAAGAGAAAAGATTCATTAAATAATTCATGTTATTACCCCCTGGTGATTGCCAAAGTGTAGGTCTTCTTAATTTCCCAAATATCAAGGTATGAATCTGGCCGTATTCCGTGGAGACAGTGGTCACTCTTACATCTTAGATGCTTACTGTCCTCATCTTGGAGCTAATCTTGGGATAGGAGGTACAGTGCACGGTGACTGCATCGCTTGTCCATTCCATGGTTGGACGTTCAGGGGAGACGATGGTAAATGCGTCAAGATTGCCTACGCAGAAAAAGGTAACTTTCATTGTTTTGTTTTTTTGTTTTTTGGGGGAGGGGGTTTCGTCTCTGTTTTTGTTGGGGGTGCGATGGAGTTCTGTTTTTACCATGCAGACAGCGAGTATCACTTTCAACATCAAGCCTTGCCTTAATAAGCCTTAGCCTTACGATGATTTTGTCATTTGGTAACTTTTAGTTTTGCCAATATCATTTGGAAGATCTGAAAGTATATGATATTAAGGGCAGCTTCAAAATAAAATAAGTAACTGGGGTCCTTAGACGTTGAAAGCATTAACTTAAACGAACCAGAGCTCCATTTCACAAATCACTGAGATTCATCTTAGATATAGTTGTCACATTACATTTTGCCCTTTCGTTTGCTTATACGGACGTGCCTTTGTGGGGTCTTTTACACAATGGAACATTGCACACCACCGTGCAACAAAAACAGCACCCCACAAGGTTTTGTGTGTGTGTGTGGTGGTGGGGGGGGGGGGGGGGGTAGGTATACACACTCAAACCGGAAACCTGTGAAAAAAAGAGGACAGTAGAGTTCCCGGCTGGGTGAAAAGTGTGCACAAAACCAATCGGAGCTGTTGTCAAAAAGATCAAATACAAAACAAAAGTGGGACGATAGAAGGTCCCCGTTTGCAGGTGTTTACACAATCATGTGTTGTTGGGGGGGGGGAGGGTGTCTACTATTCAAATGGTTGCAAATAGTTGTGCAAACCCCCTTCCCCTCGTCTTGACTTAATTTTTGAAATCCATTTGAATAAAATTCCTAATTGTTATCCACTTGACAGCTATGTGAATATTTAACACTCAGGGAAGCACGTGTACTGCAGCTGTCTCAGCAAAACCAATAATTAATGCATAACTCGCTCATTTTTGTTTTACATTTACCTCCATCCCTCCATCCTTCCCATTCCATTCCATGGCATGTCACATCACATAAAACTTTATGCCCTGACTTAGTTTTTAGAAGTAAATAGATTAGGACTCCTAAATAATTACACGTGTGACGATCATAATTATAATTATTTAATTGGTCAATCGTATTACTACTGGAACTCTCAAGCAGTGTACGTCCGATCCTCGAATTGTTTTTTTCAGTATAGATTTATTTTTGTTGCAGATGTGAATTTTGGCATATCTGTGTGTGTCACGTCATAAGGACGTCATTTATTGCGCATTTTGTGTGTGTACATAAAATGTGGCACAAAACGTGAACCATAATAAACATGTCAAAAGCATACTTTTCATAACAATAACAAATATTTCTTTTCTAAATTACATGAATTATTTTGAGAACAAAAATGCCTTTACTAAGAGTTTGCCAGGCCATTAAAACTAATCAAAATACAGTGTATTTTCACAATTTACGAGTAGTTGGTAAATCTCAAACCATTGCTAAAACACTGTATTGCGCAATCACGAAAATGTATCGGACGTTGCGCCGCATTTTGCAATTGCATAGGCTATGGCATCACACGTACAGATTCAAAAACGATTTTGCCTAAAGTGATAAAGTCAATGGAATGCTCTCGCCATATATATCTTTTGAAGCACTTAGAGTTAAAAGCATTGTGCTGTTTTGTAGCTTATGTCAAATTTTATTCAAAACATGACCCCACTTTGACATTTTCCTCTAGTCTAATTAGGAAATTCATTTTTATTTTTTCTAAAACATTTTCTTGACCACTTGACATAAAGTCATTCTTTGTGGCGTCTTGTTGCTAAACAGCACTTGTAATATTGTGTTTCAAAACATGACACATTTTCATGATTTTGTGTTAGTTTGTTTGTTGGGTTGTTGGGTTGTTTGTTTGTTTGTTTGCTTGTTTTACAAGTTAATACTGACAATGGTGGTCACACTGCATTGTGCAAAGAAGATCAATTTATACTGATTCAGATGATAAACAACTTTACAACTGAATTTCCCTTTACAGTGCCCGAATTTGCTAAGGTAAAGACACATCGATCTCTGGAGATCAATCATCTGATCATGATATGGTACCACGCTGAAGGAGAAGAGCCTTCCTGGTTTCCCCGTGAGCTTGAGGAAGTCAAGAGTGGTAAATGGATTTACCAAGGATTCAGCGCTGCCTTCTTTGATTGCCATATACAGGTTCTTGTTTTAAACTATTTTCACATTCATTAGGCACGATTAAAGAAAATATTGTTGTGGAAAATGTTAATCCTGCAGGGCACTTACGTTTTCAATTCTACACTCAGCCATACGTGTGTGTAAGAAACTCCATACATTACCCCCGGTAGTATTCCCATGTTGTTCCCCTTACCAAGGGTAGAGGAAATCAAAGAGAGAACCTTCATGACTGTGGTTTGAATACTCAAACCTTGTCCCATAAATGTGTCAATAAAAGTACAATCTGCATGCATGCGGTTTTAGCGTGTAGAAAACCGTCATGTCAACGGCGAATCAACCGTAATTTTCACAGCTGCTCAAAGGTAAACTATTCATTCCAAATGTTTTGTCATGTCGGCGATTCGAAGAAAAGTACACTTTATAATACTTTACTGTGCGTTTAAAGCACCATTTGTGTGACAATTTTTTTTATTTGATCAAAATGGATATACAAGTAAGATTATGTTGGTGTTGTTATGCCGATGATGAGGAGTACATGATTTTGTCGAACCCGCCAAGCTGCGTGTTCCCGAAGTGTACAATGCTTAGACCGCCTTGCCTTGCGACAATTGGCACAAGTACTTAACTTTAAGGACCTCTCTATCAGAAAAAAACATTTGAACTATTTGGAAGATAACTACAACCTTACAGGATATTGCGGAGAACCATGGGGATGTACCACACTTACAGTACTTACATGCTTCGTAAGTATATACAATCTATTTATTTTGTACAGTTCTTCCTGCTGTCTTCATTGCTGCTTTCTTTATGCATTTGGCATTTACAACTGCTAGAGTACCAAAAAACCTTACGTTCTGTTTTTGTTAGTTGTCGGGTTGATTTCACAAAGGATAGTCCTAACTTAGGACTAGTCCTAGGAGTTAGGACTAGTCCTAGACATAGGATCGATGCTAGCTAAGATCGATCCTAAGATCGATTTCACAAAACTCGTCCTAACTCGAGATAAGACCAGTCCTAACTCTTTGTGAAATCCACCCCAGGTCTATATGTTTGAAAGTTATGATGCTGCTTGTGTGTGTTGTGTTGCATGCAATCGTCGTCATCGTCGTTGCTGTTGTTGTTGTTGTAACAGTTGATGTTGCTATTCTTGCTGCTGTAATTACAGTTGTTACATTTATTGCAGTTAATGCTATGATTGCAAGGGTTGGTTGAAATGGTTGTTAGTGATTGGTTGTTTCTGTTTCTGTTGCTGCTGCTGCTGTTTCCGAAACCGTTGCCGCACCCCCCGGTGCCGGTTACGGTTTCTGTACCGGTGCCGTTGGTTGAAGCTATTGTACTGTAGTGGCTGCTGTGGCTGCAGTGGCTGTATTGGATGTTGTGGCTGCATTGTTTGCTGTTGCTGCTGTGGTTGCAGTGGCTGCTGGGGTCGCCCATGGCTGCTTTTGCTGCAGTGGCCGCTGTGGCTGCAGTGGCTGTATTGGATGTTGTGGCTGCACTGGCTGCTGTTGCTGCTGTGGTTGCAGTGGCTGCTGGGGCTGCCCATGACTGCTTTTGCTGCAGTTGCTGCTGTGGCTGCAGTGGCTGCAGTGGCTGCAGTTGCTGCTGTGGCTGCAGTGGCTGCAGTTGCTGCAGTGGCTGCTGTTGTTGCAGTGGCTGCTTTAGCTGCTGTGGCTGCTGTGGCTGCTGTGGCTGCAGTGGCTGATTATTTTTATTTTTGTGTAAAGTTCCGTTAACAGTCATTAAAAGGTGTAACCTCAGTTTACAAAAAAGAGTGACATTGTTCATTCCAGGGCATTTCCTGGCAGGCAAGCTACTACACTGGTCATATGGAAAGATTTGCGCTTTTTGTCATATTGTTCACATAAAGCTAACAGCTATACAAAAATATCAGACAAACAATGTGTAAGATGTGCCAACTTTGATCACGTCGAAAGTTAATTTTTAAAAAACAGTGCATCTCAAAAAGTTATGGGTTGTGTACAAATTGTGCTACCAGAAAGTCAAGGCTCTTTGGCTTTTTTCTAAACATGTGATGTCACAGGTAAATGGTCTTTAATCAGCAGCTTTAATGGTTGATACTGATTTTTTTTTAAACTGCATTTTGTATTTTCTTAGAAAAGACCCACTTAAAGGAGCAAAAATGAAGTATAAGTGGAAGATTAACGAGGAACAGAAACACATCACTTTTGCTAACACGACAGGAGAATCAAAAGATAAAAAGGAAATGTATTCCATAGCAGAACAGGTGAGAGAAGCAATCAAATGATAATAATGTTATATTATGTTTGGAGTTTTTAAAACTCATCAAAGCGCATAACAAACTTAAGATAAGTATATGTATATATATTTGTTACGGTGGATTATTTTTACACAAAAAACTATGTACATTGGGAGTAACTTGAGTAGGGCGACCTCCAATCTCGTTCCCATGGATGATCGATCTAGCCGCACATTTTTTCCAGTACGCGCTGCTCACTCATAACCCCTATAGTATTGGTTAATAAAAATATGTCAGTGTATTGAACATTTTCATAAGGCCTGTGGCTGATCCACACCTCGTACGTGCTAAACTATGGTAGCCTGCATACAAATCTGTGTGTTTCAAATGTTTCATCATCGATTAATTAAAGATGGCTGCGGGATGACGTTAAATGCACGAAGTCAATAGAGATTGAGGATGAGCTATATATACCTTAATGTATTATTGGTAAACTGTTTAACAACTAGTTTACCTTGACAACAATACATAAATATTCACAATTCTAGTGCAATCTCTTCCTATAGCTTGGACCAGGACTGACTTACGTCATAAACGGCAAAGAGATTCCATCACGTGCATATTACATATTGTGCAGTACTCCCGTCGGGCCGATGAGGCAAAAAAGCATTACCATGGGCTATTCTGGTACAGGCATCATCGATAGAGTCACAGCGAAGTTTACGGTGAAGGCAATCTTACAAATAGTAAGTTGTTTTTTCAGTATTTCCTTACAATTTAAAGTGAATATAAATTCTCTATTGTACGGAAGCATTACAGGGACATTGAGATTGAGAAAAAAGAAAGTCATAATAGCGACTTGTATCCCATTTGACTAAAGACCTGTTCATACTTCCTGCGATTGCGAATGTGATACGAATGTTGACTTCACAAATTGCAACAAATAATTCGGAAGATTTGCCCAGTGCAACTCCTGCGAAACATTTGCAGCGTAAATCTGAGCTGTGACGTCAACATTCGCTTCGAATTTGCATTCGCAGAAAGTATAAACCGGGCTTTAGTGCAAGTCATAATAGTTATACTAAGTCATATTTTGAGACATATCTCGTAAATATTACTTTTATAGCTCATAACTATGAGATAACATACGTCATAAGTAATATATCTAATAAATATTACTTATGACGTATGTTATCTCATATAGTTATGAGCTATAAAAGTAATATAATTTATGACTTCTTCCTTTTCTCAACTTCCCTGTCATGCTTCCGTAGTATTAAACCATGGAGGAAGATTGACTCAACTCAATGACGTCATCACTCGCAATAAATCTTGGTTGCGCTAATTTGGGAGTCATATTCCCCGTAAGATGTGCATTTTTTAGGCGACGCACACGTGCATTTTGCACCCTAAAAAGGCAGACCAAGGGCACACTATCGCCCAGAGAGTTATTGAAGAGAAAAGGCTCTACAAATTCAGAATGTATTTCTTTTTGTATTTTAGGAGTTTAATATAAATATAATCTGGCCTAATACAATGTTTGTATCATGTTCCTCTGATAGCTAAGTGCTGACATGCTGATCTGGGCCAACAAAACATACAGACCAGCACCGCTATTCCTTAAAGAGGATCATCTTATAAGCGAACACCGACGATGGTTTTCTCAGTTCTACTCAGAGAATAGTCCGAGATACAATCCCAAGACTTCATTGGAATGGTAGAAGTACTTTCAGGAATCGGACGCATAGCAGGACGTCGAACACATTTCTTAATACCCTGCTGTGACGCGGCAACGTGCTATGTACTAATGTTCATAGGTAACTCATATAGTTTAAATCATTCTTGTGTGATCATGGTGGAAGAAAATATGTATTTCGAAACAAAGCAAAAATATTATCCGCCTAAATTGCACCAAATTGAGAGTTTGTATTAAAACGAAGTTCATTTAGCAATTAATCTAATCACCCTTACACCCTGAAACATTTTGATAAAGGTTAAATGGCATTCATGGTTCTTACCCTAAAAAACAAACTTCATCGGGTCAAAGTTTCCGAAGAACAAAGCACATCCTCTCATAACTAGATTAGACCTGGGGAAAAACAAATTTATCACAAAGATACTGCAAGCTAGGCTACAATTCATCCACTCGAAATGTTGCTATCTTTAATCACGTCGCATAAAGTACAAAGGGGCGAGTCTAGGGCTCACTAGTGAGCACATCGTTGCCTTTTCAGATTTAGGTACAGCATTCAAAAATCAGTTTTGAAACGTCAAAGCTAAATAAATTGAAGTTGTGAGTTCTACTTCTAGTCAGGAACCGTGTTAAGATAGTTGTTTGAAGGCTACAAGGGCGATCGAAGGTGATTTAAATGCTCTTTAAGAAGTACAATGTTTTGTTATATATTTCAACATTTTAAACTCAGTCATTTCACTGACTTAGTCCACCATAAAATACTTTGCCCCTTTCGACATCACGGTTCTGAATCCGGCTCACGATCCTTCCGCCTGTTTGAATTCACATACAGATTTGCGTAACTTCAAAACAAATTAAAATAGACGGCGTCTGCGCCGGATACGAAGGCGTGGTTTTGAGAAGGGCTTGAAAAGTGAAACTTGCGATCCTGCTCAACATGAAAACGATGCCTGTCTCACCCGCAGTTAATTGAGTCTTCTTTTGGGCTCGTATCGATTTCAACTATGACTATATACACTGCCTCTAACTGCATGCCTAACTTTAAAGGCACTGAACATGTTTGGTAATTATCAAAGACCAGTATTGTCACTCGGTGTATCCCAACATATGCATAAAATAACAAACCTGTGAAAATTTGGGCTCAATTGGTCATCGAAGTTGCAAGAAAATAAAGAAAGAAAAAACACCCTTGTTGCACAATTTTGTGTGCTTTCAGATGCTAATAAAAGGCTTCATGCATGAAGTCTTTTATTATTTTAGTGAGAAGTTACCTCTTTCTCAATAACTACGTTACTTCAGAGGGAGTCGTTTCTCACAATGTTTTATACTATCAACAGGTCTCCGTTGCTGGTTACCAAATAAGTTTTTATGCTAATATATATTTTGAGTAATTACCAAACGTGTTCAGTGCCTTTAACACTGCCTTCATATTAACAAGTTCAGAGATGGTGACATCAGGCCATCGGATTCTCAAGAAAACGCTTTTAACAGGCTATATTTCTTATGTTATAAACTGTTATTTGGTTTGTTCAAATCATCACAATGTTATTGATGCAAAAACAAAGTTACCACGTATGGGATTTTAACAGGAAAATTTACCACAACGAGAGAATCTTCGTTTGTAACAAACTCAGTTCAAATTGTTACAAAGACTAAAATCAATTATTTTAGTACGGTTGTTTGATGATGGGATTGTACCTTTGACGATAAAGGCATAAGCCATTTTGAGATATGGCGGACACAATGCTACAACACAATTAGGTTTGGGTAAATTTGTCTGTATACACCCAAACTAAACAGTGCACTCCTATAGTGTCCACCATATCTCAAAAAGGCTAATGGGGTTTGGCACAACATCAGAGTTTATGTCATGAGGGAGAGACTTGGCCATAGGGCCAGCGCAGTTTTTCCTATAACAAAAATGTAGGCAGTGTAACGAGCAATGGTAGCCATTTTGAAAATTTAGAAAATTGCCTGTTTACCAGATTGCGTGGGTTTTCCCTTGGATAATTCTCTGGGGTTTTCCTCCCACAATGTCCCACAAGCTTAGAAACATGTGTGTGAGGGTGAAGGTGGGTTTAACACCCCTGATAGCTTTTACCCGCATTGGGTATTCCATATCAGATGGCCCAGTGCTATATAGACCATGTGACCTGTGACATCACATGTTTACAAAAGAGCCACAGAGCCTGGACTTCCTGCAGGCACATTTGTACACAGCTCAATGGAAGAATACAACACATCTTATGTTTTATGGAGATTGCACTGTCTGATTTTTCTCAACTTTTGATATGAAGAAAGGGGGGACATCTCAAAAGCTGTACAGCTGTTGCTTTTGTAAATTTTGAATTTATGTGAAAATTATGACACAAAATGTAAACTTTCCAATAAGCCAGTGTAGTATGTTGCCCGTCAGGAAATGCATTAAAATGTACAAGGTCACCACTCTGTAAAGGTAACATGGTCTATAAAACTGATTTTAAAACAGGCAAGAACACTAATAGATTGTATGCTTGCGTGGCTCACATGTCGAAGACACTCCAAGATATCAAAGATCTTACATGTACATGTACTTAAGATGCTAGGAAATCATACTGCTAAATGATTGTTTGTTTAACATCTGTATAATTAAGAAGTGCATGGTGGATCAAAAATCTCAATTTTTAGATCATTCTAAAGCTGTTAACTGACGGAAGATAAAGAATATGGGGTTGTCGCTATATGAGCCTAATGTTTGCATTGTCTACGCTATAATAAGAACCAATTGTTTAATTGTAAATAAAGAACATATTGTTTGCTAATAGTGTGTTTAGTCTTATCTATCGTACTATGTACTGTCGTCTGCTGCACTTGACATATATACGTGCATTTCACATTGCACAGCAGAAAGTAGCTTATACTGTAGTACTCTGTGATAAGGCACCGACAAAAATATATTAATAAATATAGAAGAAACTGATCTGTGCTTTAGCGGCTCTATGAAAATGGGCCTATGGTCTTTGGAGATGATAGGTACTAATTTGTAAGACAAGAGTATTTGGTTCCATTCCCTTTGTTGTTTTATTTCATATCAAAGATGCAGCTAAAGGCCGATTGTTAAATTTAAAGTTATGGTTGACTACACTTTAACAACTCCTGGTAGGAATTGTCCCGGTTCTGGGTCCAAGGGGACGAAATCATTATTTAGGTCAGTGTGACCCAGAATCTGTTTCAAAATGACCCAGAAATATGTCATACAAACGCAGAATCCGAGCATAATTTCAATTTTGAAAACCAGTTTATGGGTCAGCCTGACCCAGCATTTGGTCAAGCTCACCCGGAAGTGGGTCAGCCTGACCCAGCAACGGGTCAGCCTGACCCGGAAGTGGGTCAGCCTCACCGGAAGTGGGTCAGGCTCACCCGGCAGTGGGTCAGCCTCCCCCGGAAGTTGGTCAGCCTCACCCGGAAGTGGGTCAGGTCTCCTGGGACCCAAAATCCGGGCCAATGCGGACCCGTGGGGTTTTAGAGTGTAATCTCAGTGTTTGTGATGTAAAAACAATGGGTATTCGGGAACAAATGTTTATGAAGAGTTAATAAACGTCAACATGTTTCATACTATTATGTCACTTTCGATATGTTGGTTTGCACATGAAGCAATATCAAGGTCACTACACGGTAAATCAAAAATTTCGAATGTTGACACAAAACCTTAATAATGACACAGAGTCAAATCATGAATTTTGTAAACATTAAAGTTTGATTTAGTGTTATTTGACATCCGATAACTTCAATATTACCTTAGTGCTAAGTTCTCTTCAATGTTTTCATGTTTAAGAGTGTTCAAATTTTTACAATTTATTTTCAGCTTGTAATCAGTTAATACGAAATAATAATAACAAATTCCAAGGGCCGTGTTTAAATTTGATGACGTCATCATTAGTATAGATTTGAAGACATTTCAATGTTTAAACATTGTTTCAAACACATGAACCGAAACAATTCAATTTCGTATTGATTTTGTTTTGTTGTTATCATCTAGTTTGAACGGAAGACGGGAATAAGGGCAAAGTTGTGTCCTTTTTTACACAGCGATGGATAAAACAATGGCATTTCTGTGTACATTTATATCAACAGTCAGGAAGCATGTAGAGGTGAAGCAAAACGTCTTGGTACGTACTTTCCCTTTTGGGCAGCCGAAATGGAAAACGATAATAAACAGGGGACAGGTTGAAATCGCTGTCAATTATTAACAATTGGGAGGTCTAGAGGGAAATACTAAAAATGTTTGTGAACGAACACGTGCACGTTTTGACTGTTAACGTTGGTCAGAAACAGCGTAACACTTGCTTTTCTGATCGCGCAAATAACGGAATATTCTTTTAACCATACTTTTTTGCATCAAATTTTACAGAATATTAATAAGGCTTTTAATTATAATTTGTAGTTTTGTTTTTGTTTTTGGCGAATCTAAACTACAATAATTGTATATTTATCGCTGTAAGATATGATGACTTAATTGTTTAAATATCTAAAAAGGCCAAAGGTTCGTGGCCCTGTCATTATTCTTAAACACTATTGTGTCTAGACTTGACCCAAGTTGGACTTTTGTCGAGTCCTTGTCTGCCTAAATAATCCACTGCATGCACTCCACATAAATAAACTTCAGCTTTATTTCACCACTTTTTTGCACGCCCTCATTCCACAGGAATGTGCCAATCAACTCTGCTATCGAACGCTCCACTTGATGATTCCGCCAGGAGGCATCCCCCACCCCGCGTGATATGTAGCTATTCATAATGTAAATGCAACAGTTTATATGCAACATACGCATCCGCTGCCGACCAATGAAATAAGTCCAATTTTTGAAGACTCGATATTTTTAGAGGAGGTGTTCAGAAATGAAACTTCACGAAGTTACGTACAGTTATGACTGTGAATATAGACTATTGATAGTCTATTCTTCTGAAAAAAACCAAACAAACAGGCAAACAAACAAACAAAAGAGCAAGTAAACTTTAATAAGAAAGACGCTTGTTGGATAGATTTCCTGTTTTTGCGAATTTTCGTTTATGTTTAGATCTTTTTAAGACGGGTTTTGTAAAGAGTATCAAAGGACTGTTTTTGCAATCAGTGCACACTTCTGCAAAATGAACCAATGAACCCCAAACGTTTGAGGTGACTTTGTTTTAACTTTGACTAAGCTGCCAATTATGGGAAGAAACAAATATTCTTCAACAAGCTAGACTCATGATAAATACATTCCCTAGTTTTGAAAAAAACTTCCGCTTATACTTTGATATTTTTAAGACAGGTTCTGTGAGGGTGTAACAATAGAGTGTGCGTATTAACTATGACGTTGCTTCGGTCTGCATGTTTCCGATTCTCTCGGACTTCCTACCCTTCCGGTCCTGCCAGTTCGTGGGGGCTGAAGCTCCGCCGAGCCCCACACGAGGGTCACCCGGCGTCAATACGGAACCGATCCAATGAACCCAAAACGTTTGTCATAATTTGTATAACAACTAAACAATCCCCCACTTATAATTGATAGACCAGCGGACAGACATAATGAAAAGAACTCGTTAAACGATGAGCCCTTTAAACGTTTGAAAACCAAGCAACTGCCATTAATTTATAACCACTTTAAACATAATCGTTCCATAACGTGCCTTCGCCAATAGTCGCCATTTTTCAAACACAAACTTGTACGGCAGAGTTTCCAAGTCTTGAATATTCATCAGTTTTTCAGGTCAAAGTTAAGATTTGCTGTACATATTTAAAATGCTGCAATCTCATTGGCTGCTACCCAAATCAGAAGATGAGCTCCATATTCCGTGCGCAGACCTGTGGCGGACTCCCCAAGTCGGGTTTCGCGATCCAAAACTCACTGGATTGGCAATTAATTAAAACTAGAGGGCGCGCGTTACAAAAGCTCGTACATTACTGACTCGAATAGCACGAAACCCGATAGTAATAGTATTGGCTTAAGACTCAAAGGTTGAGCCTGTGAATATTTCGTTACTTCAAACTTCCGTTTTAAACAGAAAAACGAGGTAAGTTAAACCTATATTTCGTTCGATTTTCAAAAACCTTTCTACTTTTGAACTTGGAAATCCGTTTCGTACGTTCAAGAGTTATGTTTTGTCGTTGTTGTTTTATTAACTTTTTTTAACACAGCATTTAATATTTTAGGTAATTTAACATAGGCCTATGACTACGTCATTATTACGTCAGCGTTAGGTGTCATTAAATCAAGAATAACTAAAAGTTAAAGGTTGAAAATACTGAAGTAATCCGGCCATGAGAGGGGAGGAAGGAGGAACAGTCCTTTATACTGAAAAAAACATTCACAAAATTCTACAAAATACACAATAATTATGGCGTCTCAACTATAAAAGATACATTTCCTGCAACTAATTTATCCTTTACAGAAAAGTAGCAGCACATATTAAAATAATGGCACAACACACTAATTATAGATACAGCTACAATATTTGAAGGTCAAGGGTCAAAACGTGACTGGCTACTATTCGATATAATACATACAAAATTTACAATAAGTACAAATTCAAATGAGGACATGTACCATTTCTCTTGAAATATCTCGATATTATTTGAAGGTGAAATAGAACTGATAACTTACCTGTAGGTGAGAAGATTCGAAACAATATAGGCCTACTCACCACATTCAAACTCGTCCTCAAGTCCGTCGCATTTTCCAAAACCATCGCAAATCCAGTCAGAAGGAATGCAGTGTTCTCCATCGGGACACATGTAGAAATTATTGAAGCTGCATTGAGGGTCTGTGAAAGAACGCAAAATTAGAGGAAATTCAATATACTGTAGAAATTATTGAAGCTGCATTGAGGGTCTGTGAAAGAACGCAAAATTAGAGGAAATTCAATATACTTGATGAAGCAGCGGGTTACACAAAATGTTGTTCATCAAAAAATGTATTATTATCAGTCAAAGTTAACGCCAATTTGAGAAACAAACGCGAGTTTGATACTAAACAGTGTCTGATTTGGTAGCTACGGTTATATGGCTACGGCTATGGCTACGGCTTGGTAGTCATGTGAACAAGCTTTGAAGCATATAATGCCTATAGCATCACCCTTAAAGCAACAGCTGCAGCTTGAGCCGCCAATTCTGACAGAGTCTCATATCGATACAGGGTGAAATGCAATACCAAGGTTTATACCACTTGAGAGCGCCCGATAAATATACTTGTGAGTGTTTTGTTTCTATCGTAGCATGATAGATGGTCAAACTTTGAGAAAGTAAGATTCAAATAACAAAGGGTGGCCAGGGCCCATTTTCATTGCTCTGCTTAACTAAAGAAAATATACTTGGCGCTTACGAAAGCAGGCGGGTAATTCTGCGCAAACGCCAAGCGTAGTTTACAGATTAACAGAGAGTTTTTGTTTTTGCGCATGCTGAACTCCACGTTACTAGCGCAGATCATTGGTGCTTGGCCTGTAAGCGAAGAATGGTGATGGCAAGGGGAGAAGTTTGCAGTAAGCAGAGTCATGAAATCGGGCCCTGATGGACTGTGTTATAGTTATTTGAAAAGAAAGGTGGGAAAAAATATTAGAACAAAGAAGATGGTCTAACCGCATCCATATTCATCCTCCTTGACGAAGCAGTCTGCGATGCCGTCACACAATACGGACCCAGGTAAACATTCCTGGTTGTAGCATTGAAACTCACCTGGATCACATTCTACCAAGTAAAAATTTATCATCGAAGTTATCAATCAAGATGCATTCAAGATATGGCAAACAAGTACCCATCTAAGTGACCATCAAGAGGTTTGAGTAATGAGAAAACAAGTATCATTGAGGTTTATCACTCAATAGGTACTTAAGTTATGGTAAACAAGTACCCAAGTGATCAATCAAGATGTTCAAGTTACGGGGAAAAGAGTACTCATCGAGGTTATCCATCAAGTACTCGAGTGATAGTAAACAAGTACCCAGTTCACAAGGTGAAGCCCCCCCCCCCCCCCCCCCCCACAACGCTAGCATCAACGTTACTGAAGCAAAGCCCGGTTCATCTTCGTGCAAGTTACAAAAGCAGAGCTACATGAAATAACAAACCTGTGAAAGTTTAAGCTAAATTGGTCTTCGGAGTCATGAGAAAACAGTGAAAAAAAACAAATTATATGTTTTTACTGTTTTCAAACATCGGATGTACATGTATCACCAGTGGTATAGACTTTTTTACACATTTCCTAAAAACTATAGCATTTAAAGCAAAACTATTTCAAGGGAAGTTTTCCACCATAACCATCTTTATACCATGTCATTTATGTGCAAATCTGTGAACATTTATATTTTCAATTTTACCAATGTTGAACACACCTTTTCAACACCTTATCCTCACTGATTTGTCCTCTCGTGGATAAACTTTCTGCAACTTATTCTGGAATAGTTTTAAGAAGATGCCTAAGGGAGGTTCTTAAGGGAACACGATGAAACCATGACGTTGAAACTAACCTTCTTTTTCGTAAGCGGTCAGTTTGATTTCAAAAACGGTTCCCCTGTGGAACGATGCAGAGGTGATGTCGGAATGTATCCAGATGCTAGAAACGGCCGTGTACATTATCCCAGGATCCCGAACGGGTTTCTTGGTGTCAAATAACCGCTCTGATTTGACGTTGGCACCATCCATCGCGGAACCGATGCGAACGTCAGGGCCGATCAAGTTCATGGCGAGGATGTTGATCTCCATGACGGTGTTATTTGGAGCGCTGATAACCCAGACACAGTCCATTTTGGGTGGATTCCAAATTGAGTGCGACGGGTATCCGGTTGCGTAGCCGGGAAGACCGTACTTTATGACGATCGGAGTGTTGGGAGCGAGTGTGATATTTGTATGGCCACACATTTCTTTAAAAAAATTTAAAATAATACGAATGGAGAGCGTTGTGATGAAAGTTTCAGGGGTTTCTTTTAAATCGAAAGAGGTTTTTCATTATCTGAATAAGACTCATCTTTATCAACAGTTACTTGTTTACAGATCCAAGATCACAGAGAAGGTCATCAACATCAGAACCACACACATCGGCTAGAACTGATTATGTAGCGGTTAATATAATATTGGGTGTGACGGGTATCAAAGTACTCGATTATCATCGATTTGTGAATATACCAAAGTCACTGATAAGGAGAAAAAACAAATTTAAGAAGTGAAAACGACAAAGGGGCATACACACTAGACATAATTTTTGATATGTTGTTTATTTGTTGGTTTGGTTTGTTTAGGTTTGTGTTTTTACTTTAGGATTGGAAATACCATTCCAAAAACAAATGAACTTTATTTTATTTTTAAAGTCAATGAAGGAACTCGCCAGCTCTCACTTACTGCAATCGAGTTGGTCCGAGAAATCCCCACAGTCTACAAAGGTATCACAGCCAGCTTCGGCAGGAAGACAAACTGAAGAATAGGCGCACAGTGTTGTACCTCTATCACAAATACCTGGTATGTTATAGTGGCACAAAAATAATAACACAAAGAAACTTGAAATTAATATCTATATTAAAAGGGTATAATTATAGGCAATGGTTGTTAACGTCATCTAATGCGCCTTATTACTGAAAGAACAGTGCCAAAAACTTGTGTACAGATGACATTGGGACATATGTTTGAAGAATTTATTGTTCGTTGGGTTTTTATAGAGGCTAAACAGCAAAAACTCCGCTGTTAATTGGTTCTCTTGGTATCTATCTGTGACAGCACCGACATGGTGTTAATTTCACCAACTGTATAGTAGTGGGGATAACTAACACGATGTCGGTGTTAACACGTTTGGTCGCATCTTTGACTAATTAGTATTGCTTGTTATCTTATCTTAAACAACTTAGTGGTTCATACACAGCCTTATATCTACCTGTTTATACTTCATCGTGTAAAAACAAGAAAAAGGTACCAAAGGTAAACTGCGCATGTTTGTTTCAACTAACTGCATGTGTCTACTAAGTATTTTAAATATCCTTGTTTATAAGTATTAACTATTATGTTATTTGTATTTTTTTTCCTTCACGTTTTTGTTGTTATACTAACCTGGTTTTTCTCGTTGAGTGAAACTCATCTCAAACCAAACACAGTCGGGATAGCCATCGCTGTGTGCAAATATCCTCACCCACGCTAGGTTGCTGTCAACTATGTAGACCCTCCCATCGTCCAGACGTCGATTGTAGAACAGCTCGACCTCAACGGCGACACTGCTCGTGTTGAAGGGGTCGTGGCCCCGCCCTATCACCACTTCATCGTACAGACTGTAGGAATACGAGCTGTGCGACCCTCTCTGGGCGTGGACTTGGATGTAAATAGAGGTGCCAGGGTCGCTTGTAATGAACCACGCGCACGACAGAGTGTTAACGCACTGGTTTTCATCTACTCCTGGGGGTGCTTGAACTGTGCGGACTGGTGACGAGTCGTTTAGGAGAATATGAGAGTTTCCGCAGTAAAGATCTGAGTGGCAAAAATCCAAAACAAAGGAAAGGGAATAATTAACGTTGAAAGAGTATAAACTAACAAATGATAAAACAAAAGATAATAAGTCATTTTTGTTCTATAAATCTGGCAATATAAGTTAATGTACAAAATATAAAACAATAATAAACTTTTGAGTAATTTGAAGTATGCGAAAGTACCGCTAGTAAAATGCTAACATAGCGCTTTATCTACCGGCGTTTTCAAGATGGCGCTTGTACATATGGCCTTCTGGGGTGAATTTCACAAATAATAATATAATAATAACTAGTTCTTATATAGCGCTTCACAATAACGTCTCAATGCGCTTTACATTAGTGCCCTGGTCATTGGGCCAATAACATTCCCTTTTAATCTTTCTCAGCTCCCTGGGGAGTATACAGCCCGGGCTGCCGTGATGGCGCTCCGAAGGCTTTTTCAAACACAATATCAACCTCTACCCTTGCAGGTACCCATTTATACCCCTGGGTGAAGAGAAGCAATTATAGCAAAGTGTCTTGCTCAAGGACACAAGCGTCATGACCGGGACTCGAACCCACACCCCGATGACTAAACCACCAGAACTTGAATCCGATGCTCTTAACCACTCGGCCATGACACCCTACTTCATCG